>CM060698.1:73492069-74692069 GCA_030686995.1 Artemisia argyi | reverse complement strand
GTCGAATGTCACAAATTTTACAATACTTGTAAATTTGTATGGGCTGTTCATATTCACAAAAATTGCAATAAAAAAAGGTACAAAAATAACAGAAACATAAGTGATAGCTATCTTATGTAGAAAAGGTTAAATATAAGCTTACATTAGTGCCACTTCAATCCCCTTACTTCCTTGGATCCGAAAACGGATGTGTAGCAGGTATTCCCAGCCACACGTGGTTCTAAATCCATTAGTTTAGATTCAAAATCGATGAACACATCCACACACCTATCAACAGAACCCAAAAGAGAAAAAAACACAATAAAAAAGATAGAAAAAAATAGTAATAATAAAAAAAATAAAGTTTAACAAATATAACTTTCTTTTGCACACCAAGGCTCGTTGGTGCTTCCATCTCAGTTGCAGAACGCTCGTTGGTGGTTCCGTCTCAACAAAAAAAGACTGTATCCTAACAAAAGATATAGTTTTATGAGCAATCAAACCCAATTACATCACCATTAGGTAAATCCATTATAAATAAAGTTCATAAATTAGGTGTTTACCAACGGATCATTATAAATAAGTTTACCAACCGATTATTATGATAAATAACATAAACGTAGTATAAAGCAATCAATATGAATAACCAAACCTTAAACTTGGTAAACAGCTATTTTATCATATCGGGGAAGATGACAGAGGGTCGTGCTCAGCGATGATCGCCCAAGAAAGCAGCAAACCTACCGATATGCATATGAATCTACATAAGCCATCCAATTTAGATGCGAATGACTATACATATTTAAACAACTTGAGGAACATAGGAAACACATAATATGGAAATAAAGCAGCAAACAGCATGGTAGCAGATATATGCAGAAAACAATAGATAATTTAGAAAGCAAGCATAAAAAAAAAACGATCCACCAGAAAGCATCCAACCTTATTTACCGACAAGCTCAAAACAGCAGACGATGCTAAAACCTTGGAGAATGTGAGACAGAAACGGTGATAGTTATCAACAATGTTTATTTAAAATATACATGTAAAGTATGTAAATTACAGGGCAAGAATGGGCCAAAAGAAGCCCAACCGTAAACCCAAAAAGAAACAATTTTAAAATATCTATCAACGCAATTAGTATATATAGGCAATGATTATACATTTCTTTAATTTCCATACCTCGTATTTTATAAAGTGCATAGATATACTCGTATTTTCATTAGTATGATTAAGGGCCTGTTTGTTTAATTTTTTCATTAAGTCATGTTAATTAGCAGATGACTTAATGCCAATGTTTTAAAAACCGGACCGGACTGGCCGGTTCAACTGGTGTCCAGTTGGTCGGCCGGTTTTTAAATCCCGGTTTTTTATAGGTCCTGTTTACTGTAGCGAACCGGCCGGTTTTTCCGGTTCAACCGGTTTTGAATTTTTTTTTGTTTTTTGAATTTTTTTTATTATTTTCAACCGGTTCGACCGGTGCCGGCTGCCTTTCCGGTTCGATGAAAATTCCGGTTTTTAAAACATTACTTAATGTAGACAACCTCAGTTTTATTACTTAATATTTTCAGTCATCTTTCTCTATTAAGTCACAAACAAACAGTTTTCATATGACTTAATTAATTCAGTTTTTTTTTTTTTTTTTTTTTTTTTCTTTTTTTTTTTAAGTCAATTAAGTCGAAATCAAACACCCGATAAATAAAATAGTGTAAAATGCAGAAATGGTCCCTATGGTTTGCTCAGATTGCATGTTTAGTCCCTGTTCTTTCAAAATTGCAGGCGGCCTCCCTGTGGGAAGTTTTTGGTTCCGTTTTGGTACCTTGCTATTGCAGAAATGGTCCATGTGGTTTGCTCATAATTGCACATTTAGTCCCTGGCCAGGGACCAAAACGGAACCAAAAACTCCTCACAGGGAGGTCGCCTGCAATTTCGAAAGACCAGATACTGCACATGCAATCTGAGCAAACCACATAGACCATTTCTGCAATTTACTCTAATAAGTAAATGATAATTGAACAAGTCATTTGGGCTTAGTCGAATCAAAAGTTATACCATGATTAACGGGCTTGATCTCGAAATCTCTAAGTTATCGATGTGTTAGGCATATATTAGATATCACTACAAGAAAACATAGAACGGGCGACCAATGTTTTGGCGGGGACGCTTCTGTCCCCACCGAAAGTCACTAAACGACAAAATATGTGCTGAGCTGGCACAAAGTCTCGCTGACCATTTACAAAATTTTCAACGCAGACTTTTAGCGGGGACAAGTCCCCGCCGAAAATGTTTTGCATATTTGCCAAACTTTGACCAAACTTTGGAGTGCTTAATCGTTCGCGCCTTTTTTCCCCGCTCTACCTTTCGGCCCCCGCCGAAAGAAAAGATACATATTTTTAGTTTTTGGCGGGGACATGTCCCCGCTGAAAACGTTAAACATTTTGGCTTCAAAAAGGTAAGTTTATCGCGCCAAAATTAAGCGCCTTTTTGGCGGGGACATGTCCCCGCCGAAAGTATTTCCCGCCAAATTTTCGTTTTGCCCCGCCAATTTTTTACTTATATATATCATATAATGAATTTATCACATAACACATAAATTCTCACAAAAAAACACACATAACAATGGATGGTTTAACGCCGGAACAGGAATGGTCAAAGGCTTTATCACACGAGCTCCTGTATAATGAAATTATACTTCATTGGGGCTGGGAAATTTTTGATGAATATAGTTCTTGTGCGAACTGTGCACCGTGGCAGAGAGACAAGATTCTGGAATGGTTGAGGAGAAAGCCGTACTATAGAGAGTATTTGGAAGAGCTAGATGCTGCTGAAGCTCAACGTGCTGCTAAAGCTCAAGCTGCTGCTGAAGCTCAAGCTGCTGCTGTTGGAGGTGACGATGAAGCTGAAAGCACGTTGGACCTCGACATCGAATTTGGTAATCTGGAAAATAGAGTAACAAATCTCGAAGCTACGTTTGCACGTATCAAGGAAACGAGAGTAAGGAAGGGAAAAATGGTGCGAGTTCCAGCAAAGCGGGAAGTAGCCGCAAAAAAAAAATAAACGGGTTGTTTCGTTTGATCTGTTTCATTTGGTTGTCGAGTTGTTTCGTTTGGTTGTCTAGTTGTTTAGTTTGAGTTGTTTCGTTTGGTTGTCAAGTTTTTCGTTTGAGAACTCTTGCGTGTTTTAAATAAAATGTTTGCCTTCGTGTTTGTTAATTGTGAGATTGTTTCTTCAAATAAGGTCATAAACCCAAACACCCTTTTGGTGCAGGAAATAAGCAATCCCAAACACCCCTGTTTGGACAGCATAAACCAAACGGCCCTTGTGAGTTGCTATTAACAAAACAACATAAACCAAACGGCCCTGTTTGGACAGCATAAACCAAACGGCCCCTTATGGTTGAATCTTGATGGATACTTAAGTTTTCATAGCAACAACAACATCATTGGAACATTTTAAAGCGTACGAATTAAAAATAAAAAGCACGTTCGACATCAGTTTTCACAACAACAACAACATTTTATTAAACAACAATAACACAACAAACAACAACGACGACAATAACAGCAGCAACAACAACAACCTACATACGAAGATTTCCCATATCACCTAGCATGTCATTATAAAGGCCGTGAAATAAGGCAGCTGAATCAGTTGTGTGTTTTTCTGGATGCATATACACTTCTAGCATTTTATTGAGTACCATTATCTGGTGATTCCGTTTGATGTAGTTTGAGCACTCTGTATTTCCAGGACTCGATGTTGAAGGTCCTGCAGTGTAACGAGTTGGAGTTATGGATGGTCTTGCGGAATGAGTTGGAGGCGTTGAAGCTCCAAGAGAACCAGTCATTTTGGCTAGTCGTTCCTCCTTCCATAAAAAAAAATCGCATCCATACTCCTTTGTCCCACCCTGTTAAAGAGTAAAAACTATTATTTTTAACAACTAACCAAATTATTTATATAACACACAAAAAAGTATGTAATTGTTCACCTTTGATAAAGGACACGCATAAGGTTCAAATTCCGCCATCTTTACCATGATAACAGTGTGTGTTTGTGGTTGTGAGATTAAGTGGTTTTGAGTATAAGAGGTTGTGAAGTTGTGTGGATAAGATGTTAGTATACAAGAGCAGGTCTTGGTGGAAAATTTTTGGCGCCAGTATTTTGGTGGGAAAGTTAGTATATGATACAGTCATTTCGTAGTGTATAATTATTCCGAAGAAATACCGGTTAAAGTATTTCCCGGGTCGTTCTCCCAACGAAGGTAAAATGGAATCGTGAATAATCGAATCGCGAAATCGAGTCGTGAAAAGTGGTAAAGTGAAAAATATGATTTTGGAATTCAAATAATAAAAAGTAATAGTGAAAAAACCAGAATGTACAAGCTAAATATGTACCGATGTTAAAAACGCGAAAACGGAAATGCACACGCGTTATTTAAAACGTAACGTTTATTTAAAAATGATCCTACGAACTTGGAAATATTTTCTAAACATCTAAAACTATTAAAAAGAATTTTAAGAAAAGGAAAAATATTTTTTTGAGTTTTTATTTATTTTCTAGAATTTATTTCCTATTTTTGGAATTAAAAATGAATTAAAAATTAAGAAAAATAGAAAAACAATTAGGTAAAATGAAAATTTAATTCTAAAAATTCTAAAATATTATAAAAGAATTTATAAAAATATTTTTTTATTTTTCAAGACTTTTTCTGATTTTTTATTGATTTTTTGTATTTAAAATTGATTTAAAAATGATTTTAAACTAAAAGAAATTAAGAAAAATAGCAAATGAGCTCAGAAAATTATGAAAAATTACCAGAAATTCTAAAATATAATAGAGAGCTTGCAGAAAAATTTTGAAACAAAGAAATTAAGCAGAAGTGCTTATTAGCAACAAAACAGCTTATAGCAAGTGCTTAAGTATAAGCACTTGCCATAAGATTCAACTAAACTGATCAAACAGATGTATAAAGCTACAATAAGCTCAAACAAGCTCAGAGATGTACATGAGAAAACATAGAAGTACGAGATGTATACAATATGCAGTTAAGAAATTACATTAAACAATAAGCAGAGTGAAAAACTGAATAAGCCAGAAAACAAGGAATCAAATAACTAGCTAAGACATACTAACAGAAACTCAGAACCAACAGATAAGATAAGGAAATAAACTAAAACAATCACCCAAAGAGACAATTACAAGCTGGACCTTAAGCTGCTATAATAACATCTAAAAGCCAAACTCAAGACTGTAACGATAAGCTGATGCAAATAAGATCCTAAGGTCCAAACTAAATTCCAATCGAACAAACTAGTATATTAGGCCATTCAGAAAAACCAAGTAACATGAAATAAGCTCAAGTAACCAACATGTTATGGGCAAAAGAACACGGCTGAAAACAGTTTGGTCTATGGTGCAGGGCGGATCAGGTCTAAAATGGCTATAACAAGCTAGAATCTAAGCTAGTAAATGGACAGTTAAGGGACAAGAGACTGTTGAGATTTAAAGCTAAGCTGGAAAATATTGCAAAACAGTAAAAAAAATAATAAACTATGAACGAGAATGAATGCTAATAGATGGATTTAAAGTAAAGTGGACTGAGATAGCAGCCCTTATGAATCAGTTACTAAAATAAGCGAGAATGCAACTATCTGACTGAAACTTACACTAAACAGGCCTACAAGGGATTATATGAGCAAGCAAAAGCTGGTTTAAGGCTATTCTAAAATCCAAACCCAGCTCTAACCCAACAAGCTAGTACTACTATCATTCCAAATCATCAAGAATCAGTTAAAGAGCTAAAGTAACAAGCTAAAAAGAGGCTTACGAAGCTGAGCTAATGGGATAGTATCCGAGGTGCAGGGAAACAGTTGTAGAGCCAATTTGCAGGTTAAAGTAAGATGACTGAACAATCTAAAAACTACTTAAAATGCTAAAAATTAAAAACTTAAATGCAGATCTACTCAACCAAATCCAAGTAAAGCTGAATTAATTCTTCAATTTCAAGTTACTGATGCAAACACTACAAGTCTACTAGGAACTGGTAAATTAACTCCTAAACAACTACTGATATCAAAATAAAGCCAATTGTAATTCGACCTGCGACTAAAAACTTGTTTGACTATCAAAAGTCAACTGATCCAAACATCCTACTCTACCAATCTTACTAATTAAAATGAAATAACTAAATCTCAGAGCAATCCAAACTATCAGTTCAAAACAGTTTATGAATCAATTAAACTAAAGTAACGAAGAAACACAGAAATCAGATCCAAACTACAATTATAAACTAACTGTGAAGTGTTAAACTAAAATTCAAAGGGAGAACTTACTAAATCAATCCCAGCTGAACAGGGATGTCATTTGAACCATATCCTATCTTTGGATAGGCTCAATACACCACCTACAACATCAATTCTACCTCAGTTCTACCCCATAATCTTCATTAACCATCTCCTTTGACTTTTTGTTGACTGAACTTTGAGCTTTGAGAATTTAAATCTGATTTAGCTAACTAAAAACTTCACAAGAGCTGTTAAAGCTAATATGAGCATATGAAACAGTTGAGAAAATTTAACTCAGCTTAAGTAACTTTGAATGATTATCACGACATGAAAAAGTATTTGTAAGATTGCTTGAATGAAAAACTTTAAATTGCATTAACACTTAAAAGATATTACAGAGATTCGAGATTAAGCAGAAGTGAATTGTAAAAGCTACAATAAGCTAACACAAGCTACCACTACACTACATACTACCACTAATCCTACTCCTAATTTTATCTAACTATCTAACAGCCCCCATTGAGAGGTGAGGAGTTGGTATTTATAGCCTTGAGGAGGAGCGTCTCTGAACCTTCTGGAAGTAGAATCTTCATACGAATATGCTCATTAGATCCCTGGTGACGCCTTTGAACCAATCAGAGCCTTGGAATACTTGGGGTGACGCGTTCAAACCAATGAGGGGCGCCCACATGTCATTCTTTGTTGTCAGACTTCTGACAGGGTGTCAGGATTGTGGGAATTGACCAAATAGTCCTTAATACTAGGTTAATTGTGGTGGAATGGGTAATTGGGACTTGGGGTAAATTAGGGTTCTTAGGAATTGGGGGAAAATCTGGGTGAATTGGGGGTGAAATAAGGTACGGGTTGGTTTTTTTTATTATTTACTTTGACTGAGGTGAGGTTTGGACCGGGTAAAAAAAACATGGTGGGCTCGGGTTGGTTTTTAGGTAGTGGGCTGTTGGGATTGGTTTGGGTTTATGTTTGGGATTGGGTTTATTATTTTAGTTTTGGTTTTATTAGTTAAAGTGTAAGGTTTTTAAGGTGTAATATTCACAAGGACTAATATTGTAATTCTGAAAACTCCAAGGATCAAATCTGTGAATTGTGATTTTTTTATTCCAAGGGCCATTTTTGTATTTCTTTAATTCTCCAAGGGTAACTATGACCATGTGAGCAAATCTATGATGAATTTCTGAAAAGTACTTTCCCGGCTCCGACTTTTGCTTCTCTTTTCATACTCTCGTGCCTGTTTTTGTTTTGTTTTGTTCGTTTTTCGTAATATCCGTACCTGCACATCACAAACATAAAAACACATGTTTTCTTGGCATTTGTTAGCTCAAATAGTCGTTTTGGGTCGATAAACGGTAATGAAAAGGTGTGTAAATTAATACACACCAGTATAACATCTCGGCTCGTTCGTTAAACATCTCGTGCATAACCATAGCATCTCGGCTCGTTCTTTAAACATCTCGTGCATAACCATAGCATAGCATCTCGGCTCGTTCGTTAAACATCTCGTGCATAACCATAGCATCTCGGCTCGTTCGTTAAACATCTCGTGCATAACCATAGCATCTCGGCTCATTCGTTAAACAACTCGTGGATAACCATAGCATCTCGGCTCATTCGTTAAACATCTCGTGCATAACCATAACATCTCGGCTCGTTCGTTAAACAACTCGTGCAACATCTCGGCTCGTTCGTTAAACATCTCGTGTATAACCATAACATCTCGGCTCGTTCGTTAAACATCTCGTGTATAACCATAACATCTCGGCTCGTTAAACATCTCGTTTATAACCATAACACTATGAATGTAATAAGTGAAACCGTGCCTGTGTATAGTATGTGTGTGATTTTCGAATTAATGTATGTATGTTTTAAGGTGCGTGCTGATGAAGAGCTGTAAATTAAGATAATATTAATTACCAAGTAAGATCTCCGAGGGAAGCTCGAAGCCCGTCAGCAACTGTGTTGGTTTCACTAAAGGCTATCAGCCTACCAGATGCTTTGGATTGTGCTACATCATCCGCTCCTTTTGGCTCGGCACCCAGGACCCGTATGGCAGGATTCTTTAATTACGCTCCAATCAACACCCCGGATATTAAACCACCACCTACGTCGTACATGTGTTTTTAATTGATTCATGTGAAAATTAAAGGTATAAACCAACCAAATAACTTAGATGTAAAATATTAATTCATAGATGATTGAAGAATATACAAACCACTTATTGGAGCTATCAAGGTGTCGAGTTGTGGGACCTGCTCAAGAAACTCTAGTGACAACGTACCCTGACCGCGGCAAATAGAGAAAACACTTTTATTTGCAAAGACATGAAGGATTGAACGAAAAAGGGATGATACAAATACCCTTGATGACTAACGAAGAGTAAGAACAACACAATCGAATCAACAACACCTTCTTCTTGGATGGTACGATCGGCAGAAAACACAAACAAGAAACATGGCGATTAGGGTTTATTCAAGAGCTTCAAATGGATTAAACATGACGAGAACAATTACCTTGGACAAGAACACTAAAAACTTCCTTTGGTTTGGTTTTGGATCGATTAGCAGCTGCAAAAGTAGGGAGGCCGAAGTTTCTTTAATTTTTAGGGTTTCTGCTCTTTTTTTTTTTTTTTTTGAATGCCGAACATTGAGAATGAGGGGGATATTTAGGATCGGTTTAGGGGTGGGATTTTAGGAGAGTTAGGCCGAGTGTTTGGAAGGGAAATAAGGGGGAGTTATCACAATCTTTGTTCATAATCACAATATACACAAACATTATACGCTTCTACACTAAAATACCGAAGTTATACCATAATTAACGGGCTTGATCTCGAAATCCCTAAGTTATCGATGTGTTAGGCATATATTAGATATCACAATCTTTGTTCATAATCACAATATACACAAACCTTACACGCTTCTACACTAAAATACCGAAGTTCTAAACCAAAATCCAGAAACAAGTTTCGAGTTCTTGTTCAAGTTCGCAAGACCATTCGTTTTCTTTTACATTCTCTTTCTTATCTTTCAAAACTAATCACAAAAAATTTCTTACGTAATCTTGCAGTAACAATGAAGAAATATGCTGCTGATATTAAATCCATAATAAACGCACATGCTTTGATAAAGCCTCATATCCATAAAACCACGGTTATATCCTCGACGAGCCTAAACTCTATCACAAAAAACCCTATTTTTTAAATGCGAGTGTTTCCAGAAGAGGTAAAAAAAATGTCTTCTTTTCTTTTCAAAACCATAACTTTTTGTTGACTTGAAACGAACATGTATAACCCATAACTTCATGTAATTCCGAATTTTTTTAGTGAAATTAAAGAGGTATTATGTCTTAAAAATATACTTTCTATGTCTCTCGGTCTTTTTGCTTTTAACAAATCTAAACTTCCACATTTACTTGTTATTTAATTGAGCATATTTTTGCTCATTATAAGGATTTTAAATCTTTATGTAATGTTTTTTTCTTTGATGATTATATTAGTAGAGCTTTTAAATTTAGAGGTGCATCGAATGCTGTTTTTTCAATCGATGAAGAACAAGCAGGTAAAGGAGTTGTAACTCATAGCAGGTAAGATACCACTGCTGCTAAAGATACTTTGATAGTTGAGGTCAAACTCAATAATTTCAGCGTAAAAAATATTTATGGGTATCAACATTTGTTTAAAACAAAGGGTACATATAAAACAAGCATATAAAATTAATTTTAACCATTTAAATTGGTTTGCCCTTAATATCAATTGACTTAGTTTGTCCTTAATATATCCTAATATTGACTTTTTGTAAGTACATGTGTTGGTAAACAAATCTTGCAAGGATACTTGATTTTGGACAAATTGTGCAAACTTAATAAGGGAAACATAACCTCCAAATTAGCGACCACCTAGAAACGTAATATTGTGATTTAAAAAATTTCTTCTTGTTTTATTTTTTAAATCTAGTGGTAATCATGCTGCCGCGCTTTCTTTGGCCGCAAAAATGTGTGGCATTCCGGCATACGTAGTGTTACCAAGGAACGCACCGAGGTGCAAGGTGGAAAATGTTAAGAGATATGGGGGCAAATATCATATTTAGTGACAGTAACATGTTATCTCGAGAGGAGATAACAAAGAAAGTACTACGTGACACTGGAGCTGTTCTCGTTCCTTCATCTAATGATGCCCGTATCATAAGGTATTTTAAATTATTTGAGTTTTTAATGCTTATAAATATTTGAACTAGTGGATTTAATAACAGATTACGTGTTAAATATAAGGTTCTTGCCAAATATTAAGATTTTTGACTTGTTAAAAATTTAGAGAGTTAAAAACGAAGCTATTTGACGACTTGTAGGTCAAGTAGTATGATCGTGAACATCAACCAAACACACGTGACCTACAAGTCGTCAAATAGCTTCGTTTTTAACTCTCTAAATTATTAACAAGTCAAAAATCTTAATATTTGGCAACAACCTTATATTTGACACGTAATCTGTTATTAAATCCACTAGTTCAAATATTTATAAGCATTAAAAACTCAAATAATTTAAAATACCTTATGATACGGGCATCATTAGATGAAGGAACGAGAACAACTCCAGTGTCACGTAGTACCTTCTTTATTATCTCCTCTGGAGATAACATGTTACTGTCACTAAATATGATATTGCCCCCATATCTCTTAACATTTTCCACCTTGCACCTCGGTGCATTCCTTGGTAACACTACGTATGCCGGAATGCCACGCATTTTTGCGGCCAAAGAAAGCGCGGCAGCATGATTATCACTAGATTTAAAAAATAAAACAAGAATGAATTTTTTAAATCACAATATTACGTTTCTAGGTGATCACTAATTTGGAGGTTATGTTTCCCTTATTAAGTTTGCACAATTTGTCCAAAATCAAGTATCCTTGCAAGATTTGTTTACCAACACATGTACATTTAAAAAGTCAATATTGGGATATATTAAGGACAAACTAAGTCAATAGATATTAAGGGCAAACCAATTTAAATGGTTAAAATTAATTTTGTATGCTTGTTTTATATGTACCCTTTGTTTTAAACAAATGTTGATACCCATAAATATTTTTTAAACTGAAATTATTGAGTTCGACCTCAACTATCAAAGTATCCTTAGCAGGCTATGAGTTACAACTCCTTTGCCTGCTTGTTCTTCATCGAGTGAAAAACAGCATTCGATGCACCTCTAAATTTAAAAGCTCCACTAATATAATCATCAAAGAAAAAAACATTACATAAAGATTTAAAATCCTTATAATGAGCAAAAATAGGCTCAATTAAATAACAAATAAAGGTGGAAGTTTAGATTTGTTAAAAGCAAAAAGACCAAGAGACATAGAAAGTATATTTTTAAGACATAATACCTTTTTAATTTCACTAAAAAAATTCGGAATTACATGAAGTTATGTGTTTTATGGGTTATACATGTTCGTTTCAGGTCAACAAAAAGTTATGGTTTTGAAAAGAAAAGAAGACATTTTTTTTTACCTCTTCTGGAAACACTCGCATTTAAAAAATAGGGTTTTTTGTGACATAGAGTTTAGGCTCGTCGAGGACATAACCGTGGTTTTATGGATATGGGGCTTTATCAAAGCATGTGCGTTTATTATGGATTTAATATCAGCAGCATATTTCTTCATTGTTACTGCAAGATTACGTAAGAAATTTTTTGTGATTAGTTTTGAAAGAGAGAAAGATAAGAAAGAGAATGTAAAAGAAAACGAATGGTCTTGCGAACTTGAACAAGAACTCCAAACTCGTTTCTGGATTTTGGTTTAGAACTTCGGTATTTTAGTGTAGAAGCGTGTAAGGTTTGTGTATATTGTGATTATGAACAAAGATTGTGATAACTCCCCCTTATTTCCCTTCCAAAAACTTGGCCTAACTCTCCTAAAATCCCTCTCTAAACCGATCCTAAATATCCCCCTCATTCTCAATGTTCGGCATTCAAAAAAAAAATAATAATAATAATAATAAAAATATAAAAAAAAGAGAAGAAACCCTAAAAATTAAAGAAACTTCGGCCTCCCTCCTTTTGCAGCTGCTAATCGATCCAAAACCAAACCAAAGGAAGTTTTTGGTGTTCTTGATCGTGTTCTTGTCCAAGGTAATCTTGTTCTCGTCATGTTTAATCCATTTGAAGCTCTTGAATAAACCTTAATCGCCATGTTTCTTGTTTGTGTTTTCTGCCGATCGTACCATCCAAGATGAAGGGAGAAGAAGGTGTTGTTGATTCGATTGTGTTGTTCTTACTCTTCGTTAGTCTTCAATGGTATTTGTATCATCCCTTTTTCGTTCAATCCTTGATGTCTTTGCAAATAAAAATGTTTTCTCTATTTGCCGCGGTGAGGGTACGTTGTCACTAGAGTTTCTTGAGCAGGTCCCACAACTCGACACCTTGATAGCTCCAATAAGTGGTTTGTATATTCTTCAATCATCTATGAATTAATATTTATACATCTAAGTTATTTGGTTGGTTTATACCTTTAATTTTCAGATGAATCAATTAAAAACACATGTACGACGTAGGTGGTGGTTTAATATCCGGGGTGTTGATTGGAGCGAAATCAAAGAATCCTGCCATACGGGTCCTGGGTGCCGAGCCAAAAGGAGCGGATGATGCAGCACAATCCAAAGCATTTGGTAGGCTAATAACCTTTAGTGAAACCAACACAGTTGCTGTTGCTGACGGGCTTCGAGCTTCCCTCGGAGATCTTACTTGGTAATTAATATTATCTTAATTTAGCACCTTAAAACATACATACATTAATTCGATAATCACACACATACTATACACAGGCGCAAGGAAATGCGATTTCACGGTTTCACTTATTACATTCATAGTGTTATGGTTATACACGAGATGTTTAACGAATTTTCAAACAATGATATTCAAAAAATTAGAAGGTTTAAATCATAGCTGTGACTCGAGTTAGTGGTCTATCCCTTTTCCTTTTTGGAACAAAAGGTGCAATGTCCTCTTCCTTTTCCTCGTAAATAAAAATAGTTCAGGGTTTACGGCATGGACATTGTATATCATAGACCTGGCAAGTGTTCGATTGCCAGCAGAAATGCGAAGAATCTGAATAGGGAAAAGAAATAGGTAATCGGATACAAAATTTACATCAATTAAACATAAAAAAAACATTAAGTTATAAAAAATCTAGGACGTTCAAAATATGAGAAATGCAACAACCAAAAATGATGTAGCCTCATGCAGTAGACAAAACACTAATTTTCCTAGTTGATTTCACTCATCAACCAAAACGACCACATGCTCTACTGTCATTTTTCCCATGACAACCCTTGCTAATTTTTTAGTTTCTTCATTTTTTTATTTTTTATTTATTTTTTATTTATTTATTTTTTTTTGATGCATCAAGAGGATCCAAAACAACCTCTAATGCAGTAATAAGCAGTCATAATTGTTTCGGCTTATATAGTCAGTTTATGGTTATTTGGTTTTGGACTTATTTTTATAAGCTTAGTTTGTGCGACTTATTTTAAAGCTTTCAGCTTATATAAGTTGAAAATTATCAAAGTAAGTCACCAAAGTGAGCTTATGAAAGAAAAGCCGAAAACCAAATAAGCAAGCATAATATAGATATACTAATCAATACCTCAACTATATTCAATAATTCAAACACTTTTGTGAATTACTTTGATAAGTTAGGAATCGATCCCTATTTCTTCTTAGACCCTGCGTTGGTCGTGTTTTTGCTCCTCCTTTCTGTTCCATTCCCAATTACTCCCGTTAAATATACCTCAATGCCATTCTAGATTAAAAACCTCCTAGAACATAACATCGGAATCTGTAAATCAAAATAAAGACCACATTCACAACATGGAACAAAAGGCAATTAAGTCAAAAGAAGACCACAATTACGGACACTTTATAATCTGATAAGAAGTTCACTTTGTCACAGCCTCCTGTGTTTTTTATAATCTGATAAGAACTTGACATTAACAATCACAAAGACGGTCAAAATAGTTATTGTTTTATCGGAACACTACAATTTTTTTTTGTAAAAAATGTTCACGATTACTTATTTAAACAGGATATACGATCATTATCAGCTTTTAAATATATCAATTCTCCCTTTCCCCATCTTTAGGATCTTTTGATCTGTTGTTTGTTTCAGTTTAGTATAAAGGTCTTTTGTTATTTATATGATTTGATTGACTGCTAGTATATGCATTTGTTCTTGTTGGAAAGAAAAAACATTGTCAAAAGACAAATAGTATGTTGGATGGAACAGATGTATCCTTTAAATATCAAACATTAACAATTAAAATTCGTAGTTGTCTTTAAATAGAGCTTAAATTTTGACAGTTACCTTGGGTTCCATCAACCGTAAATTGTTCAGCAACAGAAGACACGACAGCGTTATAGCTGGTCTGCAAATTAGGTGTGGCAAAATGTTTCTGCAATGTATGCTCATGATCTTTAGTTGTTGATGAATGACTCTATTCAGCATCGTGCACATATATTGTATTTGATGCTGCGAAGAAAATAGAAGCATACAGATCAATGTTAGTTTTCTGCATTAAATACATATAAACAAAAACGTGATTGTGTAATCCAAAAGTAAAACCGTTTAAATCAGAATCTATTGCCTTATATTGGGGTACATCAGGTAGCCCATCTTCATTTGCAGCAACATGAGGTCGTAAACCATGTTGTAAATAATCTTTAGTAACAGGGCCTGTGGCAGTGGCAGTTGCATCTTGGGCATTATTTTTTTTTGCTGTCGTTGCCTTTTACGGCTAGGCGCATCTGCATTTTGAAAAGTAGTCTCAATATTAGGTCACATTATTGAGCACATGAACATGAGAATAAACTTATTAGCTGGAAAATCAAGTAGGATTGAATAAAGAGTTACCAGAGTTGGTGGCTGTACTCTCCTTCTTGAACCGCTTAGACTTAAAAAAGGTAGCCAATGGTGGAGGTGTTTGGGTCTGCCGACCACCATTGCATATAACAAAACCGGGGTTTGTAATATCCCTATTCTCTTCCTGCAGGCAGCTGCACAAAATGAATTAAAAAAATGATTACAACGACTTGTGGATGGCATAAAGCACAAGAACTATAATTGTATGGACAATGCACAATGAGCTAACCTTTATATGAACGACTGTTTGTCCTTAGAGGAGGAGGAGCAGATGCATATTAGCACATCACGCGAACACCATCCATCTCCACCGACCTAAACACATAAACCACTAAACCGTCACCAACAATCCAAACAGTAAATACACACATCAAAGCGGAAACTTTGAACATATAAGCAGTTTATTACCACTTAGCTTATATTTAGTTTTCATTGTTTTTGGTTTTTCAAAACAAAATAAGTAAAAAAAACCGAAAAAAAAGAAACGGGACCACAGCTTCAAAACACTGAAATTAAAAAGGCCACTATAACCAAGAAAACTAATAAGGCAACCCCTAAAATTTAGTCTGTGCACTTGAAACCTTTCAAAACTCAAACAATGCTAAACAATATATACCTAAACAAAAAAAATAAAAATAGCTAAAACCTAATCTCAGTTTAGAATAAAAATCACAACTTTAACCATCTAATCTAAATTAATAAAAAATAAGCAGCATCAAACGCATATCATATGACCCTCCCGAAACAAATAATGATCCCAACGACCTGAAATCGCAATAAGCAAATAAAAAGTATCATATTATTCTCTGACTTTTTGACAGAGCAAATAAAAATAGTATTTCCTAAAAGAAACACAAAATTAACTTTGGCTATCTGTTGATTAATGATGAACCCTAATTGTTATGAACCACATACAACAAAAGGCCCAAAAAAAGGAAACCCTAATTTTACCTTGTTCATGTTTGGTTTTGGATTTGTAAAAGGATGCTAAACTTCTTGAGCGGATGTGTGATCTTGGTAGGATACATCTAGAGAGACCGAGAGGGATACAAACTTGTAGTACAACGGGAACAGCTGGATCAAATATACACCACACATGGAATAAAAAACTATATTTTCACTGTAGTTGCACCGGGTTATGAATGCCGGTGCGGGCTGGGTCACCACAGTAACGGATTTCGGACCTCGGAGGTGAAGGAGTCGGATCCCCAAAATTGGCTGTGGATGTGAGTGACGATGAATAGTAACCGGCTGTGGTTATAACCCATTTTGTGGATGGGTCGGTTTCAAAGAGTGATTGAAAAAGAAAATGAACAAATAGAATATAAGTATAATAATAAATTTTCATAATCAAATTATCTACTTTCTAAACGTACCCATTTATTATATAAAAGAATTAATATGTCTTAGCAATTTTTTCTTTTCCAATAAGAGTAATTCTAAGTTTACAAAGATTTTACAAATATAAATTCTACTAATTAAATCATGTTTATGTATTCTCTCTTTTTAAACACCCATAATATGTTGTTGTGTATATTTATGCCAAAGTGAATGTATTGCTGCTGCTATGTCTGAGACATGTTTAATTTTGTATTCATTATATATATTTTTTTAATAAATGATACTAATATACCCTTCTCAGCAACTACCTTGTTCCGAGACATTCTATGCAGCCTATTACTGATCAGAGACTTATTTTCTTATATGAAACCTACATGGAAACTGACATCTTTTTAGAAGGAGGAGGACATCTATGAAGGGTATAACATGTTCAATTATCTTTTAAAAGTGGCAATCGTTGTGCATGAAAATCATTAGATTGAAATTAGAGAATACATAAATGTGACCAAGAGTTCAATAGCATACCAGAAAAGTGACTTGAATAGTACCTCTAATGCTATGCTACGCTTGTTCTTGGCATGAAATCATCCTGATTAGGTCACATAAGCTTATTAGAAACAAACGCCATCCCATGTCAAGTATCTGATAATACAAATTGGCGTCACAAAAGTGAATCTATAATTGATTTTACAAAAATCCCCAGAGCTATTCATTTATATAGTAAAAAATTATATGAGATGATGTATGAAATCTAATGAAGTTTTCAACTTTTTTCATCAAGCCAACAAATTATTAAAACTACCTTATACACCACCGAAGCATGTATCTTATAATATGTCGGATAAAGAAAATCCATTTCAACAAATCTAAGCTATAAAACGTAAATATATTTGTCTTTTTAGAGGAAATTTCGACATCCATACAGTTTCTTTGGCTTCTGGTCATGAAGTAGTGAAATCTATAATATTGATTTGTACAAATAGTAAAGATGAAGCTTAAATCGCAAAGTATATTTATTAAAATTCACCTTGTTGTACGAATTGTTGGGGCTATCATTGGAGTTCCATCAAAAGTTCAACTGTTTCAACATCTTATGCAAAGCTTTTCTTTTAAAAGTACTCCGTGATTATAAAAACAACTTATCGGCATCTTGTAAATCACCCTATACACATAAACCATTGATAAGAATATCACACATATACAAAACATTATTATAGTCAACTTCACTAAACAAATAAAAATCCAAACTTTTGAATACAACCCATTAAAGCATATATAAGTCATGCAATCTTAATTTCCGTCTAACAACCTCTTAATGTTGCAGTTATCACAATTTTACATACAGTTTAGCTACTGTTTGGTAATTTATGTTGAATCAATTCAAACTTTTTAATGTTAATCCAAATAGCAACTATAATTCAGTGATATAATATGAAGAATCCAAGGATGTTAATAACCCAGTTAAATTTAAATAAACCCAAATTAAAATCATCAAACTTACTTATATTGACCGATCAACTGGTATCATTACCTCTCGATCTCTGAAAAGAACAATACAGATAATCACAAGAAACAAACAAACAAACAAAAACCCAAAACCAAAAACTAAAAAAATTGAATCTTTACTTACTTGGGATGGAATCGACATAGTCCTTGATATCAACTTTAAATTTGATATTAGAGACCTTATTGCAAATATCATTGAGCTCCTTCTCAATTTTTGATTGGTAGTCTTTGATGATCAAAGAAACATCAATTTCTGATGATGATGATGATACGACATCTAGGAGAAACAAATAATTAGAAATTCAAAAATCCAAAAAGTGGACAATAAAATTAATATTGTTTGATGACTCAAATATTGTTTGATGAAGATTAGGGTTAGTCGCTTGTTGATAGATTTATGGTTGGTCATTGTTGTCGTGATCATTTTTTGTGAGTGGTGATTGAAATCTGACACGCTCTTTTTATTCAATGTGCTTTGATTATGGCTATAATTAAGGGATTTTTTTATTTCAGTTGCCATATATACTTTGAAGGGGTAGGATATACTAACACTCCCTAAAATCATATACTAACTCTCCCTATTAGTACCTAGTGGTACTTTTGTATATATATATATATATATATATATATATATATATATATATATATATATATATATATATTTTTTTTTTTACTTTTTGTACTTTTGTTTTTTTGTTTTTTTTTTTAAATATTTTGTATAATATATTTTAGGGTGTATTTGTATGTATTTTGTATAATGTTTGTATAATTGACGTGTAATGTATTTTATTTAAATAACAACAACAACGGTCACGTTAAAAATTACCACATTAAATAAGTACAACAACAACTGTTATTATTTAATTAAACAACATCGTTAACACATTATTTAAAGCTACAAAATCTACGACATATGAAGATTATTCATCTCATTTAAAAGATCATGGAGCCGGGCACTTGACTGACAAGCGTGATCCTCAGGATTTCTTGCCATTTCTAACTCCATTTCCAGCGCCTTTATTCTTGCCTTCAACAACTTGTTCTCATTTTTTGTAGCAACGCAGTTTGAGCAATGCGTTGAAGAAGAGGGTTGATTAAAGTGTTCTGCTTCAAATTCATCTTTCCACGCGAAGAATCGACACCCATAGTCTTTTGTACCTGGCTGTTACATGTTAAGAAAATAATAAGAAATTTATTTTTAACAAACAAATTATTTACATAACTAAGCAAACGTATGATTATTTACCACTGAAAGAGGACATGCATAAAACAGTCGCCCACGACTACCATCTTGCCAGGATCTCCGTTCTACAATAAATCCTCTGTTGGGAATTTGCAGAATCTGAACTGTGTTGGCTTTTGTGGCTTTTGTTGGGATTTTGGGAATCTGAGATGGTTGCTTGTGTTGCTTTGGTCAAAACCTGGACCTTGTGTCCAAAAGGCGATGACGAATGGGTTTTTCAACCCCGAATGGATGGCAAACAATTATGTTTGCAACCTTCATATCCGAGCCTTACTAAACTATTTTTATTTTTAAATTATGTTTTCAAATCCGAGCCTTTTTCGGCGATGACGAAAACCTGTACTTTGGACTTTTTTTTTTCTATTTGTGTTCTTGTGTTACATGTTTTGCTTGGACAAAAACCTGGACTTGGACTTTTTGCTTGTGTTACTTGTGTTGATTGTGTCAAAACCTGCACTTGTGACTTTTGTTGCTTGTGTTACTTGAGAAAACCGGACTTGGGACAACTTTGTTGCTTTAGCACAAGTTTGCTTGTGTTGCTTGTGTTACTTGAGAAAACCTGCACTTGTGACTTTTGTTGCTTTGGCAATAGTTTGCTTGTGTTACTTTGGGAAAACATGGACTGGAACAAAAAAAGGACAAAAGACAAGAAAAGGACAAAGGACAAAAAAGGACAAAAAAAAAATAAAAAAAAAGGACAATGGTACACCCTACCCTATGGGAGGGTTTGTACTTACCTCCCATAGGGAGGGTTCGGTTAATGTATCCCTACTTTGAATTTGGTTGGCAAATTCAATGCCCATGCCATGTCATCAATGACTTGGCATTTATCATTTTTAGGCGGCTTTATGATGTGGCATTGGTTCTTTCATAACTTGTCTATTGTATAGTATAGGATTAGAGTGGGTTGGTTGTGCCTTTGAGCTAGCGAAGCCATTACCTCCCCTCAACCTCTTCTCCACTTGAACCCTTAATTCCCATCTCTTTTATGTCCAACTAAACCTTAATATACCCGTCGATCGTTAAATGACAACAAAAGTAACACGACCAGCCATAGCTTCAATCTAAACCCTCGAAAAGTCCCGTTTATTTTCTTTTCTTTGAATTTATTGCCATAGCTTCGACCATAATATTAATGTTAAAATATTTTATTACCACATTGATCTTATGTTTCATATTCGTTTTTGTCTTCAAGTTTCATTTTGTGACGTTAAAACGCGTTAAGAAGATTTGGCTTTCTTTTCTTAATCTCATTCGGTATTAATAATACTTTTGTTAAAAGAAAAAAGGATTTGCTTTAGTTTTTTTTCTGTTAATTCATACTTCTCACTAATTTAAGTTGGATATCCAAATCTTTTCAAAATCATGTGTTCAACTCTTTTTGTTAGCATAATTTCAAGAAGAAGAAGAAGAAGAAAACATAATTTTGCTCTTTTTGAGAAAAGTTTTCCTCTTCCTATTCTTGTTTCTTGCTAATCATTCCTACAATATTCTTTTTCTTCTTCATTTTTATATCTTGAACCTTCTCAAGCGAACTGCAACAACAAGCATACCAACTTTATTAGCAAACATCACCAACAATCTTTTTAAGTTTTGATCCGGTCTGAGCGTTCGAATGCCTCGCCTGGGGTGTATTAGCCGAATGTTATTATAGGCCCAAGACGAGAATTAGCAAACATTATAATTAATGAAGCTCTTCTTAAAATGCCAACAACAAAGTATTCAAGTTGCAAATAGTGTTTTTCGAGTTATTACATAAAAAACCAGTATAATAAAACAATATATGCAATAAAATTACGACATTACAATACAGGGTTCTATGCAATGACAAAACATTACACGTTCCAGCAAGTCTATGAAGATTATAGGGATGTTTAAATGGACTTAGTAGTTTGTAAGTTGATTAAAGACCGGTCAAAACTATATTCTGATAGATTTTTTGAAAAACACTTTTATTTTTTAAGATGGAACGAAAGAACTCGAGGTTTGACAAGAGAACACGCCAAGAAAAATAAATGTATATGTAGCAACAATTCAATGAACGGTCACATAAAACATTGACATTTGGCGTTTTAATAACTCTTGGACAAATACTTATTAATTGTCAGTTACTTTCTCAATCACAAAATTTTTATTTTTATTTGAATTTTGATTATGATTTTCGCGGGTCAACTGAAAAGAAGATATGTATGACAATATAAAACTAAAATCGTTGCATGTCAAAACCACGTGCGTGTACGAATATTATATGAGTAACTAGTAACATTCCTATAACACATCCATAAAAAACCTCATTTTACAACAAAAAAAAAAATGCGTTTACATATACTCATAACATTGACACCTATAATTCACCTACGAGAGGACTTTTTTTACCAACTTATCGTCTTTATAAAACTTATTTACCATTCTAGTGTATTTAAAAATATTAACCAGTGTATAGTAAATCCCTCTTACATTTATTTATTATTCTCTTTTCAATTTTTCCGGTTACACCAGAGATCAGATCAGAGTGTCATGCCATTGTTTAAAGAACATTGTTTGTGTAATTCTTAACTTTGATTATGAAAGCCACCTTTCACACATATAGTATTGTCTCAACAGTTTTCAACAACCAACGGTTTTTTTTTTTTTTTTTTTTTTTTTTTTTTTTTTTTTTTTAATATACATTTAAGTAAATGCAAAAAAATGCTACTATATAAAATATTGCAATAACGAAAATTATTTGACAAAAAAGTAAGTTCAACGACCTCGGGTGTGTTTAGTAAAACTAGCAGTAGCGGTGTAAGCGGTAGCTATTAGCAGTAGTTTAAAAAAATAGCCACAACTCACCACACTTTGTCAAACGACCACCAAAAATAAAAATGCTCATTGCACACACACTGCTCCACGCCAAACATACCTCATTGTAGTTTGGTAAAAGAGTGGCGAGTTGTGGCTATTTTTAAAGAATGTTAATTCTCCGATGTTTGTTTAATAAGCGGTGAGTTATGGCTATTTTTTACAGTTATTGCTTATACATACTACTCATCGATACTGCTACTTTTAACAAACAAACCTGAAGTCGTTGAACTTACTTTTTTGTTAAATAAATTTTCGTCTGTGCAAATATTTTATCAAGCTACTATAATAGTGTTTTTTTTCCTTATTTTTCATTTACTTAAATGTATATTAAACAATTAAAAAAAGTAGAGTAACACACAATCATTGTCAAATGCTGTTGACAATAATATTTGTGTGAAAGGCATGGTTTTGATTACTAAAAAAAAACAAAAAAAAAAAAATAATAATAAAAATAAGGTAAGAATTAGACAAATAATGCTCTTTTATGCAACGACAAAAGTAAAAAATAATAATAAATTATTATAAAAGGGATTTACTATACAATGGTTAATACTTTTAAATACACTATAGAATGGTAAATAAGTTTTGTGAAGACCCTAAGTTGGTCAAAAACTCCCTACGAGAGGGTAGTCAAAATAAATTGTTGATGCATGAGCCCTAAAAAAACAATCAATATTCGAGAGTAAAAATATAGGCTCTGACTCGTGAGAGTACGCCAAATACAAATCATCATAAGAAAAGATTTCAATATCTTTCGCCTCACTCTGACATTTATCTTCATCTCTTTCAACCTCTTCTAATCTCTTTGTTGTTCGTTTCCAATGTTTTCTAGCAACTTTTCCATGCCTCTTTCTCTTTGCCTTTCTATCTTTTTTCTTCTTTCCAATGCTTCATCTACTATGTATAATTAAAATACCACAACTTATATAGTGACAATATTTTTCATATAAAAACGAGATTATCCACGTGATATTGTCACAATACTGAGTCGGTAGCTGTTATATTATAAAGGTATGATGATAAATTAGTTGATAATAACCCGTAGTCACAATCATTAAATAATAATATCATAGAAAATTTTAAAAATCACTTACATTATAGTTATATTTATCCCACATAGAATGATGATACAAGTAAAACACTACTTATAAAGAGAGAAAAAAAACTACATGTTCAAGAAGTCATGAGGGTTATTTAATTAGTATAATTATTATTATTATATAAATATATAAAATATATACTTATCACTTAGCACTTTGCATACTTTGCTTTGAAAAAATCGTTCGATTTTTATAAAACAGAGTTTTTAGTTTTTACGGTAAGTTTTATCAAAACAATTCTAAAAGGTGTATATGTTGTTTCTCGAAGCACTCTTGCGATTTAATAATATTTTTTTTGGACGATTTTTGTGGGCTAGCCGAACCGGTGGTGACTCCGGTTGCCAGTTGAACCCGTTGGTCCGGTCCGTATATTAAAATCATATGTAATATTAACTTGTTTTTACATATAAATTGTATGAAGCTTTGTGTGTTTTATTATGTTGTACAATGTGTATAATAACAAGTATTCTTCATATTAGGGGTGTTTAAAAATAACATTTATTAGGTAATTATTGTTATTGACGTTTTCTTTCCTTACATTGAATTACTTTGTATTTTCTTTTTATATTTCAAAAAAAATTGTCTACAAAAAGTTCTTTAAAGGGTTGCAACCAATGCTATTATAGATGTACTTATTAAAATTTGCCATTATAAGTAAGTGTTGAATCTTAATTTTTTAAGCTTTCGATGCGTGGGAATTGCACCAGGCTTTACCTCTCGAGGATCTCGAGAAGCTTACAACCCCCACCAGGCAGTGTACCTGATCGTTGTAGTATAGTATAGTGACAACTACCGGGGGATTGATCGTTCAACTCAGGAATAGTGTCGCTAGGATTAGAAAGCCTAAAAACTAGGTATAGAGGTGAGGGATGATTCTTTTTGTATTTTTATATTTTTATAAAAGCAATTAAAATCTCGGGTTTTTGGAAGAGTGGGCTAGCCGAACCGGTGGTGACTCCGGTTCCCAGTTGAACCCGTTGGTCCGGTCCGTATTTTAAAATCATATGTAATATTAACTTGTTTTTACATATAAATTGTATGAAGCTTTGTGTATTTTATTATGTTGTACAATGTGTATAATAACAAGTATTCTTCATTTAAGGGGTGTTTTAAAAATAACATTTATTAGGTAATTATTGTTATAGACGTTTTCTTTCCTTACATTAAATTACTTTGTATTTTCTTTTTATATTTCAAAAAAAAAATTGTCTACAAAAAGTGCTTTAAAAGGTTGCAACCAATGCTATTATAGATGTACTTATTAAAATTTGCCATTATAAGTAAGTGTTGAATCTTAATTTTTTAAGTCTTTGATGCGTGAGAATTGCACCAGGCTTTACCTCTCGAGGGATCTCGAGAAGCTTACAACCCTCACCAGCCAGTGTACCTGCTCGTTGTAGTATAGTATAGTGACAAGTACCGGGGGATTGATCGTGCAACTCAGGAATAGTGTCGCTAGGATTAGAAAGCCTAAAAACTAGGTCTAGAGGTGAGGGACGATTCTTTTTGTATTTTTATAAAAGCAATTAAAATCTCAGGTTTTTGGAAGAGTGGGCGGAATTAGTTGCTAATCAACTAACCCAATAACTAAAGATGCACTCAAAATAAAATAACAAAAATGAAAATAAAGCTAATTAAACTAGTGGTGTGAACAATAATGGGAAAATTGTGTTTACTTAGATTTCATTACTCCCTAGATATCTTTTACAGGTTGATAGTTTGTTACAATTGCGTGGATGACGGGTTATATTCCTTAATACCATTCGTAGGGTGGCGTACGTATTTCCCCAACTCTATAAGCTCCTACTTCACTCCTATGTCTAGCCTGCAAGAAGCTCCTAACATGGGATTATTAGAATTCGCTCATGCATTAAATACAACCATAAAAACCTAGTACGCATTGGTTCATGTTTCTTAAGACGTTCAAGCATGTTACCCTATAGAAGTCTTCCAGTTTTCTTAAGCCTAACATCGAAATCATCCATCCGTAACAACTATAAACAAGCAATCAACCCATAATCAACATCTAGGTTTCACTACATCTAAGCAAACACACAAGAGATCTAGCCTAGCATGTCAAAATTAAGACAAGCGTAAGATATATTCAAACAACACATAGACATATTGAATGAATTGAAAGGATACTTATCTTAATTGAATATGAAAGGTTTCAAAGGGTAAAAACCCTTGAAAGAACAGTAAAAATCGTGCTAGGGTTTCTCCAAGTTATCCATCTAATTGTCTGCTCTAATGAATGAAAATTGCAAAACTATATACAGATTTTCGATCGTGACGGCGTCAAGAAGAAATATCTGACGCCGTCAAATCGCCGCCCATAGTAATATCGGATTGCCTAGATCCAGATCTGACGCCGTCAAGTGCAAAGTTACTTTGGGCCGTCACATGCAATGGGACCATGACGGCCTATGGTGACGCCGTCATGCCCTTAGTGTAAAACTCTCTGGACCGTCACGGACTCTATCCACTTTACCCCTTGTTTTACTCTAGACGCCGTCATGTAGAACCTTGTGACGCCGTCAGGTACCGCTTCCAGCAAGGAAAATTAAGACTTTGTCGTTTTCTTCACTTTTATGCTCCAAAAACGTTCAAAATGCTTCCTTTTCCAGAATTCACTCCAAAAGTACCTAAAATTACAAAAAGAACGATTTAGGGCAATATTTGATCAAATAAATTCAATTCCGAGCTTAAATGACTCCCTAAAAACGGATCAATTTTTGCCTCATCATATACCCTTACACTTGAGATTTGCTTGTCCTCAAGCAAATGCGCTTTTATTCTAATCAAAATACAAGTTAGGGGTCATTTAACATTAATATAAAAGTAATTACAACAAATAATCGTTCCACTAAAGACCAAAGACAAGCACGGAGGTCATACACTAGCACCTCACAAATAGTGTTTAGATACTCACATCTCTCGGGTGTAATAAAGTATATATCACAATATGGAAATGGAAAACATCTCTCACTACCTGTCATAGCAAAATAGATTACCATATGCTTGGGAAAGGGTCAAACCTCCACCACATGGCGTAAGCACCTAGGATAAACTATCAAAGAGGTCTTTCAAAGGGTTATAATGTTAGGTGTAGGGTTATGGAATACCCGGTTTTGTTGGATAAAGGCAATCTTTACTGGTGGCGAGTTAATCATCTTGGTTAATTACATGTACAATATGGCGTTGCTAAGCCAAGACAAGACTCGACTTAAGCTATTAAATCAAAAATAACAAAAACACAAAATAAACATAGAATGAAACGGGATGGTAGTCCGTATATTTTTTCTCTTTTCTTTTTTTTTATTATTTTTTTATTATTTTTATTTTTTATTTATTTATTTTTTTGCATACACTCTTACCCTACCATCCAAAATAATACATCATAGGGAATGAACATTCCCCTTACACTTGAATTTTTACATACTTTACAATAAACTAATCTAATGACTCGAATTAAGATAATCAAAACACTTGGAGTACTTTTAAGATTAATGCACATATGGCGGTAATAATATGATGTTCTTCCCCATTACTCCATAACATAAGTACTTTACCCATGAGTCCTAATCATCCAAAAACAATATGTACAAAGATATGACTCGACTTAGCAACCATGTAATCAATTAGATAATTAACTTAGGGTTTAAACATATAACAATAATGCACTAAAGATAAGTGCATACACGGAAGGCTAAGGCGATTTGGGTGTACATTTAAGTGGGTTGTAACAAATTCTTCTTTAAAGTAAGATGCTTAAAGTTAGAAACGAAAAGATAGGCTCGGAGGGGTGTACTAGGGGTTTCGTGTACTAAAAATGAGTACAACGCTAAGGTGTGGTAAAAATTAGTTGACTTTACTAGCCAAGTAATATGACTTAAATGGTCAAGTAATTATGATACGGGTTTAACACAAGGGTGATCCTAATGCCTCTTATCATGTAGTAAATCCTACTACACGAATGTAGTCTCACTAGCGGTCTCGGGATGCATCATTAACGCAAGTTCTAGAATCTAAATGCTACCGGTACACTCATAAGCACTAATAGTAAATGCTTTTCCTATCAAATATAAAGGCGAACCTCACATATTTGGGTGAAAATTTTTTCTGAATAGTATGGTTTTGTGCTAGTCATACAATCTCCTATCCATGAGATGCTTGCTAAGGCTAAAGTTTCACTCCTAAATGTTGTAAAAAAATTTAAATTTGGCGTTAAAATTACACTAACAAGTATTTCTCATAGTTTTATTACACACCTACCATCAAACAAACAAAATCAAGTGAAAGTGTAACCTATAAGGTATCATCATTTACCCTCCCCTTACACTTAGGATGAACATTGTCTCCAATGTTCAATTAAAGAATGTAAAAGTTAAACAGGTAAAAGAATAAAATCAAATACTCCCCTGATTCGTTCGGTGTGGATAGTACGGTAACAAGGTTAGATCTTCCTCCAAGAAAATGAACAGTTAAAGCTTCCTTTCCAGAATATAAATCATCTTCTTGTCATACATAACCTGTTAAACCTGAGAAAACAAACAAGGCAACCTCGCGTAAAATCGGCGGCAATCTATATATACTAATAAATCCTAGAAAACAAAGTAAGATATAATGCTTGTGGAATGAATGTTTGCAGATTTCCTAGAGTTTATAAAACTAAAGATTTAACAAAAACTTTAAGACTCCGTTAGAAAAACAAAACTAGCAAAATTTTCAGAATTTTACACATGACGCCGTCAGGAATTAATTCCTGACGCCGTCAGAAGTGATCTGCAGAAATCCTTACGTTAAGTTTCTGGAAAATTTCTGGAAAAACTTTTGTCCTACTTCCTGGAAAATCCTGCAAAACATCATTATGACTCGATACAAGCATTTGACTCTAACAAATACGAATATACATGTCCATTTAATATTGTGAAAAATCATGATCAATTTTGTTTCTTAAAAACATATTTGGGGTTTCCCCTTACACTTATCTTTTGCGAAATACCTTGGTATGAAGTTAGGACGAAGTCAAACGACAAAATAAAGTATTTTCACCATTTTAGTTTTTGAAACATGATCTACCAAAAATAAAAAATAAAGCATGCATACGGAAACAAATAACACTCAAACAATTAAAAATCACACAAAGCATGGGTTGCCTCCCAAGAAACGCTTTTCTTTATTTACGAGTCTTGTAGCTAGACTCAAGGTCATGGGTGATTACGTTATATGGGTGAGTTCCTCATTGAGGACATCTTTGGGATCAAACTTGGGTTTCAACTTCCTATCGGTTTTCTTAGTACGGTATGACCTTTCAAACTTTTCTCCGTCCGGATCATACAAAATCTTCTTCATATGCCATGATCCGTCACCTTCCTTAGGTGGCTTGTCCCACCTCCATTTACACTTATCCCCCTCTCTTTTCCACTTGTTCATCTCTATGTTAATAGACATTACACATAAGAACTCAATCGTTTTCCTAAAGACTAAGGGGTCCTCAAAAGGGTCTAGCTCCTCATCTCTAGCTATGAGTTGTTCCACCGAATGTGTTTTATCGATGAAATCTTTTTCTAGATAGAATGGGCGTTGAGGTCCTATAAAGTTTCTTTCTATCCAAGGTCCATATCTAGATGGTCTCCTATTCATCTCCACCCAATGTGGTATCGGTTCATCCTCACAATCGTAGCTATGCTTCTTAACATCATATACCGACCAAATATCGCCCTCACCTACCGCTATCTTAGACTCCTTACAATCTATCATGGCGCTAGCGGTTGCTAAAAATCCTTTTCCTACTAACAATGGACATGTAGTATCACTAACCATATCTAGGACGTGAAAATCCGCTAAAATAGTTAACTTCCCCACGTGAACAACTACATCCTTGATCATCCCAACCGGGTGGGCAATACTCCCATCCGCTAGACAAATTAGTACCTCCGCCTCCTCTAACTTTCCTAGCTTAATAGTGGTGAAAAGGGATAAGGGAATCAAGTTGAGGCATGATCCTAAATCGGCTAGTGTGTCGAATGCTTCGGATTTTCCTATCTTACAAGGCAAAACAAATATACTCGGATCATCAAGCTTCTTAGGCAACTTATTTTGAACGAAGGCGGTCCCATTTTAACCCAATTTAAACTTCTCATATTTTTCCAGGAGGGCGCTTGATGCGTGGGAATTGCACCAGGCTTTACCTCTCAAGGGATCTCGAGAAGCTTACAACCCCCACCAGGCAGTGTACCTGATCGTTGTAGTATCGTATAGTGACAAGTACCAGGGGATTGATCGTTCAACTCAGGAATAGTGTCGCTAGGATTAGAAAGCCTAAAAATTAAGTCTAGAGGTGAGGGATGATTCTTTTTGTATTTTTATATTTTTATAAAAGCAATTAAAATCGCGGGTTTTGGAAGAGTGGGCGGAATTAGTTACTAATCAACTAACCCAATAACTAAAGATGCAATCAAAATAAAATAACAAAAATGTAAATAAAGCTAATTAAACCAGTGGTGTAAACAATAAATGAGAAAATTGTGTTTACTTAGATTTCATTACTCCATAGATATCTTTTACAGGTTGATAGTTTGTTTCAATTGCGTGGATGACGGGTTATATTCCTTAATACCAATCGTGGGGTGGCGTACGTACTTCCCCAACTCTTTAAGCTCCTACTTCACTCCTATGTCGAGCCTGCAAGAAGCTCCTAACATGGGATCATTAGAATTCGCTCATGCATTAAATACAACCACAAAAACCTAGTACGCATTGGTTCATGTTTCTTAAGACGTTCAAGCAAGTTACCCTATGGAAGTCTGCCAGTTTTCTTAAGCCTAACATCGAAATCATTCATCCGTAACAACTATAAACAAGCAATCAACCCATAATCAACATCTAGGTTTCACTATATTCAAGCAAACACACAAGAGATCTAGCCTAGCACGTTAAAATCAAGACAAGCGTAAGATATATTCAAACAACACATAGACATATTGAATGAATTGAAAGGATACTTATCTTAATTGAACATGAAAGGTTTCAAAGGGGAAAAACCCTTGAAAATACTGATAAAATCATGTTAGGGTTTCTCCAAGTTATCCCTCTAATTGTCCTCTCCTAATGAATGAAAATTACAAAACTGTATATAGATTTTCCAACGTGACGGCGTCAAGAAGAGAAATCTGACGCCGTCAACTCGCAGCCCATAATAATATCGGATTGCCTAGATCCAGATCTGACGCCATCAAGAGCAACTTTCTCTAGACCATCACGTGTAATGGGACCATGACGGCCTATGGTGACGTCGTCATGCCCCTAGTGTAAAAACTCTCTGGATCATTATGGACTCTACCCACTTCACCTCTTGTTTTACTCTTGATGCTGTCATGTAGAATTTGGTGACGCCGTCAAGTACTGTTCCCAGCAAGGAAAATTAATACTTTGCCGTTTTCTTCACTTTTATGCTAAAAAAATGTTCAAAATGCTTCATTTTCCAGAATTCACTCCAAAAGTACCTAAAATCACAAAAGGAACGATTAGGGCAATATTTGATCAAATAAATTCAATTCCGGGCTTAAATGACCCCCTAAAAAAGGATCATTTTTTGCCTCATCATATACCCTTACACTTGAGATTTGCTTGTCCTCAAGCAAATGTGCTTTTATTCTAATCAAAATACAAGTTAGGGGTCATTTAACACTAATATAAAAGTAATTACAACAAATAATCGTTCCACTAAAGACCAAAGATAAGCACGGAGGTCATACACTAGCACCTCACAAATAGTGTTTAGATACTCACATCTCTCGGGTATAATAAAGTATATATCACAATATGGAAATGAAAAACATCTCTCACTATCTGTCATAGCAAAATAGATTACCATAGGCTTGGGAAAGGATCAAACCTCCACCACATGCCGTAAGCACCTAGGATAAACTATCAAATAGGTCTTTTAAAGAGTTATAATGTTTGGTGTAGGGATATGGAATACACGGTTTTGTTGGATAAAGGCAATCTTTACCGGTGGCGAGTTAATAATCTTGGTTAATTACATGTACAATATAGCGTTGCTAAGCCAAGACTAGACTCGACTTAAGCTAATAAATCAAAAATAACAAAAACATCAAATAAACATAGAATGAAACGGGATGGTAGTCCGTATGTTTTTTCTCTTTTCTTTTTCTTTATATATATATATATATATATATATATATATATATATATATATATATATATATATATATATATATATATATATATATATTCTTGATTTTTTCGATTTTTTTATTGAATTGCATACACTCTTACCCTACCATCCAAAATAATACATCACAGGGAATGAACATTTCCGTTACACTTGAATTTTTACGTACTTTACAATAAACTAATCTAATGACTCGAATCAAGATAATCAAAACACTTGGAGTACTTTTTAAGATAAACGCACATATGGTGGTAATAAATGATGTTCTTCCCCATTACTCCATGACACAAGTACCTTACCCATTAGTCCCAATCGTCCCAGAACAATATGTACAAGGATATGACTCGACTTAGCAACCATGTAATTAATTAGATAATTAACTAAGGGTTTAAAAATGTAACAATAATGCACTAAAGATGAGTGCATACACGGAAGGCTAAGGCGATTTGGGTGTACATTTAAGTGGGTTGTAACAAATTCTTCCTTTAAGTAAGATGCTTAAAGTTAGAAACGAAAAGATAGGCTCGGAGGGGTGTACTAGGGGTTTCGTGTACTAAAAATGAGTACAACGCTAAGGGTGTGGGAAACATTAATTAACTTAATTAGCCAAGTAATATGACTTAAATGGTCAAGTAATTATGATACGGGTTTAACACAAGGGTGATCCTAATGCCTCTTATCATGTAGTAAATCCTACTACACGAATGTAGTCTCACTAGCGGTCTCGGGATGCATCACTAACGCAAGTTCTAGAATCTAAATGCTACCGGTACACTCATAAGCACTAATAGTAAATGCTTTTCCTATCAAATCTAAAGGCGAACCTCACATATTTGGGTGGAAAATTTTTCTGAATGGTATGGTTTTGTGCTAGTCATACAACTCCTATCCATGAGACGCTTGCTAAGGCTAAAGTTTCACTCCTAAATGTTGTAAAAAATTTTAAATTTGGCGCTAAAATTACACTAACAAGTATTTCTCATAGTTTTATTACACACGTACCATCAAACAAACAAACTCAAGTGCAATTGTATCCTATAAGGTATCATCATTTACCCTCCCCTTACACTTAGGATGAACATTGTCCCCAATGTTCAATTAAAGAATGTAAAAGTAAAACAGGTTAAAGAATGAAAGCAAATACTCCCTTGATTCGATCGGTGTGGATAGTGCGGTAACAAGGTTAGATCTTCCTCCAAGAAAATGAACAGTTAAAGCTTCCCTTCCAGAATATTAATCATCTTCTTGTCGTACATAACCTGTTAAACCTGAGAAAACAAACAAGGCAACCTCGCGTAAAATCAGCGGCAATCTATATATACTAATAAATCCTATAAAACAAAGTAAGATATAATGCTTGTGGAATGAATGTTTGCAGATTTCCTGGAGTTTATAAAACTAAAGATTTAACAAAAACTTTAAGACTCCGTTAGAAAAACAAAACTAGCAAAATTTCCAGAATTTTACACATGACGGCGTCAGGAATTAATTCCTGACGCCGTCAGAAGTGATCTGCAGAAATCCTTACGTTAAGTTTCCGGAAAATTTCTGGAAAAACTTATGTCCTACTTCCTGGAAAATCCTGCAAAACATCATTATGACTCGATACAAGCATTTGACTCTAACAAATACGAATATACATGTCCATTTAATATTGTGGAGAATCATGATCGATTTTGTTTCTTAAAAACAAATTTGGGGTTTCCCCTTACACTTATCTTTTGCGAAATACCTTTGGATGAAGTTAAGACTAAGTTAAATGACAAAATAAAGTATTTTTACCAATTAGTTTTGAAACATGATCTACCAACAATAAAAATAAAGCATGCATACGGAAACAAATAACAATCAAACAAATAAAAATCACACAAAGCATGGGTTGCCTCCCAAGAAGCGCTTTTCTTTATTTACGAGTCTTGTAGCTAGACTCAAGGTCATGGGCTACTGTGTGTCATTTATGCTCACATAACCAAGGGTGAGCCATCTAATAGTCGCCTCATCTTTCTTATAATCATCACTTAACTCTAAACATCTACGATAATACCTTTTATTTTTCTCATGAGGATATTTAAGCCCTTTTCTTTTATCATTCTTGCTTAGCATTTCTAGGGGCGGATACCTACTACACTTCTCCATGGAAAAATCCTTGAACCTAGGGTGTGCACGGGGCATTTGGTAAACAAAATCTTCATCCCCATCCGAGAATGTAATTAACCCTTCCATAAGTTTTTCATCAAGGTTGTTCAACCTTTTGAAAGATTTCCCAAATACAACTTTGGTTAACTTACTCTCCATAACCATGAACTCAACAAGATAAACAAAGCTTCCTACAAACACATGCAATGACATTGCCCTAGCAATAATATTATCTCCTTTGTATTCTAACTCATCTACCATGATTTTATTATATTCACTACGCGAGATTATGTTCATTGGGAGAGGTGAGTTAAGGTAGGCATCAAAGCTCCTAAATCCAATCTTACAAGGAAATTGCATACTGAATGAGCTATCACTCTCAATCCTTGTTCTAGGGTCGACATACCTAAGAGGGTTCACTTCATCTTCCATCCTATCCTCATTAATCACATCACCATCACCTAAATCCTCATCGGAGTTTGAATAGTAGAAAGGACTAGCCCTATAATCATCATCATGGTCAGACTCCTCCATTTCAGAATTATTGTCAAAGTGGTGGTTAGGCGAGAGGTTAGGTGGGTTCTCATTTTCCACTAAAGGGATTGGGGCGGGCATTTGGAAAATCCTACGACGAAAAACACGAATAACAGGAATCAAACGATCAATGTTATTGTTATCCATCGAGATAGTTTAGGAACAAAGGAAACAAAGAAATAAGATAGACTAAAGAAAACCTAAAAATGAAAATAAAATCTTACTAGAAAGGAATCTAGCAAGTAGACCTAATTAAAAGAAATCCTAACCTAGACAATAACTATTCCACGGGCTACGGCGCCAAAAACTTGATGCGTGGGAATTGCACCAGGCTTTACCTCTCAAGGGATCTCGAGAAGCTTACAACCCCCACCAGGCAGTGTACCTGATCGTTGTAGTATAGTATAGTGACAAGTACCGGGGGATTGATCATTCAACTCAGGAATAGTGTCGCTAGGATTAGAAAGCCGAAAAATTAAGTCTAGAGGTGAGGGATGATTCTTTTTGTATTTTTATATTTTTATAAAAACAATTAAAATCTCGGGTTTTGGAAGAGTGGGCGGAATTAGTTACTAATCAACTAACCCAATAACTAAAGATGCAATCAAAATAAAATAACAAAAATGTAAATAAAGCTAATTAAACTAGTGGTGTGAATAATAAATGAGAAAATTGTGTTTACTTAGATTTCATTACTCCCTAGATATCTTTTACAGGTTGATAGTTTGTTACAATTGCGTGGATGACGGGTTATATTCCTTAATACCAATCGTGGGGTGGCGTACGTACTTCCCCAACTCTATAAGCTCCTACTTCACTCCTATGTCGAGCCTGCAAGAAGCTCCTAACATGGGATCATTAGAATTCTCTCATGCATTAAATACAACCATAAAAACCTGGTACGCATTGGTTCATGTTTCTTAAGACGTTCAAGCAAGTTACCCTATGGAAGTCTGCCAGTTTTCTTAAGCCTAACATCGAAATCATTCATCCGTAACAACTATAAACAAGCAATCAGCCCATAATCAACATCTAGGTTTCACTACATCTAAGCAAACATACAAGAGATCTAGCCTAGCATGTTAAAATCAAGACAAGCGTAAGATATATTCAAACAACACATAGATATATTGAATGAATTGAAATGATACTTATCTTAATTGAACATGAAAGGTTTCAAAGGGTAAAAACCCTTGAAAATACTGATAAAATCGTGCTAGGGTTTCTCCAAGTTATCCCTCTAATTGTCCTCTCCTAATGAATGAAAATTACAAAACTATATATAGATTTTCCAATGTGATGTCGTCAAGAAGAGAAATCTGACGCCGTCAACTCGCCGCCCATAATAATATCGGATTGCCTAGATCCAGATCTGACGCCGTCAAGAGCAACTTTCTATAGGCCGTCACGTGTAATGGGACCATGACAGCCTATGGTGACGCCGTCATGCCCCTAGTGTAAAAACTCTCTGGATCGTCATGGGCTCTACCCACTTCACCTCTTGTTTTACTCTTGACGCCGTCATGTAGAATTTGGTGACGCCGTGAGGTACTGTTCCCAGCAAGAAAAATTAAGACTTTGCCGTTTTCTTCACTTTTATGCTCCAAAAACGTCCAAAATACTTCCTTTTCCATAATTCACTCCAAAAATACCTAAAATCACAAAAGGAACGATTTAGGGCAATATTTGATCAAATAAATTCAATTTCGGGCTTAAATGACCCCCTAAAGACGGATCATTTTTCGCCTCATCAGCGTTATAGTACAGAGCACGGGCTAAGACATTAATGATGGGCCGTTCAAGATGGAGCTCCATGAATTCATCGTCAAGGTCTTGTGTAGGAGGTGTTTCAACTATGCTTTTGACCAGTTTGATATTGGGTGTTTCATTCGATTGGTCCTTTTGAAGAATTTGGTTTTTCTTGAAACACGTGCTCATTGATTTAACCGAGTAGTATTGCGGACAAGAAGTGGATGACGAAACTGATGATATGAAATTAACGTTTAGTTTCGGGTTCTTGACTGTGTCGCTTGGGAGTGCTCCCATTTCTCGGTCATTGAGAACTTTCAACAATGTGTCAATTTTGGTGGTCATCTCGCTTTGCTTTTGCCTGAAATCGGCTTCAAACTTAGATATGCGAGCTTCTTGAGATGCCATAAACTTGGACATCAATCATTCAAGATTGTTGGTACTACCATAGTTATTAGAAGGATTGTTGTTGAAAGTGCGGTTGGAGGGTGGACCGTTTGGTTGGTAAAGATTAGGCGGATTGGAAGAATTGTGGTTTTGTTTCCACCTAAGGTTCGGGTGATTTTTCCAAGAAGGATTGTAGGAATCACCATAAGGGTTTGGCTCGGGTTTGAAAGTGTACCACTTACCTTCCGCTTCGTCGGTACGCGAGGATGCGTAGTCCGCAAAAGCTGTTTCGGGGAGTTCCACGCAATCACGAGTGTCATGGGGACCACTACATAATTCGCATGAAGAAGTGATTTTGTTCACTTGGCTTGAAGGCTTAGTAGCTTCGTAAGATTTCATGTGAAACTTGACTTGGTCCTCAAGTTCCATGATCCTACGGTCGGGAGTGCTAGAATTGTTCGAAGGCAAAGATATTGCCTTGACCGTTTTGTTCAAATCACGGGGATCATTCCAACTTTCGTTGTCATAGAGAGCAAGATCTTCTATGAGTTCCCATGATTCTTCCGCACTTAGATCACGTAGCTTACCACCGGCCGATTGGTCAATGGTTCGCCTTGTGGAGAGATCGATATGGTCATAGAAGATTTGGACTTGAAGCAAAAGATCTATGCCATGATGAGGGACTTTTTGGAGTAAGTCCTTGAAACGAGTCCATGCTTCATATAAAGTTTCACCTTGACGTTGTTGGAACATCAAGATATCATTTCTAAGCTTGGTAGTTCTCCCCGGTGGGAAAATTTGAGCAAGGAAACGAGTGGTGAGATCATCCCATGAGGTGATGGATCCTACGGGTAAACGTTCAAGCCATTGACTAGCTTAATCACATAGAGAGAACTGGAATAGGCGTAATCAGGTAGACTCTCTAGTTGTAACATCAAGGTCTATAGAATCTGCGATTTTAAAGAAGTCCTTGAGATGTTGGTTAGGATCTTCGGAACGAAATCCATGGAATGCACATCCGCTTTGCACCAACCGGAAGGTGTCGGATCGCAAGGGGGGCACATTGGCTCCTTGGGTGAGCTCAATAGTGTTTCGATAGCCTTGGTGGCTAGGACGGAAATACTCTCCTAGGGTTCGGGGCCTAAGAGGTTGGTTTGCTAATGGTGGGTTTTGTGGGTGGTTTTGTTGTGGTGGGTTGACGGGTTCAAAGATGTTACCACTTTCCATGATGTCGGATGGTAAAGATTACGAACAAAGACACGAAGAAATAGATAGACTAAAGAAAACCTAAAAATAAAAATAAAATCTTACTAGAAAGGAATCTAGCAAGTAGACCTAATAAAAAGAAATCCTAACCTAGACAATAACTATTCCCCGACAATGGTGCCAAAAACTTGATGCGTGGGAATTGCACCAGGCTTTACCTCTTGAGGGATCTCGAGAAGCTTACAACCCCCACCAGGCAGTGTACCTGATCGTTGTAGTATAGTATAGTGACAAGTACCGGGGGATTGATCATTCAACTCAGGAATAGTGTCGCTAGGATTAGAAAGCCTAAAAACTAGGTCTAGAGGTGAGGGATGATTCTTTTTATATTTTTGAATTTTTATATTTTTGTAAAAGCAATTAAAATCTTGGGTTTTTGGAAGAGTGAGCGGAATTTGTTGCTAATCAACTAACCCAATAACTAAAGATGCACTCAAAATAAAATAACAAAAATGAAAATAAATCTAATTAAACTAGTGGTGTGAACAATAATGGGAAAATTGTGTTTACTTAGATTTCATTACTCCCTAAATATCTTTTACAGGTTGATAGTTTGTTACAATTGCGTGGATGACGGGTTATATTCCTTAATGGTGGCGTACGTACTTCCCCAACTCTATAAGCTCCTACTTCACTCCTATGTTGAGCCTGCAAGAAGCTCCTAACATGGGATCATTAGAATTCACTCATGCATTAAATACAACCATAAAAACCTAGTACGCATTGGTTCATGTTTCTTAAGACGTTCAAGCAAGTTACCCTATGGAAGTCTGCCAGTTTTCTTAAGCCTAACATCGAAATCATTCATCCGTAACAACTATAAACAAGCAATCAACCCATAATCAACATCTAGGTTTCACTACATCTAAGCAAACACACAAGAGATCTAGCCTAGCATGTTAAAATTAAGACAAGCGTAAGATATATTCAAACAACACATAGACATATTGAATGAATTGAAATGATACTTATCTTAATTGAACATGAAAGGTTTTATAGGGTAAATACCCTTGAAAGAACAGTAAAAATCGTGCTAGGGTTTCTCCAAGTTATCCCTCTAATTGTCCTCTCTAATGAATGAAAATTGCAAAACTATATATAGATTTTCCATCGTGACGGTGTCAAGAAGAAATGTATGACGCCGTCAACTCGCCGCCCATAGTAATATCGGATTGCCTAGATCCAGATCTGAAGCCGTCAAGTGCAAAGTTACTCTAGGCCGTCATATGCAATGGGACCACGACGGCCTATGGTGACGCCGTCATGCCCTTAGTGTAAAACTCTTTGGACCGTCACGGACTCTATCCACTTCACCTCTTGTTTTACTCTTGACGCCGTCAAGTAGAACCTTGTGACACCGTCAGGTACTGTTCCCAGCAAGGAAAATTGAGACTTTACCGTTTTCTTCCGTTTTATACTCCAAAAACGTCCAAAATTCTTCCTTTTCCAGAATTCACTCCAAAAGTACCTAAAATCACAAAAGTAACGATTTAGGGCAATATTTGATCAAATAAATTCAATTTCGGGCTTAAATGACCCCCTAAAAACGGATCATTTTTCGCCTCATCAGCCTTCCATTTTAGAAATGTCCCAAATGCTTTATAATGTAGTATAGATAGATATGTGTAAATGTATATAATTATATAAATTAACAATTGGCACTTTGCTCCTTTGCATACTTTGCTTTGAAAAAATCGTTCGATTTTTATAGAACAAAGTTTTTAGTTTTTACGGTAAGTTTTATCAAAACAATTTTAAAAGGTGTATATGTTGTTTCTCGAGGCACTCTTACGATTTAAAAATATTTTTTTGAATATTGTAAATTAGTATGCATTTTGAAACTCTATTGATTTAATAATATCGTTTTCGGACGATTTTTGTGGGCTAGCCGAACCGGTGGTGACTCCGGTTCCCGGTTGAACTCGTTGGTCCGGTCCGTATTTTAAAATCATATGTAATATTAACTTGTTTTTACATATAAATTGTATGAAGCTTTGTGTGTTTTATTATGTTGTACAATGTGTATAATAACAAGTATTCTTCATATTAGGAGTGTTTTAAAAATAACATTTATTAGGTAATTATTGTAATAGACGTTTTCTTTTCTTACATTAAATTACTTTGTATTTTCTTTTCATTTTTCAAAAAAAATTGTCTACAAAAAGTGCTTTAAAGGGTTGCAACCAATGCTATTATAGATGTACTTATTAAAATTTGCCATTATAAGTAAGTGTTGAATCTTAATTTTTTAAGCCTTCCATTTTAGGAATGTCCCAAATGGTTTATAATGTATTATAGATAGATATGTGTAAATGTATATAATCATATAAATTAACAATTAACACTTTGCTCCTTTGCATACTTTGCTTTGAAAAAATCGTTTGATTTTTATAAAACAAAGTTTTTAGTTTTTACGGTAAGTTTTATCAAAACAATTCTAAAAAGTGTATATGTTGTTTCTCGAGGCACTCTTGCGATTTAATATTATTTTTTTGAATATTGTAAATCAGTATGCATTTTGAAACTCTATTGATTTAATAATATCGTTTTCGGACGATTTTTGTGGGCTAGCCGAACCGGTGGTGACTCCGGTTCCCGGTTGAACCCGTTGGTCCGGTCCGTATTTTAAAATCATATGTAATATTAACTTGTTTTTACATATAAATTGTGTGAAGCTTTGTGTGTTTTATTATGTTGTACAATGTGTATAATGACAAGTATTCTTCGTATTAGGGGTGTTTTAAAAATAACATTTATTAGGTAATTATTGTTATAGACGTTTTCTTTCCTTACATTAAATTACTTTGTATTTTCTTTTTATATTTCAAAAAAAAAAAAAAAAAATTGTCTACAAAAAGTGCTTTAAAGGGTTTCAACCAATGCTATTATAGATGTACTTACTAAAATTTGCCATTATAAGTAAGTGTTGAATCTTAATTTTTTAAGCCTTCAATTTTAGGAATGTCCCAAATGCTTTATAATGTAGTATAGATAGATATGTGTAAATGCATTTAATCATATAAATTAACAATTAGCACTTTGCTCCTTTGCATACTTTGCTTTGAAAAAATCGTCCGATTTTTATAAAACAAAGTTTTTAGTTTTTACGGTAAGTTTTATCAAAACAATTCTAAAAGGTGTATATGTTGTTTCTCGAGTCACTCTTGTGATTTAATAATATTTTTTTGAATATTGGAAATTAGTATGCATTTTGAAACTCTATTGATTTAATAATATCGTTTTCGGACGATTTTTGTGGGCAAGGCGAACCGGTGGTGACTCTGGTTCCCGGTTGAACCCGTTGGTCCAGTCCGTATTTTAAAATCATATGTAATATTAACTAGTTTTTACATATAAATTGTATGAAGCTTTGTGTGTTTTATTATGTTGTACAATGTGTATAATAACAAGTATACTCTCATATTAGGGGTGTTTTAAAAATAACATTTATTAGGTAATTATTGTTATAGACGTTTTCTTTCCTTACATTAAATTATTTTGTATTTTCTTTTTATATTAAAAAAAATTGTCTACAAAAAGTGCTTTAAAGGGTTGCAACCAATGCTATTATAGATGTACTTATTAAAATTTGCCATTATAAGTAAGTGTTGAATCTTAATTTTTTAAGCCTTCCATTTTAAGAATGTCCCAAATGCTTTATAATGTAGTATAGATAGATATGTGTAAATGTATATAATCATATAAATTAACAATTAGCACTTTGCTCCTTTGCATTCTTTGCTTTTAAAAAATCGTTCGATTTTTATAAAACAAAGTTTTTAGTTTTTACGGTAAGTTTTATCAAAACAATTCTAAAAAGTGTATATGTTGTTTCTCGAGGCACTCTTGCGATTTAATAATATTTTTTTGAATATTGTAAATCAGTATGCATTTTGAAACTCAATTGATTTAATAATATCGTTTTCGGACGATTTTTGTGGGCTAGCCGAACCGGTGGTGACTCCGGTTCCCGGTTGAACCCGTTGGTCCGGTCCGTATTTTAAAATCATATGTAATGTTAACTTGTTTTTACATATAAATTGTGTGAAGCTCTGTGTGTTTTATTATGTAGTACAATGTGTATAATAACAAGTATTCTTCATATTAGGGGTGTTTTAAAAATAACATTTATTAGGTAATTATTGTTATAGACGTTTTCTTTCCTTACATTAAATTACTTTGTATTTTCTTTTTATATTTCAAAAAAAAAAAAATTGTCTACAAATAGTGCTTTAAAGGGTTGCAACCAATGCTATTATAGATGTACTTATTAAAATTTGCCATTATAAGTAAGTGTTGAATCTTAATTTTTTAAGCCTTCCATTTTAGGAATGTCCCAAATGGTTTATAATGTAGAATAGATAGATAGGTGTAAATGCATATAATCATATAAATTAACAATTAGCACTTTGCTCCTTTGCATACTTTGCTTTGAAAAAATCGTCCGATTTTTATAAAATATAGTTTTTAGTTTTTACGGTAAGTTTTATCAAAACAATTCTAAAAGGTGTATATGTTGTTTCTCGAGTCACTCTTGCGATTTAATAATATTTTTTTGAATATTGGTAATTAGTATGCATTTTGAAACTCTATTGATTTAATAATATCGTTTTCGGACGATTTTTGTTGGCAAGCGGAACCGGTGGTGACTCCGGTTCCCGGTTTAACCCGTTGGTCCAGTCCGTATTTTAAAATCATATGTAATATTAACTAGTTTTTACATATAAATTGTATGAAGCTTTGTTTGTTTTATTATGTTGTACAATGTGTATAATAACAAGTATTCTTCATATTAGGGGTGTTTTAAAAATAACATTTATTAAGTAATTATTGTTATAGACGTTTTCTTTCCTTACATTTACTTTGTATTTTCTTTTTATATTTAAAAAAAATTGTCTACAAAAAGTGCTTTAAAGGTGTTGGTTCCCAAAACTTATATCATTTCACACATAATATAAAGATAATAAGAAAGATTAATAGAGAGATGAAGATATAAGAAGGATGGCAACTTCTAGAGAGAGAAAGTGAGATATATTAGATTAGGAGAGAAGAATACAATGAGAGAAAATGACATAGAAGCACCACCTCCAAATGGTAGCATTTGGAGGTTTATATAGTTAGGATAAAGAGATGGGCCGAGCTTGGGCTTATGTAATGGACTAGACATAAACTAATACAATGTTAGATTAAACCAAGCCCGTTTACCCTTAACTAAACTACAAGACTATTACAACATTATTACAAGACTCGTTGATACAATAATGATCGTCACTTCTATTGCTAACAATCTCCCCCTAAGGGGCGATCATCGAGATCTCTCTTTGATTCCATTGATGATCAACACTTCTATTGCTAACAATCTCCCCCTAAGGGGTGATCATTGAGATCTCTCTTTGTGATCTTGATCTTTGAACTTTGAAGCTTGTTGTCTTGAACTTTGAGTCTTTGTATAATAGTCTTTAAGTCTTTGTTCCTTTATGCTTTGTGATCTTTGATAACTGACTTTTCTTCGTTCTTTGTTCTATTGTGATGTGGTGTCATCTGCCTTTCGTCACTTCTGTGTCTGTGGTGGTTGTCCGCTATTCCAACATGCTCATACATCTTTGGACTTTGACTTTCATACATACGTAGTTCCCTTTCTTTCACATTGATCTTTAGTCTTTATACTTTGTAAATTCTTCTTTTTGGCGTAGAATCTTTCTTTGAACTTTGTGTTGTATAGATCTTTGAGGGAGCTTTCTTTAACTTCCAGATGTATGTATGAGCATGCGGAATCTGTCGCCATGGAGATGATGTATAATTGCATGAAAACAGTTAGTAATAAATCAACCGGTACTTACAGATAAGGAATTAGAGATCGTCAACAGCATAGTGTGAAGACTCCTTCTAACCCTTACCAAGGCCGTTCCCATGTCAGATACTCTCGAGAGAGCTTACGAGACCTACTAAGTAGCTCAATGACTGGGTGAGTCGCTGGGGATCACTACACGACTGTAGACCGTTTGAAACCACCGCGAACACTAAGCGTAACCCATAAAGATTTACCGAAGTGACCTGCTGTCAGGGCTGTTTGATGTTGACCCTGGCAGGAGTTTCCATTCAATCATTGAGAATCACAAATGTGAATCCTCTCATAAATGTTCTGGCAGATTGCTAAGATCTGCGTAGGACTCTAAAGTTTACATCTGGCGTCCTTAATGATGAACAACCAGTGTAGAAATATCATGTGTTCCTATGAGATCTTTTGATGAATCTCGGGGCTCTAGACTCGATAAGTGCACACTTGGTTTCCTATGCGGAGATTAGGGAGAGGTCTCCTGTTTCAATATCAACCATCTCTAAGAGACAGGTCGATAGATTACACCGGTTCCCCGTGAGAATGAAACAAGCTCTTTTAAGAGAACTTGAGTGGTTAAGAAGGTTTAGTGCAGTGCGTCACTGGGTCCATGACGTCTTTGTCTTCAATACCGGTGTCACCTTAGTAACAACTAGTAGCATACGAATTGTACCTGGTGTCTGCCCTAAGGTTGAACATTTGGAGGGCTATTTCTTTTCACCCTTTTTCATAACTTTTCTTTTTAATTCTTTAACCCCTTCTTTCTCCTTTCTCATTTTCTCCTTTTTCAATCATACCTAAGGACTTCTAATACTAATCTTTTGGATTTGTCCTTGGGTAGATCCCTCCGGCTCTGGCGGATCATAGGACGGTTTTTCCTAACCTTAGTCACCTTATAACTCCATGACTATCCTATTGTTGCCATGAAACCATTTGAAAAATCTCTCAAAGTGTTTATGATAATAAAACACATTGTTGTTACCACTTTGAGAGTTTTGCAACTTTTGAAGGACTCCCCCTTCACATGTGCTCATGAATTTTTAAGAAATTTGCACATGCGTGAGGAGTTTGCACTTTTTGAATTGATCCACTTTCAGTGAACATGGCCGATTCGAGACACGCTTACATCACTAGTTAGACTAGCTTGAAGTTATTACCCGTTCTGGTCAAGTCCAAAGAAAGTCTCTCGATACGGTACACTCTACTCAGACAAGTCCTATTCGAGACACGCTTACATCACTAGTTAGACTAGCTTGAAATTATTACCCGTCCAGGACAAGTCTTTTCGATTACTGACATTTTAGGCTTCATCAATTCATTGGTACTTACTGAGTCGAGCTCTTTCGAGATTCAGTCACAATCTTTAAACATCTTTGATCACATTTTAATCATGTCTTCTCCCCCTCAAAAATATCATATCGTGATTTTTTTTATATCAACTGATTAAGAAGAAGCTTTTTGGAGAGATAGACAGATTTGTTTTTGCATGAAATCGGAACATTTTTGTTTTTGAAATAACTCCCCCTCAAAACTCGCATATGTTTTTGAGAAATGTTAAACTTTTTAAAGTTTAGAGGGAAGGAGTCTTCTTGAAGCAAAATTCTGAAAGAGAAAGAAGTTTCAGTTTTGTTGAATTTTGCATCAAGGTTTTTTGAAAAACAAAGACTTCTCTTTGTTTGACTAGGAATGTCGCACTGAGGCGTACAACAGTGTCCAATTTTAGGATAAGTGCACTTTGTTGATGAAAATCATTTTTGTGTAGCACTTTCCTTTCTTTGAAAACTTGAGTTGTGCACTGTAAGGTGTACACAAGTCATTTTGATGATGAGCACCGATTTTGATGGATTTCGAAAGTCTATTTGAAAAATCTTGAAAATGTGGTGCTCATGATGAAAGAGAATTTTTGTTTTTTGGATAAGTGCTGGAAAGATATTTAAAACCTTGTTTTGGTTAAGCACTTTCCATTCTATGAAGAACGAGTTCTTAGCTGAAATACTAAGAAGTCATTAATTTAAGTCCGGGTTTCGTACTGAGGTATACGAAAGCCATTTGAAGAAATTTTTTGAGAAACGACATGTTTTAGAAAAACATTATAAAGAACTCTCGCTCAAGCATCTGTACATGTCCGTATCATTGTTGAATGACATTTCTAGATACGTACAGAATATCGATTATACAAGAGACATGTCGTGAGAAGAATATTTTTGGATTTTTGGTTTTATATTGTTTTTGGATTTTTGAAAATTTTATATTTTTGTATTTTGTTTTTGATGATTTTTCAAATTTTGTATTTTGTTTTTTCAAAAAGGAATATTTACAAAGAAAAGATTTGAACAAAGAAAGAAAAATTAAGGTTTGACAAGTAAAAGTGGAGTTACGAGTGGAATTAGAAAAGGATTTCCACATGCGATGTTGGCGTAAAGTTCTTCTTTACCACATTGGGTGTACGAACCCTTAACACTTTCACAAGTACCTGCATCCACAGAAGAAGAATCCTCACAAATAACAGTGTTAGAAGTACATGTTTCCTCACATTGAGGGTGTTCACTATCAACGGTTGTAGTGATTTCTACTTTCTTATCCTGATGATTTTCACTATTATTTGTCTTGGTGTAAGCATCGAAAAGCTTCCCTGTAGGAATCCATCTAAGACCAACTGTGTTAAAAACTTTTCCCGTGGGAGTCCACCTAAGGCAAGATCTAGGAGTTGTTTTCGTTTCAGATGCAGCGGAAGTCTTATTTTGAGAAAAACTACGTCCTGTAGAGATCCACCTATTAGGTTTCTTAGCCTTTTGCTTCTTATCAACGGGTTTGTTTCTATTCGGTTTCTTAGTGGATTGTACCTTAGCACGTACATTTTCTTTCTTGATATATTGTGCAACACATGCATCATGATTAGCTGAAAAAACACATTTTTGACATGTAGGACAGACAAATTCAACATTTTTGTTTAAAACTACAACCTTAACGTTGTCATTACAGTCATTTGGCGATTGATTTTTATTCGAAGAAGACTTTGAATTCGTGGTGTTTTGATCTACGTGCCTAACATTCTCTTTTGCGCAACTACTCTTAGATGCAAGCCACTCCCTAGTGTTTTGTTGATTGTTCCTAGGTAAAGGTTTACTACTACTAGCAGTGCTTTGGAATCTTGTAGAATTCATCACACTAGGTTTTGCACCTAAAATTCCGTCTTTTCGAAGTTGTGCCCTTTTCCTAGCTTCTTCTAGATGGTGATTGTGGACCATGTCATTAGAACCAACAGATTCCTTTACAGTTTTTGCGGCCACATTTGGTGTTCTATTCCTAGAATTGCTAGGTGCACTAACATTTGTGTTTCTTTCAACAACCAATTTTTGTTTATCAACAATCTTTTCAATTTCCTTTTGCTTGGGCAAGGGTTGTGGAGTGACTGGTTTTGACAAATCATTTTTTGCATCGACTTTTGGAGCAAACCGGGAAATTGACATTTTTGGTTTTTCAACCGTTTTTGAAACATTTGGTGTCTCCGAAGTCGATGGTTTAGCAAACTTAGTGTCCACACCCTTCCCTTTTATACTTTCAAGCTGAGCTCTCAAAAGATCATTTTGCTTTTTCATGTCCTTGTAGGCATGCTCATACGACAATTTGTCATACTTGCATTCCTCTGATTTTCGATCAAGTTGTTTGAAAAATGACATGTTTTCTTTTTCAAGTTTTACAAGAGCATTTTCATATTTTGAAACAATTTCAGATGTCTCAGCTGGCAGTCTTTCATCGTCCTTAACCGAATATGTCTGTAAAATGATGGACATTATATCAGTAGTCATGGCAACTTCTAGAGAGAGAAAGTGAGATATATTAGATTAGGAGAGAAGAATACAATGAGAGAAAATGACATAGAAGCACCACCTCCAAATGGTAGCATTTGGAGGTTTATATAGTTAGGATAAAGAGATGGGCCGGGTTTGGGCTTATGTAATGGACTAGACATAAACTAATACAATGTTAGATTAAACCAAGCCCGTTTACCCTTAACTAAACTACAAGACTATTACAACATTATTACAAGACTCGTTGATACAATAATGATCGTCACTTCTATTGCTAACAATCTCCCCCTAAGGGGCGATCATCGAGATCTCTCTTTGATTCCATTAATGATCAACACTTCTATTGCTAACAAAAGGGTTGCAACCAATGCTATTATAGATGTACTTATTAAAATTTGCCATTATAAGTAAGTGTTGAATCTTAATTTTTTAAGCCTTCCATTTTAGGAATGTCCTAAATGCTTTATAATGTAGTATAGATAGATATGTGTAAATGTATATAATCATATAAATTAACAATTAGCACTTTGCTCCTTTGCATACTTTGCTTTGAAAAAATCGTACAAAGTTTTTAGTTTTTACGACAAGTTTTATCAAAACAATTCTAAAAGGTGTATATGTTGTTTCTCGAGGCACTCTTACGATTTAATGATATTTTTTTGAATATTGTAAATTAGTATGCATTTTGAAACTCTATTGATTTAATAATATCATTTTTGAACGATTTTTGTGGGCTAGCCGAACCGGTGGTGACTCTGGTTCCCGGTTGAACCCGTTGGTCCGGTCTGTATTTTAAAATCATATGTAATATTAACTTGTTTTTACATATAAATTGTATGAAGCTTTGTGTGTTTTATTATGTTGTACAATGTGTATAATAAAAAGTATTCTTCATATTAGGGGTGTTTTAAAAATAACATTTATTAGATAATTATTGTTATAGACATTTTCTTTTCTTACATTAAATTACTTTGTATTTTCTTTTTATATTTAAAAAAAAAATGTCTACAAAAAGTGCTTTAAAGGATTGCAACCAATGCTATTATAGATGTACTTATTAAAATTTGCCATTATAAGTAAGTGGGTGAATCTTAATTTTTTAAGGCTTCCATTTTAAGAATGCCCCAAATGCTTTATAATGTAGTATAAATAGATATGTGTAAATGATATCTTTATCTTTGTATCATGAGCTCCTACTAGAGATAGAATTACTCCTATAATTCTCTCCTAAGTTAAACACTACTTGCTTTGTTTTACTTTGTTGATAGTTCATTAGAGTTAAATCCTAATCCGGTTCTATCTCTAAATGACTTTTGACTCTTTAAACAACACACAAGAGCTTTTGAACTTTCTTCAAATTTAGAAAGCATTTTTCCTTTTTCATTTTGCTTTTTAATCTCATGTTTGTAATCTAGACATAATTTACATTCTAGATCAATTTCAACATTACTCTCAAGTTTAGACATTTTATCTTCTAACAAGATTTCCTTTTCAAAGTTATTCACAAAGGATTTTGAAGACTCATTGTTAAAGATAGTTTTTAGGTTCATGTTACCTAAAAGTTTATACTTGTTTTCTAATTTAGAAAATTCTAAGATAAAAGTGTCAAAGCAAAAATGTTTGGTTTCAACATGTACCTTGCTTGTTGTTTCAATAAATTTACAATCACCCACCGGATCATTGTCTTCGTCTACATACGTTTCATTCCATGATTCGCAAGCAAGTTCATCACGACACACGTACTCATCTTCACTTGTACCTTCATTTAAAACATTTAAACTAGTAGCACATGTATTAACTTCTACTAAGTGTCTATCTATTAGTTTTTCTAAAACTTCTAATTCATATGTAAGATCAAATTGATCATCTTTGACTTGACATATTCTTTGATGAAAGTTGATTATATTTTTCCAAATATCATTAGCCGTTTGACAAAAATGCATTCTTTCATATTTGATACTTGATAAAACTTTATAAATCATTATCTTAGCTTTAGTATTTTTATCAAGTTTAGAATAGTAAACTTGGTTTTCAAAACTTGTTTTCTTTGATTTGAAATCACCAAAAGAAATAATATGCCAAGGATCTTGATCAATTGATTTTACATAGTTTTCAAAATTACTTTTCCATTCAAGGAAATTTTCTTTTTCGGTGGGTTTTGAATAGGTTGCCCTTCTTTGAGATTTTCAAAATTCATGGATCGATCCAAGTTTTAAAATACATTCTATTTTAAAGATCTTGAGTAACGTAGCTCCTGATGCCAATTGTGGAAAACTAGAAGGGGAGGGGGTGAATATTTTACCGCTTTTTGACTTGATTATCCTTTAAAAAACTTTATGTTTGTTTAAAGATATAAACACAACTTTACATGTTCAATTATTTGAAAAGCTTTACGTGTGAATAACAATCTTAACTTTACTTGTTTAGTTCTTTGAAAAGCTTTACGTTTGTTTAAAGATATAAACACAACTTTACTTGTTTAATTCTTTGAAAAGCTTTACGTGTGATTAGCAATTCTAACTAAAGACAATATGTAGTAAGCAAAGATAAAGAAAAAACGATCAAACCACAACACGATTGTTTATCGTGGTTCGGCTACAAGGACTCTTTTTCCTTGCCCTACATCCACGCCCCGAGTTTCCAACTCGAGAGTTATAAGCACTAATCAACAAGCTCCTTTCCCGATGGAGAAACCTTTACAACATCGCTTACACTTTTACCGACACTAAGCTAGATGTCGAGTTCTTTTACACGGGTACAACCACTCCCATCGTCGCTTACACTTTTACCGACACTAAGCTAGATGTCGAGTTCTTTACCAAGGGTACAACCACTCCCGTTAGTTCTTTTACAAGGGTACAACAACTCCTGACACACTATGTATTTTGAGGCCTAAAATACTAACCGATCACTTTTATACAAGATACACATGAAGTATAAACTACCAAAGTCTATACACAACAAAGCTAACAAGTCTTGTAACTTAGAGTTGAAACTTGTAACTTCTTAGATGAATATGTGAACTCCTTTGCTACATAAGAGAATCACACAAGTTAGTAGCTACTGAGTATAATGAGAGAATATATGTAAAATATGACTCTAAGTGATGACTCAAAACTAACAAATGGTTTGGTATTTATAGCAAAACATTCTGCAGGTCTGGTGGATACGGCGGAACCCTCAGAAGGGTTCTGCCCATGTATCCCCAGGGTACCATCAAGGCTGCAGTTGGTTTTGCAATAAATCTTCCAAACCAAACAAGGTCACATCACATGAATACTAGTCAAACACAAACTTGCACAAGAAAACTTACGGTTAGTCAAACACACTTTCTTTCCATAAATGTATAATGACAAACTTACCATAAATGTGATGTGATATTTCTATTTAAATAAATAAATGTGATGTGACAAGACACTTTCTAATTTAAGAAATAAAAACAATGTTTTGTTTAAAAGGAAATGTAAACCTTAGTTAAACAAGACTTAAACACTTAAAGTGATGATTTACTCTTATCTAAAGTTCATACTTTGTCATTAACAAAACTTAGCAAAGATCGTAAAGTATAAATAACGTTTTTAGGCGATATTTGTATTAACAATCTCCCCCTTTTTGTTGATGACAAAACATAAATTTTATTTATAAGTAAGTCACTAGTTTTAGTGTTAAGTCTTATAAAGTTAGTATAAAAACTTGTTTTTTGCTAAGCTGATGTGATATGAAAAAAAAAATTTGAAACAAGTTTATATATAAATTCTCCCCCTTTTTGTCGAAACAAAAAGAAGAGTAGCGAAGCGGAAGTATGCACTTGCTCCCCCTTGGACAATACTCCCCCTAAATGGAGTGCCAAGAGAGGAGACATGGATTTTGACCCTACAAAACAAAATGTTAGTTGCCACACAAGACAAGTCATGAAAGCATTTCATGTCTAGAACACAACTAAGAGTTGTGAAGTGGAATAATGCAACACTCATGCTCCCCCTTGAATATTACTCCCCTAAATAGAGTATCAAGGAAGGAAAACATGGATAATGATCCTACAAAAAGAAAGGTTAGTTTCTAAAACACAAGATATATGTATGCTACCATATCAAGGTATAGTTCACTCATCATACCTAAATGGTAAACAAACAATGCAAACCTTGTAGTAGAATGAAATTCATTTCAGGTAAAATTTTGACTCTTAGAGAGTCAAAGACAAGAAATTAGGACAACATCATCCTACTTCTTAAAAATAAAGAAAAACAAAAACAAACTAAGAACATAAAATGCTACAAGGAAATCATCATTTGCCTTAGTGAGAAACATTTTCCAAAAACATGGCTAAGGTTGTTTAAGGATGAAAATGTGTGTTGGAGGGTGTAGCAGGTTTTGTTTTGAATGTTGTGGAGGTGACACGGTTTTGGTTTGTTGGTTTAAATGGTGAAACATTTTCCATAAGAAACGGTTTTGTTTCATTTTGGAGACTCTAAACACGAGACGATCTAAAATGTGGTTTAGGATAAACCTCATTTCATTGGTTAGAGGACCATGGATGTCTTTGTAGATAAGGTGAAACAACAATGGTTTTGGGTGGTGATACTCTTGTTGTGGTGGTTGGTTGTGGTGAAAAGACTCATTTTGGTCAAGCAATGACCTTGGTTTTTCATTTGTGAAAGGTGGTGGTTTTATTGGTCTTGGTGAAAGATCATTGAGATGCTTCTATTTTCTTATAAGAAGAAAATAGAGATTCAAAGTGTTGGGAAGGTTCTTGTGGTTGTTTTCATTGAACAAAGTGATGGAAGCTTGGTTCTCCGGAAGGATTACCATGAAGGTTTTTGTAAATGGGGTAAAACACAAATGGTTGTAGATGTGTATAACCTTGATCATTTGGAAAAATTGAGGGTCTAGCAAAACGGTAGGCCAACTGTTCTACCAATGATGGTTGATAAGGTTCATCATCTAATTGCTCACTTGGTTGTTGTTGGGTCTCCATTTGAGCAATGGTGTCAATGAGTGACAAAGATGGAAGGCTTGATAATTTAGGTGATAGGTCTTCTAAAGTTTCCAAATAGGGTAGTGGTGATGTTGGTGGTGTATGGAAAAGTTCTAAAGATGGAAGGCTTTGCTCCTTTGCATACTTTGCTTTGAAAAAATCGTTCGATTTTTATAAAACAAAGTTTTTAGTTTTTACGGTAAGTTTTATCAAAACAATTCTAAAAAGTGTATATGTTGTTTCTCGAGGCACTCTTGCGATTTAATAATATTTTTTTGAATATTGTAAATTAGTATGTATTTTGAAACTCTATAGATTTAATAATATCGTTTTCGGATGATTTTTGTGGGCTAGCCGAACCGGTGGTGACTCCGGTTCCCGGTTGAACCCATTGCTCCGGTCCGTATTTTAAAATCATATGTAATATTAACTTGTTTTTACATATAAATTCTATGAAGCTTTGTGTTTTTTATTATGTTGTACAATGTGTATAATAACAAGTATTCTTCATATTAGGGGTGTTTTAAAAATAACATTTATTAGGTAATTATTGTTATAGACGTTTTCTTTCCTTACATTAAATTGCTTTGCATTTTCTTTTTATATTTCAAAAAAAAAAAAAAAAAAAAAAAAAAAAAAAAAAAAAAATTGTCTACAAAAAGTGCTTTAAAGGGTTGCAACCAATGCTATTATAGATGTACTTATTAAAATTTGCAATTATAAGTAAGCGTTGAATCTTAGTTTTTTAAGCCTTCCATTTTAGGAATGTCCCAAACGCTTTATAATGTAGTATAGATTACTCAAATTAAATGCATTGATAAGATAACGCAGATTAATAAGGTAGATACTCAATACATTGGTTCTTAACTTCTTATGCTAATATAACGTACGCATGATCACAAACTCTAAACAGATCGAAGGGGAAAGCTTCTATTTAACAAATACTTTCTATTTAACATGCATATTTTTACATTAAAAAAAAAAAAAAAAAAAAAAAAAACTATATTAGTAGCCGCCATTAACAATTACCCCATCCTTAACTCCTAAAACAAGAATCATCAACGTTCCATCAACCAGAAATCAAAAGGTAAAAATTTATGATAATCTTTAACTATCTATTGTTGATTTGGGTTATGTTTGGCAAAAGTAACTGTGAGCAGTAGCAGTGAGCTGTGAGCAGTAGCCGAAAAAGCTCACAGCTTCATAAATAAGCATTGGGAAAAGAAGCTTTCCTAAAAAATAGCAAAGCCCACAGCTCTCATGCCAAACGAACATTAAAAATAAAAAAACTCATTATTCACCACTCATTGCCTAAAAAAGCTCCAAAAAGCTTTGTGCCGAACATAGCCTTGATGTTAAACATGGGAATAACTTGATTACTCAAAAATTCAATACAAAGGATTATGCTATTCTTAAAGTATCCCATCAAGGTTAAACAATACTAGGATACACAACTGGATTCATTATAAACTTACATTGCTTTACAATATTTAAGCAAAACCTAAGTGCATACAAGGTTAGGAACTATGGTTATCTTTAAGTCTTTTATGTAGAATTTATGTTCAGCTTAAGTTTAAGTTCTTTTGGTGATTAAACTTAGGAATAACTTGATTACTCAAATAATCAATACAAAGGATTATGCTATTCATAAAGTATCCCATGAAGGTTAAACAATACTAGGATCCACATTAAAAAGTTACATTGCTTTGCAATATTTAAGCAAAACCTAAGTGCATACAAGGTTAGAAACTATGGTTACCTTTAATTAATTATGTAGAATTTATGTTCAGCCTAAGTTTAAGTTATTTTGATGTTTATTGTTGAATTTATTTCCAAATTAGGTTTATGTTACTATATCATACTCAAATCTTACGATACATATCACCATTATTACAAGCTATAACAATATACAACCATATATGCACACAAAAATTGATGTTTAAAATGTACACAGTTCGCTTATCAGATAAGTTTTGAACATACCTTTATACGCGAAAAATTCTTACTTGGTGATGTGAAAATAGAATGGCCCAACAGTTTCTTTTTTAATACATGCACGACACTAATGAGTAATGACAATCAACAGGTAATACTTATTCCAACGCATTTACGTTATATTTTAATGGTTAAAAGATTATTTGAATCAAGTATGAGAATGAATGAAATATGTTTACATTACATTTGTCGCAACAGATGTTACCGGACGTTTTTGACGAATACTTCAAGCCCAATAGTAACATGTTGTACTTGAACGGTACCGACAGGTACCGTTACAAAACAGAGTTAAAAAACAAAAATGGAACATGGGTGCTTTGGGACAAAGAGTGGTCGGAATTTGTTAAATCGAATGTACCTATCAAAGCAACAACTATGCATTTCATCAGAATAGGAGTAGAGGATTTCTATGTGATAGTATATGACATAAATGGGTCCGAGTGTCAAGGATACGATAGGTGTCAAATAGGACCAAAAATGATAAGGTGTTTGGCAACCTATGCTCTAGAAACCACGGTAAACCAACAACTTTAATATCATCAAATTTCCCATTTAAACTAACTTTAAATAATAGTCTTTGTATAACATTTCACTTCCACGTTCATATGTGAAGCTGCTACCAGGTGATTTCTTACAAGATATCTGGCAAAACAACTTCACCGTTGTCTATGCAGGAATATGATTCCGAGATAAACACAAAAGGATTAAACCTTGAGAAGATAGCATGGTCAGGATGAATACATTCACAGGGTGCGCATGGGACGCCTTTGTTGACAAAGCGGGAATAGTGCCAAGACAGAAAATTGTATTTACAAACATGGAAAATTACACTGTATCAGCTGTGGTTATAGGAGGATATGATGGTCTAGGGCTGAGCAAGGAAGACATATGCACAACTTTGCTGAAAATACCACCAAGACCAATTCTTTACCGAGACCGACACGGTAAATCAAATGTTTTATTTGTCAATTTCACCTTTTAATTAAAAGAAACAAGTAACTTATAATCAATTATTGAATTACCGCATAATAAGAGACTGAACTTATTATTGCAGACCCAAGAATGTATCACATCTGCACTTGGTACCACCATAATGCTCATGAAAATGAAGACAGTGTCGTTTACACACCGTTCTATCCAGATGTTGGTTATTACTATAAAATGGTAAGAGACAAAAAAAAACCGTGTAAACAAAACTCAAAATTGACCTTGCAAACAGTTGAAACTAATACCCAAAACACCATTCTTGAAACAGGCTATCAAATCACTGGGATGACTTGAAGATGCACAAGTACAAGAGAGGAACGATCGTCCACATGAAATGGTGTTATTGAGTTGATTTACAGGTTGTTTTATACAGAAGCAACCCTTTTAAAATAAAAGCTTTGGTGATGGAGGGGAGTTGGTATCAGTTTGGCCAGGATTGTGGGTTTGAAGAAAATAAGATGATGCGACTGAAGCTGGTGCGGTTTGAAATACAATGTATCGATGGTGAACATCATCAAATTCAGATTTTCCATCTCTGCTAATATGGTGTCATATATTTACATATTTTTTGCTATCATTTAATGTTTCATATTGATCTGTTTTGTATGCAACATAACTTATATACGATATTCATTTATCAGTTTGACAGTTCCATGTAACAAACCATGACGCAAAAATAGCTATAATATTTGCGAATCATGTTTATATCGTGGATTTAATTTTTTATATTTCCTTTAAAGGCTTTAAGATAATTAGCACGTAAAATTTCAAAGCATCCCCGCCCATCGGTAATTTTAAGTTACAATCATAATTAAATTAAAACGTAAAATTACAAGTCATCACCATTGTATGTTTTTGTTGGTTAGCACAATGTTATCTTTAGGTTTAATGAGTTACATTGAATATACCTTTATTTATAGATTACATTGCGGAATATATGTTTGAAATATATATATATATATATATATATATATATATATATATATATATATATATATATATATATATATATATATATATATATATATGTTCACATTAATTTCGCATTACAAATTTATAGTGTATATTTTAGGTTTCGATATGTTAATATTTTAGGTTATGACATATTATAATTGTATTCCTTATCTTGTTTTATCTTTTATGTATTGATGATGTGAATTTAAGTATTGATATTCATATACATTTAAGTTAGAAACTTTTTGGTTTATTCTTTATATTGTCTTTTACCTATTGATTTACAAATTGTATTTTATATCTTCAAATCTTTTAAAAATGTAAAACGATATTGGTTACTTAAATATCTTTTTTTAAAACAACAATACATTATTATTCATGCAAAACTGCCTATATTGTTTTTTTACATATTGATTTACAAATTGTACTTTATATCTGCAAATATTTTAAAAATGTAAAATGATTTGATCATTTAAACAATTTTTTTTAAAACGGTAATACATTGTTATTCATGTAAAATTGCATATAAAAAGAAGTTCAATATAAGTATGATTAATGTAAATTAAATGCAGAAGGATAAAAACAATTCATTTAATTAAAATCTTCGATTTAAAACACATACATGATAACCATTACATAATATTAAATAAACTACAATGAATATGCCAAATGTAATTCATCATAAAAATAGCATTCCAACCCTGCATCATCATCATCATCATAAGCTACTTCTGTTTCATTAGTATTAAGACCTTGAAGTTCTTTTTTGGATATACGGTATGATGCTACATACCTCATGAGTTTTCTAAAAGCAATCCTTTCTAATCCATCAATATTTTATAATAACCAAAATCAAATAAAACTCAACACACGTGATTTGAAGTTTGTGACATAAAAGCCAAAAAAATATATGTACAGTAAAATAAGTGATAAACGTAATAGTCATAGAAAACAAAAAAAAATCATAAAAAACCACTAAGCGGAAAGCAAATGCATTCTATTTTATATCACACATCTTTTTCGACACTGCTTGTGCCAGTCTTCTCAATGTGATATGTATCACCCTCTTCATTATCTGTTTCATAATCGGGTTGATCAAGCGTCTCACATTTTCTTTTTTTATCACATATGTTTGATTCATCTATTGTAGGCAAACCAATGTTGGCATGTCCTTCCGGTGTTTATTTAAAACTTGTTTAACAATATTAAATACTATTTTAAACATGATGGGGAATCAAATAATATATCTTTGAAAACATTTGTTTGTTTTTCACAATGAATAATACCTCCATTCATATTAGTGGTTACTGTTGTAGTGACATCAAATGAATCTTCTTTGATTTTGTTTGCAAAGCCATCTTCAACATCCTGCATATTTTTTTAAAATAATATATATATATATATATATATATATATATATATATATATATATATATATATATATATATATAAGATTTAAAAATACATATATTGTGTGATTGACAATAAGATGCACAAAATACCTTTGTTGTTTAAGGAAAATATATTTTTATTCGTGTAATTTCACATAAAATTTTATAATACCTCATTCATATCGGTGGCTAACATTACATCTCCATCCTCGTCTTCATATAACTCATTGTTTGGATCATTTTCGTCATCTTCAAAATCACCTTCGTCATCTTCCAAGTATTCTACGAAAACCTGTTTTAATTCACCGGACAAAATTTAATCTATAAAAACATTAGGTATATGGATTGATATATAATGTAATAATGCAGTGTAAATAGCTCGTGCTCTAAGAAGCCTTTCTTAAAGTACCTGATTGTATCAACATCTTCACTAACTTTTTCTCCTCGATATATGTGGCTGTTATTATTGTGGTTAAACTCAGAATACAAACTCTTAAAAAGATATAGTTTTCCAATGATTTGCTTAAGCTCATCTGGAAAATATTGATCAGTATCCATTCCATGTTTTTGCATGATTTCAAATTTTGAACCTACACATGTAAAATACTTTACATTTAATAAGGTCTTTTTTTGGTCTGGTTTAGATGAGTTGGTATATATATATTTTTTAAATTAATGCATACCTTGATGCAACTGTTTATGTCTCTACATGTTTCTTACAATACCATAATTGTTTATTGTTTCTACAAAAATTTTTTCCTTCGGGGGAAATTGCAGAAACTCTACTGTTGCATGACTTGCAAGCTATATAAGCCCATCCATATTCATATTGTATGCTATGAACAATTGCATAAACAACACAATGTGTTTTTTGCATTTTTGTTATAATATTAGGTTAACATTTTTAATGCAAAAATAGTAAAAAGTTTAATGAAACAATCTTATTTATTAAAATTTAGTCAATTAATGGTTTCCTATCGGCTCAATGCTATGAATATCGCCGACCATTCTCTTTAAGCAACCATGCATAAACTCCATAGGTGTAACAACACGTGTAACTTGAGAATAAAATTCGATGCGGAACTGCGTTGAATCATATCCATCATGTGTCTCATACCTGACCATGTTAACATTGTAGTCGGTTGATAATTCACATGTAATTACATATTAACTCAAAAAGAAATAGACATCTATTAAAAATATTACCGCTCTCAAAAGATAATAGTTGAGGTATTTTTCTATTAATATATATCTTTGACCCGAATAAAGCATTGTGTATTCCAGGCTTGTCTGTAGTTAATAATAAATGTACGTTAACATTTGTATCAAGCATACATAACATAATTTAATATAATCGAATTACAATGACATATGCTTTAAACTTACTATCACAATATTTAACCTTTTATTAAATATAAACATGATGTTATGTTTCCAAAACTCGAAGAATGTAACCGACTGTCCCTAGATTGTTGTGACGTTAATCCTGTAAAATAATTGGCACAAACATGTGTTGTAATACATTTTTAAATTGATTTTCATCCAGTGATGTATAATCAAAATACCTGGAGATGGGTTTTTAAAACCGGAAGAATTATTTTGGAACCTCAGATGTTGACGTGCCTTCATGCCTGTAAAATGTAAACGATATATAAACCAAGATACTGTTATGTTATGGATTGTATCTTAAATTCAAATTATTAATAAATAATCTTGATTTAATTTATAACAATCAAACCACCTGACAAAGATTCTTCAATGTTTGTTTCAGCGTTTTCATGATCTATATGGGTGTCAAAAGAGGATGTCTGATATCCAAAAGTTTGTTTTGAGGATGTTGCTCCTCATGTTGTCCTCAGAGATAAATTGACTACTATAAAGAGCATATATTATTAATTATGTAAAAGACTAAAATTATCTTAGTGCGTAACCATGATACCTCTTGTTGGATATCTCAAATCTTTTCGATGATTTCTGATATAGGAAATCCTTTCAGATTCAGACCTTGTTTGGCTGACTGAATTTAACATATGAGATTTAGAGTTCCTCACAGGAGTATCACATTGAAAAATGAATGTACCTATTGCATTAAATAAACACATAAATTAAATTAGCTAATAATTTTTTATAACCTAGTAAGTTATAATATATAAATAATGAAAACAAAACATAAACAAACCTGCAACACTTTTATCCTCATGATGTTTCGACAAATTACCCGTTATGTGGATTTCTAGATTGGAATTTTGATTACCAAACCTCTTATTCGAATTTACGTTTGCAAGTTTATTGCATCCTGCAAATCGTTCATCATGTTATTGTTATGCCTTTCACATTATAACTTGTAAATATATTCAAAGCTTTTCTTGTTTATAAAATAACTACCTTTTGCTATACTTCCTGAATTCTGTTTTTGACTTGTAGCTATTCTTCGAGGTGTGTCACTCTCAAATATTGATGCATATATTAAATTAAAAAGTATTTTCTTATTTTTTTTTCATAATACAGAATAATTAATACATTGTATAAACTGTTAAAATACCTTCCGTGCCTTTATTCAACATATTATCACCTGCTGTTTCTTTCAATTCTACAATTTTAATAAGAATTGTAAAACATGTAACGAATGTATTCTTAATTGCTAATAAATAAACTACCTGATGAATCCTTCGTAATGTTGTTGGTATCCTGCTCAATTGTTTCTGTAAATTGATAAAAACATGCAGCCTTAATTAAACATCATATATAAATTGATTTAATTATGATTGTAATTTTACGTTGAATGATAATCTTGCTTTGATAGATGCATCAATAACGAATGACGAAGTATTACATCACATCTGAACTTATTATTGCAGACCCAAGAATGCATCACATCTGCACTTAGTCAATTGAAAATTATAACTTGGAGGGTGTGATCTTTAAGATTTTTAAAGCTGAAGGTTTATTTGGTTTTTATTTTTATAGAAGTAATGATTTAAAAGACATAGAGCATGCTTAAACTTAGGCTGAACATAAATTAAATCAATTGAGTAATGTCATTCGTTAACATGAGAACATATTATTACTAATAAATAAAGGCTTACACAAAATGCCAATGATGAAGTATTACACGATTGCATATAATAAGCAAGCATGAGAACATATTATCGCTTAGAAAAAGGCACGAAAGTTCAAACAAGCAAAAACATCCTCCAAGCTACCAACAAATTACCATTTGATCCCTATATCACTAAAAAATTGTACTAAAATACATCATACAGGGATTTTACCACGAATCCGTTGACTTGATTCTATATGATTTATTATATTACTACCCCTTATACCACATTATTCGTAAATGGAGTTGGGGGAGAACATAATTTTGTTTTTTATTTTACAAATGGGCAATATCTATAAATCTACTAACAGAACATCTCAATGAAAAATCAGCGAAAACCTAAACAAATAGCATACGTTGAATGCATTAATGGCTGCCGCATATTCTACTCTAAAAACTGTATAAAGTCTATAACAATGAGAAATTGTTTATTAAAAATTTAGAAAAATCGAATCTTATACATTTATTGCACTTAAACAAATATGACAATGTAGTTTAAAAACATCAATAGACTAAAAAAACATTAGTTTTAATTAATTTAACTAAAATATACGTGAAATTCGAGAAACCCTATCTTGTTTCCAGGAAATAAAAAACACTGCAAACCCTAAAACTAATTGACCAAAAGTAATGTTGCTTGCGTAATTGTGATGGTTTTTATGTAACTTTATATCAAAAAGCAAAGTTGTAAAAATCGCTAGGCGCTAGCTGTGCAGTTGGGTAGCGTATGGAGATTAATCAGTTAGGCCGGCGATTAATCGGGACTTAATCAAATTGGATTTTCATGTAATAAATTATAATTTTTGAAATTATATATATAACATAAGCGAAATGCTTAAAAATACTTTAAGGTTAAAAGTTCAGATGGTTCAATTAAGGACAAATGTTTTAAAAAGTATCATACTTGCTACTATTTGTTTTTTTAGGTAGCGAACAAAACTTTTTGCTTTTCAATACATTTTTTTTGCTACTATTTTACTCAATGAATTTGCAAAAATTGCATCCACCGTCCCAAAACTTTTTTTATCCACTTTTTATGGTTTTAGCCCGTTACGTATTTATATGTTTTCTTACGTTTTCGTTTATTTTTATACGTTTTTATCTGTTTTTATACATATTCGTCCGTTTTTCTCTATTTTTTACGTTTTCATCCGTTTTATACATTTTCATCCATTTTCTTAGGTTTTCATACATTTTTATCCGTTATCATACATTTTATACGTCTTCGTCTGATTTCTTAAGTTTTCGTCCACTTTTATTAATCCGTTTTTATATATTTTCATCCGATTTTATAAGTTTTCACATGTGAAAAAAATAATTCAGAAATTTTTTTCACATGTGATGAAAAAAACAGTTCTAAAAAAATATTTCTGATTGAAAAAAGAAAAAAGTTTTTCGACAAAAGAATTCAAATCAAAATTGAAAACGAATTTCGAAAAAGAAAAATTGGGATAAAAAAATTCTGAAAAATATTTTCCGACAAAATAAATTTGAAATAATTCCGAAAAAAAATTTGGAAAAGAATTTTGAATAAATAATTGGAAAAAAAAAATTCCGAAAAAAATTCTGAAAAGAAAAATTCCGAATTTTTTTAAGGGACCATTTATGTAATTTACCTTAGGGACGGTGGATGCAATGTTCACTAACCCGCAGGGACCATTTATGTAATTTGAAAGGGTAAAATGGTCATCACTAGTCATTAGTACCCATAAAAGATTAAAAAGAATGTTTGCTACCTAGAAAAACAAATGATAACAAGTATGATACTTTTTTAAAATATTTGCCCTTTAATTAATTTTCAGAAATCAATTTCCGTGTTGAATTAGTGTCATTAACATTTATTTGAAATAAGAAAAACGAGCATACCTTCACATTTTTTGTTAAATCACTCATCGAGGTGCATTTGAATGGTTGTGCTGATTAATTTTGTGAAAAGCTGGAGGTATATTGAATTATTATTATATTATTATTTTTTTTTAATGATAAATCGTGTACAGTTGATTTTCATAATTTTATGCATCTTTTTATCTCAATATGTCTTTAAATCCTATGTGTTTCTAATTTCTTTTAAATCCTATGAGTTTCTAATAAAGTGATGTTTATAATAATAATAAAAATTTTACCCCTTTAGGCGGAATAGGAGAAAGTTGTGACATTTCTAAAAATTTCATGCCAATTATTTTAATGGTTTATTATTTAAATAATCTATTTTAATTTATTTACTTAGTCGGAAGATATCCGCGTACGTTTAAATAAATTCTATCGCGACTAGACTATGCTCAGTCTATATTTTCTATGCACCATTGTTTTATTTCAATCCTATTTTAAATTCACTATCCATTTTATTTCATTTTTACTTCCACTTTTCATTTTTACTCATTTTATTTTTATCGCGCGGTTTAAAATTCGTGTTTCACGTTTTAACCTCAAATAAATCCTCCGATAATCTCATCACTCATCTATATTTCAAAAATTCATCATGAAAACTAGTTTTAATATTTTCACAAGTTTTACACTTTATTTAGTACCATTAAATTTTTATTTCTAGCAAACTCGGTACCCGGTATACCCTAAAACTAATAATATCTAACCTATCCTACCAAATGTCTTACACTATCTTACACACTCACCCACTCAATCACTAAAAATCCCAAATTGCCGCCCCCCCTACTCCCACTCTTACACCTTTGACAATTTTCTACCCACTCAATAATTCATGTTAAGATGTATTATTTTTTTTACTTCACTCATTCATTGCATCTCACCCAAGATAACTTTTCTCATTCTCTCTTTGCTCTCTCTCTCATTTTCGGCAAAACACAACCACAAGGAGGAGTAGATCAAGTTTTTATCAAGAAAATAAAACCTAGTTTACTTCTTGTTCTAGTTTTGAAATAAAAACTAGGAAGTATTAGGAACCTTGTTACCTTAAACCTCATCATTTCACTTGTAAGCTTCAAGTATTATTTTTCATCTTTTTATACTTTCATTTATTCACTATCTTGATGTATTTGAACATTATATAAGTTATAATGCTTAGTTAAGCTTGGTACTTAAGTTAGAAAACCTTAAAACAAAAGAAAGGCTAAACATGAAACTGTTTTATTTTTGATCCGTGTACAAAAGTAGTAAACTGATCTAATCAGTAGACAATGGACATAAACTAAAAATATGTAGTTGTAGCCCTATGTCTTGTGGTCATTTTGACGGGTATTTCATCGAATAACTCCTTACGATGATTAAAGTAAAAATGTTTTGGTGAAACATGTACTAATCTGAGTAACAGTTTTGAAACGTGAAAAAGTCATTTTTTTTTGTATTGAACCCTCTGTTACTCAAAGAATAAAAGTTGTAGAGGACATCTTAACTTAAACGTGGCCGAAAACGGGGAATAAATCGGGTTAGTAAAACTCTAGATATCACACTTTTCGTGAGACCATTGAAAATTTGAAAGCTGAATGGATTGATAGTTTGGGTAAATGGACTGTTTTACTAAGGTTATGTAATTTTTGGCCATGTGGGACCCACAAATCTCGTTAGTACAGAAATAGACCTTTCCGGGGATATAAAGAACGAGACTTGAGGACTTACGGTTTGCAAATGGCGATTTTTCTAAACATAGACAAGTTATAAAAATTCCATCAGCACTAGTTATAAAAAGTATATAAGTGTTATACACTTTAAGGATTGGACCTTTTAAAACAATTTTGAACCCCCTAGTATATTTTGAACCCTTAGGTCTAATGTGACCTTTTTGACCAAAAACTTGACCCATGGACTAATTTGAACCTTAGAGTTAATTTGAACCTTTACATCATAATTGAACCTAGGGTAAATGTAAGTTTTATACTTATATAAATGCAAGAGTATATTTTTGAATAAATTATAGGTAACTTAACTAAACCTTTTATATATATCTAGGAGTATTGTACCAAGCTTAAGTAAGATCATAATTTGTATAATCAAAAGTACATCGATATCTATTTTCATAAACTAAGACAACGTATATTAATTAGGTTCATCGTAGAGCTTTTGCGGCTATTCCTTCGTTTGCTTGTTCATTGCTACTTTCTTTGCTCTCGGTGAGTTCATAGCCTCGCATTTTACTTACTTAAATATTTTATAAACCTCGCGAGGGGGATACATGCTAGTTTTTTACAAACTGAATACGAGTAGTTTTTGGTATGCTGGACCCGATTATACGATTATAGATATTGAATGCTTTTTGCCAATTAAGTCCCCTCATGAACCGTTAATTACTCGAGTAGTAAACGCTAGTATTATGGATATGCATATTAGGCTTGGCGGGCCTTGTTCGGGATACGGACACATAATAGTTAGAATTGTGGTAAAATGGCAAAAATTTACCTTTCCGGGGCATTATTAAAAATCGTCAAGGTTCGGTTACATGAACTCAATACTATAATCTTTATTACCCGACTTGTATTTGTTACATGTCAACTTAATTAAGGGCGTATAACAACGTAGCCCATCGTATTCTAAACTGATTTATGCTTGTATTCAACTTATTACTTATTAAACTCTATGAATTCACTCAACCTTTGTGTTGACTTTTAGCATGTTTTATCTCAGGTCCGTAAGTGACTTTCGGCTCGGATGGGCGGCGCAAGAGATGGATATCAAGATGGCTCATGTTCTAAATAAATTTTCTTTTAAGAAAAGACCAAAACTTTTATTATTTTATGTATCTCTAAACTTTGTACTTATTTGGGACCTCTTTTGTTTAACTCAGAATGGCTTTTGTATGCAAAAGTTTTATTAAAAACATTTTCATTTTGAATTTGTTTACTATATTTGTACAATGTGACTAGTATATAACATCCCATGTCCCTTTCCGCTGCGATCCTAATATGGGGGTGTTATAGAATGGTACCAGAGCACAAATTATAGTGAACTAGGTCTTTTTGTTTTTAAAAACCTAGACTATAATCATTTATTTTTTTTCAAAATCATGAGCTTCCATCATCTTGTCCGATATCCATGCGCGCCTACTCCCGAGCTTCCTATTTTCTCCCTCGTGTATATATATATATATCGTAATCATGCTATTCTAAAAATAATTATAAGCACTATAATTATTTCCTATCTTGTCCGATAATCCGCGAAATATCACTCCTTATATATGCACTTTATGCACAAAATTCCTTGTTGTATTTTATGCTATTCATGAGCATTATAAACTTCCATCCAAAAATTTATGCACATCTCTTTGATTGCACCATCGTTATACGTATGCATATAATAAATATTATCACTTGCACTTCTAATATTTCTCGACCATCTTGCTTTTCCTAAAACATCAATATATTTCTATATAAAGTTTCTCCAAGTGAATACTAAAATCTTCTAAACATTGTATGTGATTACAATGGTTTCTAAACTCTTTCATAACTTTATGTTATATCATTTCATATAACATCGAAACCTGTTACAATTTATCAATTTCTATTGGTTGTCTTACTCCCCCTAAACTCATGTTTTCTGAGCATTTCTTGCTTACTTTCTTATGCACCACTATTGATACTATTTAAGAACTATTAATATACACTTGATTTTCTCTCGACTATTTATACCTAATTACCAGAGCGTATCTTCTTATTTGTATAAAGGTATTTATTATAAACGTTTTATCTGACTCTTTACACTCAGCCTTCAAAGCATCATGTCAAACCCTACCTCTCCTAATTATATATATTTCACTAAATTGCTAAACAATTAAATACATATTTATTCATTTTGATGATCCCCTAAACCTTTCTCATACATTGTGGGTGACACAGTGCTCTCATTTATTTTCTCAAAAATCGTGAGTAATGCTATGATTTTAAAAAAATCTTTTCATGACCTTATACAACGGTGTTTTATATGAAACCCGTCGCATTCTAATTATTTACCTTTGCAATTCACTACCATTTTATAAACAACTCCTTTATTGTCATATAAACTATCTTTCATTATATTACAAATGGATTTACTATTCCCCAAAGAATTATCCCATTACTACCTTATAAACTAATAACCTTATTCAATACCATTTTATAAACTGTTTTAACTAGTTCAAAATTAACTTTTTAGTCACCCCTTTACGAATCATTTGATCAATTACCTTGAAAAACTAGTTTACTACTATCTTCTTAACCATTTTCACTACAATATTAATACACTCCTTGCCACTCTCTTACAACCTACTTTACCACCATCTTATAAACTTATCCACTGATGTACTACTATTAAATAAACTGTTTGGACTTGTTTTGAATAAATTATTTTGTTATCATCTTAGAAATCATTCTGTCATTTACCTTTTACCAAAATTTTCACCACCTTATAAACGATTTTGTTATTATCTTATGAATTACTCGACCTTGTTTTATTAACTAAAACCCTTGATTTATTATTGCCTCATGATCTATTTTGCTATTATTTTATTGTTCGTCATTCTCCAATAATTCTTATAAACTGATTCATCATACAAAAGCTGAAGTTCAGTAACTTTCTCTACATTCATCAAGTTCTCTTTTGAAACCTTCATTGTTAAAGGTCCATGATTTTGGCCCGATGTTGATTGATTTAGAACTGCTTAAAACTTCCTTTTCTGCGTACTTTTTCCTTATTCGCTTGTGTTACATACTCATACTACTTACTTATGATTGATTCTTACGTATGTACAAACTTATATCACTCCTTGTATATAAGATACTTATGCAAACTCCATACTTGTCCAACAATTGACATATCACGAGTATTACTAATTTAAGTATTTGAAAATTTTATCGAACCTCGATTAAATATAGTCTAGTCACCTATATTTAACCTTGGGACAGTGGAACATAGTCTGACTACCTATGTTCGACTTAGACTTTTCAAATACTAAGACTAGTTATATATGGGTTATGTCTAATTGATTTTCTATTTGATTTCCGAGAATCACAAAATTTTTATGTGAGTATAACAATTCAGCGGTACTTATACGATCGAGTAAAACAACTAAACAAATCCTCACTCTATCTTTATCGCGTATAGTCAACCTTACTCTGCACCATATTTCTAGACGACGAGAATCGAACCTCATCATTAGTTATTCTAGACTTCATTCCTACCAAGTATCCTCATCTTTTCGCAAGTGAACCACTCAGTGATTAAGCGAGTTGAGCGCCGGGACGTCGCTCTCTTAAGGGGTACGTACTGTGACATTTCTAAAAATTTCATGCCAATTATTTTAATGGTTTATTATTTAAATAATCTATTTTAATTTATTTACTTAGTCGGAAGATATCCGCGTACGTTTAAATAAATTCTATCGCGACTAGACTATGCTCAGTCTATATTTTCTATGCACCATTGTTTTATTTCAATCCTATTTTAAATTCACTATCCATTTTATTTCATTTTTACTTCCACTTTTCATTTTTACTCATTTTATTTTTATCGCGCGGTTTAAAATTCGTGTTTCACGTTTTAACCTCAAATAAATCCTCCGATAATCTCATCACTCATCTATATTTCAAAAATTCATCATGAAAACTAGTTTTAATATTTTCACAAGTTTTACACTTTATTTAGTACCATTAAATTTTTATTTCTAGCAAACTCGGTACCCGGTATACCCTAAAACTAATAATATCTAACCTATCCTACCAAATGTCTTACACTATCTTACACACTCACCCACTCAATCACTAAAAATCCCAAATTGCCGCCCCCCCTACTCCCACTCTTACACCTTTGACAATTTTCTACCCACTCAATAATTCATGTTAAGATGTATTATTTTTTTTACTTCACTCATTCATTGCATCTCACCCAAGATAACTTTTCTCATTCTCTCTTTGCTCTCTCTCTCATTTTCGGCAAAACACAACCACAAGGAGGAGTAGATCAAGTTTTTATCAAGAAAATAAAACCTAGTTTACTTCTTGTTCTAGTTTTGAAATAAAAACTAGGAAGTATTAGGAACCTTGTTACCTTAAACCTCATCATTTCACTTGTAAGCTTCAAGTATTATTTTTCATCTTTTTATACTTTCATTTATTCACTATCTTGATGTATTTGAACATTATATAAGTTATAATGCTTAGTTAAGCTTGGTCCTTAAGTTAGAAAACCTTAAAACAAAAGAAAGGCTAAACATGAAACTGTTTTATTTTTGATCCGTGTACAAAAGTAGTAAACTGATCTAATCAGTAGACAATGGACATAAACTAAAAATATGTAGTTGTAGCCCTATGTCTTGTGGTCATTTTGACGGGTATTTCGTCGAATAACTCCTTACGATGATTAAACTAAAAATGTTTTGGTGAAACATGTACTAATCTGAGTAACAGTTTTGAAACGTGAAAAAGTTATTTTTTTTTGTATTGAACCCTCTGTTACTCAAAGAATAAAAGTTGTAGAGGACATCTTAACTTAAACGTGGCCGAAAACGGGGAATAAATCGGGTTAGTAAAACTCTAGATATCACACTTTTCGTGAGACCATTGAAAATTTGAAAGCTGAATGGATTGATAGTTTGGGTAAATGGACTGTTTTACTAAGGTTATGTAATTTTTGGCCATGTGGGACCCACAAATCTCGTTAGTACAGAAATAGACCTTTCCGGGGATATAAAGAACGAGACTTGAGGACTTACGGTTTGCAAATGGCGATTTTTCTAAACATAGACAAGTTATAAAAATTCCATCAGCACTAGTTATAAAAAGTATATAAGTGTTATACACTTTAAGGATTGGACCTTTTAAAACAATTTTGAACCCCCTAGTATATTTTGAACCCTTAGGTCTAATGTGACCTTTTTGACCAAAAACTTGACCCATGGACTAATTTGAACCTTAGAGTTAATTTGAACCTTTACATCATAATTGAACCTAGGGTAAATGTAAGTTTTATACTTATATAAATGCAAGAGTATATTTTTGAATAAATTATAGGTAACTTAACTAAACCTTTTATATATATCTAGGAGTATTGTACCAAGCTTAAGTAAGATCATAATTTGTATAATCAAAAGTACATCGATATCTATTTTCATAAACTAAGACAACGTATATTAATTAGGTTCATCGTAGAGCTTTTGCGGCTATTCCTTCGTTTGCTTGTTCATTGCTACTTTCTTTGCTCTCGGTGAGTTCATAGCCTCGCATTTTACTTACATAAATATTTTATAAACCTCGCGAGGGGGATACATGCTAGTTTTTTACAAACTGAATACGAGTAGTTTTTGGTATGCTGGACCCGATTATACGATTATAGATATTGAATGCTTTTTGCCAATTAAGTCCCCTCATGAACCGTTAATTACTCGAGTAGTAAACGCTAGTATTATGGATATGCATATTAGGCTTGGCGGGCCTTGTTCGGAATACGGACACATAATAGTTAGAATTGTGGTAAAATGGCAAAAATTTACCTTTCCGGGGCATTATTAAAAATCGTCAAGGTTCGGTTACATGAACTCAATACTATAATCTTTATTACCCGACTTGTATTTGTTACATGTCAACTTAATTAAGGGCGTATAACAATGTAGCCCATCGTATTCTAAACTGATTTATGCTTGTATTCAACTTATTACTTATTAAACTCTATGAATTCACTCAACCTTTGTGTTGACTTTTAGCATGTTTTATCTCAGGTCCGTAAGTGACTTTCGGCTCGGATGGGCGGCGCAAGAGATGGATATCAAGATGGCTCATGTTCTAAATAAATTTTCTTTTAAGAAAAGACCAAAACTTTTATTATTTTATGTATCTCTAAACTTTGTACTTATTTGGGACCTCTTTTGTTTAACTCAGAATGGCTTTTGTATGCAAAAGTTTTATTAAAAACATTTTCATTTTGAATTTGTTTACTATATTTGTACAATGTGACTAGTATATAACATCCCATGTCCCTTTCCGCTGCGATCCTAATATGGGGGTGTTATAAAAGTACAGGTGGAGTTCGGGGTCAATATACTGCCCAATTGGATGTCACTATTATCTGAACCACTAATAACTAACAAGCCATTCTAAATAAATAAATTAATAAAAGATAAAAACTGAATAAAATTTGTTTCCCGCCAAAAACTAACAAAACTCCCCCACTTCAATCAGTCCAACAAACTAACAACTCCCAACCCAAAATCCCGAAACCACCCTCTGTTTTACCCCATACTCTCCCTTTCCCCAAGGATAAAATTGTTGGGTTTTGAGTTCTGCTGCTGAGTGAAACTGCTGCTATGATGAAACTGCTGCTAGAGTAAATGATTCTGCTACTGATGACAAAGTGCTGCTAAGGAAAATGCTGCTAAAGGAAACTGCTGCTGAAGAGATAAGTATGTATTGGTAGTAGATAATTATAGAATAGATTGAATATATATCTTATAAGTCTAAAATATTCTTATCTTGATTAGAAAGTTATTGTAAACCTAGTAGGACTCCTTGGCCTATAAAAGGAGGATCCTAGGGTTAGATTATGTATGTATTGTTTAGTTTTCGTTTACACTACAAGGTTGTAAAACCCTAGCATTATTGAGTGCTCGTATTAATAATATTGAAGTGTTGATAGAGAATTATTCTTCTTAAGTTAAGCTTTTACATTCCACATTCAAGCTTAAGTGTTTTACTTTAAGTCAACTTCTATATAAGATCGTTTGCTCAACTGGGATCAACAAGTGGTATCAGAGCTTGTGATCTAGAAGTTGTAATCAAGAAGAAACTGTTCTTTGCAAGTTTGTTGTTCCTAATCAACTGCTGAAGATGGGTGATGACACAAATATGGTGACTGCTTCAAAGGTTCCAATGCTCAACCCTGGTGAATATGAGCTATGGAAGATGAGAATTCGACAATACATTTGCATGATTGACTTTAACATGTGGAATGTTATCATGAATGGTGACTCTTTACCAAAGAAAGGCCCTGATGGTAAAGAGATACCAATCAAGTCTGCTGAAGAGAACTCTGTTAGGAAGATGGAGATCAAAGCTCACAGTATTCTCTTGATGGGAATACCTAATGAGTTTCAGTTGGACTTTGAGGGTTGTGAGACTGTTAAAGAATTAATGGATGCTATTGAATTCAGGTTTGGTGGGAATGATGCTACCAAGAAGTCAAGAAAGAACATGTTGAAGCATCAGTTTGAGAACTTTACTGCTGAAAGTGGAGAGAAGATTATTGGCACCTACAACAGGCTCAATCAACTTGTCAGTCATCTAAAGCTTGTTGGCTATGTGGTTCCACAAGAAGATGTGAATCTCAGGTTTCTCAGAAGTCTTGCACCTGAATGGAGTATGCACACTGTTGTTTGGAGGAATAAGCCTGACTTTGAAACCATGAAGTTGGAAAGCCTCTATAACAATTTAAGAGTGTATGAACCAGAATTATCTACTTCATCTACTTCTGGTTCACAAAATCTTGCCTTTGTATCTTCAAAGTCAAAGGGATCTAAAGAATCTCACTCTGCTGCTTATGGAGTATCTACTGCTGATGGATCTGCTGCTAGTTCTCATGATAATAACTCCACCAGTGATATGGCTTTATGTGCGTTCTTGGCTGATCTAACATCAAGTATAAGGTCACAGGCACTTAATCAAGATCTGGATCACCTTGATGAAGATGATCTTGAAGAGATGGATCTTAAATGGCAGATGGCCATGTTGACCTTGAGAGCTAGAAAATTCTGGAAGAAAACTGGAAAAGAGATCAAGTACAGACCTAAAGAAAATGTTGGCTTTGACAAGTCAAAGATAGATTGTTACAACTGTAACAAAAAAAGTCACTTTGCCAGAGAATGTAGAGCTCCAAAGAAGAATGGTGAAGCATCAAAGAAGACTGAAGAGACAAAGAATACTATTACTGCATTAGTGTCTTGTGATGGATTGGGAGAGTATGATTGGAGTGATTTGGCTGATGAAGAACCAAATTATTCCTTGGTGGCTCAAGTCAAGCCTGAAGTACATAACTTTGCACTTATGGCTTATTCATCATCATCTTCTGGATCTGACTCTGAGGTATCTAATGATTCTGATTTATCTGTGTGTTCTTTTAAGTCTTGTACTGACACTATAGAAGAACTTAAGTCTAGGAATGAGAATCTAAATAAAGAAGTTGAAAACCTAAAACTTGATAACTTAGGTTATAAAGTAGGTATTCAAAATGTTGAAAGAAGACTTGAGTACTTAAAAGAGTGTGAGATGGAATATGTAGATAGAATTAACCAACAAGATGTTGAGATTTTTAAGAAAAACAGTGAAATTGAGTTTCTTAAAAATAAATTAGAAGAAGCAGAAAAAGAAAAACATATAGTAAGAGTAAACAAACAGCAATATGCTTCTGATTTGGTTAATAAATCTATTGAGAGTACAATAATGAGGAAAGGAAGTGGAATAGGTTACAATGAGGTTGCTCCTCCTATTAAGAGTGCCTATGCTCCACTAGGAAAAGAATTGTCCTTTATTAGTGAGCTGAACATAGAAAAACCTTTAGGTGAGTCTAGTACAAGTGTCTTAGAAACACCTAAGGTAGAGGGTAGAAAATTTCCTGATGCTCCCATTATTGAAGATTGGTACTCAGATAGTGATGAGGAACAAGAACAGGTTGAACCAGAACATAATGTAGTAAAGGAAGAAATTCCTGCTAAGATTGAAAAAGTTGAATCTAAAATTGAACAAGTAAAGTTTGTGAAACCTGTGCTAGGTCAAAGTATCTTTAGGAGAATGGTTGAGTATAAAGAGGTTTCTAGAGAAAGAATGAATGGTTTCAATAATAAGCCTAGGGGTAATCTAAGAAACTTTAATAACCTAGTTTCAAACAAATTAGGTAGTGAGTTTCAATTAAGGAAAAGGCTTGTTATAAGTGTGGTAGCTTTGAACATTTGATTAATAGTTGTCCTGACCACAAGAAACCTATTTGGAATCAATACTCTAGGGTGAATCACAAATATGTTAATCAGAATACTCACCCTCATCCAAATAGAAACATGATTCCTAGGGCTGTGTTGTTAAGATCTGGTGCAACTAGATCAATTTATGCAGCTAAATCAAATAGTGCTTTTAAAACCACAACTGGTTCTGTTGCTGGCTCTACTGCTAGTAAGCACTCTGCTGCTAGTAAGCAATCTGATGCTAGTACAAAACTTTCTACTTTTAGGCCAAAAGTTTTATCAAATATAGTTGTTGGAAATCATTTTTATGCTGTTAAGGCCTCAGCTTGTTGGGTTTGGAAACCAAAATCAAATGTTACAAACAATGTTTCCAAAACCAGCAGTGCATCAAGTGATTTAAAGAAATTTAACTATGTTGATGCACAAGGCAGATCCAAGTCAGTAATGGCTTGGGTCCCCAAGAGAAACTAATTTCTCTATTTTTCATGTGCATGGTAATCTACTGGATGCGCTTAAAGACATGGTTATAGTTGATAGTAGATGCTCTGGACATATGACAGGGGATGAGTCTCGGCTATGTTGCTTTTGGGAATGATCCAAAAGGTGGAAAGATTATTGGTAGAGGCACTTTAAAGACTGGGAATTTGGACTTTGAGAAGGTGTTTCTTGTGAAAGGGCTTAAGTTTAACCTCTTTAGTGTTTCACAAATGTGTGTAAAAAGGAATTTTGTTCTTTTTACAGACACTGAATGTATGATCCTTTCTCCTGATTTTCAGTTGCCAAATGATAAATTTGTGCTATTGAAGGTCCCTAGAAATGAAAATATATACAGTGACCATATTAAGAACATTGTTCCCAAAAGAGCTTTGACTTGTCTAATTGCAAAAGCCACTGTTGATGAGTCCAAATTATGGCATAGAAGACTTGGGCATTTGAACTACAAGACAATGAATAAGTTGGTGAAAGGAAATCTGGTGAGAGGAATGCCCACAAAGTTGTTTGAAAACTGTGAGACTTGTATTGCTTGTCAGAAGGGAAAACAACACAGAGTCTCATTCAAGTCAAAGACTGTGAATACAAATACAGAGCCCTTGCATTTGCTACACATGGATTTATTTGGGCCTGGTGAGTGCTTATTCACTCACTTTTATAAGACCAAAACCGGACTCAAAAGACCAAAAACTAATCGAATTATGCCAAATTTGTAGTGTTTTTGTGTTTTTGAATATGCAGGAACGGATATTGTGAAAAGTGGACAAAAAGCAAAGAAAACGACAAGACGAGCACGAGGATGGAAAGAGCGTTTAAAGTCGGAACCGGGGAAGAAATTTCTAGTCAAAATCATGAATATGCTTGAATGGTCAAAGTCAACCCTTGAGTTTCAACAAATGTTAAAATTGGTCCTTGGATAAATTTGCAAAAACAGACCACATATGTTGCTAATTGGCAAAGTTAGTCCTTATAACTTTAAACCATTAACCTAAACAACACTACTTCAAAAATCTGTCAAAGGAATAAACCCATTTAAAAAAAAATAAACCCAACACCTATAATAACCCAACAAGCCCACCACCATTATCCTAACCCGAGCCCACTACCCATTTATCCGTATTCTACCCCCCATCCGGTCAATTCCCAGTCAAAAGTCAAAACATAATAAAAATAATTACCCGCCATCCCTCACCCCCAAATTACCCAATTCACTGTTCACACAAGCCCTAATTACTATTCCGTCCCAAATTACAGCAAGTAAGGGCACGATTGTACTTTTCATACTCATCTAGAAGACCTGATGTACGTGTCAGAGATTTGACAGCAAAGGAATGACACATGGAGAGTTTTGATTGGTTGAGCCACATCACCAAAGCAATTCAAGGGTTCTAATTGGCTGAGGCTATCATATGGGATCAAATAAAGAATATGCCATGAAGATTCTGATTCGAGGAGCTTCTAATCTCACCTCAGCTCAGGCTATATATAGCACTCCTCAGTCACGCATTCGACCTCATTAGGAGTAGGGGTAAATTTAGTGTAATATTAGCTTAGGAGTAGTGTAGAATTAGTTTAATATAGTTTTTAATTAGTTTTCTATTTTTGTACTTCAAATATTGTAATTCAGATTTCAAGTGTTAATGCAATTCAAGTTTTCTTTTAAATCTATTTTCTCAAATTACTGTTAATTCATTCAATAGCTAAAATGTTTTACAGGTTTTCATTTACTGTTTTATTAAGCTCATTCAGTAGCTTGTAGTGAGATTTGGGTTTAGCTTATACTAAAATTGATTCAAAAGTTTCTGGTCAACGTTAGTCAACGGTATTGATGATGATGATTTCTGGGTACTGTTAGTAGATTCATGGTTTATGGTGTTAATTCAAGTCTATCTAAAGATATGCTTTGGTCAAAAGACACCTCTGTTCAGCTGAGGTTTTTTGTGTAAGTGTTCAATTCCATTGAAGTTTCATTACTGCTTAATTAGCTTAGTTCTTATATTTTAACTTGTCACTTGTTAGTTCCTGTACTTAATCATGATTTGAATGCTTGTTTGTTCAGTTGTTTGATTGTTTTGTTATTATTCACATTTAGTTCTCTTAACTGTCATTATAATAGTTAGATGTACATATCTGTGTTCCTGTTGTTGGATGTTGGAATTTAGTGTTCATTCAGCTTCTAATATGGTTAAGTAGATTAGTTTGATCATTGTTGTGGTGAATTGTAGCTTTTATCATCATTTCATAGTTATAACATTCAAGTAAGGGAGTGTTTGGTATTAACTGTTTCAGTTTAGTGTAGTTGTTAGATCATTGATTTTCTGTCTCAAGTAGTTTAATTAGGTTAGTAATAAATGTCTAAAACATAATAACAGTAGGTTTATACTAAAAATAGTCAAAGTTGCTTTAAAAATTCTAATACAGATTAACTGTTTAAGGTTTGTATTAGTTTAATCAGTTTTATAGTTACATATCTAGTTAATATAGCTTTAATTAGTTGCATAGTAGCTTATTACAACATAATTAGGAATTTAGGACAGGTAGAATTTAGCTTAAGTCAACTTTGTAAAAATTCAAAAAGTCAAAATAAGTAGTGATCAAGTTTTGGTCAAAACTTTGAATGCAATTCTAGGTTTCATTTGAGATTAGAAATAAGTAGAGTTTGCTGATTTTAGAAGTTTAGTAGCTTGTGAGTATATATCAATAAGAAATTTGAAGTTTGGAAATCTATTGCTTATTGAAATAGTAGTTGGTAGTTGACTGATTGAGCACATAACTCCCCTGCACCACAGGTTTTGGTTGTTTTACTTGGCACCATTTAGAGTAGTTTAAGATGGTTTCTGTTTGAGCTTTTAGGATTAGTTAAACTCAGTAGTATAGTGATCAATTTGCCCCCTTAATTTTCTAGATTAGAGCTTATTAGGTATAGCTTATTGGACCTGCTTATTCAGGGGCTGAGACTAGGATCTATTTTTGATCATAGGCTGCTTTAGCTAATTTGAGCTTGTGCTTGTGATTTGTTTTCTCGTCTGAGTTTTTCTAGTTGTATTTGAGCTATTTCAATCTGTGTTTTGCTCCTAGCTTTATCTGAGTGCTTATTTGCTTATCATTAGCTTACATTGGTTGCTTATTAGCTTGCATTAACTGCTTCTGTGTTATCTCTGTTCTCATATGAGCTTTTCTGAGCTTATTTTATCATATTACATCTGTGGAATCATTTTGGTTAACTTTTGTGGCAAGTGCTTATTAATAAGCACTTGCCATAAGCTGATTTTAAGCTAATAAGCACTTCTGCTGCTTATTTCTTTTCCAAATTTTTATTCTGAGTTTATTTTAATATTTTAGAATTTCTGGAATTTTTCCAGATTTTTCTAACCCTTTTAACTATTTTTCTTATTTTATTTTGATTTAAATTCCATTTTTAAATAGTTTTAAATAGCAAAAGTCAATAAAAAATTTAAAAAAAGCTCTGAAAAATACAAAAATAATTTTAGAATTTCTTTTATAATATTTTAGAATTTTTAGAATTAAATTTTAATTTTTCCACTTTATTTTTCTATTTTTCTTTATTTTTAATTCATTTTTAATTCCAAAAATAGAAAATAAATTCTAGAAAATAAATAAAAACTCAAAAAAATATTTTTCTTTTTCTTAAAATTCTTTTTAATAGTTTAAGATTTTTAGAAAATATTTTTAAGTTCGTAGGATCAATTTTCAATAAACGTTACGTTTTAAAAAACGCGTGTGCATTCCCGTTTTTACGTTTTTAACGTTTGTACATACTTAGCATGTAAATTCTTCTTATTTCATCATTTCTTATCACAACTTGAATTCCAAAATCAATTTTTTTCACTTTACCGCTTTTCACGACACGATTTCGCGATTCGATAATTCAAATCTCCATTCTACCTTCGCTGGGAAAACGACCCGGGAAAATACTTAACCGGTATTTCTTCGGAATAATTATTTACTACGAAAAGACTTTATCAAAATGGCGCCGTTGCCGGGGAAGGTCGAAGTGAGTTTTTGAATAATCGTTTTGAAAAATCGTGTTGTGTTAAGTTTTCCACTATCTTGTATATATTTTTTCTAAAAAATATAAAAATTTAAAAATCAAAAACAAAAATAATCTTCTTATCCTCTGAAATTTGATTCTTCTTCTCAAACCCTCTTACGTTTAATTCTTATGGATACGTTTTGTGATAATTGTGGAGAACCGTTTTTTGGAGGTTTGTGTGTGTGGTGTACGTGCGACCAATGTGGCGATGATATTCGTGATGGCGTTTGTTTGAATTGTAATTCTCATACATATGATCAAAATTCGTTCAACAACTCGTCAAACATTCCCAATTTTTATACACCACCACCACCTTCGTTTTATTGTTATAATTGTGGAAACCCGTCCGAAGAAGGAATGCCTTGTGGGCGATGTTTTTGTGATGTATGTGGATACACCGATTGTATGTGCTATGCCCCGAGTGCTGACACGTCTTTCGATTACAATCCGAGCCTTGATTGTTATCCTCAAAATGATTTTTATGAGCAAAATTCGTATTACAATGGTGATTCTTTCCAAAATACATCAAATTTTGAACATTGTGGGGGATCGTTTGAAAATTCTTATCATGAACCTAATTCTTGTTACGATTCTAATGGTTTTTACCAACCCCCACAATCTTCCAATTTTTCTAATCAAATTTTGGAAATCAAATCCATGATGGATGAGTTGAAAGAGATGGTGAATAGTCGTTATACATCTACTCCCGAGCCTAACGTGAAATCAATGGAAGAACCTTGTACCGAAGAAAGAAAATTCCAGTTTTGCGAGTGTTGTTTGTACGATGATGATTCCACGATTACGATCAATATAAATCCTCAAAATGATTCTATCTCTTCTACCATAGAACCCGAGGACTCTCTAACAATGGGGGACGAGCCTCTTAACACTATTCCGGCAATGGAATCGGACGAATTCAATAAGTCTAGTGTTGAGAACCTCGTTCCAATCCCGAGTGAGTCCGAGGAGATTTCTAACAATGATTCTGAATTTGTTGAAAATAATCGTTTTGATGATCATATTGAAACATCGGTTGAAGATAATCGTGATGAGTTATTCTCCGATTCTGATAATGATGATTCTATATCATGTGGAGAGATCGATTATGTTGATGAAGAACATCTTGAGCTTGAAAGCTTTGAAGATGATAATGAAGAAGATGATGACACGGAAATCCGAGATGAAGCTCTACGTGAGACATTGTTAAATGTCAATCTTCTTATCTCCCGTATTGAGGCATTGAATGATCCTCTTACTTCTCCTCCTATCCCCGTTATGGATAGTGATTCTTTACCCGAGCTTGAAATTTTTCGATTTGAAGAGACGAGTAGTGGCAATCCCACTATTCATGCTTTCTCTCTTCCGGATTATGAGTGTTTTCACTTTGAGATCGATTCTTTACCTATTTTTGATAATCCGTCACGTGACCCTCTTTTAGAGGATGTCGATATATTTCTTGCTGCGGATGACTCGATACCACCGGGTATTGAGAATGACGAGAATGATATTTCTTCCAATTTGCTTTCTTCTCGTCCACCTGCAAAACCACCCGATGAAGTTTTTAAATCCGGTACAGATAATGATATTTTTGGAGTGGTGGATGAGATGTATGATTATGATATTATCATCCGGGTGTTTCACCCATTCTTTGTTTATCCCATCACTTCGTCACTTTTCCACTCCATCGGGAGTGAGGATGTTATTTTTGACCCCGGCATCTCTTGTGCCAAGTGGCCGTTTTCTCTGCTTTCCCCAAGGACGAATTAATTCGGGGATCGAGTCAAGCTCATGTGACTCGGTGAACAAAAACAAGCGCTTCGTGGGTGGCAACCCATGCTTATCCAATTTCATCTTCTTATTTTTCTATTTTCTAACACCTAATGTGAGGAGGGGGTGCCTCTTCTGCTCTCGTGTTCCGTGGTTGTTTGTGATGTTTGTTCAGGATTGTCCGTGATTTATGATGACTCTCGTGCTCGTTATCTCTTCACTTGGAGTCTCATTCATCGGTGTTATTTGGAAATCCTATATCCGTTAAATCTTATCGACTAACGTTTTCTTTGGCATAATTAATAAACGGCCTAGAATTTTGTTAGGATTGCCTTAACCCGTAAAACATTGAGGACAATGTTTCGTTCTAGTCGGGGGGAGGGTGAATCTTCGATTCGATTTTGACCTTGCATTTTTCACATGTCGTGCACTCTTGCAACTCCGTTTTTCCACCAAAAATAAAAATTGAAAAAATTGAAAAATTTCAAAAATTTTGATGAAAAAGCAATGAAAAAGTACAAAAAGATGTGAAAAAGTTGAAAAAGTTGTGCAAAAATATAAAAAAGTTTGAATAAGTGTTTTGACACCTTGTTGACTTTCTTGCTGGCGAGAGTCGGAATAAATATTTTGACTTGACCGGGCGTGTTGAGCCCTAGCTTGTTCCCTTAACCAATGATGATCACATAAGCTTGTGCTAGTTTTGTACACTAGGAGCTATAAAATGCGAATTCTTTCTTAAGAATCTGCAAGTTCCCGTACTTGACTTTATACATGCGCAGCTTTAAAAGCTTTCGCTAGTCTTTTACATCAGAAGCTAGAAAACGCGAATTCTTCTTCTAGAATTTGCAAGTTTCCGTAACTGACTTTATATATGCGTGGCTGATTATCGGCTAAGTATTCGCGGGTTTCATTACTTGAGATCTTAAATTGCGAAGAGCAAGAAATGATAGAGTTTATTTAGAAGTTAGATGCTAAACGTGGAGTAGTGGTTCTCTTTAGAGCTCATAAGAGGTACTTGTGGCTTTTTACTCCCATCAGATACGTCACCCATATAAAATAGATGTTCTAGGTTAATTAGTGGTATTTCGGTTTGAATAATATTTAGTTTTTTGTTTTCTTAAGAGAATTTTTGCTTTAGAAGTTGGGTACATATCAAGGAACATCAAAAATAAGAGCAAAAAGTGAAAAAATCAAAAGTCAAAAGTTGATTATCTATGTGGTTTTGGAGCTACCCGATAAGCTTCCATTGATGTATTGAGAAAAGTCAAAAAAAAAAAAGTGAAAAATATGAGAAAAGTGAAAAAAGTGAGAAATGAAAAATATGAAAGTTGTAGTATTGTTGAATAAGAGCTTATGTATGTAAATAAGTTGTTGGCGCGTGAGGTGCATGTGATAAGTGATTAGTAATCAGTCACATGAGGTGCACGTGATTGTACTCCGCAACTTATATCCTTGATATTATATGTACCCCAAATTCCTTGATGTGGACCGAATTTCTATTGCAGTGATTCTTAAGAGAAAATGAATAACTACTTATCGTTTTAACTTAGGTATCACTATCGAACTTAAAAATTATCGAAATGAGAAAATATGAAGCAATTCATTTCTCAACAAAAGTAAAATATTGAGATACAAAACCTAGGATATGTGAGTAAGGAGTTTCCACAAGTAACTGTTATGAGTAGTGTTAGCATCTAACTTGTAGATAAGCTGTGATCTCGTTTGTACGCTTAGTTTGGGGACTTGTGAAAAATCAAGGATGACGATTTTTATCTGTATGGTCGCTTCTTAATAGAAGTGATTCTACTCGTTGACCCTAATAATCATTTTCAAAATAATGAAAGTTCAACAAACCGTCACAAGTGTGAAGTATGGAAAAGTACAAAAATAGAAAGTGAAAATGGAATAAAGGAATAAAAGGAAAATTTTAGAAAACGGAGCGTTTGCGGGAATAAATGATTTTATTACTTCTTTCGAACCTCCTTGCTACTTTTCAAAGTTAGTAAAAAGAGTTTTGAAATTATTTATCCCAAAAGCGTGAATTGATCACATTGCGTGTGGACACGACAATACCTTAGTCGGGGGGATTTTGGTGAGTGCTTATTCACTCACTTTTATAAGACCAAAACCGGACTCAAAAAACCAAAAACTAATCGAATTATGCCAAATTTGTAGTGTTTTTGTGTTTTTGAATATGCAGGAACGGATATTGTGAAAAGTGGACAAAAAGCAAAGAAAACGACAAGACGAGCACGAGGATGGAAAGAGCGTTTAAAGTCGGAACCGGGGAAGAAATTTCTAGTCAAAATCATGAATATGCTTGAATGGTCAAAGTCAACCCTTGAGTTTCAACAAATGTCAAAATTGGTCCTTGGATAAATTTGCAAAAACAGACCACATATGTTGCTAATTGGCAAAGTTAGTCCTTATAACTTTAAACCATTAACCTAAACAACACTACTTCAAAAATCTGTCAAAGGAATAAAACCATTTAAAAAAAAATAAACCCAACACCTATAATAACCCAACAAGCCCACCACCATTATCCTAACCCGAGCCCACTACCCATTTATCCGTATTCCACCCCCCATCCGGTCAATTCCCAGTCAAAAGTCAAAACATAATAAAAATAATTACCCGCCATCCCTCACCCCCAAATTACCCAATTCACTGTTCACACAAGCCCTAATTACTATTCCGTCCCAAATTACAGCAAGTAAGGGCACGATTGTACTTTTCATACTCATCTAGAAGACCTGATGTACGTGTCAGAGATTTGACAGCAAAGGAATGACACATGGAGAGTTTTGATTGGTTGAGCCACATCACCAAAGCAATTCAAGGGTTCTAATTGGCTGAGGCTATCATATGGGATCAAATAAAGAATATGCCATGAAGATTCTGATTCGAGGAGCTTCTAATCTCACCTCAGCTCAGGCTATATATAGCACTCCTCAGTCACGCATTCGACCTCATTAGGAGTAGGGGTAAATTTAGTGTAATATTAGCTTAGGAGTAGTGTAGAATTAGTTTAATATAGTTTTTAATTAGTTTTCTATTTCTGTACTTCAAATATTGTAATTCAGATTTCAAGTGTTAATGCAATTCAAGTTTTCTTTTAAATCTATTTTCTCAAATTACTGTTAATTCATTCAATTGCTAAAATGTTTTACAGGTTTTCATTTACTGTTTTATTAAGCTCATTCAGTAGCTTGTAGTGAGATTTGGGTTTAGCTTATACTAAAATTGATTCAAAAGTTTCTGGTCAACGTTAGTCAACGGTATTGATGATGATGATTTCTGGGTACTGTTAGTAGATTCATGGTTTATGGTGTTAATTCAAGTCTATCTAAAGATATGCTTTGGTCAAAAGACACCTCTGTTCAGCTGAGGTTTTTTGTGTAAGTGTTCAATTCCATTGAAGTTTCATTACTGCTTAATTAGCTTAGTTCTTATATTTTAACTTGTCACTTGTTAGTTCCTGTACTTAATCATGATTTGAATGCTTGTTTGTTCAGTTGTTTGATTGTTTTGTTATTATTCACATTTAGTTCTCTTAACTGTCATTATAATAGTTAGATGTACATATATGTGTTCCTGTTGTTGGATGTTGGAATTTAGTGTTCATTCAGCTTCTAATATGGTTAAGTAGATTAGTTTGATCATTGTTGTGGTGAATTGTAGCTTTTATCATCATTTCATAGTTATAACATTCAAGTAAGGGAGTGTTTGGTATTAACTGTTTCAGTTTAGTGTAGTTGTTAGATCATTGATTTTCTGTCTCAAGTAGTTTAATTAGGTTAGTAATAGATGTCTAAAACATAATAAATGTAGGTTTATACTAAAAATAGTCAAAGTTGCTTTAAAAATTCTAATACAGATTAACTGTTTAAGGTTTGTATTAGTTTAATCAGTTTTATAGTTACATATCTAGTTAATATAGCTTTAATTAGTTGCATAGTAGCTTATTACAACATAATTAGGCATTTAGGACAGGTAGAATTTAGCTTAAGTCAACTTTGTAAAAATTTCAAAAAGTCAAAATAAGTAGTGATCAAGTTTTGGTCAAAACTTTGAATGCAATTCTAGGTTTCATTTGAGATTAGAAATAAGTAGAGTTTGTTGATTTTAGAAGTTTAGTAGCTTGTGAGTATATATCAATAAGAAATTTGAAGTTTGGAAATCTATTGCTTATTGAAATAGTAGTTGGTAGTTGACTGATTGAGCACATAACTCCCCTACACCACAGGTTTTGGTTGTTTTACTTGGCACCATTTAGAGTAGTTTAAGATGGTTTCTGTTTGAGCTTTTAGGATTAGTTAAACTCAGTAGTATAGTGATCAATTTGCCCCCTTAATTTTCTGGATTAGAGCTTATTAGGTATAGCTTATTGGACCTGCTTATTCAGGGGTTGAGACTAGGATCTATTTTTGATCATAGGCTGCTTTAGCTAATTTGAGCTTGTGCTTGTGATTTGTTTTCTCGTCTGAGTTGTTCTAGTTGTATTTGAGCTATTTCAATCTGTGTTTTGCTCCTAGCTTTATCTGAGTGCTTATTTGCTTATCATTAGCTTACATTGGTTGCTTATTAGCTTGCATTAACTGCTTCTGTGTTATCTCTGTTCTCATATGAGCTTTTCTGAGCTTATTTTATCATATTACATCTGTGGAATCATTTTGGTTAACTTTTGTGGCAAGTGCTTATTAATAAGCACTTGCCATAAGCTGATTTTAAGCTAATAAGCACTTCTGCTGCTTATTTCTTTTCCAAATTTTTATTCTGAGTTTATTTTAATATTTTAGAATTTCTGGAATTTTTCCAGATTTTTCTAACCCTTTTTACTATTTTTCTTATTTTATTTTGATTTAAATTCCATTTTTAAATAGTTTTAAATAGCAAAAGTCAATAACAAATTAAAAAAAGCTCTGAAAAATACAAAAATAATTTTAGAATTTCTTTTATAATATTTTGGAATTTTTAGAATTAAATTTTATTTTTTCCACTTTATTTTTCTATTTTTCTTTATTTTTAATTCATTTTTAATTCCAAAAATAGAAAATAAATTCTAGAAAATAAATAAAAACTCAAAAAAATATTTTTCTTTTTCTTAAAATTCTTTTTAATAGTTTAAGATTTTTAGAAAATATTTTCAAGTTCGTAGGATCAATTTTCAATAAACGTTACGTTTTAAAAAACGCGTGTGCATTCCCGTTTTTACGTTTTTAACGTTTGTACATACTTAGCTTGTAAATTCTTCTTATTTCATCATTTCTTATCACAACTTGAATTCCAAAATCAATTTTTTTTTCACTTTACCGCTTTTCACGACACGATTTCGCGATTCGATAATTCAAATCTCCATTCTACCTTCGCTGGGAAAACGATCCGGGAAAATACTTAACCGGTATTTCTTCGGAATAATTATTTACTACGAAAAGACTTTATCAGGGCCTGTCTTTGTGAGAAGTTTGTATAAGAAGTCATATTGCCTAGTTGTCACAGATGATTACAGCAGGTTCACTTGGGTTTTTTTCTTAGCCACTAAAGATGAAACCCCAGTTGTACTTAAAGAATTCATTACAAGAGTTGAAAACCTGCACAACCACAAAGTGAAGATTATAAGATGTGACAATGGTACTGAGTTCAATAATAGTGATATGAACCAATTATGTGTGGGAAAAGGCATTTTAAGACAGTATAGTGTTGCAAGAACTCCACAGCAGAATGGTGTTGCAGAGAGAAGAAATAGGACACTTATTGAGGCTGCAAGAACAATGTTAGCTGATTCTAAACTACCTATACCTTTTTGGGCTGAAGCTGTAAATACTGCATGTTTTGTGCAGAACAGAAGTAAGGTAGTGAAGCCTCACAACAAAACTCCATATGAGCTCTTTCATGGGAAGAAACCAATGATTGATTTTCTTAAGCCATTTGGATGTCCTGTCACTATCTTGAACACTAAAGATCAGTTTGGCAAGTTTGAAGAGAAAGCTGATGAAGGGAATTTGGTTGGTTACTCTGTACATAGTAAAGCTTTCAGAGTATATAACAAGAGAACCAAACATGTAGAGGAGAATTTACATATCAAGTTTAGTGAGAATACATCTAATGCTGCAGGAAAAGGACCTGAATGGATGTTTGATGTTGACATCCTAACCAAGACAATGAATTATGTACCTGTTATTACTAGTATTGACACTAACAAACCACAAGAAGACATTGTTTTGATTGAGAAACTGAAGGTTGGTCCTACTTTCTTACCTTTACAGCAAAATCAAGATACACAAGAAGATGATGTTCCTCCAGAGAAACCTAAGGAAGCTCAAGCAGATGTTGTAACTCCTATTGATGCAGAAAAGATACCCAATGAAGCTCCAAAAGAAGTTGTTGCTGACTCTCCAATTAGACCAGAAGACTCTACTGCTGACTCAGAAGACTCTACTGCTAGACCAAAACAAGCAACTACTACTTCTATCTATTCTGCTGCCAAGCCTACTCACTCTGCTTCTACATCACAGTTTCCTTCTTTGAATGCTCAGGATAAGCCTTTTGATGATACAGATTATCCTGAAGATCCTAATATGCCTCCTCTAGAGAATATTTATGATGAAACAGATGATGAAGCTCTTGATGGTAAATTATTTGGAGCTGAAGTAGACTATACTAATTTGGAACTTAATATTCCTGTTAGTCCCACTACTACTACAAGAATTCACAAGGATCATCCTAAAGAACAAATTCTAAGTGATCCTCAATCATCTGTACAAACAAGGAAAATGACTAAAGAACTCAAAGATCTTCAACATCAAAGTTTCTTTGCTAGATCTCTGCATCAAAGAAACAGTCATAAAGATCTACAAAATTGCTTGTTTGCCTGCTTTCTATCTCAAATTGAACCCAAGAACACTTACAAAGCCCTACAAGAAGCTAGTTGGGTGGAAGCAATGCAAGATGAGCTTCTGCAATTTAAGCTACAAGAAGTATGGACTTTGGTTGATTTGCAAAATGGAAAAAGAGTTATTGGTACTTAATGGGTTTTCAGATGTAAAAGAGATGAAAGACGAATAGTCATCAGAAATAAAGCTAGATTAGTAGCTCAAGGATACACACAACAAGAGGGACTTGACTATATGAGGTATTTGCACCAGTGGCAAGGATAGAAGCCATTAGACTATTCTTGGCTTATGCTTCATTCAAAGATTTTGTGGTGTATCAGATGGATGTAAAGAGTGCTTTCCTTTATGGGACCATTACAGAAGAAGTTTATGTGTCTCAACCACCAGGTTTTGATGACCCTGATTATCCTGACAAAGTTTACAAGGTGAATAGAGCAATTTATGGACTACATCAAGCTCCCAGAGCTTGGTATGATACCTTGTCAACATATTTGTTGGACTCTGGGTTCAGTAGAGGAAAGATTGACAAGACTTTGTTTCTCAAAAGACAAGAAGATGATATTTTGCTGGTACAAATATATGTTGATGACATCATCTTTGGTTCTACAAACAGAGCAATGTGTGTTGATTTTGAAAAGCTTATGAAGGATAAGTTTGCAATGAGTTCAATGGGGGAACTTAACTTTTTCTTGGGACTACAGGTGGTTCAAAAGAAAGATGGCATATATATCAGTCAGGATAAGTATGTGAATGACATCTTGAAGAAGTTTGGATTTGAAGATGCTAAGCCTGCTAAGACAACCATGGATACCAACAAACCTTTGTTGAAGGATGAGAATGGAAAAGAAGTAGATGTTCACTTGTACAGGTCTATGATTGGCTCATTGATGTATCTTACAGCATCAAGGCCTGATATCATGTTTGCTGTATGTGCCTGTGCAAGATTCCAAGTTTGTCCCAAAGAATTACATCCCAATGCAGTGAAGAGGATATTTAGGTATCTAAGGCATCAACCTAACTTGGGCCTATGGTATCCTAAAGATTCACCTTTTGATTTGGTGGCATATTCAGACAGTGACTATGCTGGTGCTTGCTTGGATAGAAAGTCTACAACTAGAGGTTGTCAATTTCTTGGAAACAGATTGGTGTCATGGCAATGCAAGAAACAAACAGTGGTTGCAAATTCTACAACTGAAGCTGAGTATGTGGCTGCTTCAAGTTGCTATGGTCAAGTGCTATGGATGCAAAACCAGCTACTAGATTATGGGTACAATTTCATGAACACCAAAATTCATATTGATAACAACAGCACACTTTGCATAATTAAAAATGCTGTTTTTCATTCAAAAACAAAACATATTGAGATAAGACATCATTTCATAAGGGATTGCTATGAAAAGAAGTTAATTCAAATTGTCAAAATTCATACTGATAACAATGTTGCTGATCTTCTCACTAAACATTTTGATGTAGGAAGATTTCAATTCTTAATTGCAAACATTGGTATGATTAATCTTTGAAAACCTTATCACTTATTGTTTTTGTAAAAAGTGTAAAGGTCTTGTGCTGATTGTTCATCTGTTTCTGCTGCTTCTTAAGAAGCAAGTGATTAAGCTGCAATGTACTCTACTGCTATTTTACTCTACTGCTAGTATACTTTCTTGTATACTTTGTGGTGTTTGGACTAACATTTTGCAGGATAAGTTGAGAATTGATGATTTGCAAGCATATTAAACAGAAATTCAAAGGATTTCATTCATCAATCACAAAGAGTACATTCAACAAAAGAGAACATCCACATCATGTTCTACAATAACAAAAGACTGCTACATCACAACCTAAAATAAAAAGACTTAATACATCATTTTCTAGGGCATGGAAGTCCAAGTACAATCTTCCTCTCCTTAGGAAGTGGAGGGTTTGCTTTTCTTGCCTTGGTAGATGTCTTGGATCTTGGCCTTGATGATGATGGTCTTTCTGGAGTGGATGGTGGATTGTAGTCTGGTTCATCCTCATCTGATGATGTGTAGATGAAGGGGGAAACAAGCTCCTAGGGAGATGGTGGTCTGATTGGTATCCAAGCAGGGTCTTCTGATGATTCTGAAGACGATGGAGACTTCGGGGACATCACCTCTTTACCCCTAGATGTACTTGGGGTTTGATTCAAATGTAGGAGATCCTTGAAGACTGGAAGGTCATGCTTCCTCTTTCTGGCTTGCTCCTTGGTTCTACAACCATTGTGAGGAGGACGGAATGGCGGGACATATGTTTCAAATGGAGATTCATCTTCTGAAGAAGAATCGGATGAGATGTTAATTATTTCGGGTGAAGATTTCATTGTGATTGGATGAATTGATTTAAGTGATTTGAAGATTTGATTGTGTGATTGGCGTTTCAAATTGTAATTAGGGTTTGATTGTGATGATTTAGGGAAAATATTGCGTCCGGTTTTATAGGGATTTTGGAGTATCAAGCGCATTAATTGTTATGGGTTATTGACTTTTTGACCAAGTTTAAATAGTCAACTCTGCTGCTGGCTTATTTTCACTCTGCTGCTAGTTGATTTATTCTGTTGCTAGTTGTGGATGACTGGGTTATGCTGCTACGGTTGTAAGTGAGAGGGTGGTATGTGTAACTTCTATCAATCAGTTTAAAACCTAATTAATCTTCATAATTGGTTTCTACACGCTCCAAATTGAAGTTATCACAAACCCTAACACTCCATTATTGTTAAAATCAATTATCCCCAATTTCCCTAAACCCTAATTCATGGATTGTGCACGTACCTGGGCTGAGCAACACAATAGTGTGGCTGTTTTGGATGAAGAGTTGGTTCCTGAAGGGCTCACAGATATGGTTAAATTTTTGAATGCTACTTCTCTTAGGTATGCACTCACTGTGAATCCTACTATATATGTTTCCTACATCAAACAGTTTTGGCTTACTGCTAAAGTCAAATCTATGAATGGGGAAAAATATGTCAGTGCTTTGGTAGATAGGCAAAAGGTTCGTATCACTGAATCATCTATAAAGGAATCTCTTCTCTTAAATGATGAAACAGAGACTACTTGCCTTGCTAATTCTGCTATTTTTGCTGGTTTAAAAACTTTGGGGTATGAGGGCAAGCATAACAATTTAAAATTTCAAAAAGCTCTCCTCTGTCCTCAATACAAGTTTTTGGTACACCTTCTCCTTCATTGTTTGAGTCCTAAAACTTCTGGGTGGCATGAGTTTAGTACTACTATTGCTTCTGCAATGGTATGCTTAAGCACAGGTCAACCATTTAATTTTTCAAATATGATTTTGGAGGGGATTGCTAAAAGTGTTAAAGAGTCTGGTTCTTATTTTCTTTATCCAAGATTTCTACAGCTCTTTATTGTTGACCAATTTACTGATTTTAGATCCCATGCTGGTTATTATGAAGCTCCAAGATTGATTTAAAAAACTTTCACTTTCTTGGTTAAGCATGGAAAAAGTTTTTTAGGCACACATACAAATCTTACACCTTATATGGTGCAACTTGTGCAAAATATTCAGGGTGAAGGATCAGGAAGTCCCACTGATTCCCATTACACACCCAATTTTTCTGCATCTGCCACACAACCTAAAATACACTATACCCGTAGGAAAACCAAAAAGAACACTGATCTACCTCAGGATAGTGTTAGTATGGCTGTACCAGATGAGGTTGTCCTAGTTGATGGAGGGGACATGTTGGTGAGGGCTGTCACTACTGCTTCTAGCTTAGCAGCAGAGCAGGATAGTGATAACATAAATAAGACCCAATCCAAGGCAACATCTAGAGAAAAGGATTCTACTGAATCTACTTCTCAGGATGGTAACCCTAGCCAAATGGAATATATAGGGGGCTCAGATGATCAAACTAGGTTTGATACTGAGTTTATGTCCAAAGATTCACCTCTCGGACCAGGTTACACAGGTCGAAGTGATGAGGACAGGCCAATGACCAATGAATTGATGGAAAATCTTTTACATGATGACAATGTCCATGATTCACCTCTCGGACCAGGTAACACAGGTCGAAGTGATGAGACTACTATGCAACTCATTAATGAATTGACGGTTACCTGTACCAATTTGGGGTTGAAGTGTACTACTTTGGAAGATAAGGTTCTTACTCTGTCTACAGTGGTTGCAAGTCAAGGAAAGATAATCACAACATTGAAGAAACAGATTAAGAAATTGAAGAAATCAAAAACTTCAACCTCATTGAAAAGGCTAAAGAAGGTGGGCACTTCTCAAGTTATTAGTTCACCTGAACTCTCTACACATTTGGAAGAGGATGATGCTTCCAAACAGGGGAGGAATGAAGATGTAATGGGTTCAGGGGAGGAAAATATGAAGAAGGTTGAAAGTGCTCAGGTTATGAATGAAGAAATAGCTTCAGGAGAGGTTCCGGTGATTGGAGACATGGATGTGGAAAGTCCTGAAGATGCTGAGAATTTTGTGGTTGCTGATCAATCAGGGAATGAGGTTGTAATGGAAAAAGTGATTGCTACTCAAGAAAAGGTGGTGGAAAAACTCAAGACTTTGGAGCCTGAGCAATTAGTGAAGGCAACAGGGGTAATGGGTGAAGCCTTAAAGACTTTGGGGGATTCAATGGTGAAAGAGCTTGAAAATGCTGCTATTGCTGACAAGACTAATGACTCTACTGCTGCTCATGATTCTGCTGCTAAGGATCCTGCTGATCCTACTGCTAGTAGAAAAGTGACTTCTGCTGATGCACAAGACTCTGCTGCTGGGTCTAGTGATAATGCTACTGCTGAAGCAATGGTTTTGTTAAGTAAGAAGACTTCAGAAGTTCCATGTGAATCATCTTCAAAACATACACCACTACCAACACCATCACTACCACAACAACCTACAATAACAACCACATCATCAACACCAAGTTTACCTCTAAAAGGAGTTGTATTTAGAGAACCTGCTGCTCAACCAAAGAAGATAGTATCATCATCTACTGACAAAGGAAAGGGCAAGCAAGTTGCAGAACCTCAATGGATGTATAAGGGGTTTGACTACTCTGTATTACCTTTTCATCTGTGGCCTAAGGAACTACAACTCAAATATGACTCAGCTGCTGCTTTGAAAGAACAAGAGATGATTGATCAAGAAGAACTACAGCTGGCTCAGAAAGAAAAGGAAAAGATTGAAAAGGAGACAGAAGATTTAAGGAGGTATGAGGAATGGTTGGATGAGAAGATAAGAATAGAGGCTGATATTGAACTCAACGAAATGATCAAGATTGAGGATAATGAAGATCAAACTTTTGATGTGAGATCTTGGGTAAGTAAGTTTACAGCTAAGAAAAAGAAAGAAGATGCTGCTACTAGAAAGAAGAAAAAGGTACTTAGAGGTCCAACTCCATTACAACAAAGAAAAGAGTATGAAAGATATCTGAAAAATATGAAAGGATGGAAATTGGTGCAGTTAAAACCTAAGTCTGATCAAGAGGTTTATGACTTGTATCAAGTGGCTAAAAGACAAACAGATACTTTTTATCCTATGGGTTGTGCTGAAGACTTGGAACATATTGCTCAGATGAATAAGAAGTTGGTACCTGAAAAAATAGCTGAAGTAGAGCATGTTCAAGAAGCAGATGTTGTTAAGCAGCTTGATGATGCAGTTAAGACTACTTCTTCTGTGCAAAGTGTTAAAATAAAAGGTGTGGTTAAAAAATCAGTTGCAAAGAAGAAGAGAAAAACAGGGGAAGAAAGCAGTTCTAAGCCAGAAGGAGATGAGTTTAAGAATGATTGTGATCATTTTCCTCCTGAGCATTTAAAAGAACAATTGAAGGTTTACACTATGGTTGGCAAGATGGAAGATCCTGAAGTAGTTGATGCCAAACCATTAGGAATCAAATATCCTATTATCAAAGTAACTACAGGATATGATACTAACATTGGATCATTTCATGATGTTAAGAGATCTGATGGTAAGACTCACAGGTTTCTTAGATTTCAACAGATGCTACACTACTTTGATAGAGAGGATGTTGATGACTTATGGAAGTTGTACAAAGCAAAGTTTGGAGCTGAGAAGTTTGATGGTAAAAAGTATGAGAAAGATCAAATTGATCATATCATAACTATGTCTGATAATGTTTTGTGGAGAGCTCTAAAACTTATGTATGAACCTTCAATGGATGATTCTGAGTGGACAGAGATAGTACAATACAAAGTAAGAAAATGGAGACTCTTTCAAGATTCTGGAGTTCATATGCTAGAAATTGGACCAATTACTTTGTATATGCTAGCTGAAAAGGATTACCCAGTAGTAAGATACTGGAATACTGTCAATCAGATGGTTAATGGTGCTGGATTACTCAACTTGCAGAAAGACTATGATACTGATGATCAAGCATTCAATTTGCTGTCAAAGTATAAGAAAATACTTGATCAACAGACATCTCAAGACTTGAGTGTTTGGAAGCATCCTCCTGGTGTTTAGATGAGCTTTGAAGAAACTTAATGATTTAGAAATAAATATTAAGTTTAGGGGAGGATTGTTGGGTTATGAGTTCTGCTGCTGAGTGAAACTGCTGCTATGATGAAACTGCTGCTAGAGTAAATGATTCTGTTGCTGATGACAAAGTGCTGCTAAAGGAAACTGCTGCTGAAGAGATAAGCATGTATTCGTAGTAGATAATTATAGAATAGATTGAATGTATATCTTATAAGTCTAGAATATTCTTATCTTGATTAGAAAGTTATTGTAAACCTAGTAGGACTCCTTGGCCTATAAAAGGAGGATCCTAGGGTTAGATTATGTACGTATTGTTTAGTTTTCGTTTACACTTCAAGGTTGTAAAACCCTAGCATTATCGAGTGCTCGTATTAATAATATTGAAGTGTTGATAGAGAATTATTCTTCTTAAGTTAAGCTTTTACATTCCGCATTCAAGCTTAAGTGTTTTACTTTAACTCAACTTCTATATAAGATCGTAAAATATCAAAAAATGAGTTTGGTTAAAAAAATGATATAATCTCCTTCTTCTCTAGTCATCATTCTTCATCACTAAAACAAACATCCAATTTCTTTCTCTAAAAGAACTAGTACACAATTTCAAGAACCACGTAGTTAATCGTTTTAGGTATTTGATCGGAGTGTTTTTACTTTAAGTTGTTTATAAGCATTAAGTTCTTTAATTTGATGCTTAATCGTTTTTTTTTTTTTTTTTTTTTTTTTTTTTTTTTTTTTTTTTTGCGTTGAATTAAAAATGTTGTAGGTATACAATCGGTCAGTCTTAATCATAAATTGTAGTCTTAATCGTTCAGGTATTCGATTGAAACTGTAATTTCATGCATTATTGCTCGTTATCGGCTTTATAAAAGCGTTAATCTTCGATTTATACCGTGTTTATGTGTAGTAACCGTTGGTCCTTTAATTGAACTGCTTGTTTGTGTAATCTGAAACGTAATTGCTTCGTTAAGTTTGTAATTAGTCTGAATCTTATTTGTTCATTTTGCGTTAATTTATTTATTCAACGGTTTATTTGTAACTAGCATTAATTAATATTGTTTGATTTAAGCGTTTTATATGTGTAAGTTTAAGGTTAATCATTCGTTATTGTAATTTTAGTAATCCTTCATCTAAACTGTTTAATTATGTGATCTGATATATAATCATTCGCTAAGTGTGTAAGTTGGGTTAATCGCTGAATTTAACAGAAAGTGTATTCGTTGTGGGTAGTTAAATGGCTTAACGAGTTATGTAACCATCATCATTTATTTGGATGACCGACGTATCAAAACTGAGATATGCTGACTAATGCCGATATATATTTCTCAAGAGTAAGGACTATACTCGAGATTTGGATTATATTATGAATAGTGTGTTCAATACATAAGCAGCTCAATAGTAAGCAGTTTAAGAAATAGTTTTTTTTGGATATGATGGTAAAAAAAGAAGTTTTAGTTTCATGTTAGATAAGAACTCTGAAATAAGCATGTTCTTACCTGCTTATTCTAAAAAACGTCGAAAAAAATAAGCAATCCAAACATACGTTTTAGTTTTACTATGCTTAACTGCTTAGGCATTATTAAGGCATAGTTGAAGTCATAGGTGCTTAATCTGAATTTGTTCATTATATTCTAGGAACTATGGCAAATTCATCAAACAATGGTCAAAACAACAAGTATGTTAAAGGTCTAGCTACATTAGCATGTTTATTAATAGGATTAGGAGTTGTAATGGCTTTGTCTTGTAAGAAGCTTCTGGATGTGAGCAGAAAGACACATTTCTATTGACTAAATAAGGTAGCACAAACAGATTGTATTAAAATGCTATTATTATTATTATTATTATTATTATTATTATTATTATTATTATTATTATTATTATTATTATTATTATTATTATTATTATGATTATTATTATTATTATTATGTAACAGTTTGGTACCCATGTTCAAAAAGCAGCGGAGGTCGGCGACTGCATTGAGAATCTCTTATCTTCAGACGCGTATTTGAATTTAATTAAACTTCATACTAAATTAGCTACTTATAGGCTTCACTCGATCAGTAGTTGACCTTGGTCATGTTTAGCTAATTAGGAAGTAGAATGAGTGATAATACGCGTTGCTTGTATAATTTGAATGGGTACAACTTCAGTTGTTGTTCGTAAAATACTTTTAAGTTTATATTCGATGTCTAAAAAACAGGTTATTAGTAAAGTGCAGTATGATTAATGATTATATCTAAATTTCAGTCATTAAAGGTCAGAAAGGGGTAAGGTTAGATCATATATGTTTAATTTACTTCCATTAACACTAATCAGCATCTAAGCGTTGGTGTAGCTTCAAAGCTCTACCCATGCTTAAGTGAATAAATTTGTGTCCACATTCATTATTGTAACATTTCCGGAGGTCTTTTTGGAATTTACCTTTTACTCCCCCATACCTTGCTCCCAGTGGGATCGGGTATTGTTTGATGTTGTATGCGTGCTACATTGTTATGGGATGCAATTTTAGAAAATTAAATCTAAATACTCAGAAGGTTGTAGTGTTAAGTTTTGTAGAAATCGACATGTTGCTAATAATGCTTGTCAATTGATGTGCCAGGCGGGTATGTCGAGTTGGTTGCTGCTAGAGCACTTGCAGGCAGTGGCAGAATTTGAACATTTTTTTTGGGAGGGCCGAATTTATTTTGGGGGGCCGAATAGTAGATTTGTTTGTAACCTCAACTAAATTACCCCTGAAACCTATAAAATTTTCATTAGGTGCCGTAATTTTTGAGGGGAGGGGGGGGGGGGGGGGAAGGACCCTCCCTTGCCCCTACATAGTTTCGCCCATGCATGCAGGCATTATTGTTGGTGCTTTCCTAAAAGGATATAGTCGACCTGCAGGTGGAGATAGTAATGCACAAGATCATCAGTGAGCGCAATTGATTTCACAAATCACAAATCCAAGCCAAGGAGTTCGAGCTTTAATGAAGAATGTTTTTGGTTTTAGTAAAGCTCGAACTCCTTGGCTTGGATTTGTGATTTGTGAAATCAACTGCGCTCACTGATGATCTTGCGCATTACCATCTCCACCTGCAGGTCGACCATATCCTTTTAGGAAAGCACCAACAATAATGCCTGCAAGCAGGGGCGGAACTATGTAGGGGCAAGGGAGGGTCCTGCCCCCCCCCCCCTCCTCCCCTCAAAAATTGCGGCAAGAAAAAAAATCATGATAATTTCAAGAAAAATCATGTAAAAATATTGTTTAATAAGGGGTCAAGACGAGAATTTCAAGAAAAATCATGATAGTAACTCGTCTCTACAAGTTTACATGAGAGAACTTTACATGAAAAAATACAAGTGATTTGAGGAGTGTTGTGTCAAATGAGGCCATCACATATTTATACTAATTCTAAGTATATACATATTTACAGAAGTATTCTACACAATTCTTAGATTGAGCATTCTAGGGACACCTCTTAATGTCACATAACTTTGATTTTTTTATGTGTTTTTTTATATCTATTTTCTCTTTGGTTCTTTTTTCATTTTGTATTTTTTTTTCTTGCCTCGAATTTTCCTTTAGTATAGTATGTTTAAAGAAGAGAATCGCCATTTATTGTTTCTTAAATGAAGAATGTATAAGAGAATCACTAATTGGTGAAACATTAAATAAAAATTAAACACATTTTGATGGGTTAAGAATGTGAACCCAAACTGACTCCACCCATTTAACCACAACACAACCATTAACACTTTTATTAGTTCATCTATATCAAGTTGTATTTTATGATGGGTAAAAAGTTTTCACCCCTAATAATGATTGTTTTATATTTAAATTGTATATGTTGATAGTCTAACACATTTATTATTATTATTATTATTATTATTATTATTATTATTATTATTATTATTATTGTTATTGTTATTATTATTTATTATTATTATTTTTTTTAATAGAAACATAATATTATTATAGAAACATAATAGTTTTACACAAAGTTGGATGGGAGTCTAGACACAAGTTGTGCTCCCACTCCTTTCTGAATACAAAAGCTTAATCTATGAAAAAATAAAAACACCACTCTTATTATTATTATTATTATTATTATTATTATTATTATTATTATTATTATTATTATTTACCTACTATAATTTTAATACTTATGAATACCTATAAACTTCATCATTTTAAACATAACTTCAAATTATACTCTCTAATATCTTATTTGTACCTCTTTACTACCATTTTATTTACCAGAACTTATTATGAATATAAATTCCGAAACAATAATATTCATAGACTCATCGGAAAAAATACGAAGTTATTAGTCGAGACATGAGGTTTTTAGCAGAGCGTTGTCGTTTATCATAAATAGACGACAAACAAATCGACCGAGGAGAAGCACCATAAGTTGAAATCGTTATGGTGCTCAGTCTATTTAGTGCGGATTCGATGTTGCTGGAAGAAACTTTCAAGCAGAGGTTCCGAATGAGTCGAAGGCTATTCACATGGATAGTGGAAGAAGTAAGTCTTCATTCCGCACTCTTTCATGATAATACTGATTGTACCGGAAGACAAGGTGTTTACCCGTTGATTAAGTGCACCTCCACAATTTGTCAATTGGCATACATCACTGTTCCTGACACCCTTGATGAATATTTGCAAATGGGCAGAGAAACATCTTTTCTATCCCTTGAAAATTTCTGTATGTCTTTTATGGAAAATTTTGGAACAAAGTACATGCGGAAACCTACTATCACCGATGTTGAAAACCTATACATATTTCACGAACAAAAGCACGGGTTTTTGGGAATGTTAGGCAGCCTTGATTGTACAGATTGGTCGTGGCATGGCTGTCCGAATGCACTTAAAAAGCAATATTGTAGACACGATAATGGTTCGACTCCATTCGTTTTGTTGGAAGTTGTTGCGTCACAAGACTTATGGAGATGGCATTAACGTTATACATCAATCCCTTATATTAAATGATCTCAAAGACGGAAAAGCATCAGGGATTTCGTTTACCCATGAGGATACTATCTTGTTGAAGGGATATACCTAGAATGGGCAACATTTGGTTTGATGAACACAAGTAAATGCGGTATAAGCTAATGCAAGAAGCGCCAAGGAAAGATGTGGAAGGGCATTTGGTGTTCTAAAGAAGAAATGTGATGTATTAGCTAATCTCGGACGACGATATTGTGAAGAAAAAAATAAAGGATATGATGTATATATGCATCATATTACATAATATGATTATAAAAGACCAAGAGAAGACGATATCTCCCGATTGGCATCCAGAGAAAACACATCAACTGGACGACCTCATAGAATAACCACTTTGAATTATAGCCAACAAATGGCAAAATGACACAATTACACAAAGTTTAGAAACTGTCAAACATCCACTTTGAATTATGTAAGCAAATAGAATAGGAATAACCTCTAAATTGGCTAAGTGGCTGCTACTTTACACACTCAAATATACAATCCAATCACAAAATGACACAATTGTATGAACATATTGTAACACCCCCATTTTTCACTGATCGCAGCGGATAAAGTGTTTGGGGTATTACTTCATAGAATCACAGATACAGTAATAGAAAATGACTCGAAAAGAGACGTTTTGGAAATTTAGTTATCATTCATAATTATCAGAGTTTTAATTATAAAAGATATACTTTTATTTTTGATGAGGTCCCAAAAATCTAAGAGTTAGGTTGTGTTTGAATGATAACTATGAAAAGTCCTCCAAGTTAAGTAAAGCATTTAGCATGTATCCCCCTCACAGGGTTTATAAAGAATTTAGAGTGAAAGCATTTTAAAAAGTATGAGGCTATGAAAACTCACCTGGGTTTAGAGTAATCTAAGTGATGCAAATAGTGACTCGGAAACTAGACCGCCTTACTCACGTATCCTAGTGTGTTGTTGGTTTTGTATGTATGTCAAGCTTTAGTTATCATGTTTATGTTTCTCAAGTTATTGTTTTTAGGTTTGTTAATGTTTTATATATAACATAACACCATTCAGGTCATTGTATTTCAAAAGTATATGACTCCTCACATGAAGCTCCCTACTATTGTATTATGTTATTAACATAATACCGTTCGGGCCATCATAATTCGGAAGTTAATACTTGATGAGGCGAAAAATGATCCGTTTTTAGGGGGTCATTTAAGCCCGAATCCGACTTTATTTGATCAAATATTGCCCTAAATCGTTCCTTTTGTGATTTTAGGTACTTGGAGAGTGAATTCTGGAAAAGAAGCCATTTTGGACGTTTTTGGAGCATAAAAGTGAAAAAAAAGGGCAAAGTATCAATTTTCCATGCTGAAGACACTAGGTGATGGCGTCAAGAGTTACATCCTGACGGCGTCAGACATCAAGAATAAAACACCGTAGTTGATGACGGCGTCAAAAGTCATCCTGACGGCGTCAAAGTACAAAGAATAAAATACCGTGGTTGGTGACGGCGTCACATAGGCCGTCATAAGTAGATCAAGGCCGTCCGAGGAAGTATTTGGCGGCGAGGTGATGGCGTCACATGCTTGTCTTGACGCCGTCAGGCCAGTTTTCCTATATATAGTTTTCTAGTTTTTTCATTAAAAAGAGAGAAGTTTTGGTGAAACCCTAAAGACGAATTTGGTGCATCTTTTACAGGTTTTTCAAGGGTTCCAAACCCTTGATACCTTGCATTGTAATTGAGATAATTGTTCTTCTAATTCAATCAATATGTCTATGTGTTGGTTGTTTATATCTTGTTCTTGTCTCAATTCCATTATGCTAGGCTAGATCTCTTTTGTGTTTGCTTAGATCTAATGAAACCTAGATGTTGATTATGTGTTGATTACTTGTCTATTCTTGTCTTGGATGAATGATTTTATATGTTAGGCTTAAGAAAACTGGCAGATCTCCAAATGGTAACATGCTTGAACGTCTTAAGAAACATGAACCGAGGCGTACTAGGTCTTTATTGGTTGTATTTAATGCATGAGCCACTGTTTACAATCCCTATAGTTGTGCTGGGTCATGGTGTAGGAGGAGATAAGAGCTCATAGAGTTGGGGAGTTATGTATGCCACCCCACGAATGGTATTAAGGAATACAATCCGTCATCCATACAAGTATAACAAGTAATTAACGTGTAAAAGATGCCTAGGGAGTAGTGAAGTCTAAGTAAACACAATTTCTCCAATTACTGCTCACAACCTTAGTATAATTTAGTTTAATTTCATTTTCAGTATTTTATTTTGAATATATATTAGTTTTGGGTTAGTTGAATAGCAACTAATTCCGCCCACTCTTCCAAAACCCGAGATTTTACTTGCTTTCATAAAAAATATAAAAATACAAAAATAATCATCCCTCACCTTTAGAACTATTAATTAGGTTTTCTAATCCTAGCGACACTATTCCTAAGCTGAACGATCAATCCCCCGGTACTTGTCACTATACTATACTACAACGATCAGGTACACTGCCTGGTGGGGGTTGTAAGCTTCTCGAGATCCCTCGAGAGGTAAAGCCTGTTGCGATTCCCACGCATCAAGTTTTTGGCGCCGCAGCCCGGGGAATAGTTATTGTCTAGGTTAGGATTTCTTTTTATTAGGTCTACTTGCTAGATTCCTTTCTAGTAAGACTTTATTTTTATTTTTAGGTCTTCTTTAGTCTATCTTATTTCTTTGTGCCTCTGTTAGTAAATTAACCTCATTGACTATTCCGTTGACCATTATGGAAAACGCGAATCCACCCCTTTCCCCTAGCGAAGTGGCTGTGTTACGTGAACAAATTGAGAGTGAGATTAGGGAGCTTAGAGAGCTTAATAGGTTGATTAAGATTGAACTCGAACATACATTTAGTGACCTAGCAACCGCCTTGTATTCAAATAAGGACCTAGGGCCTAATGACTTTGTGAGTATTGTTGAGAGACTTGAAGAGGAGGCAATGGATCCGAGGCTTAACGACTACTTTAATCTATACCCCACTAAGGAGGAGATTGCATACTATAATAATCTTATTGATAACCCGCGATCTCCTTTCACCATAATTGAACCTAAGATCAAGAGAGGCGATCCTAAGAATGCTAAGATACCATGTATGATTGGATATAGGCACATTAGCAATGCTTACATTGACTTTAAATCTCCAATCAATATTATGTCCTCAACGGTTTATAATGATATAGTGAACACAAGACTTGAACCTAGAAGGGATCCCAAGTACCCCGGTGGAGTTTGTAACTTTGTCGGGAGAGTTAAAGGTTTACGTGTCTTTGTTTGTAATTTCACTTTTGTCACCGACTTTATGATTGTGGAGGATCTTGCTAATGTTATTGATTGTCGATTATCCAATGTTGTGTTTGGCAAACCATTTGTTGAGGAGTCTAAGTTAGAATATGATGAGGTGGAAGGCACGATTCGATTTGCAAGTAACAACGATAGTATCACTTATAGGATGCCCAATAGGATGAAAGAATTTCGCTTTATATCTTGTTTTGATCAGGACAACATTGGTGCTTTTGAGGATATTGATGAGGAGGATAAGAAAAAGGGCATGGACTATGTTTGGGAAAAAAGGAGTCTTTACTACAAAGATTGCTTGGCCCTTGGACCAAGGTATAAGGTCGATGAAGAATTTGCCCAAATGATTATGGGGGCGATTGAGAAAAAGGTGATTGGTTTCTACAAGGAATATCTACAATCGGAGAATGGAACCAATGATGAAGTCACGTAGTAACCCATAACTTTGAGTCTAGCTACAAGACTCGTAAATAAAGAAAAGCGCTTCTTGGGAGGCAACCCATGTTTTGTGTGATTTTATTTGTTTGATTGTTATTTGCTTCCGTATGCATGTTTTATTTTTATTGTTGGTTGATCATGTTTCTCAATTAAAATATGGAAGTACTTTATTATGTTGTTTGGCCTAGTCTTAACTTCAACCTAAAGGTATTTTTGCAAAAGATAAGTGTAAGGGGTAACCCCAAATATGTTTTTAAGAAACAAACCGATCATGATTCTCCACAATATTAAATGAACATGTATATTCGTATTTGTTAGAGTCAAATGCTTGTATTGAGTCATAATGAAGTTTTGCAGGATTTTCCAGGAAGTAGGACAAAGTTTTTCCAGAAATTTTCCGGAAACTTAACATAAGAATTTCTGCAGGTCTATTCTGACGGCGTCAGAGTATTACTCTTGACGGCGTAAGGAGTTAAAAATCTGGAAATTTTACCGGTTTTGTTTTTCTAACGGAGTCTTATGGTTTTTGTGAATTATTAAGTTTTATAATCTCCAGGAAATCTGCAAACTTCATTCCACAAGCATTATATCTTACTTTGTTTTTTAGGATTTAGTAACTTATATAGGATGCCGCCGATTTTACGCGAGGTTGTCTTGTCTATTGTTGTCAGGATTTACAGGTTATTTATGACAAGAAGATGATTTATATTCTGGAAGGGAAGCTTTGATTGTTCATTTTCTTGGAGGAAGATTTAACCTGGCCAACCTATAATCCATACCGAGCGAATCAGGGAAGTATTTGATTTCATTCTCTTTACTTTTTCACTTTTACATTCTTTACTTGAACATTGGGGACAATGTTCATCTTAAGTGTAAGGGGAGGGTAAAAAGATGATACCTTACATATGCACTTTCGCTTGAGTTTGTTTTGTTTGATGGTAGATGTGTAATAAAACTATGAGAAATACTTGTTAGTGTAATTTTAGCGCCAAATTTAAAATTTTTTACAACATTTAGGAGTGAAACTTTAGCCATAGCAAGCGTCTCATGGATAGGAGATTCTATGACTAGCACATAACCGTATATTCAGAAAAATTTTCCACCTAAATATGTGAGATTCTAGGAAATGTCAAAAACAGTCCCTAGACTTTATAATTTCAGGAATTTATGATATATACCCTTATGCATGTAAAGTTTTGCAAAACTAGTCCTAATATGCATGTAACTTATATTTTATCTAGCAACTAAGTTTTCTAGCTTAGGTTTTACTTATTTTAACTTATCTAGGCCATGTATAACTAGTGTATGACTTATAGAAGTGACTTATAGCATGCATGCAAGTATATAACTCGATCTAGGGTTTTAAAACTTAAACTAGCAAATGAAAGGGTTCAAGGCTCATGAAAGGGTTCCTAGGGTATCTAAGGCATCCTAAATCTATCCTAAGACTAAACTAAAGCTAAATAGACTAATATGTAAGACTTACTTGTCCAGGGGAGGGTTTACGTGGGTTTTAGGGTTTTCTAGGGCTCGCTCGACTTCAAACCACAACACAACACAACCAAGGCTTAGCTACTCATATCCTAGGGCTTCTAAGGGTCTTATACTACAGAAATGTGAAGTAGAGAAGAGAATGAGAGGTGTAAAGAAGAATGGAGGGGAGGAGGGGGTATTTATACCCGCGTAGAGGCGGTTTGGGGTGAAAACGGGGTGTAGGTGTCGTGCAAGGGGAGGGGTGAGCAAGCAAGGCTAGAGGGGGAGGGGGTTGTGGCAGGTCTAGTGGTGACGAGGAGAAGCTAGGAGGTAGGCTGAGCTAGGATGGTTGTGGTGGTAAGAAGGCCGAGAGAGGCGGTTTGGTGGAGTAGCTTACAAGGAGGTGATACACGTACTAGCTTGGGTGCTTGTAGGTGCTTGTAAGCTGCTTAGGGTGTTTAGGGATGGTTTAGGGTGATTAGGGGTGGATTAGTGGTGGTTTAGTGGTGGTTTAGGGTGGATTAGTGGTGATTAGTGGTGGATTAGTCAAGTAGGTGATGCACCTACTTGTGTGGGTGCTTAGTGGTGTTAGGGTGTGTGCTTGGGTATGACTAAGGTGTTAGGGTGCTAGGTTGAGGTGTTTGAGGTGCTTATGTTTAGGTTTTACTTGTTTTAGTTAAGTTTAGACCTAGTTCTACTTATTAAAGTTTTAAGGTTTTTCCTAAGGTTTAGTGCCTAAGTTAAGTTCCTAAGTGTGTTTAGTGACTAATCCTAAGACCTAATGGGTTTATTCTAAGGGAGGATAACTTATGGGAAAGGTTTGGGAAGGTTTGACCTAGTTTTGTAACCTAAATGACCTAAGTGTGTTTAGTGAGAGACTAGAGTTTATCCTATGGTTTAGTGCCTAGACTTGTGTCCTATGGGTGTCTAATAACTATTCCTAAGTTCTAAGAGGCTTATACTAAGTGGTAGTGACCTATGGGGAAGTTTTGGGATGGTTTAGACCTAATTCTAGTTAACTATGACCTAGTTATGGTTTTGGGCTTATGGGGTTTGTATCTAAGTTCTAAAGGTTTATTCTATAGCCTAATTGTTCTAATATATCCTAATATTCCAAAGGAAACTCTTTCTTAAGCCTTGGACACATTCATACTAGTTAAACTAAGCATATAGGTTCAAATAAGCACATAATCCTACTTAAGTTTTAGTTAGTGTTTATTAGGATTTTGTGTTATGTTTAGTGTTTTAGATTGGTGAATTACTTATTATGGTGTTGTTATGATTTTATGCTTGACATACCTGGGGTTTATAGGATGTGAGTGTTGAGTTATTTGGCTTTTGTAGATACGTGAGCAGGTCTAGTGAGTCATGCAAGTAATAATATATATATAAAGCAAAAATTTACCTGTGAAATACCTACTATAGTTATTTGTAATGAGAATGACAGTAATGGGTGTTTGTGGGTTGTTATACATATTAAAATAGTATTAAATCAAAGTCTTATACATGTTAAAAAACAACAATTGCAAAAACAGTATGCAACCCTATAAACCTTATAATTAACACACTAGAAAATTTACCTTTTCACTTTGAGTCGACTTCTTCCAATAATTTTGATCATGTAAAATTGTAACATAATAGTTTTGTTATGCTTGACTGACTGACTGTCGCTTGAATTTCGAAACCCACTTACATACGATGTGTAGAAGTCATAAACTGTTGCTGCTTTTTTCTTGTCTATTTTGTCGCTTCATTTTTTAGATTGGGATACGAGAATATTGAATGTTACAAAAATATTCCTAAAAAAATTATTTTTTGCAAAAGAACAGGCTTGTGGAGGCAGCTGCCCACACTGCCCCCCTTTAGTACAGCCACTGGTTATCACCATGTTATAGGCACATTCTTTCTCCTATGGCGGTCAAGTTTGAACTCACATTCTCAACCCGTAAAAATGTGTGTAAGTGTTAATTTAACGTTTCCACGATTAGTGATTCTTGTATACATTTTTCATTAAAGAAACAATATATACAAATGGAAAAACCGAGATACGAAGAAAAAAAATACAAAATGGAAAAAAGAACCAAAGAAAAAATAGATATAAAAAGATTCATAAAAATAAAAATTTATGTAACATTAAAAGGTGTCCCAGAATGCTTAATCTAAGAATTATGTAGAATACTCTTGTAAATATGTATATACTTAATTAAAGTTATGCAACATTAAAAGGTGTCTTCAGAATGCTCAATCTAAGAGTTGTGTAGAATACTCCTGTAAATATGTATATACTTAGGATTAGTATAAATATGTGATGGCCTCATTTGACACAACTCTTCTCAATCACTTGTATTCTTTCTTGTAAAGTCTGTAAGCTTGTAAAGTCTCAGAAGAGCAAAAATGTGTCTTTTTCTTTTTTATTTTTTTTATTTTTTTTTTATTTTTTTTGAAATTATGCTAACAAAACAAATGATTTTGAAAAGATTTCAATATCCAACTAAAATTAGTGAGAAGTATGAAATTAATAGAAAAAAAAAACAACTAAATCATATCTATTTTTCTTTTAGCAAAAACATTAAAATCAAACGAGATTAAGAAAAGAAAGCCAATCTTTTTAATGCGCTTCAAGTTCTTTCAACGTTACAAAATAAAAATTGTAGGAAAAAAAATACAAAACACAAGATCAATGTGGCAACGAAAATTTTTAACATGCTCATGAACCTCCATCAAAACTCTCCTCATCTCAGTAACTCTCCTCTCAGCCATAACCATGTCAACCCTCAACTGCCCAATGAACTCAACGGTCACTCTATCAATCCGCTCAGACATATGAGCAACTCTCTCACCAAGAGCCGTAATCTGAGCCCATAACCTACCAATCTCACCTAACTCTGCAGGCTCAGCAGAAACCTCAGAAGATGCATCCGACCCAACGGGACTACCAGGTGGCAACTCAAACAAAAACGGATGATCAGGTGAATCAGGCTCAATCGGATGTACAGGTGAATCAGGCTCCTCAGCCTGAGCTGGTGGTACTAACACATCATCATCATCAGGCATCTCATCCACCTCCTCAGGGTCATCGTCATCACCCTGCTCAGCCTCCTGAGGGTCATCAGCCTCATCCTCACCCTCGTACTCCTCCTCCTCATCAGAAGAGTACATCATCAATCGTCGTCGCCTAACAGGCGAACCATGTGGTGAAGGGGTAGGTGATCTAGGATGACGACACAATGATGCGGGTGGCGCCTCAGACAGAAGAGAGTGAGCATCAATCTGTAAAGGTGGTGAAGTAGGGCGTACCGACATACGTGCCGTAGCTCGGTGGGCAAAACGTGGAGCCACACGAGCCAAAACCTGATGAAGAGTAAGCTGCCTCGATGTACCAGGGAGCCCTAAAGAAGATGAGGGTCCCTGCGTAGATGCAGCAGATGGTGCTGAAGTAGAACCTGTCGGTGTCATAGTAGTTGAATGCATGTCAACCTGGTAAGGGTCATCAGGAGCCATGGTGAACTGTGCTGGCAATACCGGTGTAGTAAGAATATCCTCAACAACATCAGGCGTATGGGAGGCCATAGTCTATGACAACGGCGTAGGGTAGGTGTAAGTGTTTCAAAACAACTAAACCGCGAACTCAAAATACCAAATCCAAAAATCATCATATAATTCCAAATCGTATATAATCAAGAAAGATTTTAAAATACCGCATTACTAAAACCATTCTCAAAACAATTAAGCCATATAATTCCTCAAAACGCATCATATCACTAAATCAATAAACCTCAAATCCTCAAATCATCTCAAGAAATACCAAATCTCTAATCATCTCAATAATCTCATAATACCTCAATAATAAACAATGATGCTTCGGCTTGGTGGGCTGGCGGGCAATGGTCGGGGATCGTTTTCTATAAAAATCGATTATAGTTTAGGTGTCTATTTACCTAGTTCTCTATAACCTTGGCTCTGATACCAATCTGTAACACCCCCAAAATTTGGTACAGCGGAAGACTCAACAAGGTTTCGGGGTGCTACGGGGATTGGTATCCAAACACAAGACATAAAAGAACGAGATAAAGTAAACATAATAAAAGTACAACCACGCGGGGTTTTAGAGTTTACATTTATCCCAAAATCATCCAAAGTCAGGCCCAAAAGAAAATAAATGTAGGTCCACAATAGTTATCAGAGTTTTAGAAAATATAGATCCATAACCGGTGCCCAGTGCCAAGCCTCCAATCCCAAGCATCCGCAGAGCATCACTTAATTACCTGAGAAAACGTGCTAAAAGTCAGCTTTCGCTGGTGAGATCATAGGTTTAGATTCTTAATTCAATATAGTGGACATATACGCAAAACGCTTGCTAGCTAGACTAGGCCTCAATCATCCAACCAAAATATCCAACCAAAATATTCCAACTAAAATATTCCAACCAAAACAAATCATCCCTATAGGTGCACGCTATAGCTCAAATCATTCCAATCAATAGCTTACCTAGCTCAAGTCTAGGCCTCGCTCTATAACCAATCCAATAGCTTACCTAGTTCGGGACTAGGCCTCGCTCAACAACCAATCAATAGCTTACCCAGTTCGGGACTAGGCCTCGCTTAATCCTACCTAGTTCTATAAGCATAGCAAGTTTTGAAATAATAAATAAAGCGATAATAGTCCACATAAAACATTTGCACGTTTCTCACCCCAAGTATTGAAAACAAAGTTCAAGAGTAAAAGTGGGGCTATGACTCACCTCAAGTCCAGAAATCCTCAAAAGAAACGATAGAAGAAAGACGTAAGTAATCTCTAGAAACTCACGTAACGGCGACTACAGACTCGGCACTTCCTAACAATATCAAACCCGTTCAGAAATCATTTCCTCAAAAATCAAACATTCCCATTCCCAAACGTATTCCATTTTACTTTTCAAAAATATCCATTTCTAGAATTAACTTCATATTCATTTGAAATTTGACGTTTGGTATCCATACGGGTGGAGGGTCGACACAGCACAACCCAAAAAGCCACAACAAAGAACAATAACAAGACAACTATAGGTCTAATGTTAGCCCAACATATTATTTAAATAATTATCGAAGCTTATTAAATCCGTCGATTTGATAATCTCCCATACTTATTTACGTAATATATCGTTCCAAAATTATACCCAACCTAAAACACATTGCACATAAGTTTCTATTTGGTATATGTCGTAGTCCAATGAATTCCCTATATATATCGTCGAATCGGCCAAATTCCACGAAACATATAGTAATTCATTACCCTAAAATGTATACCACATCCTATGGGCGTCGTGGGATACGATACCCATTAATGTTCTCATTTTATATCGTCAAATAACTCGATCTAGAATGAGTCACTTGATATATAAAATGTTTATATTAATCGTCATATATCCGTGACAACACAAAAGTCACAATATAAGCCCACTTGGACTTTAAAGACCCACAATTCGTATAACTCGATAAGTTTCTAATTTATAAACAAAACCACCTTTTTAATTATTCATTGCCCAACTTATATTTCGCTATTATTTATATAATTGTTATTTATAATAATAATCCGACATTTATTACACTATATGCATAGTCTAATAACTATCGTTTTATTATTATAACGTTTACTCGTGGTCGTTTTATTAGTAATATACGCATTTATATATATATATATATATATATATATATATATATATATATATATATATATATATATATATATATATATATATATATATATATATATATATATATATATATATATATATATGTACGTTTAACACGTCTATATACGTATATAAACGATTATATTCTTAATAATATTATTACGAGTATTATTTTTTTTAATATCGACTTTTAAATATTTATTGAGTCATAGAATTTGGTCACATGTCCGAGTCATGACCCTCGGCTCATAGTCCAAGTCCAAAGTAATAAGAATCAAGTCACAATATAAATATATCAACTCCGTCCAAACAATCCCATAACCACGTGCTACAACATGAGGGTCCGACTACGGCACCCTACTAACCTATCTCCGTCATCTAATGACCGTCTCACAATCGGTCCCCAAGTTCCACACTCGACAACACATCTCCAATATAACTCGTATTCCAAATATACCACTTCAAGTTCAAAATAAGAAACCCATGGTCAAAAATAATAACAACATCAATAATTCGGCAAGTATAAATAACAACCGAAAACATAATCACTTACGGGTTGATTTACCAAGTCAACCCGGGTCAATATTACACCCGAAACAAGGTACGTGAGTCTCACCCGAGACCATTAGGTCTCGGCTTGCTCTAGCTCGAGCCAACTCGACCCAAACAGCCCCTATGGGGTGTTGGCCAAATACCAAACGACCACAAGGGTCAATCCAAACATAACCAAGTATTACCAAACATCAAAATGATAACTAAACATCACAAATTCAAGCACCAAGATCAAGAATCATCACAAATCCACAACCGAAACCGAAATTAATACAAACCGAGAGCACAAGCTCTCGGGTTCACTTCGACCCATCAAAAATAAACAACAACTCGGATACCAAACTCGATTTAGATCATGTTTTATCAAAAACCCACTTGAGTTTCATGTATTTAACCATAGATCCGAAAAAAAGATAATTAAATCCGTGACCCTTGGTCACATTTTCACCAAAATACGAGTCAAAACTCGTCCTACCTTTGATTCCCAAGACCAAATCGTGAAGAAACCTCAAAAACAATAAAGATGATGATGATTTTTGTGATAAAACGAGTTGAAAAAAATTAGTTTTAAGGCGCGTGTTTGTGTATATCAAGAAGGAAATGAGATGGGGAGTCGATTGGTGGTGGTGTTGATGGTGGTGGAGCGGCGGTGTGGTGATGGCAGCCGATTGGAGGGGGGGGCAGCTAGGGTTTTGGAGGATGAATGTGAGATGTAGAGAGAGAGAGTTTGAAAATGGTGAGGGTGTGGTTTGTTTGCTATAACCGGATTCACAAGGACGGTTTAATGTAATTTAAAAAAAAATTATTAAAACAATAATAATAGTGAGAGTAAAGTGGGCTAAGTAGCCCAATGTGCATCCGCGGGCCAAACCCGAAACCGTAAATAATCAAACCACTTTCTCCAACCGAACCCGTTCCAAAAATAATAATAATATCCGAACCCATATAAAATATAATTAAAATTGTTAGGTCAACCTAGTGCTGGAGTCAATGTAGTGCCAAAGTAACGATCATAAAATAAATCATCACGACCGAATCAACCAAACCATAAATAAATAACCAAATCTCATAAATATCGTACGATTAAAAATCAAGTACCAACGTTCGTAAAATATCTCGTCACAATAAACTTTCAAAAATTCCAAATTTATAATTTCAGTGTAATGCGGGTTTTATAAAACGGCTCCCTATTTTGCCAATTGTCACATCCTCCCAGCCTCAGAAGGAACCCGTCCCGGGTTTCTCTCGAAATAACCCATCTATGAAGTGAAAAGCTTCGAATATTTCTTTCGAAACTCATCCTCACGTTCCCACGTAAATTCCGGTCCGTGCCGCGAATTCCAACGAACTTTGATGAGCGGAATACGACTCCTCTTGAGTCGTTTGATCTCTCTATCCATTATCTCAATCGGCTTTTCCACAAAATTCAAACTTTCATCCACACGAATATCCTTGATTGGTATAACTGGTATTTCCTCTGAAAGACATTTCTTCAGATTGCTAACATGAAACACATCATGAACTTTACTCAGTTCCATAGGTAATTCCAAACAATACGCTACGGGCCCAATTCTTTCCAAAATAAGAAATGGTCCAATGTAGCGGGGATTAAGTTTCCCACGTTTCCCAAAACGTATCACACCCTTCAAAGGCGAGACTTTCAACATCACTTTGTCTCCAACCTGGAATTCTAGGGGTTTACGCCTCTGATCGGCGTAGCTTTTCTGCCTATCTTTAGCCTTGCAGTCGATCTCGAATTTGCGTTACTTTCTCAGTAGTTTCCAAGATAAGCTCAGGGCCTGTGAGTTGGCTATCTCCAACTTCTGCCCAACCAATAGGTGAACGACATTTACGACCATACAAAGCTTCAAATGGTGCAGCCTTAAGACTTGTGTGGTAGCTATTGTTGTAGGAGAACTCCGCAAGGGGTAGATATTTCTCCCAGCCTTTACCAAAGTCTATGATGCATGCACGAAGCATATCCTCCAAAGTTTGAATAGTTCTCTCACTTTGACCATCGGTTTGGGGGTGATATGCAGTACTAATATCAAGTCTCGTCCCCAAAGCGGTTTGAAGTGATTGCCACAATGCTGATGTGAAGCGGCTGTCGCGATCCGAGATAATCGATATCGAAACTCCATGACGAGAAACAATCTCCTTCACATACAACCTCGCAAGTTTATCCACACTATCATCTTCACTAATCGCCAGGAAATGAGCAGACTTAGTCAAACGATCCACAATTACCCATATAGCGTCGCAACCGCTAGCTGTCTTTGGTAATTTGGTAATGAAGTCCATCGTAATCCGCTCCCATTTCCAAACCGGAAGTTCTGGCTGCGTCAATAATCCTGACGGTCTTTGATGTTCAGCTTTAACCTTAGAACAAGTCAAGCACTTGCTAACATACAACGCTATATCTGCCTTCATATTTGGCCACCAATATAACTTCTTCAAATCTTGGTACATTTTGTCAGACCCAGGATGAATAGAGTATCTCGACTTATGCGACTCATGCATAATCAACTCTCGAATTCCTCCATACAATGGTACCCAACTTCGCTATCCAAAACATAACACTCCATCAGAACCCTTAGCAAATCCCTTCTCATTTTCTGCCATCCCAAATATGTTCTCAGCAGCTCGATTCTCTGCTTTCAACGCTTCCGTTTGAGCTTCCAATATTTGAGACGGTAATGGCGATACGATAGTCATTCCTAATGACCTAACTCGTAATGGTGGAATTCTCTCCTTTCGACTAAGAGCATCAGCAACAACGTTTGCTTTACCAGGATGGTAGCGAATTTCACAATCGTAATCGCTTAGCAGCTCAATCCAACGTTGCTGCCTCATGTTAAGCTCTTTTTGGTTCAGAATGTGTTGCGGACTTTTGTGGTCAGTAAACACTACACACTTGGTTCCATACAAGTAATGTCTCCATATCCTCAAAGCAAAAACCACATCACCTAACTCCAAATCATGGGTGGTGTAGTTCTTCTCGTGCTTCTTGAGCTGTCGGGAAGCATAAGCTATCACTTTCTCTCGTTGCATTAATACAGCTCCTAAACCTTTATGTGAAGCGTCACAATAGACGACAAAATCCTCGTTACCTTCGGGTAACGCCAAGATAGGAGCACTACACAACATCTCCTTAAGTAACTGAAATGCTTCCTCTTCCTTATCTCCTCATTCATACTTAACACTCTTTTGAGTCAATTTGGTCAACGGTTTTGCTATCTTCGAAAATCCCTCAATGAATCTTCGGTAATAACCGGCTAATCCCAAAAATTGACGAACTTCTGTTGGGGTCGTAGGTGCAGCCCAATCCTTAATTGCTTCAATCTTAGCAGGGTCCACATGAACTCCTTGTCTATCAATCACATGACCTAGAAATTGTATCGTCGAAATCCAAAATTCACATTTCGAAAACTTGGCATACAGTTTCTCCTTCCTGAGCAATTCTAAGATAAGTCTTAGATGCTCCTCATGCTCCTTCACACTCTTCGAATAAATCAGAATGTCATCGATAAACACAATCACGAACTTATCTAAGTAAGGCTTACACACCCGATTCATGAGATCCATGAATACCGCCGGTGCGTTAGTCAACCCAAACGGCATCACCTGAAACTCGTAATGCCCGTAACGGGTTCTGAAAGCCGTTTTCGGAATATCTTCCTCGCGCACTCGAAGCTGATGATATCCCGATCTCAAATTGATCTTCGAATACACACTCGATCCTTGAAGTTGATCGAACAAATCGTCGATCCTCGGTAACGGGTATCTATTCTTCACCGTTAACTTGTTCAACTCTCGATAATCAATACACATACGAAACGATCCATCCTTCTTCTTCACAAATAAGACCGGGGCTCCCCAAGGCGAAGAACTTGGTCTTATGAATCCCTTTTCGGCTAACTCCGCTAATTGTTTCGACAACTCTTCCAATTCAGTAGGTGCAAGACGATAAGGCGCTCGTGCTACAGGTGCAGCACCAGGTATCAACTCAATTTGAAATTCCACTTGTCTATTAAGCGGAATTCCCGGCAAGTCATCGGGAAACACATCCGAAAAATCACGAACTATAGGTACATCTCCAATGCACCTTTCTTTCTTCTCCTTCTCTCCTTTCTCAGAAATTTGGGCTAAGAAAAGGTAACTTCCTTTCTCCATTAGCTTCGGCAACTTAGTGCAAGATATGACCGCTAATCTAGATGGTCCTCTCAAATCCTTTCTATCTCCTGGTATGTTCAGAATCTCCTTGCCGTAAGGCACACGCACGATCTTCTCATCGCAAATTATATGAGCACGATACTTCGACAACCAATCCATACCAATAATGACATCAAAACTTCCTAGTGTGACGGGTAGAAGATCTATGTTGAAAGGACGGTTCAGAAAGTTTAACGTGCAACCACGAATGATAGTCTTAATCCTTTCTATGTTCCCATTAGCTAACTCTATATCATAACCAATTCCTAAGGCCATTGGGGGTTTCTCTAGTAAGGGTGCAAACTTAGTGGACACAAAACTCTTATCGGCACCAGTATCAAATAGTATGGAAGCATAACGATTATTGAGAAGGAACGTACCAGTAACAACGTTCGAACCTTCTCCTCTCTCGTTCCCAAGTGCATACACTCTTCCATGAGCAGCTCCAGCTTCCACACGTTGGTCCCCATTATCTTGTCGTCCACGGTTTCCTCCAGCTCCACGGTTTCCATTATTGTACCCATTACCACCCGATCCTTGATTTCCTCGGTTCCACGATTCCCTACACTCATTCCGATAATGTCCTTTCTTTCCACATCCATAGCAAGTAACATTTGCCTTGCTCATACTTTCAGGAGTAGCTTGAACCATAGCAAGTGGTCGAGCTCTACAATCCTTAGCTATGTGTCCCATTTTAGAGCAATTCTTGCACATTACCGTACATCGACCAGAATGATGCTTGTAACATCGGTTACATTTGGGTGCATCTCCATTGTAGTTCTTCTTGTCTCCATCTCCCATGGCATAAGCTCTAGTAGTTAGTTGTCGCTTGTTTCGACGATCATTACCCTTAGAGTGATCGTCCCTCTTTCTCTTTCCATTCTTATCCTTCTCAGCTTCTTCCAATGCCAAAGAGTCCATCAATTGTTGAGCGATAGTGATAGCCTCATGAATGTTTGTAGGCTTAGCAGAAATCACATCGTTCCTTGTAGCTACCGGCAATCCATCGGTATACCTCTCAATCTTTTGGGTCTCAGTCCTAACCATATCGGGACAGAGTAAGGCCAACTCTCGATAACGGCGATTGTAAGTTGCCATATCGGTACCCTTCACTTTGTGGTTCCAGAACTCAATTTCCAACTTCTTTATCTCATTCCTTGGGCAGTAAGTCTGAATCAACAAAGACTTAAATTGCTCCCAAGTCATAGCATAAGCCACATCACTCCCAACCGAGTTACGGTAATTGTTCCACCAAGTTAAGGCTTCATCCTTGAAGGTAAAAGAAGCAAACTTTACCTTCGTATTCTCCGCACAACCACTGACATTAAACACAGACTCAGTCTTCTCTATCCACCTAACCAAGTAAACCACTCCTTCAGTTCCACCAAACTCAATAGGCCCACAAATCTTAAACTCCTTGTAGTTACATCCACTAGCACGAACAGGTGGAAATGTCCCAGCAGAATTGTTGGAATGATTTGACTCGGCTAGTAGCTCAGCAACTCGTTGCTCCACAAGTTGATTGATCATTGCTTGATCCACAATAGGTGCATTAAGTGGAACATGATCATTGTCTCCCTGAACATCAACATTTTGATTCCTGTTGTTACGGTTAGTAGTGTCCAGGTTATCAGGAGTAGGAGTCTCAACATTTCGAGTAGGACGGCGACCTCGACGACCAGGGGTAGTCGTTGCAGGTCCAGTTCTGGTAGCTCTAACAGGGTTTCTTCGTAGGGCCATTGATCTGAAATATCATACAAGTTCGTGAGTCTCCGATAGAACTTATCATATGCTCAACAAGAATTAAATCAACGAAGCCAAGTCACGGAAAGAATAGCAACAATACACCATGAAACATCAATAAAACGGATAAGGACTCAATTTCCATAACACCCAAAATTACATAATACCATATACTAATAACCATCAACCATACAATAGCGATCTAACATCGTTCCAACTACTGGATAACACAAAACGTACTAATCGTTCCAAAAGAGACGAATACTGAACAAAATACATCAAAATATGATAACTAGCTTTTCTAACCGAACACTCCTCGGTTAAGAAAGCAACAAGACAACATAACCCAAGCAACTAGCCACGCTGCTGGCGGAGGCTCCTCAACTCCTGCCTCAAGCCATCAAGATCCCTCCATAACGATCCTAGCTCCACGCTATGGGTGTCTCGGTCTCTCTTGAGGTCAGCCACCTCCTTCTCCAGCTCGGCATTCCTTTGCCATAGCTTGCGGTCGGCCTCTCGAGCTGTAACAAAACCTCGTTGTATACTATCGATATGCTCATGAACCTCCATCAAAACTCTCCTCATCTCAGTAACTCTCCTCTCAGCCATAACCATGTCAACCCTCAACTGCCCAATGAACTCAACGGTCACTCTATCAATCCGCTCAGACATATGAGTAACTCTCTCACCAAGAGCAGTAATCTGAGCCCATAACCTACCAATCTCACCTAACTCTGCAGGCTTAGCAGAAACCTCAGAAGATGCATCCGACCCAACGGGACTACCAGGTGGCAACTCAAACAAAAATGGATGATCAGGTGAATCAGGCTCAATCGGATGTACAGGTGAATCAGGCTCCTCAGCCTGAGCTGGTGGTACTAACACATCATCATCATCAGGCATCTCATCCTCCTCCTCAGGGTCATCGTCATCACCCTGCTCAGCCTCCTGAGGGTCATCAGCCTCATCCTCACCCTCGTACTCCTCCTCCTCATCGGAAGAGTACATCATTAATCGTCGTCGCCTAACAGGTGAACCATGTGGTGAAGGGGTAGGTGATCTAGGACGACGACACAATGAAGCGGGTGGCGCCTCAGACAGAAGAGAGTGAGCATCAATCTGTAAAGGTGATGAAGTAGGGCGTACCGACATACGTGCCGTAGCTCGGTGGGCAAAACGTGGAGCCACATGAGCCAAAACCTGATGAAGAGTAAGCTGCCTCGATGTACCAGGGAGCCCTAAAGAAGATGAGGGTCCCTGCGTAGATGCAGCAGATGGTGCTGAAGTAGAACCTGTCGGTGTCATAGTAGCTGAATGCATGGCAACCTGGTAAGGGTCATCAGGAGCCATGGTGAACTGTGCTGGCAATACCGGTGTAGTAAGAATATCCTCAACAACATCAGGCGTATGGGAGGCCATAGTCTGTGACAACGGCGTAGGGTAGGTGTAAGTGTTTCAAAACAACTAAACCGCGAACTCAAAATACCAAATCCAAAAATCATCATATAATTCCAAATCGTATATAATCAAGAAAGAATTTAAAATACCGCATTACTAAAACCATTCTCAAAACAATTAAGCCATATAATTCCTCAAAACGCATATAATTCCTCAAAACGCATCATATCACTAAATCAATAAACCTCAAATCCTCAAATCATCTCAAGAAATACCAAATCTCTAATCATCTCAATAATCTCATAATACCTCAATAATAAACAATGATGCTTCGGCTTGGCGGGCTGGCGGGCAATGGTCGGGGATCGTTTTCTATAAAAATCAGTTAGAGTTTAGGTGTCTATTTACCTAGTTCTCTATAACCTTGGCTCTGATACCAATCTGTAACACCCCCAAAATTTGGTACAGCGGAAGACTCAACAAGCTTTCGGGGTGCTACGGGGATTGGTATGCAAACACAATACATAAAAGAACGAGATAAAGTAAACATAATAAAAGTACAACCACGCGGGGTTTTAGAGTTTACATTTATCGCAAAATCATCCAAAGTCAGGCCCAAAAGAAAATAAATGTAGGTCCACAATAGTTATCAGAGTTTTAGAAAATATAGATCCATAACCGGTGCCCAGTGCCAAGCCTCCAATTCCAAGCATCCGCAGAGCATCATTTAATTACCTGAGAAAACGTGCTAAAAGTCAGCTTTCGCTGGTGAGATCATAGGTTTAGATTCTTAATTCAATATAGTGGACATATACGCAAAACGCTTGCTAGCTAGACTAGGCCTCAATCATCCAACCAAAATATCCAACCAAAATATTCCAACTAAAATATTCCAACCAAAACAAATCATCCCTATAGGTGCACGCTATAGCTCAAATCATTCCAATCAATAGCTTACCTAGCTCAAGTCTAGGCCTCGCTCTATAACTAATCCAATAGCTTACCTAGTTCGGGACTAGGCCTCGCTCAACAACCAATCAATAGCTTACCTAGTTCGGGACTAGGCCTCGCTTAATCCTACCTAGTTCTATAAGCATAGCAAGTTTTGAAATAATAAATAAAGCGATAATAGTCCACATAAAACATTTGCACGTTTCTCACCCCAAGTATTGAAAACAAAGTTCAAGAGTAAAAGTGGGGCTATGACTCACCTCAAGTCCAGAAATCCTCAAAAGAAACGATAGAAGAAAGACGTAAGTAATCTCTAGAAACTCACGTAACGGCGACTACAGACTCGGCACTTCCTAACAATATCAAACCCGTTCAGAAATCATTTCCTCAAAAATCAAACATTCCCATTCCCAAACGTATTCCATTTTACTTTCCAAAAATATCCATTTCTCGAATTAACTTCATATTCATTTGAAATTTGACGTTTGGTATCCATACGGGTGGAGGGTCGACACAGCACAACCCAAAAAGTCACAACAAAGAACAATAACAAGACAACTATAGGTCTAATGTTAGCCCAACATATTTAAATAATTATCGAAGCTTATTAAATCCGTCGATTTGATAATCTCCCATACTTATTTACGTAATATATCGTTCCAAAATTATACCCAACCTAAAACACATTGCACATAAGTTTCTATTTGGTATATGTCGTAGTCCAATGAATTCCCTATATATATCGTCGAATCGGCCAAATTCCACGAGACATATAGTAATTCATTACCCTAAAATATATACCACATCCTATGGGCGTCGTGGGATACGATGCCCATTAATATTCTCATTTTATATCGTCAAATAACTCGATCTAGAATGAGTCACTTGATATATAAAATGTTTATATTAATCGTCATATATCCGTGACAACACAAAAGTCACAATATAAGCCCACTTGGACTTTAAAGACCCACAATTCGTATAACTCGATAAGTTTCTAATTTATAAACAAAACCACCTTTTTAATTATTCATTGCCCAACTTATATTTCGCTATTATTTATATAATTATTATTTATAACAATAATCCGACATTTATTACACTATGCATAGTCTAATAACTATCGTTTTATTATTATAACGTTTACTCGTGGTCGTTTTATTATTAATATACGCATTTATATATATATATATATATATATATATATATATATATATATATATATATATATATATATATATATATATATATATATATATATATACACACACGTTTAACACGTCTATATACGTATATAAACGATTATATTCTTAATAATATTATTACGAGTATTATTTTTTTTAATATCGACTTTTAAATATTTATCGAGTCATAGAATTTGGTCACATGTCCGAGTCATGACCCTCGGCTCATAGTCCAAGTCCAAAGTAATAAGAATCAAGTCACAATATAAATATATCAACTCCATCCAAACAATCCCATAACCACGTGCTACAACATGAGGGTCCGACTACGGCACCCTACTAACCTATCTCCGTCATCTAATGACCGTCTCACAATCGGTCCCCAAGTTCCACACTCGACAACACATCTCCAATATAACTCGTATTCCAAATATACCACTTCAAGTTCAAAATAAGAAACCCATGGTCAAAAATAATAGCCACGACAACATCAATAATTCGGCAAGTATAAATAACAACCGAAAACATAATCACTTACGGGTTGATTTACCAAGTCAACCCGGGTCAATATTACACCCGAAACAAGGTACGTGAGTCCCACCCGAGACCATTAGGTCTCGGCTTACTCTAGCTCGAGCCAACTCGACCCAAACAGCCCCTATGGGGTGTCGGCCAAATACCAAATGACCACAAGGGTCAATCCAAACATAACCAAGTATTACCAAACATCAAAATGATAACTAAACATCACAAATTCGAGCACCAAGATCAAGAATCATCACAAATCCACAACCGAAACCGAAATTAATACAAACCGAGAGCACAAGCTCTCGGGTTCACTTCGACCCATCAAAAATAAACAACAACCCGGATACCAAACTCGATTTAGATCATGTTTTATCAAAAACCCACTTGAGTTTCATGTATTTAACCATAGATCCGAAAAAAAGATAATTAAATCCGTGACCCTTGGTCACATTTTCACCAAAATACGAGTCAAAACTCGTCCTACCTTTGATTCCCAAGACCAAATCGTGAAGAAACCTCAAAAACAATAAAGATGATGATGATTTTTGTGATAAAACGAGTTGAAAAAATTAGTTTTAAGGCGCGTGTTTGTGTATATCAAGAAGGAAATGAGATGGGGAGTTGATTGGTGGTGGTGTTGATGGTGGTGGAGCGGCGGTGTGGTGATGGCAGCCGATTGGAGGGGGGCGGCTAGGGTTTTGGAGGATGAAGGTGAGATGTAGAGAGAGAGAGTTTGAAAATGGTGAGGGTGTGGTGTGTTTGCTATAACCGGATTCACAAGGACAGTTTAATGTAATTTAAAAAAAAAATCTTTTTATTAAAACAATAATAATAGTGAGAGTAAGGTGGGCTAAGTAGCCCAATGTGCATCCACGGGCCAAACCCGAAACCGTAAATAATCAAACCACTTTCTCCAACCGAACCCGTTCCAAAAATAATAATAATATCCGAACCCATATAAAATATAATTAAAAGTGTTAGGTCAACCTAGTGCCGGAGTCAATGTAGTGCCAAAGTAACGATCATAAAATAAATCATCACGACCGAATCAACCAAACCATAAATAAATAACTAAATCTCATAAATATCGTACGATTAAAAATCAAGTACCAACGTTCGTAAAATATCTCGTCACAATAAACTTTCAAAAATTCCAAATTTATAATTTCAATGTAATGCGGGTTTTATAAAACGGCTCTCTATTTTGCCAGTTGTCACAGGAGAGTCAACAGAAATTAACAAAAAGTCAAAGTAAATAGTCAACAAGCAGGAATAGGCAATTGGTATAAAAGGCTTAGACTAGTTGTTCATTTGATTAGCTTTGAATCTGTAACAAAATTACGAGTAACACCGTTGGTCTAAAGTGACAATGGATGTCTTTAAACCTTGACACCATCAAGGAATTCATTTTCCCGAAAGAGTTATTTGATGTAACATCAAACGGGATATCACACCCTTTATGACGGAACTTCAAAACTGGGACCCTAGCATCAGTGACTTGGTGAACTCCTGTATACATTCCTATGCATATAAAATTATAACTTATAGTTAGAACACCACTTATAGTTAGAACACTAAAGTCACACAGACAACAGCTTAAATATGGAGATCTTGCATATAAATTTCAAATGGTAATAAACAAATAACTTACCATTGGATTTCATCATGCTGGTGAGTAGGCCTAGTGCATTAGGAGCATTCGCGGTTATGGAAACATCTACATCTCCCAACTTGCTATATAGCCCGGTCGAGTACGACCCGTAAGGCTCAACTGATGAACCTGTTAGAAATATATAGATTCTCTGAATGTTAGTCTTAATAATAAGTTAATGACAAAGACCGTTTGAAACTTATATCATTTATTTATTAAAAAAAAATACAACCACGTACTCTGCAGCATCGGCCAAATCTTTACAAAGTTTGTAAATTCCTCAATCCGTTTTTTCCTGTTATCAATGCCTTGTGGGATCGGCTCAAGGCAGAACAAGACCTTATATGCAGCCCAATAAAATACTTGAAGAGCTATCTCTTCAAACAAAGTTGGGTATGAAAAAAATGAGCCTTATGTTTAATTTTAGGTTGGACTAAAAAAAGTGGGCCTAATGCTAACATATAAGGGTGTCAATAATTGGGGAACGAAACCGAAGCGAATTCATAAAAAAAGATACTTGAGAAAATGGTAAATCAGAATATTATAACGCCTTTGGGATTAGTTTGCTTTTGTAACCTTTATATGAAGTTTCGCAAGAAAACTGTAATTCACTAATATACGAGATTAAAGATAGCATGAAGAAAAAGTGCACTTGTTTTCTGATAGACCTTTTTCTAATATTGCAGCCATTTAAAAAAGAGAGTTTGAAAAAACTGTTGATGTATGATGATGGATATATGTTTGTCCCATTAGTAAAGAAGGAAAAGAAACTGGTAGGTGACTTTATTTTCATTAAACATACACAAGTTATCTAGTTATCAGTAAGTGCAAACTGATGTTTAAGTTATTGCAGCTTCGAACCAAAACTTTGTTTGTGGGCAACTTACTATTCTGATTAAAGAAGAGGATGCGTATGTATCTCTTGTACTCTAAAGTTCCAAAACTTCATAATAATTGTATTGTTTACAATTAGTTTATATTGAAAGGTTTACATTCTTCTAAGATTAAAATTGTTAAAGCGCATTTCGCCATAAAAATGAGAAATTTGCAGGCTATGCGCTTCTTGACTTTGCCATCCATGATGTTTCACAAAAGGCAAAGTCATGTATGTTTATGGTGCTGAAGGTTTCATTCGTTTACTATATACAATATACATACACTCTATTCTATGTTTAGGGTAAGCATCTATGAAGGAATGGAGCAACAAAGCATAAGCATAACTAAAGCTGGTGTAGTTGCTACCTTGAATGCTCAATGCCCTGTCATAGAAGCTACAAATTCTAAAAGCGATAGGTACCATATATTAAATACGTAAATACTTGATTAGACATACTTAATATGCATGAACACTTTCTTTTTATTTACGTCCAGTTTAGGAACTGTTAAACATGGAAGCTACAAATCCTAAAAGCGATAGGTACCATATATTAAATACGTAAATACTTGATTAGACATACTTAATATGCATGAACACTTTCTTTTTATTTACGTCCAGTTTAGGAACTGTTAAACATTCACTTTGTATTATGTAAGCAAATAGAATAACCCCTAAATTGGCTAAGTGGCTACTACTTCAAACTCTCAAATACACAATCTAATCACAAAGTGACACAATTATACTAACATATTAACATAGTATTAAATTAATGTCTTAAACATGTCTAAAAAACTACAATTCAAAAACAATATGCAACTTATAAACCTTAAAATTAACAAATTGGAAAATTTACCAGTTCACTTTGAGTCGCATTCTTCCAACAATTTTAATCATGTAAAATTGTAACCAAATAGTTTTTTTTATGCTTGATTGTCGCTTGAATTTCAAAACCCACTTACACACAATGTGTAGAAGTCATAAATTGTTGCCGCTCTTTCTTGTTTATTTTGTCGCTTCATTTTTTAGATTGGGATACGGGAATACTGAATACAAAAATACCCCTAAAAAATTATTTTTTGCAAAAGAATCTGACATGCTCGTGGGGGCAGCTGCTCACACTGCCCCCCTTTTGTACCGTCAGTGGTTAATATTATCACCATGTTATAGGCGCATTCTTTCCCCTAACTAGTTTATTAGTGCGTCTATGTCAAGTAATGTTTTATGACGGGTAAATAAGTTCATGCCTAAAAATAATTTTTATAAAATTAAGTTGTATGTGTTGATAGTCTAATACATTTAGAAATTTTTACAAAAACAAACACCGTTACATGAGTGAGATTCAAATTTCTGACCCACATATTCACATAAAGATGGGATCAAACAATTGGGTTATAATACCTGGGGTGGCAATCTAGTCGTGTTTGTGTTGATCTATTTGGGTTCGCGTGTTGGCGGGTTAGTATAACATCTACCCAAACACAACCCATTTAATAATCGTGTCAAGAAACTCAACCCTAACCCGCACCTGCATAACACGTATAACCCTTTTTTGACCCGTTTAACCTATTTAAATAAATAGGTCAAGTAGTGAATAAGGTTGGTAGTTTGTTGATTTGACTAGCTTAAATGCCAAAATGATATAAGGCTTTAAAATATATAAAAATAACAGACAAATAACTATACGACAATTTTTTAAGTTATAAGCGTCAATTTCTATGATATATGAGGTATAATCGTAATTCAATTATCTTAAGTACATAACAGAATACATTTAATCCACATCCAATATAAAAAGGCATGTTATATATTTTCTTTTTAGAGTCTTATATACTTAAACGGTTTCACGGGTTGACCTGTTTAATATTTACTCAACCCAAACACGACCAATTTATTAAACGGGTTAGACGGGTTGGCCTCATTTATTAAACGGGTTAGACGGGTTGACCTGTTTTTGACCCAAACATGTTTATCCTCAACCCAAACCTATTTAACTTTGTATCGTGTCGACAATTGCCACCCTAATAATACCTCTTTAATGTTCAATACTTGTCATTATATAGTTCATCAAGACTTACCAAATAATCGAAATGAATCAGTCAAATTGGACTGGTGAGTAGTTTGGTATGGTAAATTGTATACCTACAAATGTGAAATTTTGATAAGCATACAGAGCCGATCAATGTCTAAACAATCACACTAAGGGGGTGTTTGATTTCGACTTAATTGACTTAATATGAAAAAAACTGAATTAATTAAGTCATATGAAAGCTGTTTGTTTGTTACTTAATAAAGAAAGATGACTGAAACTATTAAGCAATAAAACTAATATTGTCTGCATTAAATTATCTGTTAATTAGCACGACTTAATAAAAATATTAAACAACCAGGCCCTAAGCTACATGATCAACTGTTTTCTAACTTTATTTCAAAGAGGTATTATAACCCAACACTCATTTAATGCAAGTTTACATCGACATTCACTTTTAAGCATACGAAAGTCAGTTTCTCAAATGATCTGATAGATAATTTAGCAATGAGCATTTAACCACTAGCATATAAACTAGTCAAGGAATTACTAATTGTCACTTTTGTATGACCTTTAGCACCTGTCAGTCTAGCAAGTTTTACGCGACATTACTCAAGCAGAAGTTATAACATGTATGAATGAACAAACTTAAACGACCATTACCGATGATATAACTTGATTCTTGAATTAAAAAACAATACTCCGCCATTGCAAACATCACTAGTGCTTGTAGGAACTTAAAGATGATCCTAATAATTAGTTGTAAAAACAAATAGAAAGGTAAAAGATCAAAACTTTTACAACACATATTCTCCTCATGTATTAAAAGCATCAGTTTCGAGGTCTTTCCTAGAACAAAATAGTGGCTTTGATTCATGAAAACTTGAGAAGCTATCATCTCAGATTCATAGAGTTGCCTTTTGTCTTCTGCCCGAATCTTCATGTTCAACCTATCAAATAAACAGGTTATCAGATTACACCCACATAAACGTTACAATTATGGATATAAGGAATGGGTCAATTAGGGAATGTTTCATCTCAAACAAGGAAAATTAGGAAGAAAAAAGGTATGGCTAAACACGAAATGAGTCAGATAGTTGAAAACTGCCCAGAGTGTTTTGATCCATACATGATATGACCTCCTAAGTTGCTTATATTTATGAAGTAACAAAATTTGTAATAACAAAATTTTACAATCGTAATACTGTACAACTCTTATTAGTTAACTTGAAATTTTAAAAAATGTATCAGCCAGACCCGTTCCAAAATTACCCATTTTGACCCATACAGTTTGCTACATCAGGATTCAGACCACAATGACATCAAATTAAAGAATGTGGTTTATCGGAATTTAAAGAATCTGTTACTATATATAATAACATAAACTAAAATGGCACTGGTTTGTCGTACCTCAACAAGTACTTTTCCTTTCTTTTTAGCATCTTTCTCCTTTTTCTTCAAATTATATTTAGAATCTGGTCGTCCCCTCTTTCGATGCACCACAGCTGGCTCACCATCATCATCACTATCATCATCTTCATCATCGCTGCCAACTGCCATTATAATATGTTATTTATCCAAAATATAACACCTCCAAGTAACAGTCAACATTTTCATTTTTCTTTATCTGCTGCAATTAAAGATTAAAATGTGTTTTCTTCAAAGAAAACAGACGTCAAAAAGAATCTTACTATCATCACCATCTAAACGAGCTTCTTGACCTGAGAAATCCTCAATTTCATCCTCTTCTTCTCCTTCTTCGTCATAACCTTCAACATATTCCCTTTCCACCTGTTTAACATTAAGAGGGATAGGGTTCCCAGAAAATAAAGTTTAATTAAAGAAAAAAAAAAGTGCTTCTATATGATGTTTATATAAATAAAGGACCAACCTCATATTCTGGTTCCTCGTATTCATCAATAAAATTATTGAATGCGTCCGTATGATAATTATATATATCACCATACGTTCCTTTCATCACACGTTCAACCAATTCCTTCTCAATATTCTGTACAACAATAGTTCTCGTTAGAGATGTCTAATCATACTTTATAGAAATAAGATGGGTAAAAATGGTTTAACATGTGACCTTTTCCAATTGAGCTGCAGTTACTGCCTTTTCCTCTCTTCTAGATTCCCTCTTAATTTCTTTTCTAGGAAGTGTCACTACCTTCTCCCTAAGAAATCAAACACGGCCAGAAAATGATAAGAAATAACAATATAATAAGATAGACAAGGCCTGTTATTAAATACAGCAATTAGCAACCTTGTTTTAAGGGCAAGCTTCCTCATTCGTATCCGCATCTGTGTCATTTTGGTCAACCGTTGCTTTGCTTTGTGCACGAGGAACTTAGGCCAATACATCTATTTACAAGAGAGTGATTACTGATTAAAATTTGAAATTGGAATAGAATTCCAATGATATTTTAAATATATTTACATGGGTTGAAAGTAGCTAAGGATGTTGTATACCAGATTTTGGTCAATAATTTCAAGTGCCTTTTCATAATTGCGAGGCAACTTAATTCTTTCCCACAGCTTGTTTGGCATGTGAGCTCTCTCTATAGTTTTCATATACAAATAGAAAACTCCTGCAACAACACAAAAATGTCATTGATGAAGTATAACCATATACATCTAATGAACAAAGTCAATGTGTTTGAGTTTGCATATAAAAATCGAAGGCATAAACATGTTTAACATGCAAACTGAACCAAAGATAGCTAACTGTATCCCATCACGCATTAACAACATCATCCTTAACACACACCATGCAAAATATAAAACAGAGGCATGAAAATCAAGCAAGACACAAATAAACCGACTCAGTATAGCAAATACCTAATAAGAACTCAAAAACAAAGTATGTTAATAAAAGTACCTTCATGATCACGGATGGTAGCATAACGACTATTGGCAAGTGGGCACGAGCTCCGGTTACAAACTCCAGTCAAATTGTAAGGATTCCGACAAAAGATTCCAGCTGTAATTCTGTCATAACATAATCATTAACACATTAATAAAAACACACCCACCAACATCATTTGTTATCGACATATGGACTACTAATGGGAGAGTCAAATTCATGCATCTTGCTGATATATCGAGTATCAAGTACTACTTAGGGGTGCGTTTAAGCTTAATTGTGGGCTTATGAGCTTATGTACTTTTGGCTTTCATTTCTTAAGCTTAAGATTTCCGGATTATTTTGAAACTTTTATGTTTGTTTCGGCTTATATAGCGGGCATATGGCTTAATTGGTTTTCGGCTTATGTTTCATAAGCTCTCTTTTGTGGCTTATCATGTCATAATAAGCTTATATAAGCCGAAAAGTTTCAAAATAAGTCACAAAAAGTGAGCTTATGAAATATAAACCAAAAACCACATAAGCCATAAGCTCCATAAAAAACACCCCCTTATGGGATTGTAAATGCTTATATTATGATATAATGAGATCATGTAAGCCCGCAGTTCCCAAATTAAGCCGGAAAATTTGAGCGTATGAAATATAATCCGAAACCATATAAGCTCATAAGCACACAAATAAACATAAACAATGACCATAGGTAAAGAAAGACTCACTTGGACATATAACTGCAATGCTTATGCCTGAGAACCTGCCATATAACCTCGTCGTTCTGCATTTCGTAACACTGACTTCAAATCCAACCTGTCCAAACATCAAAAATCCAACATTAAGGGTGTCCGTATGATAATTATAAAAAATAAGCCCAAATGGGCTTACGTTTAATAAGCTTAGCCAAACACCCCCTAAATAAAATTTCCTCTTTCTTGTATGTACTAAGGTGGTGTTTGGGATTGCTGATGTTTATCTTCTTGACAGTAAGTACTTTTAAAAAATGCAAACATACTAATAAAAGTTTGAAATAAGTATAATACCTAAAAATAAGCTGATAAGCAGAAAAAAAAAATAAGGAATCTGAAACACTACACTAACAAGATAAAAGTGAAAAAGCACAAAAGTTTTAAGTCTTAAGATTTATAAAAGAATTACCTTCCGGTGTGGTGACGGCGGAGATCGGTGGGGGGTTTTAGCGGAGTGATGGAAGGGGGGCAGGAAATGGTGTTAGGGTTTTACTTTCTTCTTTTTTTTTAAACAAAATATAGGGGTGATTGGTTTAAGGCACGGAAACCTTTCATTCTTAATACAATTGATTGATTTTTTGGTAGTAAGAATGGGTATCAAACTCATAACACTTACGCCCCGTTTGGTTTATAGATATGTTTATGATTTGGATTTGGATCTGAAGTAAAAGAGAAAAAATAGAGGGTATATATTAAATATAAATTAAAATTTATTTATATTAACATTAAGAGGATAAAAGGAAAAAAAAAAAAAAAGGAGAAAAATGCTAGTGGTCTCACATATGTCATAGACCATTTAAAACAACCTACCTTTTATCCTTGCTCTTAGGGGTGTTATAAATCCCGACCCGACCCGGACCCGAACCCGAATAAGGATACTCGGGTCGGGTTAATCGGGTCCAAAATCTTAGTCGGGTCAACCCGACTAACCCGATTACGAACTCGGGTCGGGTATCGGGTTTAAAATATTTGCCTATTCAGGTTCGGGTCAACCCGACTAACCCGAGTTTTTTTGTTTTTTTCAAGTGGTTTCATAACTGTATCATGTAGTCCATTTTTATTTATTAAAGACCCAAGTTATCAAATTAGTCCGGTGTACTTGGCCCATTTTTATTCTAATTTGATATACAAATATAGCCATATGACTCATATCTTATGTATTTTGATAATTTTTATTCCCTTTTTGTTGTTAGTACTTTTAGTAGTAGGGTTTAGTCCATGATTCTTCTATTTTTTAGAATCACGCTACTCTCGTCAACTTGAAGAAACAGAAACACCGTGTGTTGGTCTACGCTCAACACATGAAGACGTTTTTAAAATTTTGAAAAAAGTCAATGATTATCTTGCAAAGAACATGCCTGATAAGAACTTGACTTTCCAAGATGCTTCCAGTAGCAAACTTTTACAAGCATCAGAACAATCTTCTTCCTCAGCAACTGTAAGTCTCCGATCCAGGTTGTTTTATTTATTTAATGTTTGTTATATTACTAGGTTTTGAACCCCGCGCGTTGCCGCGGGATGTTTTGCCAAAGAATGTTAAAAAAAAAAAAAATGTAGCGTGTACTGTAGCACTGTTTATGCTACAGTACTGTTCATATAAGTTACTATTCATAAGAAGCCTGATGAATGTTATGTATACTAATGTATGGTTGTAAATGATAGGTGCGTTTGAAAGGAGGAGATATATGAATTTAGTTGTATCTGAATATACATAAACATACTAATATCATGTCTATATATCTGAATATGCATAAACATACTAATATCATATTTATAAATGCAATAAAAAAAATTAAGTGATTTATAAATGTCTCTTTTACTTGTTTAAGATTTTAGCTACTAAATTTAAGAAATTAAATTTTGGGATTATATAAATGGGACAGACCCGAACCCGACTTGACCCGACCCGACCCGATTTGATCCGAACCCGACTAACCCGAGTTCAAATAGGGTCGGGTTCGGGTATGTTATTTTTACCCTCGACCCGACTTGGACCCGACTCGTTTGACCCGAACCCGACCAACCCGAACCCGAATAGCACCCCTACTTGCTCTAATATTTGGAATTAGTAGCCAAACCTAAATTCTAAAAATGCAAACGAATACTTGATTTGAAGCTTTTACCACAAACCCCAAGATAACCCCTCAAACCAAGCAGACCCTTAGGCCCTGTTTGGTTTATAGAAGTGTTTGGAATTAAATTTGGATTTGGTTTATAATGAAAGAAAATAAGATAAAAAAAATAATATTATTTAATTATAAATTATTATTTTATTTAATAAGTGGAGCCACTAAATTATTTAATGATAATTTAAAATGTTTATTGTGAGGTGTGAGTATTTGGGTATCAATCTTTAAAACTCACCTCCACATTCGGATACATATTTTTTGAGTGTGGCACAATTTTTTTTTTAAAAAGCAATGATATTATGCTGGATGGCAAGGTGGTTAATAACTTACCTTACTCCTCAGCGCAACGTGAGTTTTCTCTCTCCTCTCACTTCCTCTCACCCCCACTCACCTTTTTGTGGGCAATGTTACCTTAACCTCACCTTTCATTAAAATACCTACTTTATAACTATATACCCTACTAAATACCCCACATACACTTACGAACCAAATAAAAAATTATAAAACATTTGAGTGGGGCCGTTTCTTTACAAGGTGAGTCATTCACCTTAATTCGCTTTGGGAAGCACAACTCATGCGTGAGAGGAGGTGATGTGCAAGGGAGTCACAAGGTGAGATGGAACTTAAGATAACGAGGTCACCCTCTTTGCCGACTAGCCTTATAGGCCACCAGGTAAAAGAAAGATCAAAGAGAACAAGAAACAACATCCAAACCAAAGGGCTCAAAGCACGAGCCCAACAATTATAATTGTGACTGTACCAAACAATTATAGTTAGGAATCAAACCATGCCTACAATTCAAATCATACATATCAAACGGCTCCTTAAGATCTGTTTGTTATACCTATTTGGTTTGAGATTTTGAGTCAAAAGACAAAAAGTCCATGATTAGTTAAAAAAATTGAATATAGAACTTATTCATAAAACCCAATGGTCTCGTCATTTTGAAATCCAGACTTCGAAGCCAGGTTTACGATTTTAGTGAGTCATATTTCTAGCATTCTCTCTTTCATTCCCCTGACTTTATATTAAAATATTATTTCTTTAAAATGATAAAATATATAACAAACTTAAAGTAGTAATTTTATGTTTACATTAAATATAAATCGAAATATTAATCTCAAACCCATCTACGAACCAAACTAGCGCGTAGTATACAAAAAACCTATTGAACGCGATGGATTTATAAACCCATTATCATATCGTATCTATACTCATATTGATGTTCTTTTACAATCAAGTATCAAGTGTTAATAAGATTTTACAAGACATTCAACTTAAAAGTTTCGAATAGATAGTGAGAAGGTCAAAGAAATATAAAGCGATAGATTGACAACAATGGCTACGAAACCCTCGAAGTATACATCTATAGTAACAATCGGTTTGTTTTATCAGTACTGAGTGTGTTCAGCAGTGCAGGTTCGATAGTTCAGTGAGGCTACAGGTATCTGTTATAATATTTGTAGTTTCAAAATTAGTGCCACAATTATTAGTTAGGAAATATGAGATTATTGATACAACATCCACTGTGATACAGAGTGAATAAGTTTTGTCTGTAATGGGATTCTTGTGATTCGGTCTTGAGTTTTAGTGGGGACATTAAGACTTGATTTGTTCGTTTATAGTATAGTGATTATTTTTTCCGAAGAAACACTTAGGAAAGTATTTCTCGGGTCGTTCTCCCAACGAAAATCGAATGGAATTTCGAATAATCGAATTGCGAATCGTGTAGTGAAAAGTGAATAGTGAGAAGTGATGGTGAAATTCAAAATATGAAAAGAAATAGTGAATTACGCAGAAAGTACAAGCTAAGTATGCACAAGTGTCTAAAATTAGAAAACGAAAATGCAAACGCGAAATTTAAACGTAACGTACGAAATAAAACGTGACTTTTATACTAAAAATTATCCTACAAATGTGAAACAAATTTCTAAAAATCTTAAACTACTAAAAAGAATTTTGAGGAAAAGTAAAATATTTTTTTGACTTTTTATTTATATTCTATGATTTATTTTCTATTTATTGAATTAAAAAGTAATTAAAAATAAAGGAAAATGTGAAAAATAATGGGAAAATTATAAAATCTATTCTAAAAAATCTAAAATATTATAAAAGAATTATCTAAACTATTTTTGGATTTTTTATTGCTTTTTCCGATTTTTTATTGATTTTTGATTACTAAAAAGTATTTAAAAATGATTAAAAACTAAGAAAAATCAAGAAAAATATCAAATCAACTCAGAAAAATATGAAAAATTTACAGAAAATCTAAAATAATATGAAAAGATTCCAGAAAAATTTTGAATGACAAATAAGTAACAGAAGTGCTTTTTAGGACTAAAACAGCTTATGGCAAGTGCTTATTTATAAGCACTTGCCACAAAACTAAACCAAACTGAAAACACAGAAATATTATGATATAAAAGACTCAGATATGCTCAGAAATGAGAAGAGATAAGCACAAAAACAGTAGGATTAAGCAATAAGCAGTTACAAAATAAGTCAAACAATAAGCTAATAAGCAAAAGCAAAAATCAGAGAGCAAAGAACAATGTATTCTACTACTAAACACTAAGTAACACTAAAAATTACCAACAAATCTCAACTATAAGCTCAATCAAACATTAGCAACCATAAGAATCAAAATAGAAAATAGTCTAGAGGGTGATTATTTAAGCTAGTGCAAGAGCTACCACACTTATAAACTAATGCACCATAACTAACAAGGATAAGAACAAGCTACCAGAGAACAAGATTACCAAGTTTAAAGACCTAAATGACCATAAATGAACTTGCAATGAAACAGATGAGCTGGTCAAATTAAAAAGGTGGTGCAGCAGGGTAGCAGATAAAAGGCTGATTTGCAGCCCTCAATTTGAAGCTACAAGTCAAATTCAAAATCTAAATAAGCTCAAACAAATCAAACTAGGACTACTAGCTATTCAATAACCTAGATTCAGATCAAGATGAGCTTATATGGAGCTTCTGAGATAGTTGATAAGGAGAGGCTTGTGGACAGTAGTGAGTTGATGTTGCAGGCCTAACACTCCTACTTGCAGATTATGATAATCTAACTAATTAAGCTTCTAATTCCTTATTAAGCTCGGTAACCTCAAGATAAAACTATAAGCTACTAATCGACCTAACTACAACTAAAATGAAACCTATAAGAGCTAATGGCAAACTAATCAAAAGTGATGCTCAAGCTAAAACAACTGATGTGCAGAGTGTGTGGATTACTAACAAGATACTCAAAAGCTAATGAACAAGCTTACAAAACATGAATTCTAGAAGCTGGTACTACATGCTCTCATAGAAATCAAATGCCAACCCAAAATCTTAACTAGAATAACATAATTGTGATTGGGAATTAACTGAGGTAGAACAATAAATGAATGAGCAGGACAAATACATGAGCAAACAACTCTCTTTGAGCATAGTTTCAAACAAGCAAATGAAATTCAAATTATGAAATTCAACTTATGCAAATGGACTAATATGAGCTAAGTCTAACAACTAACATGCAACAAACCTCTAAAATGCACAATCAGTTAATATAGAAGTTAAATCTGAGAATATGATGCAAATTCTAAACAACTACTTAATTCTACTAAACAATGCTTCTAATCTACTTATTACATTACATGAAAACAGAATATAAATGTCCAAATGCCATATCAGTCATTAAAACGCAAAAGTGTTCTGAACCAAACACCCCTAATTACTAACTGATTAACACTACACTATCTATCTAGGTGGAATTTGGCTATTCTAATGATCCATAATCAACAGTTAACTGATATAGAATCTACAAAATTAGTAAACAACAACTTAAAATAACTCCAAATCAGATTCAATTTATACTAGCGGTAGCAAATTCTAGTAATCAATCTAAAAACTAACACTAAACTAGTACTACAATTATCAAATGAAATCAAACTGTAAAAAAAAAATTGAATTAATGGAACAGTAAAAAGCAAGTAATCATAGATAACAACTAGAGATAAACAGATTCAAATGGAACCTTGAAATGAAAAGCAATACTTACGAGAACATTTCACCTCAGCTTGAACTATGAAACTGTAATTTCACTCTTACCAAAGCTAGGAAACAAAAAAAATGAGATTCAATCAACTCAAAATCAGCTTATATGAAAGCTATTTCAAAATTAGAAACTTATTTTTTATATTTTCTGATCTAATGAAACAATAGAATGAGATTAAGACTAAATTTCAATGAAAAGTAAATATTTGAAACTGAATTAAGCTATTGAAACAACTATTAAGCTAATAAGCATAAATCAAAACTTTAACGAAATTGATTAAAAGAGAAATATGATTGCATTCAAATAAAAGTGATACAATGGAAAAGTAAATGTTACTCTAAAACTGAGAAGAAAATTTGGCAGAGTTTGGCTACTCCAAACTCCACACCACAAATCACTAGCCTAAGCCCTCTATTTATACTACAAGTGAGGAGAGAAGTATCCACGGATTGCCAGCTTGGCAATCCGTGTGGTGTGCTTCTTCAAATTGTTTCTCAGCCCTCAGATCCATCCTCCAATCATTTCCTCATATATCCACCCTTGGATTAGATTTGGTGACGCATTTCACCCAACCAATGGCTGCCACGTACCCATAAGTGTGTTTGTTTGAGTCTGACACCCTCTGACAAGGCCTGACAACCTTCTAGAAACGTATGATTTGACTCATATACCCTTAATCTCTGTAATTTTGACGTCAACAGTAACTAGGGTTTATGTTAATTTGGGGGTTCTGGGAATTGGGGTAAAAAGGGCGCGTTTGTGATTTACTACTAGTAATTGACCAATATTTGACCATTGACCCAGGATATTAGCTTTGACCATGGGACTGCTTGGGCTTGGGTAAAGGAAAGGATGTTTGGGGTTTTGGATTATGAATTGGTTTGGACTTAAACTTGTAATATTTCTTTTCAGCTTTTGTTGTGAATAAATCAAGGACCAATAATGTAATTTGCAAAATTCAAGGACCACTTCTGAACTTTTCCACAATATATCCAAGGGCTTCTTTTGACATCATCATAAACTTCAAGGACCATTGTTTAAAATTTGAGCTCAAATTAAATCCACTTTGAAAAATGCTTCCCGGCCTAGGCTTTAAATGCTCTTTCCAAAATCTCGTGCTTGGTTTGTCCATTTTTGCATTTCTTTTGTCATTTTCACAATATCCGTTCCAGCACATTCAAAAACACAAAAACACTACATATTTGGCATAATTAGCTCGGTTTTTGGTTATTTTAGTCCGGTTTTGGTCTTATAAAAGGTGTGTAAATTAATACACACCAAAATCCCCCAGACTAAGGTATTGCCGTGTCCTCACGCAATGTGATCAATTCACGCTTTTGAGATTAATAATTTCATAACTCTTCCTACTAACGTTGTAAAGTAGCAAGGAGGTTCAAAAGAAGTTACAAAATCATTTATTCCCGCATACGCTCCGTTTTCCAAAAATTTTCTTTTTTTCCATTTTCACTTCTATTTTTGTACTTTTCACACTTCATATTTGTGACGGTTTGTTGAACTTTCATTATTTTGCAATAATTTTTTGGGTCAACGAGTAGAAACACTTCTTATCAAGAAGTGACCATTCGGATAAAAATCGTCATCCTTGATTTTTCACAAGCACCCAAACTAAGCGTACAAACGAGATCACAGCTTATCTACAAATTAGATGCTAACACTACTCATAACAGTTACTTGTGGAAACTTCTTACTCCCATGTCTTAAGTTTTTGTATCTCAATATTTTATTTTTGTTGAGAAATGAATTGCTTCATATTTTCTCGTTTCACTATTTTTTAGTCTGATAGTGACATCTAAGTTTAAACGATAAGTAGTTATTCATTTTCTCTTAAGAACCACTGCAATAGAAATTCGGTCCACATCAAGGAATTTTGGTACATACAATATCATAAATATAAGTTGCGGAGTACTACACGTGCACCTCATGTGTCCAATTCAGAATTATACACATGCACCTCACGCGCCAACAACTTATTTACATTCAAGCTCTTATTCATCATAACTTTCAACTTTCACTTTTTTCATTTTTCACTTTTCTCATACTTTTCTCATATTTTTCACTTTTTTTCTGTCTTTCTTGACTTTTCTCATAACATCAATGGAAGCTTATCGGGTAGCTCCAAAACCACATAGATAATCAACTTTTGACTTTTGATTTTTTCACTTTTTGCTCTTATTTTTTATGTTCCTTGATATGTACCCAACTTTTAAAGCAAAGATTCTCTTAAGAAAATAAAGAACTAAAAATTATTCATACCGAAATACCACTAATTAACCTAGAACATCTATTATATATGGGTGACGTATTTTATGGGAGTAAAAAGCCACAAGTACCTCTCATGAGCTCTAAAGAGAACCACTACTCCACGTTTAGCATCTAACTTCTAAATAAACTTTATCATTTCTCGCTCTTCGCAATTTAAGATTCCAAATAATGAAACCCGCGAATACTTAGCCGATAATCAGCCACGCATATATAAAGTCAGTTACGGAAACTTGCAAATTCTAGAAGAAGAATTCGCGTTTTCTAGCTCCTTATGTAAAAGACTAGCGAAAGCTTTTAAGCTGCGCATGTATAAAGTCAAGTACGGGAACTTGCAGATTCTTAAGAAAGAATTCGCATTTTATAGCTCCTGGTGTACAAGACTAGCACAAGCTTATGTGATTATCATTGGTTAAGGGAACAAGCTAGGGTTCAACACACCCGGTCAAGTCAAAATATTTATTCCTACTCTCACCAGCTGGAAAGTCAACAAGGTGTCAAAACACTTATTCAAACTTTATTATATTTTTGCACAACTTTTTCAATTTTTTCACATCTTTTTATGCTTTTCCATGACTTTTTCATTGATTTTTCTCAAAATTTTTCAAAATTTTCAATTTTTTTTTCATTTTTGGAGGAAAAACGGAGTTGCGAGAGTTCACAGCAAAGTGCAAGGCAAAAATCAGATCGAACGATCACCCCCCAGACTAAAATGAAACATTGTCCTCAATGTTTAAAAGGTAAGGGTTCTCCTACAAAAATCTAAGGCCGTTTATTAATTATGCCAAAAGATAAATGTTAGTCGATAAGATTAGGATATATGGATAAGCAACGAATGATGAAACTCGAGTTTAGACAAAACAACGAGTACGAGAGTCTTCATTATTCGGGCAAATCCTGGACATAAACAACAAACAACCACGAAACACAAGAATGGAAGAAGTAGCCCTCCTCACGTCACGTTAGAAATAAGAAATTTAAGAAGATGAAAGGATAAACATGGGGTGCCTCCCACGTAACGCTTGTTTTTGTTCACCGAGTCACATGAGCTTGACTCGATCCCCGAATTAATTCGTCCTTGGGGAGAGCAGATGAAACGGACACCCGGTATGAAATACAAAGATGTCGGGGTCAAAGACGGTATCCTCACTCCCGGTGGAGTGGAAAAGTGAAGAAATGATGGGATAATGATAGAAAGGGTGAAACACTCGGATGGTAAAAGCATAAACATCATCAGAATCATAGGTGGGTTGGGTGGGTAAAATATCAAGCACGGGATCATCATGATCATAAGTCTTGTCCACCACTCCAAAAATATCTTTATCCGTATCTGATTCACAATCTACATCCAGTGGTTTTGCGGGTGGACGAGAAGAAGGTAAATCGGAAAGAATATTTCTTTGAATGTCATTCTCGTTATTCTCAATACCCGGTGGTACTGAGTCATCCGCAGCAAGAAATCGATCGACATCCTCTAAAAGAGGGTCACATGACGGATTATTGGAAATAAGTTCAGAATCGATCTCAAAGTCAAAACGCTCATAATCCGGAAGAGAGAAAGCATGAATAGTGGGATTGCCACTACTCGTCTCTTCAAATCGAAAAATTTCAAGCTCGGGTAAGAAATCACTATCTATAACGGGGATAGGAGAAGAAATCGGAGGACCTTTCAATGACTCGATCTTAGAAATGAGAAGATTGATATTCAATAATTTTTCACGAAGAGCTTCATCTTGGATTTCCGTTTCAATATCTTCATCATTCTCTTCTTCTAAGCTGACGAGCTCAAAAGGTAACTCTTCAATATATTCAATTTCTCCACAAGATATAGAATCATCATTGTCAGAATCGGAGAACATCTCTACTTGATCATTCGAATTATCAATCGGAGGTAAGTCACACTCCTCAACCGTATCAAAATCATGTTTCTCAAAATCGGGTAAAGACTCCTTGAGCTCGGGCTCCAAAGGATCTAACAGCTTATCTTCAACAATCTCAGTTGAAATAGAATCATTAAGAGAAACATCAACATCTTCCAAAACGGGGTCGCTTCCCTCAACCGGTGTGAGAGAAGGACGGGAAGAGTCAGGGATGATAGATTCAAAAGACGGAGTGGGATTGCCACTCGAAGAATCGATGCCATGTTTACAAAATAACGCTCTTATAATCTGCCTATGCCCCTCCAAGAACAATTCTTCCATGCTTTTGCTTCCATCATCTTCGACGGTTGGAATATTATAAAACTTCCCACGATGATAAACCGAAGACATAGATGAGAATTAAATAGATAGAGGGTGTGAGAAGAATTATACAGATAAAATGATAAGAGGATTATTTTTGGTTTTTCGTATTATAAAAACAAATCAAAATAAAAGTGAAAATCAAATATGAAAAAGAAAAATATTTTTGGATTTTTATTATTAATTGAAAAACAAATCACAACTTTTATTTTCTTTTTTCAAATGTTACGTTAATCGTAATCGTTTCCTTCAAAACTACTCGCGACGAAACGAGAGAAAAGAATTTTCCCGCTAAATCGGTTGAAGAATTGAAGTAATCCGATAAACAACTAATTTCACGTTTTTCTTATGTTGTAAGGCTTATTTGGTTTACAACGCCCTCCCTTCCACAGGAGAGTCGAGGCTGTAACTTTATTATTTTTTTGGTATTTTTGTAAACACTTTAGAAAAAGTGTTTTGAATTTTTGAATTTTTATATTTTTATAGAAATATATACAAAATAGAGGAAGACTTAACAAAACACGATTTTTCAAAACGATTATTCAAAAACTCACTTCGACCTTCCCCGGCAGCGGCGCCATTTTGATTTGTTCGTTTATAGTATAGTGATTATTTTTTCCGAATAAACACTTAGGAAAGTATTTCCCGTGTCGTTCTCCCAACGAAAATCGAATGGAATTTCGAATAATCGAATTGTGAATCGTGTAGTGAAAAGTGAATAGTGAGAAGTGATGGTGAAATTCAAAATATGAAAAGAAATAGTGAATTATGCAGAAAGTACAAGCTAAATATGCACAAGTGTCTAAAATTAGAAAACGGAAATGCAAACACGAAATTTAAACGTAACGTACGAAATAAAACGTGACTTTTATACTAAAAATTATCCTACAAATGTGAAACAAATTTCTAAAAATCTTAAACTACTAAAAAGAATTTTGAGAAAAAGTAAAATATTTTTTTGACTTTTTATTTATTTTCTATTTATTGAATTAAAAAGTAATTAAAAATAAAGGAAAATGTGAAAAATAATGGGAAAATTATAAAATCTATTCTAAAAAATCTAAAATATTATAAAAAAAATTACCTAAAATATTTTTGGATTTTTTATTGATTTTTCATTATTAAAAAGTATTTAAAATGATTAAAAACTAAGAAAAATCAAGAAAAATATCAAATCAACTCAGAAAAATATGAAAAAATTACAGAAAATCTAAAATAATATGAAAAGCTTGCAAAAAAATTTTGAATGAAAAATAAGTAACAGAAGTGCTTTTTAGGACTAAAACAGCTTGTGGCAAGTGCTTATTTATAAGCTCCACTTCCCACAAAACTAAACCAAACTGAAAACACAGAAATATTATGATACAAAAGACTCAGATATGCTCAGAAATGAGAAGAGATAAGCAAAAAAACAGTAGGCTCAAGCAATAAGCAGTTACAAAATAAGTCAAACAATAAGCTAATAAGCAAAAGCAAAAATCAGAGAGCAAAGAACAATGTATTCTACTACTAAACACTAAGTAACACTAAAAATTACCAACAAATCTCAACTATAAGCTCAATCAAACATTAGCAACCATAAGAATCAAAATAGAAAATAGTCTAGAGGGTGATTATTTAAGCTAGTGCAAGAGCTACCACACTTATAAACTAATGCACCATAACTAACAAGGATAAGAACAAGCTACCAGAGAACAAGATTACCAAGTTTAAAGACCTAAATGACCATAAATGAACTTGCAATGAAACAGATGAGCTGGTCAAATTAAAAAGGTGGTGCAGCAGGGTAGCAGATAAAAGGCTGATTTGCAGCCCTCAATTTGAAGCTACAAGTCAAATTCAAAATCCAAATAAGCTCAAACAAATCAAACTAGGACTACTAGCTATTCAATAACCTAAATTCAGATCAAGATGAGCTTATATGGAGCTTCTGAGATAGTTGATAAGGAGAGGCTTGTGGACAGTAGTGAGCTGATGTTGCAGGCCTAACACTCCTCCTTGCAGATTATGATAATCTAACTAATTAAGCTTCTAATTCCTTATTAAGCTCGGTAACCTCAAGATAAAACTATAAGCTACTAATCGACCTAACTACAACTAAAATGAAACTTATAAGAGCTAATGGCAAACTAATCAAAAGTGATGCTCAAGCTAAAACAACTGATGTGCAGAGTGTGTGTATTACTAACAAGATACTCAAAAGCTAATGAACAAGCTTACAAAACATGAATTCTAGAAGCTGGTACTACACGCTCTCATAGAAATCAAATGCCAACCCAAAATCTTAACTAGAATAACATAATTGTGATTGGGAATTAACTGAGGTAGAACAATAAATGAATGAGCAGGACAAATACATGAGCAAACAGCTCTCTTTGAGCATAATTTCAAACAAGCAAATGAAATTCAAATTATGAAATTCAACTTATGCAAATGGACTAATATGAGCTAAGTCTAACAACTAACATGCAACAAACCTCTAAAATGCACAATCAGTTAATATAGAAGTTAAATCTGAGAATATGATGCAAATTCTAAACAACTACTTAATTCTACTAAACAATGCTTCTAATCTACTTATTACATTACATGAAAACATAATATAAATGTCCAAATGCCATATCAGTCATTAAAACGCAAAAGTGTTCTGAACCAAACACCTCTAACTACTAACTGATTAATACTACACTATCTATCTAGGTGGAATTTGGCTATTCTAATGATCCATAATCAACAATTAACTGATATAGAATCTACAAAATTAGTAAACAGCAACTTAAAACAACTCCAAATCAGATTCAATTTATACTAGTGGTAGCAAATTCTAGTAATCAATCAAAAAACTAACACTAAACTAGTACTACAATTATCAAACTAAATAAAATGAAATCAAACTGTAAAAAAAACTGAATTAATGGAACAGTAAAAAGCAAGTAATCATAGATAACAACTAGAGATAAACAGATTCAAATGGAACCTTGAAATGAAAAGCAATACTTACGAGAACATTTCACCTCAGCTTGAACTATGAAACTGTAATTTCACTCTTACCAAAGCTAGGAAACTAAAAAAATGAGATTCAATCAACTCAAAATCAGCTTATATGAAAGCTATTTCAAAATTAGAAACTTATTTTTTATATTTTCTGATCTAATGAAACAATAGAATGAGATTAAGACTAAATTTCAATGAAAAGTAAATATTTGAAACTGAATTAAGCTATTGAAACAACTATTAAGCTAATAAGCAGAAATCAAAACTTTAACGAAATTGATTAAAAGAGAAATATGATTGCATTCAAATAAAAGTGATACAATGGAAAAGTAAATGTTACTCTAAAACTGAGAAGAAAATTTGGCAGAGTTTGGCTACTCCAAACTCCACACCACAAATCACTAGCCTAAGCCCTCTATTTACACTACAAGTGAGGAGAGAAGTATCCACGGATTGCCAGCTTGGCAATCCGTGTGGTGTGCTTCTTCAAATTGTTTCTCAGCCCTCAGATCCATCCTCCAATCATTTCCTCATATATCCACCCTTGGATTAGATTTGGTGACGCGTTTCACCCAACCAATGGCTGCCACGTACCCATAAGTGTGTTTGTTTGAGTCTAACACCCTCTGACAACCTTCTAGAAATGTATGATTTGACCCATATACCCTTAATCTCTGTAATTTTGACGTCAACAGTAACTAGGGTTTATGTTAATTTGGGGGTTCTGGGAATTGGGGTAAAAAGGGCGCGTTTGTAATTTACTACTAGTAATTGACCAATATTAGACCATTGACCCAGGATATTAGCTTTGACCATGGGACTGCTTGGGCTTGGGTAAAGGAAAGGATGTTTGGGGTTTTGGATTATGAATTGGTTTGGACTTAAACTTGTAATATTTCTTTTTAGCTTTTTGTTGTGAATAAATCAAGGACCAATTATGTAATTTGCAAAATTCAAGGACCACTTCTGAACTTTTCCACAATATATCCAAGGGCTTCTTTTGACATCATCATAAACTTCAAGGACCATTGTTGACAATTTGAGCTCAAATTAAATCCACTTTGAAAAATGCTTCCCGGCCTAGGCTTTAAATGCTCTTTCTAAAATCTCGTGCTCGGTTTGTCCATTTTTGTATTTCTTTTGTCCTTTTCACAATATCCGTTCCTGCACATTCAAAAACACTACATATTTGGCATAATTAGCTCGGTTTTTGGTTATTTTAGTCCGGTTTTGGTCTTATAAAAGGTGTGTAAATTAAAACACACCAAGACTTTTCCATAGGGTTAGTGGGTGTGTCCGACCATAGATAGATGTTTTGTGCCTTCGCTACAGCCCATGATTGGTATCTAGTGAAATGGAATGTGTGGCTATGTGATTTGTATTATGGGAGCTGCAAATGGATGTGGGTCAGTTACGGTTCTATGGTTCTGCCATGCGTACTGATACATGGACAGGAAAGGTATAATCTACTTTTGATGTGGTATGGCTCTACAAAATGACAAGTAAGATTACATGGTGATTCTCTTGTTGACATTGTTGGCTATTCTTGTGCCTATTTTGTCCATGTTGCTGCAATTGTCAATGTACACAGGGGATCACTTTGTTTTGATGTACTATGTCTTGAGACGGTAGTAATAGTTCTAGTGTTCTTAGGTAAGATTTAGTTTTATGAGTAGGAGTTTTTGTTTGTTATGTTTATTTCTTTTGGGTCTCATCCTCTTTTAATTATCTTGTTTAATAGAGCTGGGGCGCCTTGTTTTGTAATTTGGTTTTTTTCCGAGGTTCTCTATAATATGTTGCATTTCTTAAAAAAAACACCCCCTTACTTACATTTTAATTTTGATTATAAGACATCTTTTTTGGGATTAGACAATTGTATCATATAACTTCTTGTTTTAAATGATTGTTCATTAATGTGTGCAACTAAAAAAAAAGTTGCACATCATCTTTGTTTATAAATTTGTAATTTGACATAATAACTTTGGGAAGTCTGCATTTTATGCTACTTATTTATAACGATAAATTTGGTTGTCGCGTGTTGCGGCGACCAGTATGGTGTTTCTTCTGACTTTTTTTTTCACTCTCTGGCGCATTGTAGCATTTTGTGGTAATGATATTAGTTCATATATTTTTGTATTTTAGATGACAACTAATAATATATAGTTTTGAGGTCTTATGCTGGTACAATTGTACCTTAAATACATTCAAAGAAGAAAAAAAGATTAGATTGTACATAATAATTTATTATGATACATAAAAAAGGACTGAATAAACTGCAGTGTTACAGGAACCACATGACATGTCAAGAGTTAATTATTAAATTTACCGAACATCCAAGAACACATTCCACGTTCCCACATCAAAATATGATGAGAATGAATCGTCAACAACATCAAACCATCTATATTTCTCAATGAAAGACTCACGACGTGTTGTCGTTCACCAAAGACCTAACCATCATCGTCTCTCACAAAATATCAAACATCAAACTATCTCGGTCTCTGACCAAAGCACCTCTATATCTCACTAAAGATAAAAATATCTATGTCTCTCAACAACATCAAACCATCTTAGTCTTCCATGAAAGATCAAATATTAGACCTTTATCTTCTTCTAACTTAAAATTCATAAGCACCCTCTGATTATTGTTGACTCAAGATTTATTTCGTGCTTGAGTTGGAGGGCTCTACCTCCATCCATCAAGTCAAGTAATTCGCTATCAGAAATTCTTCCGCCGCCTATCTCATACTGATGAGGCGAAAAATGATCCGTTTTTAGGGGGTCACTTAAGCCCGAATCCGACTTTATTTGATCAAATATTGCCCTAAATCGTTCCTTTTGTGATTTTAGGTGTTTGGAGAATGAATTCTGGAAAAGAAGCTATTTTGGACGTTTTTGGAGCATAAAAGTGAAGAAAACGGCTAAGTACCAAATTTCCATGCTGAAAATACAAGGTGACGGCGTCAAGACCACCATCTTGACGGCGTCAGACATGAGGAATTAAACACCGAAGGTGGTGACGGCGTCAGAAGGATTCGTGACGGCATCAAAGTGGTAAAAATAATATACCGTGGGTGGTGACGGCGTCACATAGGCCGTCATAAGTGGATCAAGGCCGTCCGAGGAAGTATATGGCGGCGAGGTGACGGCGTCACAAGTAACGCTTGACGCCGTCAGCCTGTTTTTCCTATATATAGTTTTCTAGTTTTTTCATAAAAAGAGGAGAAGTTTTGGTGAAACCCTAAAGACGATTTTGGTGCCTCTTTTACAGGTTTTTCAAGGGTTCCAAACCCTTGAGACCTTGCATTGTAATTGAGATAAGTGTACTTTCAATTCAATCAATATGTCTATGTGTTGGTTGTTTATATCTTGTTCTTGTCTCAATTCCATTATGCTAGGCTAGATCTCTTTTGTGTTTGCTTAGATCTAATGAAACCTAGATGTTGATTATGTGTTGATTACTTGTCTATTCTTGTTTTGAATGAATGATTTATATGTTAGGCTTAAGAAAACTGGCAGATCTCCAATGGTAACATGCTTGAACGTCTTAAGAAACATGAACCGAGGCGTACTAGGTCTTTATTGGTTGTATTTAATGCATGAGCCACTGTTTACAATCCCTATAGTTGTGCTGGGTCATGGTGTAGGAGGAGATAAGAGCTCATAGAGTTGGGGAGTTATGTATGCCACCCCACGAATGGTATTAAGGAATACAATCCGTCATTCATACAAGTGTAACAAGTAATTAACATGTAAAAGATATCTAGGGAGTAATGAAGTCTAAGTAAACACAATTTCTCCAACCACTGCTCACAACCTTAGTATAATTTAGTTTAATTTCATTTTCATTATTTTAATAGCTTTGGGTTAGTTGAATAGCAACTAATTCCGCCCACTCTTCCAAAACCCGAGATTTTACTTGCTTTCATAAAAATATAAAAATACAAAAATAATCATCCCTCACCTCTAGAACTATTAATTAGGTTTTCTAATCCTAGCGACACTATTCCTAAGCTGAACGATCAATCCCCCGGTACTTGTCACTATACTATACTACAACGATCAGGTACACTGCCTGGTGGGGGTTGTAAGCTTCTCGAGATCCCTCGAGAGGTAAAGCAAGGTGTGATTCCCACGCATCAAGTTTTTGGCGCCGCAGCCCGGGGAATAGTTATTGTCTAGGTTAGGATTTCTTTTTATTAGGTCTACTTGCTAGATTCCTTTCTAGTAAGATTTTTATTTTTATTTTTAGGTCTTCTTTAGTCTATCTTATTTCTTCGTGCCTTTGTTCGTAACTCTTTACCATCCGACATCATGGAAGGTGGTAACATCTTTGAACCCATCATCCCACCACAACAAAACCCACCACTAGAACCCCTTAGGCCCCGAACCTTAGGAGAGTATTCCCGACCTAGTCACCAAGGCTACCGAAACACCATTGAGCTCACCGGAGCCAATGTGACCCCCTTGCGATCCGACACCATCCGGTTGGTGCAAAGCGGATGTGCATTCCATGGACTTCGTTCCGAAGATCCAAACCAACACCTTAAGGACTTCCTCAAAACCGTAGATTCCATAGACCCAGGTGTTGAGACCAGAGAGACAACCCGATTACGCCTATTCCAATTCTCTCTACGGGATCAAGCTAGTCAATGGCTTGAGCGTTTACCCGCGGGATCCATCACCACATGGGATGATCTCACCACTCGTTTTCTTGCTCAATTTTTCCCACCGGGGAGAACTACTAAACTTAGGAATGACATCTTGATGTTTCAACAACGTCAAAATGAATCTCTTTATGAAGCATGGACTCGTTTCAAGGACTTACTCCAAAAAGTCCCTCATCATGGCATAGATCTTTGGCTCCAAGTCCAAATCTTCTATGACCATATCGACATCTCCACAAGGTGAACCATTGACCAATCGGCCGGTGGTAAGCTACGTGATCTTAGTGCGGAACAATCATGGGAACTCATAGAAGATCTTGCTCTCTATGACAACAAAAGTTGGAATGATCCCCGTGATTTGAACAAAACGGTCAAGGCAATATCTTTGCCTTCGAACAATTCAAGCACTCCCGACCGTAGGATCATGGAACTTGAGGACCAAGTCAAGTTTCTCATGAAATCTTACGAAGCTCCGAAGCATTCAAGCCAAGTGAACAAAATCACTTCTTCATGCGAATTATGTAGTGGTCCCCATGACACTCGTGATTGTGTGGAACTCCCCGGAACAGCTTTTGAGGACTACGCATCCACGCGTACCGACGAAGCGGGAGATAAGTGGTACACTTTCAAGCCCGAGCCAAACACATACGGTGATTCATACAACCCCTCATGGAAAAATCACCCAAACCTTAGGTGGAAACAAAATCAACCAAATTCTTCCAATCCGCCTAATCGTTACCAATCAAACGGTCCCCCATCCAACCGTACCTTCAACAACAATCCTTCTAACAACTATGGTAGTACCAACAATCTTGAAGGATTGATGTCGAAATTTATGGCATCTCAAGAAGCTCGCATAGCTAGGTTTGAAACCGAATTCAACCAACAACAAACGGAGATGACCAACAAGATCGAAAACTTGTTGAAAGCCCTCAACAACCAAACATTAGCCACACCTAGAAAGGACACTAGGGACACCAATAGTGGAATCCAAGTTAAGGACCCCTCATCATCCAAACATGTCCACTTTGTCAATGTTGTCACCATTAAGCCGATAGATAGGGAGATAGAGGAGAGTGACAAGGATGAAGTTAGAGTAGAAGCCAATAGTGAGGATGAGAGTAGGGAAGTTGAGGTTAAAAGGATGAGAAATTGGAGGAGATAGAACCTATAGAGAAATACTTTGATAAGTTGCCAACCGAGGAGGAACGGGAATACCATAAGGATTTATTCAATAGTCCCGAGAAAACATATATCTTTGGCGACCCCCTGATCAAAATGGGAGATCCCTCCAACATTAACATCCCATGCAATATCGGGCACATGCATATATGGAAAGCTTACATCGACCTTAGATCCCCCGTAAACATCATGACTAGGACCTATTACAATTGGGTGATGAAGAAGCAACTCAATTTTAGGATGATGCCCGGTAAAAATTGGATAAGTAATTTTGCAGGAAGAGTTAAGGGAGTACATGTGATTATAGGGAATCTCACCTATGAGATTGATTTTATGATAGTGGAAGACACTCGTCCCGTGATAGATGCTTGCCTAAGCCAAATTATATTCGGGAAGCCTTTTGTTGAAGCCACTAGGATGAGTTATGATCCGACTTTAGGGATAGTTAGGTTCAAGAAAGACAATGATGAGGTTGCTTATCAAATGCCCTACAAGATCGAACAATACCGCCTTCTCTCTAATTTCGAAAAGGAACGTAAGCAAGCGGCTTATTATAGGAATGAGGAGGATAGACGTAGAGGAGTAGAGTATGTTAGAAATAGGATGCTTGGTTTCTACAAAGAATGCTTGCAACTAGGTCCGAAATACAAAACTGGTTTAGAAGACGACCTAGAGAGTGGAACCAATGATGAGATCACGTAGTAACCCACGACTTTGAGTCTAGCTACAAGACTCGTAAATAAAGAAAAGCGCTTCTTGGGAGGCAACCCATGTTTTGTGTGATTTTATTTGTTTGATTGTTATTTGCTTCCGTATGCATGTTTTATTTTTATTGTTGGTTGATCATGTTTCTCTACTTAAATGTGGAAATACTTTATTATGTTGTTTAGCCTAGTCTTAACTTCAACCTAAAGGTATTTTTGCAAAAGATAAGTGTAAGGGGAAACCCCAAATATGTTTTTAAGAAACAAACCGATCATGATTCTCCACAATATTAAATGAACATGTATATTCGTATTTGTTAGAGTCAAATGCTTGTATTGAGTCATAATGAAGTTTTGCAGGATTTTCCAGGAAGTAGGACCAAGTTTTTCCAGAAATTTTCCGGAAACTTAACATAAGAATTTCTGCAGGTCCATTCTGACGGCGTCAGGGGTTTACTCTTGACGGCGTCAGGAGTCAAAAATCTGGAAATTTTACCGGTTTTGTTTTTCTAACGGAGTCTTATGGTTTTTGTGAATTATTAAGTTTTATAATCTCCAGGAAATCTGCAAACTTCATTCCACAAGCATTATATCTTACTTTGTTTTCTAGGATTTAGTAACTTATATAGGATGCCGCCGATTTTACGCGAGGTTGCCTTGTCTACTTTTGTCAGGATTTACAGGTTATTTATGACAAGAAGATGATTTATATTCTGGAAGGGAAGCTTTGATTGTTCATTTTCTTGGAGGAAGATTTAACCTGGCCAACCTAAAATCCATACCGAGCGAATCAGGGGAGTATTTGATTTCATTCTCTTTACTTTTTTAACTTTTACATTCTTTACTTGAACATTGGGGACAATGTTCATCTTAAGTGTAAGGGGAGGGTAAAAAGATGATACCTTACATATGCACTTTCGCTTGAGTTTGTTTTGTTTGATAGTAGATGTGTAATAAAACTATGAGAAATACTTGTTAGTGTAATTTTAGCGCCAAATTTAAATTTTTTTACAACATTTAGGAGTGAAACTTTAGCCATAGCAAGCGTCTCATGGATAGGAGGTTGTATGACTAGCACATAACCGTATATTCAGAAAAATTTTCCACCCAAAAATGTGAGGTTCGCCTTTAGATTTGATAGGAAAAGCATTCATTATTAGTGCTTATGAGTGTACCGGTAGTATTTAGATTCCAGAACTTGCGTTAGTGATGCATCCCGAGACCGCTAGTGAGACTACATTCGTGTGGTAGGATTTACTACATGATAAGAGGCATTAGGATCACCCTTGTGTTAAACCCGTATTATAATTACTTGACCATTTAAGTCATATTACTTGGCTAGTTAAGTCAACTAATTTTTCTCACACCCTTAGCGTTGTACTCATTTTTAGTACACGAAACCCCTAGTACACCCCTCCGAGCCTATCTTTTCGTTTCTAACTTTAAGCATTTTACTTAAAGGAAGAATTTGTTACACCCCACTTAAATGTACACCCAAATCGCCTTAGCCTTCCGTGTATGCGCTCATTTTTAGTGCATTATTGTTATTTGTTAAACCCTAAGTTAACTTTCTAATTGATTACATGGTTGCTAAGTCGAGTCATATCCTTGTACATATTGTTTTGGGACGATTGGGACTTATGGGTAAGTACTTAATTTATGGAGTAATGGGGAAGAACATCACTTATTACCCCCATACGTGCGTTAATCTTAAAAGTGCTCCAAGTGTTTTAATTTTCTTAATTCGAGTCACTAGAATAGTTTAATGTAAAGTATGTAAAGATTCAAGTGTAAGGGGAACTCTCATCCCCTATGATGTATTATTTCGGATGGTAGGGTAAGAGTGTATGCAAAAAAAAAAAAAAAAAAAAAAAAAAAAAAAAAAAAAAAAAAACAGTCTAGTCTTGGCTTAGCAACGCCATCTTGTACATGTAATTAACCGAGATTGTTAACTCGCCACCAGTAAAACTTCCTTTATCCAACAAAACCGTGTAATTCATATCCCTACACCTAACGTTATAACCCTTTAAAAGACCTCTTTGATAGTTTATCCTAGGTGCTTACGCCATGTGGTGGAGGTTTGATCCTTTCCCAAGCCTATGGTAATCTATTTTGCTATGACAGGTAGTGAGAGATATCTTCCATTTCCATAATGTTATATTACTTTATTACACCCGAGAGATGTGAGTATCTAAACACTATTTGTGAGGTGCTTGTGTATGACCTCCGTGCTTGTCTATCGGTCTTTAGTGGAACGATTATTTGTTGTAATTACTTTTATATTAGTGTTAAATGACCCCTAACTTGTCTTTTGAGTAGAATAAAAGCTCATTTGCTTGAGGACAAGCAAATCTCAAGTGTAAGGGTATATGATGAGGCGAAAAATGATCCGTTTTTAGGGGGTCATTTAAGCCCGAATCCGACTTTATTTGATCAAATATTGCCCTAAATCGTTCCTTTTGTGATTTTAGGTGTTTGGAGAATGAATTCTGGAAAAGAAGCTATTTTGGACGTTTTTGGAGCATAAAAGTGAAGAAAACGGCTAAGTACCAAATTTCCATGCTGAAAATACAAGGTGACGGCGTCAAGACCACCATCTTGACGGCGTCAGACATGAGGAATTAAACACCGAAGGTGGTGACGGCGTCAGAAGGATTCGTGACGGCGTCAAAGTGGTAAAAATAATATACCGTGGGTGGTGACGGCGTCACATAGGCCGTCATAAGTGGATCAAGGCCGTCCGAGGAAGTATATGGCGGCGAGGTGACGGCGTCACAAGTAACGCTTGACGCCGTCAGCCTGTTTTTCCTATATATAGTTTTCTAGTTTTTTCATAAAAAGAGGAGAAGTTTTGGTGAAACCCTAAAGACGATTTTGGTGCCTCTTTTACAGGTTTTTCAAGGGTTCCAAACCCTTGAGACCTTGCATTGTAATTGAGATAAGTGTACTTTCAATTCAATCAATATGTCTATGTGTTGGTTGTTTATATCTTGTTCTTGTCTCAATTCCATTATGCTAGGCTAGATCTCTTTTGTGTTTGCTTAGATCTAATGAAACCTAGATGTTGATTATGTGTTGATTACTTGTCTATTCTTGTTTTGAATGAATGATTTATATGTTAGGCTTAAGAAAACTGGCAGATCTCCAATGGTAACATGCTTGAACGTCTTAAGAAACATGAACCGAGGCGTACTAGGTCTTTATTGGTTGTATTTAATGCATGAGCCACTGTTTACAATCCCTATAGTTGTGCTGGGTCATGGTGTAGGAGGAGATAAGAGCTCATAGAGTTGGGGAGTTATGTATGCCACCCCACGAATGGTATTAAGGAATACAATCCGTCATTCATACAAGTGTAACAAGTAATTAACATGTAAAAGATATCTAGGGAGTAATGAAGTCTAAGTAAACACAATTTCTCCAACCACTGCTCACAACCTTAGTATAATTTAGTTTAATTTCATTTTCATTATTTTAATAGCTTTGGGTTAGTTGAATAGCAACTAATTCCGCCCACTCTTCCAAAACCCGAGATTTTACTTGCTTTCATAAAAATATAAAAATACAAAAATAATCATCCCTCACCTCTAGAACTATTAATTAGGTTTTCTAATCCTAGCGACACTATTCCTAAGCTGAACGATCAATCCCCCGGTACTTGTCACTATACTATACTACAACGATCAGGTACACTGCCTGGTGGGGGTTGTAAGCTTCTCGAGATCCCTCGAGAGGTAAAGCAAGGTGCGATTCCCACGCATCACATACCATACTTCTTCTTTCTCCGAATCGGTTCCTAGTGTCTCTCAATCAAGATTCGCCATCAAGGGGAGGACCCACTTTAGGTTAGGCCGGTCTCGTCATTCACGCAATTCACACCATATTGAAAAGAGATAGCATGAAGAACCACTACCTCTTCCTCTTCCTCTTCTAGTGACTCCATCTAGGGAGAACCATCTCGGGTATCGCTGCTGTAGCTGCAGTTTCATCTGGAACGCATTTGAATTTCTTGTGTAATGATTGTTGAGTTGTTTTATAACCATTGCAGAAGGCCCAGTCCTATATGAGTCACATATTTCGAGCTATTCCAATGCTTTGTTCTAATCGCCTTGAGATTTAATGGCCTCAAAGGGTAAAGTTCTTCCCAAAGCAACGTAAACTGAAAACATGAATAGAGATATAAGTAAAAAAAATTAAAATATTGCAATTCTAAAGATAATCGAAAAATGACACTGAAGGACACTAAACGACAAAGATGATTGGATCCCTTATTTAGTTTATAGCATTTACGAAATTGGCAATCATATTTTTCATGACCTAAAAATAGAATGTTCAAAAAAGCTTGTATGATCACACATCATACTTTAAAAGATATCAAAAAGTAATTATACACATCACATAAAATCAGGACCCATGAACACATATCAAATTTTAAAGCATACCAGGAAGCACTTATACAATGACAATACACATATTGTGACCACATATTAGGAAACACTTATACTATGACAATAAACATTTTTATATGTATATATATAAACTATAGGACACCAATACAATTAGTTGATATTTTAAATCATGAAACAAATCGGGAACACAAATCGAAATTCTAATATCCATTGATATATCAGGCTAACACAATACGTATAAACAATTAGAAGTATATCATGCACTTTCATGCTTTATAAGAGTTCGCATAATTCTCATCTATTGAGGCTTGTGCAGTGGTTTCAGGCAACCCTTAAATACCACGTGCTTAACAATTTTGTTCTAGTCAAAATACATTTGCATTGGATCAGGTATATAGTATAGCTGATGCGTGGGAATTGCACCAGGCTTTACCTCTCAAGGGATCTTGAGAAGCTTACAACCCCCACCAGGCAGTGTACCTGATCTTTGTAGTATAGTATAGTGACAAGTACCGGGGGATTGATCGTTCAGCTAGGAATAGAAAACCTAAATACTAGTTCTAAAGGTGAAGGATGATTATTTTTGTATTTTTATATTTTTTAGAAAGCAAGTAAAAATCTCGGGTTTGAAGGATTTGGGCGGAATTAGTTGCTAGTCAACTAACCCAATGCTAAAGATGCAATCAAAATAAAATACTAGAAATGAAAATAAACTAAATTATACTAAGGTTGTGAGCAATAAGTGGAGAAAATGTATTTACTTAGATTTCACTACTCCCTAGACATCTTTTACATGTTAATTACTTGTTATAGTTGCATGGATGACGGATCGTATTCCTTAATACCATTCATGGGGTGGCGCACTTAACTCCCCAATTCTATGAACTCTTATCTCCTCCTATACCATGCCCAGCACAACCATAGGGATTATAAACAGTGGCTCATGCATTAAATACAACCAATAAAGACCTAGTGCACATCGATTCATGTTTCTTAAGACATTCAAGCATGTTACCAATTGGAGATCTGCCAGTTTTCTTAAGCCTAACATATAAATCATTCATCCAAGACAATTATAAACAAGTAATCAACACTAATTAACATCTAGGTTTCATTAGATCTAAGCAAACACAAGATAGATCTAGCCTAGCATGATGGAATTAAGACAAGAACAAGATATAGACAACCAACACATAGACATATTGATTGAATTAAAAGAACACTTATCTCAATTACACATGAAAGGTATCATGGGCTTAGAACCCTTGAAAAACCTGTAAAATTCGCACCAAGTTCGTACTTAGGGTTTCTCCAAAACTTCTCTTTTTTTAATGTGAAAATTAGAAAACTATATATAGGAAAAGGGGTCTGACGGCGTCAAGACCAAACTTGTGATGCCGTCACCTCGCCGCCAAAACTCTTCTTGGACTGCCTTGATCTACTTCTGACGCCATCATGTGTTGTGCATTTCCAGGCCGTCATGACTTTTACTCTTGACGCCCTACTTCGTGACGCCGTCAAATCTGTAATGGGTCGTCATGGAAAATTGCTCTTGACGCAGTCAAGGATTCCTTCTTGACACCGTTACCTACTGTTCCCAGCAAGGAAAATTAAGACTTTGGCGTTTTCTTCACTTTTATGCTCCAAAAACGTCCGAATTGCTTCCTTTTCCAGATTTCACTCCCAAAGTACCTAAAATCACAAAAGGAACGATTTAGGGCAATATTTGATCAAATAAATTCAATTCCGGGCTTAAATGACCCCCTAAAAGTGGTTCATTTCTCGCCTCATCATATACCCTTACACTTGAGATTTGCTTGTCCTCAAGCAAATGCGCTTTTATTCTACTCAAAATACAAGTTAGGAGTCATTTAACACTAATATAAAAGTAATTACAACAGATAATCGTTCCACTAAAGACCAAAGACAAACACGGAGGTCATACACTAGCACCTCACAAATAGTGTTTAGATACTCACATCTCTCGGGTGTAATAAAGTATAAATTACAATATGGAAACGGAAGATATCTCTCACTACCTGTCATAGCAAAATAGATTACCATAGGCTTGGGAAAGGATCAAACCTCCACCACATGGCGTAAGCACCTAGGATAAACTATCAAAGAAGTCTTTTAAAGGGTTGTAACGTTAGGGCAATATTTGATCAAATAAATTCAATTCCGGGCTTAAATGACCCCCTAAAAGTGGTTCATTTTTCGCCTCATCAATAGCATTGGCTGAAAAAAAACTGTTGCATTTTATGTTAAACAGGTTTTTGCATAAGAGAATTCAAATATTCAATGGGATATAGTGTACTTGTTTCTCCTCCATCATTTCCAAATGAAGTTGCTCCGTCTGAGCTCTCATATGTTGCGTTCTCTTCTTAAAGCACTGATAAAACTTCCAAATATATAAGGTCCGCAATCTCATTTTTTTTTGAAAAGCCTGAGTGTTTGGTGGTCAAAACCCTCCTTCGAGCATCATATATAACCTTTATATCGATTTCCCGAATCCTTCTTACATAAACATTATTATATCTAATTAACATTTCATGTATACCCTAAATACAATATAGAACCATGTATTAATAGTTGAACCAAGAGTAAGCATGGATCGGGTCAGATACTGTGACAACCCGGCCTTTTTCAGGTTAATATTTACCTAATAACATGAATTTATTCAATTTGAATACGTACATGCACGTTTAACTCACAACTGGGAGGTTATCCCGCATGCAACGTGAAACGTCATTGAACAAGTACCAACACTAGACTAAGTGTAGTCTACTCACAATAAGTATATAACGAGCATTACATAAGTCATATGCATTTACATTCATTATTTTTACGTAAGACCATTAAATGCGTAAACCGGATAACGAGATTTAACGTAAAGTGGCATTATACAAAGTCAAGTCTACATAAAATATATGTTATATGACTATTTCAATCACAATTTATTAGTTTACACTTTTTATTTTTCAAGTTTTACTTAAAACGCACTCGTTACTCGTTTATGACGTTTATACATGCAATAACCCACCCGACTCACCACCTTTACATCATATACGCACAATAACACTTACACATTACAAAAATCAAAATTTTCTCCCCTTTTATACATAAAAATCCAACCTTCTATGTATGGGTATGCAAACAATTCATTTTCACCTCAAAACTATAACCATACTTTATGTATAGTAACCTACAAATCACAAGTCTTGAAAACCAAATCCCTCAACAGGGACGGAACCAAGGGGTGTCCCGGGGGGTCCCGGGACACTCATGGATATTTGTGTCATAGTGTTAACTTTGTTAAAAAAACATCGATTTCTCTTAAATTCACCCGGTCCTTAAAAATTGTGTTTGCATTATTTTTTAGTTTATTCCAAATGCACCTAGTCACACCGCGTCTTGGTTCCGTCCCTATCCCTCACCCATCCCCTCACTTGGAATGGCTCGAAACACACCACAAGGAATATTTGGATACTCTTAACTTATCCAAATTATAAAACTTGGAATAAAAGTGTCAAACATGATTGTGAAAAACATATTATACTAATATAGAAGGTGTTATACATTAAAACATACACTTTGTGCAACTTTTGACCCATTTGATCTATTGGAGATAAAGCATAATGATACGTGAGAATCGCACCAGGCTTTACCTCTTGAGGAATCTTGAGAAGCTTACAACCCCCACCAGGCAGTGTACCTGATCGTTGTAGTATAGTATAGTGACAAGTACCGGGGGATTGATCGTTCAACTCAGGAATAGTGTCGCTAGGATTAGAAAGTCTCCTAAATTAAGTCTAAAGGTGAAGGATGGTTCTTTTTGTATTTTTATATTTTATTAAAGCAAGTAAAATCTCGGTTTTTGGAAGAGTGGATGGAATTAGTTGCTAGCCAACTAACCCAAAGTACTACTAATGCAATCAAAATAAAATAACAGAAATGAAATAAAAGCTAATTAAATTAGTGGTGTAAACAATGATGGGGAAAGTTGTGTTTACTTAGGTTTCATTACTCCCTAGATATCTTTTACAGGTTGATAGCTTGTTACAATTGCATGGATGACGGGTCATAATCATTAATACTAGTCGTAGGGCCGTGTACAATATTCCCTAACTTGTAGGATCGTATTTTAGGTTGATTATTATGATTCGGGAGGTCGTGTATGATGAAAGAATAAGAACTCCATGTTAGTGAGAGAGAGTAGAGAGAGAAGGGAAAACTATGTGTTTATTGATAAGGAAAATGAAAGGAAAATACACAAAGTCTCACCCCTCCATGGAAGTATGGAGGGGTATATAAAGCCTAACACAAACTAACTATTACAATATTACGATTCTAGTCCTTGTGTTTTGGCTAAATGAGATAGCTAATGTAATCCCGTAAATGTCGTTCCATTTACGTGTTGGGATTATAAATTTTGATCCCAACAATCTTCCCCCAATGGGACGACATAAGTGATTACTTACAACATTTCCTACAAGTACAAATAAGAATAAAGAAAGGTGTTCTAGAAACTTTTCAAATGCTGAGGATGGTGACAGTTGACGTTCTTTGTCTTCATCTTGTACCTCGGCTTGAAAAACTTTATCTTCACTTGTAGGCAAATGATGTAATTTGCATGAAATGGATTAACTTCCCCCCAATTCATGCTGCATGTCTTTAGCGGCTTCTTCGTACACTTCTTTTTGGCGAAGTTTCTGAATCAGCTTCCCCCCAAACTGACAACCGTCTTCAGCAGATTCGAAACTTTGATGTAGTCCACATGCCTTCTAACTATTGAAGTTTTGAGTACGCAGCAGAATTTGTAGATGACATCACAAACCACACCAAGCAAATCTGACTAGTCACTTAATCACGGTTATACTCAATGCGGAAGTTCCGTTCGGGGGTAACATGCAAGAAATCAGCAAGATCATCTCACTTAAGTAGGCTACTTCACACTTCACAACCCGCAAGAGTTGAAACGATTACACCAAAATCACAGAACTGAACCACTGATCATCTCTGCGGACGTCCCTCCGGTGGTAATAAAATTGTAAGCTCGATCACGTGAGTCTATTATGCATCCTTGATGTGCACATTTCTTCCCCCTAAATGCAGATCCTCGTGGAAAATGAGTGTTTTCGCAAAGAAGTCAAGAAAAGTCAAAGAAGGCAAAGAACACTCACTCTCTCTTCCCCCACGATGTCTTCGCGGAATCGGAAGCATACACACTATGTTTACGATGGAAACGGAGGCAGCGTAACCCCATGTGTCTAATTAACCGAATATGTGTGAAGTATCATAAATAGCCCATGAGAATCAACAGCTGAAAACAACTCTACTCATTTATACTCCTCTCAACTAACTCTTTACCAACCCCATTATCATTCTATCGGCTCTTTGTAGTGACTACTGATGGAGAAAACCCAATATGATGAACTTGAGACTGAAGTAAAATAACCTGAACTTGTGACTTAAACTTGCACTATTGTCTGACTAAGAACCAATACCGAGAATTTCAATAATGGTAGGAAATCATATACCCATCCAACCTACCTTAAATGTATATGAACGTCTCTTGAATCATCCACATATTTTGGTGACACTTGAGCACTACAACGTAACTCCTTTAAAGTGATAGCTATACACTGTGAGCACAACAACGTAACTCCTTACATCAGATATAACTAGACAACTCAAGTCTTTGTCATTCGTACGGATAAAAGCTCGAACAAGGATCTCGAAGAATCATGCATCCAACCAACCCCGATATCTTCAAAATACTAAGTACACGCGCCCGTGAAATTCTACTTCAACCTCAAATAAATAATAAAGAATTAACGCCGTAGTTACATTTTGCGGTTAAATACTCAATTCAAGCCTTTTGACGGTTTAATGAATTTAATAATGGTTACCGATCTTGTCAAAAAAATGTATCTCCCCAAAAATAACCATTTACCACTTATGTACCAAATATTTAGCCTTTTTTAAAATTTTCAGCACTTATAAAAAATTTGGCTAATTTCAGATATGTTTAGTTATCAAATGATGAAACACGCCAGTTCAGTCCAATCAACCTTACATAATTTCAACAATCCGGTAGTAGTCCGTTTCAGCCCAATTCAGCCCAAAAGAAAAAAAAAACCGTGTAGGCTCATTACTAGCTAAAGAATTGAGCTCGGTCCACTCCAATCACCAACCCGGTCCAAATTAAAATATACACACGGTTATAATAGAACCATTGACCTAAACCTAAATACATTCACATGTAAAATCCGCCCCCACCTCTAATATTTCTCCCAAACTCAGACGCACCATCTCACTCTTCATCTCACACCTAACAGATAAAATCAAGTTCTAAACTCATCTCCTCAATCTTCAACCCAGCTCATCTCTAACATCGATATATAATCCGAACACAAGCCAAAACAATATCACACGAGAACACAACCCACCTAGTTTTCTTCGTATTCAGCTTAAACAGAATCAAGTAATCAATTGAAGGACTTCAAGATTCATTCGAGGGTCTCGGGTAAGGTTGTTGTTGTGATTTGAACGAACCAAGAAAAGAAAATAACATAATTGTTATCTTTCTTATCTTTAGTTTCAGATATAAAGTGAAGCTAAGCTTCGTATAAAATCTGTGATGATAGATTTCGTGGGTTGGACTTCCAAGGTCTTGATGTTCCATTGAGTACCACGAACGAATCTGAGATTTTGTTGATTTAATTTTAGTTCGAGTCTTGATTGAGAGTATTGAAGAGTGAAGGTAAGAGTTAGGATAGATGTTGGATTTGATTATGATATAAGGTCAGCCTGTGATGGTCTTGAACAGTGATTGTATTTATAATTTTGTTACTTGAATTAGTGTCGATGACTGATGTTGTCTACACATTGGTATAATGGTTTGTGGTCAACTGGTCTTGGTATATTGTATGGGTCGTGGTCATAAGTCTATCTGCTTCATCTTCATCTTCTGTTTTCTTTTATGGTCACTTTACGCGTAAACTTTATGCGTAGATTTGTAGAAAACTTACGCGTAGAAATCTTACGCGTAGAGATCTTACGCGTAAACTTCAACTTTTGCGTAACCCGTGTCTTTTGCGTAGATCTTACGCGTAAGACAAGGGTTTTGACCCTTTGTTGACCCTTACGCATAACTTGTCCAAGTTATGCGTAGAAAAAACTGAAGTTTTGCGTAGGAAGAGGGTTTTGACCCTTTGACCACTTTTCGGCGAGATTCCGATCAGTCTCCGTTCACTCTTTTTGCCCAGTTACCGATGAGTTTTCCGAACACTTTACACGGATGGTACAACATCAGAATATTAAATTAGTAAAGTTGTTATAACTAGATCTGGACTGTTGTGACCATATTACAGACCCCGTTTAAAGACCAGAACATGTATTTGCAATATTGACCACAGATTCATACGGGTTTGATATATCAGTCACAAAAAATGATGTTGCATAAAAAGGTGTGAACTTTTGAACTGAAATACCACTTTACTAGTTGACTAAAATTTGGACCAGTTAATAACAGATTCGAAACAAAAAAATACAACTTTGACAAGATAAAACCACCAAATCAACCAAAACTAAAACCATAGCTCTGATGCCACTTGTAGGATCGTATTTTAGGTTGATTATTGTGATTCGGGAGGTCGTGTATGATGAAAGAATAAGAACTCCATGTTAGTGAGAGAGAGTAGAGAGAGAAGGGAAAACTATGTGTTTATTGATAAGGAAAATGAAAGGAAAATACACAAAGTCTCACCCCTCCATGGAAGTATGGAGGGGTATATAAAGCCTAACACAAACTAACTATTACAATATTACGATTCTAGTCCTTGTGTTTTGGCTAAATGAGATAGCTAATGTAATCCCGTAAATGTCGTTCCATTTACGTGTTGGGATTATAAACTTTGATCCCAACATAACTCTATAGGATCCTACTTCACTCCTATGTCGAGCCGTTAGAAGCTCTTAACATGGGATCACTAGAACTCTCCTACGTATTAAATACAACCAAAAATCATAGTACACCTCTGATCATGTTTCTTAAGACGTTCAAGCATGTTACCAATGGAAGTCTGCCTGTTTTCTTAAGCCTAACATCGAATACAATTATCTGTAACAACTATAAACAAACAATCAACCCATAATCAACATCTAGGTTTCACTACATCTAAGCAAACACAAAAGAAATCTAGCCGAGCATGTTAAATTAAAGACAAGTGTAAGATATATTCAAACAACACATAGACATATTGATTGAATTGAAAGAGTACTTATCTCAAATTGACATGAAAGGTTTCAAAGGGTAAAAACCCTTGAAAAAGCTGTGAAAATCGGACTAGGGTTTTGCCTCAAAGTTGCACCCTCAAAGTTACACACTAATGAATGAAAATTGGAAAACTATATATAAATTTTACAGGGTGACGGCGTCAAGAAGTAATCTGTGACGCCGTCAACTCGCCGCCCATAATGAAATCGGATTGCCTAGATCCACTTTTGACTCTGTCATGTGTAAAATTGTTCTGGGCCGTCACTAACATTTGGACCATGACGGCCTTGGGTGACGCCGTCATCTCCAATGTACAAAACACTCTGGACCGTCACGTGTATCATCCACTTCCACCTCTTGTATTACTCTTGACGCCGTCACTTGGAAACTCTTGACGCCGTCAGGTACTGTTCCCAGCAAGGAAAATTAAGACTTTGTCGTTTTCTTCACTTTTATGCTCCAAAAACGTCCAAAATGCTTCCTTTTCCAGATTTCACTCCAAAAGTACCTAAAATGACAAAAGGAACAATTTAGGGCAATATTTGATCAAATAATCTCGACTTCGAGCTTAAATGACCCCTTAAAAACGGTTCATTTTTCGCCTCATCACATAACCCTTTCATAAAGTAAATGTGATATGATTGCCACCTCTCGTTATTACAAACTTAGAGAACTAAACAATGGATAACAAGAAATGCCACCTTAAATAAGTCTCCTCGCAAGCAAAACGATTACCACTGGCCGCATGCCTACTATTATTCTCCTCATCATCATCATCGTCATTATCATAACTGTCATCATCCAATATATGTATCACGACTGGCTTTCGGATTTTTTCGGCATGTCTTGCAACTAAACGATCACTGCAGAAGTAGATCCTTAGTTAAAATTATTAGTAAGATATATTAATATAATGCAGACTTTCCAATTATACAAACTGGTTACAAGTTGTACCTTGAATGTTTTTTCGTAAACTGTAAAGGGGCTGCTGATGATTTTTGAAGTTTGTTTTTTTAAAGGCATGATTGTTAAAGTTTGTGATATATGGAATTAAGCTCTAATAAGAGTTCATCAAAACTCCAATCAATTTGCTGATCAGCTACAGTCCCGCCAACACGTTTGGGACAACGGAGTTCCAATTGTACACCACCTCCCCTAATCATTATAACATCAATAAACTAATGAGCCTCATTGACATATTTTCGATAAATGACATATGTTTTGCAGAACTTTAAACAGATTTCAACCGTTACAATATATGATGTTTGTTCTATTTATTTATTAGATTATAGATTTGCTCCCAATTAATCAGATGAATCAAATAGTGTCGGATAAAAGGACTTGCATGATTTAGGTAAGGAGTGAATCGATCGTCTATCTATCAAAGTACTTGATTCTCCTTTGCTGTATAGATATATGTGTGTATCTGTGCATAAAGCGTGAAAGTAAGCATTAGAATTACATCAAACTGTTGGAATATGTGAATCATAACAAATATATAAACATATAAACACATCAAGCACGCAGCGGAATAGGATCAAATACATGTAATTGAAATTAACCGAATTTAAATAAATGAGTACCTCTTTTGTGATTTCTAGCAAGAACAAGAAATCAATTGAACAAGAACTTATAAACCCTAATTAGGGTTTAATATGGATCGACTAAGGAATAGTCGAATGGGCAATCACAATGTCAGCAAAAGTATGCCAACACTTCGTTCTCGAACACACGTACTATTAGAGTTTCAATAAAAAAAGCTAGGTTCTTAATTCACGACCAAGCACTACTAGTTGAGCCTTAGTTGATTTAATAAAATCACCTATAGCTCAAGAAAGAAGAGGAAAAAGAGAAATTGGAACCAAGGAATGAATGAATGAATGAATACATGGGGTCATGTATTTATACTAATTCAATCTTGGAGCTCAAGATAACAATCCTAATCCCTTTAGGATGTGGGTTCGGCCGAAACTTATCCCAAGGGGATATTCCGGATCCTTCTTAGCTTTAGTCTAACGGTCGTTAAGTACCGTTAAGTGTCTATTTCGTGAATTTAATAATTATTCGTAACTAAAACAATAATTATTAATTAATTGAAACTCATACGTAAAGTGTGCAATCCCGAAGTCTCGAGTTCGAGTCCGGACATATACATTAATTTTTATCTGTTACATTTAACACAAACTACAAACACTGACACTCCTTAATTTATGATATTTAATTTCTAACTAGAAAATGTATAATAAACGTTGAAATTGTACAATGACGCCAACAAAACATCAACGAAAAAACAAAAACACCTCTCCCTCCCATTTTTCACATCTTTGGCCGCTCCTTCAAAACATCAACATAATAACTTCTTCGCAATACATTCCTATATCTATAATTCTCTATTGTAACCGAGGTTTCACCAATTCTTATAAAACTCAACAACACATCTAAATAACAAAATAACCTAAAAAAACTCAACCATACTCCTATTGAACCTAAAACGAAACATCTCTATTTCTCCAGAAATATAAAACCTTCCAAATCTAAATTCGACCACCACACTTATCACACAACTAGCTAAAAACTTATTCAATACACATTCCACTTTTATTGACGCTCCTAACAAACCCTAAACCGAAAACATCTATTTTTCCTCAAATATAAACCTCCCAATTCTAACCTCGACCACCACACCTATCATGCCCCTAGCTAACAAGCGCCATTATTCAAGCTTAAATAAATTCACATACATATAAAAACCACATTCTCATAACCAAATCAGATAATGTACCAAATACACGTTCAATCAAATTGAGTTGATCATCACTGGTTAGTTGTACAGTACAAGTAGCTAACGGCTAACGCATGTTCTTCTATAAATATTATGTAAATATGTAAATATAAAATCATTTATAAAACTAAACTATTTTGTTTAAGAAAAAAAATGCAAACAAGCAAAAGTGTAAGGTAATAATGTGATAATTTATTTGCAATTATGTAGTTATACCAAAAATCAACACAACAACAACAACAAAACCCAATCCCGCTGAGGCAGGGTATGGGGGAGGTATAATGTAGACAGATCCTACCCCTACCCAGGATAAACCCGGGAGTATGGAGACTGCTTCCAACGAGACCTCCGGCAAAAGGAAGTGTAGGATATTCATAATTGTAACATGTATGGTTATTGTGATTATGATTCGAATTAATAGAAGAAAAGTAGAGAGATGAAGAGAGTTGGGAGAATTCCTAGAGAGAGAAAGAGATGAGAGAAAAGTGAGAAGGTTAGATTGAAATGAAAGGAAGCTCCAACCCTCTCCCTTGGGTGGGAGAGGGTATATATACTACAACTACTTGTGCTCCATGAAACAAGCTGTAGAGTGAGCTGACAGTGGGTAAAGACCCGACCCACTCTATGAATACTATTTACATATTAACCTACTATTAACTAAATATTAATCTAACTACGAGCTATCATAATGCTATTACATCATTCGGGTGACCGAGTCTTCCATAGGAATATTTGTATTCCTAACAATCTCCCCCTAAGCGAGGTCACCTTAGAAATTAAGATCTTGTTCTTTAAGCATTCTTTTGATCATCTAACTCGTAGGTTCTGATTCTTCACTTTTGAGCTCACTTTGTACATCAAGTAACGATCTTGTGATTTGTGGTTCCTTTGGCATAAGTGTGATCTTTGAGCTTTCTTTGAGATCATCAGCAACCGTAAATCTCCAAGCTCATCATTAGTCGTATCGCCTTCATGTGGTGTAGTGACTATTGGACCGTCATACTCACACTCTTCTGGATTAGGAGACTTTTCATCAGAGTTGCGGAAACGTTGTAGTTAGTCTCTTCAACTTTCATTATTGCAAGTCTCTAGACAGATATGATCTTCATTCAGAATGAGTAGTCAGTGTGAGCATGAGGTATGGAATGACACGATTCAGCTGGAGTTGGGTATCACCATCGCCATCTGTATATGTTCCTGAAATAAAACAGTTAGCAACAAAGATAGAGAACGAATATGGCTTAGTCATTCGTTCTGCGAGGACAGACTACCCTCCGGTTCTGTGAGAACCGACCTGTGATCAGGTAGAGTCTCTGTTAAAGAAGACTCTCCTTGACAGGAATTTCCAGCTTGTAGTAATGAATCTTCCAAAGAATCCACTTCGGAATCTTCATACTAAGCATGTTCTCATACCGGAACGTCTCAAAGCAGACAACATGATAGAGTGAATCAGTGAATTGATATTCTCTGATTGATGAGAAATAGATTTATAGAAATCACTCGCGTATCTCTTAATAAACATTTTTTAGACACGACGAGAGTTTTATACTATGAATCACATTTCCATCAAAAATACTTTTGTTTGAAAGATTGTACACAATCAATGTGCTCGAAAATTAGTTTGTGAGCACATTGAAAGGTTTTTGCAAAAGTATCCGTCAATCCATTTCCTGGAACAAGATTGATTCAAAGTTGAATCGCCCTATCGTTGCTTTCCAGTTGTCACTTGATCATTGATCCAAGATAGATCTCACATGTCACCTACCAAGAGCTTGAATGATGTTCGCTCTAGAAGGATTTCCATCTTCATTGTGAATATTTTCATATCACTCGGATGTTCTGGCAATACCACAAGGATAATGCGTAGGAGTCTAAATATTTTATCTTACTTTCCACATTGTGTGAAACAATAAGCATATTGGAAGTGTGTCCTAGTGAGATTTATGGATGATCTCTTTGGCTTTATACTCAATAGTGCGTTTTGATCCGCTCCTGGAGACTGGGGAGGCGTCTCCTGTTTAGGTATCAACATAGCTCGCAATGAGCGGTCGATACATTGCACAGGGTTCCCCGTGAGATTGAAACAAGCTCTTTTAAGAGAAATTGAGTGGTTGGGAAGTTTAGTACAGTGCGTCACTGGGTCCATGACGTCTTGTCTTCAATACCGGTGTTACCTTAGTGACCGCCAGTAGCTTATGAATTGAACCCGGTTTCTACCCTAAGGTTGAATATATGGAGGGCTATTTCTTTTCACCCTTTCTCATTTCATTTATTTTTCATTCTTCAACCCCTTCAGTTCTTACCGAGACTTCATCACTAGAACCTTGTTGGGTTTGTTCCAGTCCTAGCTCTATCTCAGTCGGCACTCTTCCCTATCTCACTTTTCTCCTTTTTTCAATCATTCCTAAGGACTTCTGATCTATCTAGAGGATTTTCCCTGGGAAGATCCTTCCAGTTCTGGTGGATCATGGGAACTCATACCTAACCTTAACCATCCTTATAACTCCATGCATTAATGTAAATGGTCGGTCTTTGGTATTATTCCACAAACGCCTTTTGCTCCCCCTTAATATGTGCATCGGTATTCGTAAGAGTTTAACACATATATGGGAGCCTGTTATTGAGTCCAAAAGATCACATTTTGATTATCAGATTTCATATTTAAATCACATTCTCTCCCCCGATCAAAAATTTCAAATCTTTTTAGATTTTGGATCTCAATTGATTTAAATAAGTTCGAAAATGTTTGGGAGAGAAATGCGGTCAGTTTTAATATTTTCTGGTAAAAGGAACCTTTTTCTACTCCCCCTCAATTTGTGAGGGAGGTTGTTATGTGTCAGAATTGATGAGTTTACAAAAGATTTGAAGTTTTAGCGAAAAACTCTTTGAAAAGTTATCATACTGACACATAACCATCACAAGATGTATTATTGCTTATTATGTACAAAGTGGAGAGTTTTGATGATACATAAAATTTTGAAAATCACTCTCCCCCTCAATCAATGACGGATGTTAAAACTTTAAAAGAAAGTAATGTCATTGATTGAGTGATAAATTTTATGAAAATTTGAGTTCAGATTGATTTCCAAGCAAAAATTCATGGTACCACCAAGTTTTACACAAATACTTTCCGGAAAAATCATAGAAGGGAAAGTATTGGTGATAAAAAGAAGATTTCTCTTCTTAAACAAGAAATAATGCACTGAAGCATACATCAGATCGAGGATGCATGAATATAAAGTAATTCACGATCGGATGAACGACACCCTTTGCTAGGAACAACCGTCTTTTTGGCGACGTGTTTTTCTCATTTTGAAAACCAGGTTGCTATCTGAAGTAATAGCAAGCCATAATTTTGAAGTCCGGGTTACAGCCTGAAGTGACTGCAAGCCATAATTTTAAGTCCGGGTTGCAGTCTGAAATAACTGCAAGCCATTTAGGCATGTTTTGAAAAATCTTTTGAACTTCTGTTCGAACTTCATTTAAAGACCCGTGTCATTATTGAATGAAATTTCTAGGTCCGTAAATGTTATCGATGCCAGAAGACATGCCTAAAAAAACTATTTTTGGTATTTTCTAGTTTTATGATTTTTTATGGGTTTTATGATTTTTTTATATAGCTATTTACAATTTAGTATAATATATGTACAAAGGATACGAATCAGTTTAAGAAGATGTTGACATGAGTACCAAAATGAAAGTATCGTTCAGCTCGGTGTAGAGGTCAGTAGTCAACATCTCTTAAACTTTCACCACCAAAGCTTTCGAGGTTCCTGAATACTCGTCCGATGCCATAGTAGCCATGATATAATCTTAAACGGGATTTTACAACTCTTGTGACTTAAACCGAGAGATCGAATCCTTCCCGGGATTTTACTAAAGTCAACAAAAGAAACTGAAAGATGTAATATGCGAGTTAGACTTAGAGAGAGATCTTGGATAAGTGACAATTAGCACTAAGTGTCAAGTTGCGATAAGTCAAGTTACGATAGATCCGATCGTAATAAGTCAAGTTGTAAAGATTAACTCACAACGTCAAATTACAATCAGACTAATCGAAACGACTTAAGTCACAACAATTCACCAAACACAAGTAGTTAACAAATCACTAGAATCTCACAACTGAGTTAGCTAGACACCACCAAATCGCTGAGTTTTAGCCTCCTCAATGTGAAGCTTTGGTAGCTTCCCCCCAAACCGACAATCATCTTCATGAGACCACTTCCCCAAGTAGTTGAAGTGATGCAAAAAGTCTCATTGTATGACGCTCAAAAACCCAAAGAAAATGATAGCACCGAAGTAACAAGGTGAACCATGGATCATCTCTGCGGTTATCAATCCCGAAATGTATAATGAAGCCCGATCACATGACCCTTTTGTACATGCCCAATGTACACATTAGTTTATGGTTTGGAGCAGTTGTCTATTCGGGGGAATAAGATATCAACATCTTCATTTCACCAAATGCTTTCCATTTAACTTACACATACCAACTCAATCCATATTGTATGCATATATCCAACACAAGAAGAAAACGATGACACCAAAGTAACAGGTTGAAGCACTGACCCTCTCTGCGGATATCAACTCCAGAGTAAGTGATTAAGCCCGATCATGTGAACCTGTTGTATACCCCTGATGTACACTTATCTCTCCCCTGATTGTTGCGATCTCATCGGAATCAACATAACATTGTGTACATGAAGCATTAACCAGAAGCACTTTACCATAAACCATATTAGCTTGTATGAAGATGTCGATAAGCAATATCATCTCACACACCAACTGTTCTTCTCATATTTCTTCCCACTGAAGGCAGAAGTAATACCTACCACAAGTATCAGAAGACCACTTCCCCCACGTAGTTGGAATGATACACCAAACGCAACGAGTTAATACACTGATATTCTCTGCGGTTATGACATTTGTCTTCCCGGGATAACTTCAATTAAGAAGAAGAATTAGGTTCACCACATGTACTCATTATGCATTTAGATGTATGTCTCCTTCCCCCTTTCTGGTTTTGATACCTCAGAATCAGCAACACATTTTCTTGAAATCTTGTGAGAAGAAAAAAAGTTTACTTAAATGGATCTGGTGAGAATCAACTGCTACAAAAAGACTCTCTCTGACTATCTTTACCACCCCTTATGTAGGCTATTTGAAGTGACCACTGATGAAGTAAACCCAATATACCAAACTTGAAACTGAAGTAGAATTCCCTGTTCTTCTGACTTAAGCTTGCACTAATGTGTGACTAAGAACGGTGTAGAGAGTTCGTACAACATCGAATCCCTAAGTACTCTATACTCTTCAACCAACCAATCATCGAGTATAAGACGTACATCACCTCTTGACTACCGACAACTACGAATGAGTTGTGACACTCCTTAAAGTGATAGTTATTTTGTGGTAATAAAAATGAAGAAACACCAAAATAACTAGATATCCAAGTCTTCGTCATTGCAAAGGTAAAAGCTTGAGCAAGGATCTCGAAGAATTTTCATCCAACCAACCCCGACTTCAAGATAAATTAAGATCACGCCTTTGTGAAAGTCAACTTCAAGATAAATTAAACCCCGTGATTACTTGACATTCCATGTCCAAATTCTTAGCCGTTTTGACATTTTCCATTATGTTCTTTTGGTTGATTTACAAAGTGCAAATTTGGAGGAACAACAATCCGTGATGAAATAGAACAAGAGGATGGATCATTATTCATGTGTGCAACTTTACAATCATGATATTCATCATCAACACCTTGAGGAAAAACTGGAGTAATCTGAGTAATACTTCTAAATGGTGCATCTTGATCAATGGAGATTGAGGAAGGTGAACCATTTGAGTCAGCAGGGACTAGAGCAAGAGCTTCAGGAACTAGATGATCAACATTCGTTGAAGCTTGGAAGTATTCATCAAATATGAATCCCAGACATCCTTAGTAAATACAACATTAGGTGTTGGAGGAGAATCGTATGACCATTCTTTAATCATCAATCACCATGTGGTATGTTCACACTTCTCCCCCTCAAAAATTGCAAGCGAGGTTTGCCATTTTTGATTGAGCATGTGAATAAGAATACACTCAACCATGTAGTTTATTCACCCTTCTCCCCCTCAAAAATTGCATACGAAGTTTGCCATTTTTGAATGAGCAAGTGAATACAAATTCGAGCTAAGATGAGTAGATCCACTTGATGACTGAACGAATCATGGAGGAAGCATGAACCGTGTTGTTGAGAATGGTCAAAACTAAGAAGATTTCTCTTCTTCCGAAGATAAGGCACACTGAATCGTACACCTTTCTTTTCTTTGATGAACGGGGCCTGAAGTGTTGTCAGCAGACACCATAATGTTGACAATGAGGACCGAGGCTTGAACTGATTTGTTCAAACGTTATAGTTGTTGAAGAACGAGGCTTGAACTGAGGTGTTCAAACGTCATAGTCATTGAAGAACGAGGCTTGAACTGATGTGAATAGACGTCATTGTAATTGAAGTGCGAGGCTTGAACTGAAGTGTTCAAACGTCATCGTCATGTGCATCAAAGTTGAGCTTCTTTAACCCCTGATTGATGAGATATCACTCTTTTCGGCAGCCAAACTCTGAGTCTTTCCTTAATCGTATTGAGCGATGTACCTGCACTTAAGTAAAGACTACCTGCACTGACATTGAGAGTTTGTTTGCATTTATATGGGTTAGTAATATCAACATATATACCATTTGGGGTTCCAATGTCAACCTTGGCTTTGCAATTAGTGAACATCTTTCTCGTAGATATCCATCTAAGACCAACAATCTCAAAAATTCTACCCGTCGGTATCCACCTAAGGCAAGATCTAGGAGTGTTTGGCTTCTCATGGAAAGTGGAAGTCTTGTTGAGAGAAGACCTTTGACCTATAGCAATCTGCCTACCAGGTTTTTGAGTATAACTCTTTGGTTCTATGGGCTTTTTGTAGTTTCTAGTCTTGGATGGTTGAACCTTATCACGAGTATTCACATCCTTCAAGAATTTTGTCATACAATCATCATGATTAGCATTAAAAGCACATTTCTGACAGGTTGAGCAAACTGATCATTTGGATTCAGAAAGAGATCTAGAATCCTTAGAGTGAATTGCTACGGGAATCGCTTTAATCGATGTGCAACTACTCTTTGAAACTAGACAATTCCTATTTGTTTGTTGAGTGCTCGTAGGTTTTGGTTTGCTACTACTGGTCATGTTCTGCAATAAGCTAGAAGGCATCCTATGAGGTCGTGAACCTAAGATTCCATCCTTTTGAAGTAGTGCCCTTTTCCTAGCCTTCTCAAGATCATAGTTCTTGTACAAGTCATTTATATCAAAAGAGTTTTGAGTTTTAGCACTCGATATTGACACTATTTTCGAACTTATCCTAGAAGAGTTAGGTGTAGGTGTAGCTACTTGTTGAGATTTAACATACCCAGAGGCAATTTTCTTAGGCAAATTATGTGAAGTGACTGGTTTTGTCAAAACTTGTTTCGCATCAACTTGGGAGACAAACCGTCTTCTTGAAAATTTTGGTCGTTCAGATCTAACCGCATTCGGTTGTCTAACAACAGAATGGTTTCTACTTGATTGTAAAACTGGTTTCCCCAAGATTGATGGTTTTGCAAACTACGTGTTCACACTGTTTCTTGTTAATTTTCTTTCCTCATTTCTTAATGCAGCAGTTGTAAAACCCTTTTCCTTTGAATTTATCATTTTTAACCATCAAAGATGTTGTTTATTCTAAAGTCTTAGTACTAGTTTCTTTGATAGAGTCTCTTGGGTCTATGTGATGCCTTTTCAAAGACTCATTTTCCTTAAGTAATCTGTCCACATAAAGATCCAATTCGATGTTTCTTGATTTAACAACATCGATGTCATGTTTAGCTTTGACTATATTACTTTTCTCATTCATGACAGAAATATGCTTTTTCAAATTGTTGATTGTCGAGTTTTTGTCTTGAAGCTGAGCTTTCAAAGTGTTAATTTCAAAAAATTCACGGAACTCAGGGATTCCGGATTTTTACATGGTTGGTTAGTTTGAAAACTTTCTTCCTTTTGTTGCATTGCGATTTCAAGTGAAATACAATGTTTTTCAAGTTGTAAAAATCTGTTAGAAAGTTCATTAAAAACTTCTTTATCAACCATATCATTTGATTTAAACATCTCAGCCGTAAACAAAGAACTTGATTCATCATCATGTTCAACATCCTGATCACTTTCTCCCCCTTTATGACTAATATTTGTTGAATTAGAGATGTTATTGCTATCAGTCTTTTCCAACAAATTTGTGTCATAACTGGGCTTAATATGATCAGTATGCTGTCGTTCATTAGAAAGTACACTATGTTGATCAGTCAAGGGTACCTTAGCACATGACACCTGTTCATTTTCTGGTATGATGTCTACATCTACATCTTGTGTAACACGGGTTGCTGAACTGCTGCTTGGGTGAAGCTTCTCTGTTTCTGTTCCTCTGCACTCAGTGACAACTGATCCAACATTTGATGCTTTACCCGAATCAACATTGATATTTCTTGATTGCACCCGACTTTCATTCATCTTGATGTCACACTTAGGTTTGTCTTGTACTCTCTTTTCAATGTACTTCTTGAAATTACCCATGAGTTGGAGTAGTGTATCTCTGAACATGTCAACCTCAACTCCCGTGTAATTAGTAAAATACTTATTAGTCATTTGGTTCTCAGTGATTTGTGAATCAATGAACACTTGGAGTTGGTTGTTGATCACACAAAAGGCAGCCATGGATCTTCCTTCAGAAAATTTTACTTCGTCAAGTTGTTGTTCAAGTTGGTCTAAATACAGAGTCATTTTGACTGTGAAAGTCTGAACATCTTGACCAAAGAGTGATGTGAATGCACGTTCGTAAGCGAATGCGCGTTCGTATCCTGTTAGGTATCCAGGTCATTCAAAGAGAACCTTGAGATGTGATTGAAGAAGTCGAAAACATTCAATGCTCCTTTCCTTTGCATTATCGGGCAAATTTTGCGGCTGATGAAATTCTCTCTCAGAAATGACCAAGTCTGAAGTGGTAGACATGATGTAAGCGTGCACGGGATTTTACAATTCTATGATTTAAACCGAGAAATAGATTCTTTCACGGGATTTTACAAAATCAAGAAGAAACCGTGAAATGATGCAAGAGGACTTTAGTGATTGAGTGTGAGATGATAAACCTTGCAAGGTACAATTAGTTATCTAAGTCAAGTCACAACGAGTCAAATCACACCAAGTCAAATCATAATTAGTCAAATTGCAAGAATCAACTCGCAACGTCATATTGTAATTGGACAAGTTGCAACAACTCAAATTGCAACAATTCTCAAATCACAGAACTATTCAACTCGCAGCGTATAGTCACCTCACAACAACTTGATCAACTAGCAGTGAGTTATCAATTCGCACTAAGAGTCAACCAGCAGTGAGTTATCAACAAGCAGTATGATTTGGTTCGGTTGATGCAAATTGTAATGTTGAAAAGTTTGGTCTAAAAACTTAAAACCTTAATAACTTCACTCGGGAGGTGATTTGGGCCTCAAAAAATTCATTTCACAACTTTGTGGTGAAGCCTCACAATATTCAGCCTGTTCCGGACGTTTTGACAGCTAATTCGCTGAAAACGGAGTTACGGTTCAAAAGTTATGGCCGTTTGAAGTTTTGACATAAAAAGTCAACTTTGGTCAACTCGCTGAATGACCAACTCGCTGAATGGCAACTCTCTAGAATGGCAACTCGCTAAAAAAAGGTCAACTCGCTAGACCAACTCGCTGAATAGGTCAACTCGCTAGATCAACTCGCTAGAACCAACTCTCTGGAACCAACTCTCTGGAACCAACTCGCTAGAACCAACTCTCTGGAACCAACTCTCTGGAACCAACTCGCTAGAACCAAAACTCTACCAAGAACATGACAAAACTATCACTTTCTAGCGTTTTATCTTCTTTTCCCTTTATAGTAAAAAGACAAATCACCACCCAATACACCACAAATCTCTAGAAATACTAACCAAATTATACACAACTCTCTACCAAGAACATTTACCAAGAGACAACTCTCTACCAAGAAACTTTCATACTAATCCTCGAAATTGCCCAAGACTACCAATAAACATATGAAACAAACAATCTAAACACTAAACCAAGTTCTTATCAAACATCTAATCAAGAAAGTACAACCATAAATCAATTCCAATCACCAACAAAATCAAACTATGGATTTTTTCTTAAATACTATTCGAACCAATCACCATAAACATAAAAACCAAACTAAAATCCGAGTTCAAACAATCCCAAAGATCAAACCATGGCTCTTGATACCAATTGTAGGATATTCATAATTGTAACATGTATGGGTTATTGTGATTATGATTCGAATTAATAGAAGAAAAGTAGAGAGAGGAAGAGAGTTGGGAGAATTCCTAGAGAGAGAAAGAGATGAGAGAAAAGTGAGAAGGTTAGATTGAAATGAAAGGAAGCTCCAACCCTCTCCCTTGGGTGGGACAGGGTATATATACTACAACTACTTGTGCTCCATGAAACGAGCTGTAGAGTGAGCTGACAGTGGGTAAATACCTGACCCACTCTACGAATACTATTTACACATTAACCTACTATTAGCTAAATATTAAACTAACTACGAGCTATCATAATGCTATTACATCATTCGGGTGACCGAGTCTTCCATAGGAATATTTGTATTCCTAATAGGAAGCATGCAAAGCAAAGCAAAGCAGCGCAAGGGGCCTAAAGCTGAGGCAAAAAAAAAAAAAAAAAAAAAAAAAAAAAAAAAAAAAAAAAAAAAAACCGCAAGGGGCAAGAAAAGCAGGCAACCCTAGGGGAGAAACACAAAAACAGGGAAAGCAACGCACGGGGCCTAAACTAAGGCAAAGCACCTTGCCCACTAAGCGCCCAAAACAGCCTAAACCCACTAAGCACCTAGCCAGTACTACCCACCAATCCTAATTCTATCTCTCCACGCCTTCCGATCTGAGGTCATGTCCTCGGACAAGAGAAGCTCTTTCATATTGAGCTTAAGTCTGTCTTCCCATGTGAGTTTGGGTCTACCCCTTCTTCTAACGCCATCGACTACAAGGGCTTCAACTCTTCTAACTGGCGCTGATTGTGGCCTCCTCCTGACATGATCGAACCACCTCAACCTACCTTCTCTCATCTTCGTGATAATGTTCTCTATACCAAAAATCAGAAACCCTAAAAAAATCACAACATATACAATGATGGTAGGCGAGAATACATTGATCTGTATGGACAATTCCAAATGGATGACCGAAGACAACTTAATTACTTGGTTTATTAATCAAAGCGAAGCTATTGAATTATACTGCGAAAGAAAACTCAAAGTACGTCTTCTTCTTAATTTTTTATTATTTGCTGTTGTTGAATTGTTATTATATACGAAGTACTATATATTACTTGCAGGCTCATCCGGATAACCTTGTTGGCATAGTTCAAATGGGTGAGCTAGATCTTGGTGTTCAGCTTTATCCTACTAATGATTTGCAACTCGTCAAGCTTGTACTTGATCGATGTATGTCAACTAACTACTACTACTACTACCACTACTACTACTACTACTACTACTACTACTACTACTACTACTACTACTACTACTACTACTACTACTACTACATATGTTTATTTATTTATTTATTTTTTTATGATGTTTAACATAAGCATCAAATTTCCAATAATAATTATCAGGTTTGTTTGTTTGTTTGTTACTCAATCTTACCATCATCAATCCATCAACAACTAACCTTCTAGCGCTCAAACTTTGTAAGAGTTGTTGGTTGGATCACAAACATCTGGATAAAAGGATTGTTGTGTTTGCTGGAGGGTATGTTATTTATTATATTAGTTAGTTTATCCAATTATGTATGTTATCTTTTCTCTGATTGTTGTTGGCTTTCGATCAGTCCTTTGAATTTTGCTGACGAGCACTTGAAAGCAGTTGTCGAGCACTTAAAAGAAGATACAGGTGTAGTTGTTGATGTTGTTGACTTCTTTTCCGTGGTCAACCAATCTAAAGTGAAAAAACTTCTTAACTTGGTTAAGTATATGAATGAGCAGAATAATGATAAGAATAAAGAGGGCACCTATTTTCGTGTCGAGCCAGAGGAGGAGGGTTCTATCTCTGACCACCTATCAACTTCTTCAACCCTCCCTCCTCTTGTTGCAAAAGGTGGAAGAAGCCGCAAGAAAAAGAAACAGAAACGCCCCGTTCAATTCCTGGTTTCAACCAGGACAAAGAAACATAAGGAACAACCCGTTCTATTGGCTCATCCACTGATTGAAAACTACTACTACAAGTGTTTGTGAAATGTTTAATGTTGCTCTTTCTTTCTTAAATAAAGGTTGAACCTGGTTTTGTATAACATGTACTCTTTGTTGTTTTGTGTTCCCGGACAAAAAAATGTTGCAACTATATTACTATCTACTTATTTTGGAGATTAATTATTGGAATATGTTTGTATCAACTGTCTGTAACTTCTGTTGCTGTTATAGTGCAAGAAGAATCTGATTATTTCTTGCTCTATGTTCGTTATTGAGTTACTTCAAGTTTAGCTCATCTTGCTAGTAACTGTTTGTAGTTACCCCGATAATTATTGATTGAGTTCAACTTCTACTTTTGTTGTTGAAGTTGTTTTATATTATTTAATGCCTTTTTATTTATTTTATTTTTTAATTTATGAATGAGGTTTTAGTTTGATTGTTAAAAAAATTGAAAATGAATATAAAAAATTAAAAAATGTAGATGTATATCGACTTATTAATTACAACAAGTAGGTCGCTAAAGTAGTATATGAGAGAGAAAGTTGAGGTGTCAGTAGAGATTCCTTGACCATCCACAATGGGTTTAGTTGGTATATGTAACACCCCTAAAATACCGCAGCGGAAGACTGTGTCACAGGGGTGCTACTTCATAATACAAAGTACAAGTTATAGAAAACGAACTCTAAATGAGACGTTTTGAAAAGTTACCATTCGATTAATGAATTCAAAGTTACAAACATGAGTTTCCAAAGTATGATACATAAATGTATACAAAGTTTTGAATGGTAAATGATAAAAGCGTAAGTCTTCAGAATATGCAGCTTGACTCTAAGTTCCACGCACTAGCGATCGTCTTACTAACCTGAGATAAACATGCTAAAGTGTCAACACAATGGTTGGTGAGTTCATAGAGTTTATCTTAAAACAGTTGAAAAAGCCTCAAAAGAATGTTCACATAGCAAAGGCATTGTGAATCCACTCAGTTACAAGTCCCGCCATAGGAGACTTGTAACCTGTGTGTTCACAACCCACTGCTAACATATAGTATAATAAAGACATGTATAAGTTCATCAAGACAATTAAGCAATTAGTAGTGAGTCTCTACTTCATCTCCGAAGACCTCACTTTTATGATGTATCCAACATTCACAAATGTTAGGATGTATCAAAGACAACTGGGAGCCACTTCCCAAAGATAAGACAGTCATGTATGTATGAAATAAAGTATAATGCAATCAAGTATAAGACAATCAAGTATGAAACAATCAAGTATAAATGTTTTGAGTATTTGTACAAGTAAGCAAGTAGTTGTGCATGTATCCCCCCCAAAGAGTTAAAACAAGTACGAAAAGAGTAGGGGCTATGACTCACCTTAAGTCTATGTAATGAGAAATGAAAGTGGTAGTCGAATCGTGAAAGTCTCTAATAGCAGCCTATAATAGAACGTTGCGACTTAGGTTTGGAGTAATGTCTAAGAATACGAAGAATTGCCTATATATGTCTTGCATAATGTTCATGATGTAGTACTTTAGTATAATGTGTAATTCTTTGAATATAAATGGCTTATGAAACATGTATAGGTTGTATATCTCTTACTACCGTTCGGGCCGACATAATTCAGAAGTCATGGAGTAAACGTTCGAGAAGCCAGGACACTTTAATTCGTAAATCCACAACTCGTCTCGACGGCTTACTTAATGAACTCCTCACATGAGGCTCCCTACTATTGTAGTATTCGATAATATATATATAAGCTTTTTGATCTTTAATAGTTATATGGTCTTTAGCCGTGGCTTTGCCGTGACCTTGGTCATTGTTACCATGGTCTTGAGACTCAACCTTGGCTTTATCCATGGTTGTGGTCTTGGCTTTAGGTCATTAGACCTCTTGGTCTCATCTAATTATAACAATTATATAGTTACTTTGGTCTAAAAATGGGCTGTTAAGAATTTGAAGAAAATTATCACTCAGAAAGCGTTTTCAGGGCTCGGGCTTCTTTGACCCTGAACGAAAACGTCGTTCCGGACAACTTTCGTGTTTTAACTTTTTGATGAATCGGACCAGAAGTGGGACTTTCAAAATCAAAATTTGATCAGAATGCTATTTAGGCAGTTTTGCCGTTTTGGTTTCGCTAACTTCAAATGGTCATAACTTTTGACTCGTGTACTCGTTTTGGGTGATTCAAATTGCTATGTTTTCCTTGTTAAGTCCTCTTTAACAGTAAGTAAGTGTCAAATATCAAAGTTATACTATTGTGGTCGTGGTTTTCCATAAAAATCACTAGTTTGCTTGTTTACTTGTCATAAGTTAACATATGTATACCAATACTCGTTTTATCCATTTTTAAACATCATGAACACAATAACAAGAAAATATATAGCATGAAAAGAACACAAAGAGCATGAAAATGATATTGAGCAAGAAAGTGTATAAGGGTTTCTTACAACTTTTGGCTTTCACTTAAGAAAGGAAGTCAAGTATAGAACTAGGACACTAAACCTAATCTTGCAAACCCTTCACCACAACTCTTGTAACCCTTGCTAGCCTTGATATAAACCTTGTGAAAACCATTCACTTCAGCCCCTAATCACCTTGTGTAGCTCCTAATTCAACCATGGAATCACCAAACAAACTTAAGAACTAGGTAGAGAATACTAAGACCTTGAACTTTGTAGTGTAACTTGTATATTGATGATCAAAGGATCATGGTGCTAGGTATTTATGTTGTGGCATTTTTGGTGATGAAGAAAGGAAGGGATTAGCTTGCTATTTATACTATGAATGAGGAGGTTAGGAAGGTTACTAGGAAAGTGCTAAAACTTGGAGACAAAGTTGTAAATAAATATGATCTAATGGCTAAAGTCATGAGATGATGCCACAAGTGTGAATGTCCCCCCTAGTGGCGGTTCATGAACTTGGAGAACAAGGTGTGGACTTTTGATGATATTATCCTAAGTATGTAGCTAGTTTTGGACCCGTAAATTGCTAACCGTAAGTTATTAAGTCACAAAACGTAAAACCGGGCATCCTAAAAATATGAAACTTGAAAGTATGGTTAAACATGTCAATATACTCCATAATAAAATATAAAATGAGTGGTAGGTTCTATCGGGTGCTAAAACCCTGTTAAAAACTGGAAACACGGGTCTAAAACGCGTAATTCGCGCAAAACGCTGAATTGGAAAACGTAAAATTCCGAAACTTTTGGAATTGTCCTAAAATGAGAGAAAATCATATTTCTATTGTTTATAATGTTTTATGGACATATCGGGATGCTGGAATGACGTTTAAACCTAAAAGTAAATCTCGGACACGGCTTTGTGATTTTTGCAGAAATGATCCAACGAGTGTCAAACTCTCGGATTATCGTTAGTTTAACTTACGAGAATATGAAATAAAAATTTCTGTGATGAATAGTGAAAAGTGAATAGTAAAAAGTGAATAGTGAAATTTTCGGGAATAAAAGTTAACCTGAAATTGCGAATTGTTACAGTCTCTACCCCTTAAGGAAACTTCGTCCCGAAGTTTAGTGTGTCTAGGAGAATTCGGAATCTCTAATATAGTGGTGTTCACTCTGATTCGTCTAAGGTTGTGGTTAAGGAGTTGTATCGGATGTAAATAAGCCCACTTATTTATAACTCTTTACTTACATAAAGAAGCGTCCAAATTTATGTAAGTAAGGGATCATAAACTCATGGTTCGGTGATTTACAATTTCTTTATTTAACTGAAGAGGCGTCCCAATCCATTTAAATAAGGAGATTCTAAAACATCCTACTTAAGAATTTCCGACATAAAATCCGCCTTCTGAGGCCGATAGTAAGATAATCAAGCCATCAAATCCCTAAAGCTAAGCAATAATATTATTTAACTCAAATCTTGTGTCTCATCAAACAAGAACTGTCACAAGATCAAGTTAACTAATTAGTTATTACTGAGCTCCATGTTTTTAATGACTCGGCTAATCTCTGGGGCTCCTTATAATACTACAGTCACATCATCTAACAGCGTGGAACTAAGCAAACCTGTAACCAAAAAGCATATGTGTATGTATTGTGTGTAAGGCAAATAAAGAGGAAGGTCCCAACGTATATAGCAGTTATAGTCTAGGCACTAAATGCAACCTAGTTCTCTATAACCAAGGCTCTGGTACCAATCTGTAACACCCCTAAAATACCGCAGCGGAAGACTGTGTCACAGGGGTGCTACTTCGTAATACAAAGTACAAGTTATAGAAAACGAACTCTAAATGAGACATTTTGAAAAGTTACCATTCGATTAATGAATTCAAAGTTACAAACATGAGTTTCCAAAGTATGATACATAAATGTATACAAAGTTTTGAATGGTAAATGATAAAAGCGTAAGTCTTCAGAATATGCAGCTTGACTCTAAGTTCCACGCACTAGCTATCGTCTTACTAACCTGAGATAAACATGCTAAAGTGTCAACACAATGGTTGGTGAGTTCATAGAGTTTGTCTTAAAACAGTTGAAAAAGCCTCAAAAGAATGTTCACATAGCAAAGGCATTGTGAATCCACTCAGTTACAAGTCCCGCCATAAGAGACTTGTAACCTGTGTGTTCACAACCCACTGCTAACATATAGTATAATAAAGACATGTATAAGTTCATCAAGACAATTAAGCAATTAGTAGTGAGTCTCTACTTCATCTCCGAAGACCTCACTTTTATGATGTATCCAACATTCACAAATGTTAGGATGTATCAAAGACAACTGGGAGCCACTTCCCAAAGATAACTGGGAGCCACTTCCCAAAGATAAAAGTTTATTGGGACCCACTTCCCAAAGATAAGACAGTCATGTATGTATGAAATCAAGTATAATGCAATCAAGTATAAGACAATCAAGTATGAAACAATCAAGTATAAATGTTTTGAGTATTTGTACAAGTAAGCAAGTAGTTGTGCATGTATCCCCCCCAAAGAGTTAAAACAAGTACGAAAAGAGTAGGGGCTATGACTCACCTTAAGTCTATGTAATGAGAAATGAAAGTGGTAGTCGAATCGTGAAAGTCTCTAATAGCAGCCTATAATAGAACGTTGCGACTTAGGTTTGGAGTAATGTCTAAGAATACGAAGAATTGCCTATATATGTCTTGCATAATGTTCATGATGTAGTACTTTAGTATAATGTGTAATTCTTTGAATATAAATGGCTTATGAAACATGTATAGGTTGTATATCTCTTACTACCGTTCGGGCCGACATAATTCAGAAGTCATGGAGTAAACGTTCGAGAAGCCAGGACACTTTAATTCGTAAATCCACAACTCGTCTCGACGGCTTACTTAATGAACTCCTCACATGAGGCTCCCTACTATTGTAGTATTCGATAATATATATATAAGCTTTTTGATCTTTAATAGTTATATGGTCTTTAGCCGTGGCTTTGCCGTGACCTTGGTCATTGTTACCATGGTCTTGAGACTCAACCTTGGCTTTATCCATGGTTGTGGTCTTGGCTTTAGGTCATTAGACCTCTTGGTCTCATCTAATTATAACCATTATATAGTTACTTTGGTCTAAAAATGGGCTGTTAAGAATTTGAAGAAAATTATCACTCAGAAAGCGTTTTCAGGGCTCGAGCTTCTTTGTTCCTGAATGAAAACGTCGTTCCGGACAACTTTCATGTTTTAACTTTTTGATGAATCGGACCAGAAGTGGGACTTTCAAAATCAAAATTTGATCAGAATGCTATTTAGGCAGTTTTGCCGTTTTGGTTTCGCTAACTTCAAATGGTCATAACTTTTGCCGTTTTGGTTTCGCTAACTTCAAATGGTCATAACTTTTGACTCGTGTACTCGTTTTGGGTGATTCAAATTGCTATGTTTTCCTTGTTAAGTCCTATTTAACAGTAAGTAAGTGTCAAATATCAAAGTTATACTATTGTGGTCGTGGTTTTCCATAAAAATCACTAGTTTGCTTGTTTACTTGTCATAAGTTAACATATGTATACCAATACTTGTTTTATCCATTTTTAAACATCATGAACACAATAACAAGAAAATATATAGCATGAAAAGAACACAAAGAGCATGAAAATGATATTGAGCAAGAAAGTGTATAAGGGTTTCTTACAACTTTTGGCTTTCACTTAAGAAAGGAAGTCAAGTATAGAACTAGGACACTAAACCTAATCTTGCAAACCCTTCACCACAACTCTTGTAATCCTTGCTAGCCTTGATATAAACCTTGTGAAAACCATTCACTTCAGCCCCTAATCACCTTGTGTAGCTCCTAATTCAACCATGGAATCACCAAACAAACTTAAGAACTAGGTAGAGAATACTAAGACCTTGAACTTTGTAGTGTAACTTGTATATTGATGATCAAAGGATCATGGTGCTAGGTATTTATGTTGTGGCATTTTTGGTGATGAAGAAAGGAAGGGATTAGCTTGCTATTTATACTATGAATGAGGAGGTTAGGAAGGTTACTAGGAAAGTGCTAAAACTTGGAGACAAAGTTGTAAATAAATATGATCTAATGGCTAAAGTCATGAGATGATGCCACAAGTGTGAATGTCCCCCCTAGTGGCGGTTCATGAACTTGGAGAACAAGGTGTGGACTTTTGATGATATTATCCTAAGTATGTAGCTAGTTTTGGACCCGTAAATTGCTAACCGTAAGTTATTAAGTCACAAAACGTAAAACCGGGCATCCTAAAAATATGAAACTTGAAAGTATGGTTAAACATGTCAATATACTCCATAATAAAATATAAAATGAGTGGTAGGTTCTATCGGGTGCTAAAACCCTGCTAAAAACTGGAAACACGGGTCTAAAACGCGTAATTCGCGCAAAACGCTGAATTGGAAAACGTAAAATTCCGAAACTTTTGGAATTGTCCTAAAATGAGAGAAAATCATATTTCTATTGTTTATAATGTTTTATGGACATATCGGGATGCTGGAATGACGTTTAAACCTAAAAGTAAATCTCGGACACGGCTTTGTGATTTTTGCAGAAATGATCCAACGAGTGTCAAACTCTCGGATTATCGTTAGTTTAACTTACGAGAATATGAAATAAAAATTTCTGTGATGAATAGTGAAAAGTGAATAGTAAAAAGTGAATAGTGAAATTTTCGGGAATAAAAGTTAACCTGAAATTGCGAATTGTTACAGTCTCTACCCCTTAAGGAAACTTCGTCCCGAAGTTTAGTGTGTCTAGGAGAATTCGGAATCTCTAATATAGTGGTGTTCACTCTGATTCGTCTAAGGTTGTGGTTAAGGAGTTGTATCGGATGTAAATAAGCCCACTTATTTATAACTCTTTACTTACATAAAGAAGCGTCCAAATTTATGTAAGTAAGGGATCATAAACTCATGGTTCGGTGATTTACAATTTCTTTATTTAACTGAAGAGGCGTCCCAATCCATTTAAATAAGGAGATTCTAAAACATCCTACTTAAGAATTTCCGACATAAAATCCGCCTTCTGAGGCCGATAGTAAGATAATCAAGCCATCAAATCCCTAAAGCTAAGCAATAATATTATTTAACTCAAATCTTGTGTCTCATCAAACAAGAACTGTCACAAGATCAAGTTAACTAATTAGTTATTACTGAGCTCCATGTTTTTAATGACTCGGCTAATCTCTGGGGCTCCTTATAATACTACAGTCACATCATCTAACAGCGTGGAACTAAGCAAACCTCTAACCAAAAAGCATATGTGTATGTATTGTGTGTAAGGCAAATAAAGAGGAAGGTCCCAACGTATATAGCAGTTATAGTCTAGGCACTAAATGCAACCTAGTTCTCTATAACCAAGGCTCTGGTACCAATCTGTAACACCCCTAAAATACCGCAGCGGAAGACTGTGTCACAGGGGTGCTACTTCGTAATACAAAGTACAAGTTATAGAAAACGAACTCTAAATGAGACATTTTGAAAAGTTACCATTCGATTAATGAATTCAAAGTTACAAACATGAGTTTCCAAAGTATGATACATAAATGTATACAAAGTTTTGAATGGTAAATGATAAAAGCGTAAGTCTTCAGAATATGCAGCTTGACTCTAAGTTCCACGCACTAGCTATCGTCTTACTAACCTGAGATAAACATGCTAAAGTGTCAACACAATGGTTGGTGAGTTCATAGAGTTTGTCTTAAAACAGTTGAAAAAGCCTCAAAAGAATGTTCACATAGCAAAGGCATTGTGAATCCACTCAGTTACAAGTCCCGCCATAAGAGACTTGTAACCTGTGTGTTCACAACCCACTGCTAACATATAGTATAATAAAGACATGTATAAGTTCATCAAGACAATTAAGCAATTAGTAGTGAGTCTCTACTTCATCTCCGAAGACCTCACTTTTATGATGTATCCAACATTCACAAATGTTAGGATGTATCAAAGACAACTGGGAGCCACTTCCCAAAGATAACTGGGAGCCACTTCCCAAAGATAAAAGTTTATTGGGACCCACTTCCCAAAGATAAGACAGTCATGTATGTATGAAATCAAGTATAATGCAATCAAGTATAAGACAATCAAGTATGAAACAATCAAGTATAAATGTTTTGAGTATTTGTACAAGTAAGCAAGTAGTTGTGCATGTATCCCCCCCAAAGAGTTAAAACAAGTACGAAAAGAGTAGGGGCTATGACTCACCTTAAGTCTATGTAATGAGAAATGAAAGTGGTAGTCGAATCGTGAAAGTCTCTAATAGCAGCCTATAATAGAATGTTGCGACTTAGGTTTGGAGTAATGTCTAATAATACGAAGAATTGCCTATATATGTCTTGCATAATGTTCATGATGTAGTACTTTAGTATAATGTGTAATTCTTTGAATATAAATGGCTTATGAAACATGTATAGGTTGTATATCTCTTACTACCGTTCGGGCCGACATAATTCAGAAGTCATGGAGTAAACGTTCGAGAAGCCAGGACACTTTAATTCGTAAATCCACAACTCGTCTCGACGGCTTACTTAATGAACTCCTCACATGAGGCTCCCTACTATTGTAGTATTCGATAATATATATATAAGCTTTTTGATCTTTAATAGTTATATGGTCTTTAGCCGTGGCTTTGCCGTGACCTTGGTCATTGTTACCATGGTCTTGAGACTCAACCTTGGCTTTATCCATGGTTGTGGTCTTGGCTTTAGGTCATTAGACCTCTTGGTCTCATCTAATTATAACCATTATATAGTTACTTTGGTCTAAAAATGGGCTGTTAAGAATTTGAAGAAAATTATCACTCAGAAAGCGTTTTCAGGGCTCGAGCTTCTTTGATCCTGAACGAAAACGTCGTTCCGGACAACTTTCGTGTTTTAACTTTTTGATGAATCGGACCAGAAGTGGGACTTTCAAAATCAAAATTTGATCAGAATGCTATTTAGGCAGTTTTGCCGTTTTGGTTTCGCTAACTTCAAATGGTCATAACTTTTGACTCGTGTACTCGTTTTGGGTGATTCAAATTGCTATGTTTTCCTTGTTAAGTCCTCTTTAACAGTAAGTAAGTGTCAAATATCAAAGTTATACTATTGTGGTCGTGGTTTTCCATAAAAATCACTAGTTTGCTTGTTTACTTGTCATAAGTTAACATATGTATACCAATACTCGTTTTATCCATTTTTAAACATCATGAACACAATAACAAGAAAATATATAGCATGAAAAGAACACAAAGAGCATGAAAATGATATTGAGCAAGAAAGTGTATAAGGGTTTCTTACAACTTTTGGCTTTCACTTAAGAAAGGAAGTCAAGTATAGAACTAGGACACTAAACCTAATCTTGCAAATCCTTCACCACAACTCTTGTAACCCTTGCTAGCCTTGATATAAACCTTGTGAAAACCATTCACTTCAGCCCCTAATCACCTTGTGTAGCTCCTAATTCAACCATGGAATCACCAAACAAACTTAAGAACTAGGTAGAGAATACTAAGACCTTGAACTTTGTAGTGTAACTTGTATATTGATGATCAAAGGATCATGGTGCTAGGTATTTATGTTGTGGCATTTTTGGTGATGAAGAAAGGAAGGGATTAGCTTGCTATTTATACTATGAATGAGGAGGTTAGGAAGGTTACTAGGAAAGTGCTAAAACTTGGAGACAAAGTTGTAAATAAATATGATCTAATGGCTAAAGTCATGAGATGATGCCACAAGTGTGAATGTCCCCCCTAGTGGCGGTTCATGAACTTGGAGAACAAGGTGTGGACTTTTGATGATATTATCCTAAGTATGTAGCTAGTTTTGGACCCGTAAATTGCTAACCGTAAGTTATTAAGTCACAAAACGTAAAACCGGGCATCCTAAAAATATGAAACTTGAAAGTATGGTTAAACATGTCAATATACTCCATAATAAAATATAAAATGAGTGGTAGGTTCTATCGGGTGCTAAAACCCTGCTAAAAACTGGAAACACGGGTCTAAAACGCGTAATTCGCGCAAAACGCTGAATTGGAAAACGTAAAATTCCGAAACTTTTGGAATTGTCCTAAAATGAGAGAAAATCATATTTCTATTGTTTATAATGTTTTATGGACATATCGGGATGCTGGAATGACGTTTAAACCTAAAAGTAAATCTCGGACACGGCTTTGTGATTTTTGCAGAAATGATCCAACGAGTGTCAAACTCTCGGATTATCGTTAGTTTAACTTACGAGAATATGAAATAAAAATTTCTGTGATGAATAGTGAAAAGTGAATAGTAAAAAGTGAATAGTGAAATTTTCGGGAATAAAAGTTAACCTGAAATTGCGAATTGTTACAGTCTCTACCCCTTAAGGAAACTTCGTCCCGAAGTTTAGTGTGTCTAGGAGAATTCGGAATCTCTAATATAGTGGTGTTCACTCTGATTCGTCTAAGGTTGTGGTTAAGGAGTTGTATCGGATGTAAATAAGCCCACTTATTTATAACTCTTTACTTACATAAAGAAGCGTCCAAATTTATGTAAGTAAGGGATCATAAACTCATGGTTCGGTGATTTACAATTTCTTTATTTAACTGAAGAGGCGTCCCAATCCATTTAAATAAGGAGATTCTAAAACATCCTACTTAAGAATTTCCGACATAAAATCCGCCTTCTGAGGCCGATAGTAAGATAATCAAGCCATCAAATCCCTAAAGCTAAGCAATAATATTATTTAACTCAAATCTTGTGTCTCATCAAACAAGAACTGTCACAAGATCAAGTTAACTAATTAGTTATTACTGAGCTCCATGTTTTTAATGACTCGGCTAATCTCTAGGGCTCCTTATAATACTACAGTCACATCATCTAACAGCGTGGAACTAAGCAAACCTCTAACCAAAAAGCATATGTGTATGTATTGTGTGTAAGGCAAATAAAGAGGAAGGTCCCAACGTATATAGCAGTTATAGTCTAGGCACTAAATGCAACCTAGTTCTCTATAACCAAGGCTCTGGTACCAATCTGTAACACCCCTAAAATACCGCAGCGGAAGACTGTGTCACAGGGGTGCTACTTCGTAATACAAAGTACAAGTTATAGAAAACGAACTCTAAATGAGACATTTTGAAAAGTTACCATTCGATTAATGAATTCAAAGTTACAAACATGAGTTTCCAAAGTATGATACATAAATGTATACAAAGTTTTGAATGGTAAATGATAAAAGCGTAAGTCTTCAGAATACGCAGCTTGACTCTAAGTTCCACGCACTAGCTATCGTCTTACTAACCTGAGATAAACATGCTAAAGTGTCAACACAATGGTTGGTGAGTTCATAGAGTTTGTCTTAAAACAGTTGAAAAAGCCTCAAAAGAATGTTCACATAGCAAAGGCATTGTGAATCCACTCAGTTACAAGTCCCGCCATAAGAGACTTGTAACCTGTGTGTTCACAACCCACTGCTAACATATAGTATAATAAAGACATGTATAAGTTCATCAAGACAATTAAGCAATTAGTAGTGAGTCTCTACTTCATCTCCGAAGACCTCACTTTTATGATGTATCCAACATTCACAAATGTTAGGATGTATCAAAGACAACTGGGAGCCACTTCCCAAAGATAACTGGGAGCCACTTCCCAAAGATAAAAGTTTATTGGGACCCACTTCCCAAAGATAAGACAGTCATGTATGTATGAAATCAAGTATAATGCAATCAAGTATAAGACAATCAAGTATGAAACAATCAAGTATAAATGTTTTGAGTATTTGTACAAGTAAGCAAGTAGTTGTGCATGTATCCCCCCCAAAGAGTTAAAACAAGTACGAAAAGAGTAGGGGCTATGACTCACCTTAAGTCTATGTAATGAGAAATGAAAGTGGTAGTCGAATCGTGAAAGTCTCTAATAGCAGCCTATAATAGAACGTTGCGACTTAGGTTTGGAGTAATGTCTAAGAATACGAAGAATTGCCTATATATGTCTTGCATAATGTTCATGATGTAGTACTTTAGTATAATGTGTAATTCTTCGAATATACATGGCTTATGAAACATGTATAGGTTGTATATCTCTTACTACCGTTCGGGCCGACATAATTCAGAAGTCATGGAGTAAACGTTCGAGAAGCCAGGACACTTTAATTCGTAAATCCACAACTCGTCTCGACGGCTTACTTAATGAACTCCTCACATGAGGCTCCCTACTATTGTAGTATTCGATAATATATATATAAGCTTTTTGATCTTTAATAGTTATATGGTCTTTAGCCGTGGCTTTGCCGTGACCTTGGTCATTGTTACCATGGTCTTGAGACTCAACCTTGGCTTTATCCATGGTTGTGGTCTTGGCTTTAGGTCATTAGACCTCTTGGTCTCATCTAATTATAACCATTATATAGTTACTTTGGTCTAAAAATGGGTTGTTAAGAATTTGAAGAAAATTATCACTCAGAAAGCGTTTTCAGGGCTCGAGCTTCTTTGATCCTGAACGAAAACGTCGTTCCGGACAACTTTCGTGTTTTAACTTTTTGATGAATCGGACCAGAAGTGGGACTTTCAAAATCAAAATTTGATCAGAATGCTATTTAGGCAGTTTTGCCGTTTTGGTTTCGCTAACTTCAAATGGTCATAACTTTTGACTCGTGTACTCGTTTTGGGTGATTCAAATTGCTATGTTTTCCTTGTTAAGTCCTCTTTAACAGTAAGTAAGTGTCAAATATCAAAGTTATACTATTGTGGTCGTGGTTTTCCATAAAAATCACTAGTTTGCTTGTTTACTTGTCATAAGTTAACATATGTATACCAATACTCGTTTTATCCATTTTTAAACATCATGAACACAATAACAAGAAAATATATAGCATGAAAAGAACACAAAGAGCATGAAAATGATATTGAGCAAGAAAGTGTATAAGGGTTTCTTACAACTTTTGGCTTTCACTTAAGAAAGGAAGTCAAGTATAGAACTAGGACACTAAACCTAATCTTGCAAACCCTTCACCACAACTCTTGTAACCCTTGCTAGCCTTGATATAAACCTTGTGAAAACCATTCACTTCAGCCCCTAATCACCTTGTGTAGCTCCTAATTCAACCATGGAATCACCAAACAAACTTAAGAACTAGGTAGAGAATACTAAGACCTTGAACTTTGTAGTGTAACTTGTATATTGATGATCAAAGGATCATGGTGCTAGGTATTTATGTTGTGGCATTTTTGGTGATGAAGAAAGGAAGGGATTAGCTTGCTATTTATACTATGAATGAGGAGGTTAGGAAGGTTACTAGGAAAGTGCTAAAACTTGGAGACAAAGTTGTAAATAAATATGATCTAATGGCTAAAGTCATGAGATGATGCCACAAGTGTGAATGTCCCCCCTAGTGGCGGTTCATGAACTTGGAGAACAAGGTGTGGACTTTTGATGATATTATCCTAAGTATGTAGCTAGTTTTGGACCCGTAAATTGCTAACCGTAAGTTATTAAGTCACAAAACGTAAAACCGGGCATCCTAAAAATATGAAACTTGAAAGTATGGTTAAACATGTCAATATACTCCATAATAAAATATAAAATGAGTGGTAGGTTCTATCGGGTGCTAAAACCCTGCTAAAAACTGGAAACACGGGTCTAAAACGCGTAATTCGCGCAAAACGCTGAATTGGAAAACGTAAAATTCCGAAACTTTTGGAATTGTCCTAAAATGAGAGAAAATCATATTTCTATTGTTTATAATGTTTTATGGACATATCGGGATGCTGGAATGACGTTTAAACCTAAAAGTAAATCTCGGACACGGCTTTGTGATTTTTGCAGAAATGATCCAACGAGTGTCAAACTCTCGGATTATCGTTAGTTTAACTTACGAGAATATGAAATAAAAATTTCTGAGATGAATAGTGAAAAGTGAATAGTAAAAAGTAAATAGTAAAAAGTGAATAGTGAAATTTTCGGAAATAAAAGTTAACCTGAAATTGCGAATTGTTACAGTCTCTACCCCTTAAGGAAACTTCGTCCCGAAGTTTAGTGTGTCTAGGAGAATTCGGAATCTCTAATATAGTGGTGTTCACTCTGATTCGTCTAAGGTTGTGGTTAAGGAGTTGTATCGGATGTAAATAAGCCCACTTATTTATAACTCTTTACTTACATAAAGAAGCGTCCAAATTTATGTAAGTAAGGGATCATAAACTCATGGTTCGGTGATTTACAATTTCTTTATTTAACTGAAGAGGCGTCCCAATCCATTTAAATAAGGAGATTCTAAAACATCCTACTTAAGAATTTCCGACATAAAATCCGCCTTCTGAGGCCGATAGTAAGATAATCAAGCCATCAAATCCCTAAAGCTAAGCAATAATATTATTTAACTCAAATCTTGTGTCTCATCAAACAAGAACTGTCACAAGATCAAGTTAACTAATTAGTTATTACTGAGCTCCATGTTTTTAATGACTCGGCTAATCTCTGGGGCTCCTTATAATACTACAGTCACATCATCTAACAGCGTGGAACTAAGCAAACCTCTAACCAAAAAATATATGTGTATGTATTGTGTGTAAGGCAAATAAAGAGGAAGGTCCCAACGTATATAGCAGTTATAGTCTAGGCACTAAATGCAACCTAGTTCTCTATAACCAAGGCTCTGGTACCAATCTGTAACACCCCTAAAATACCGCAGCGGAAGACTGTGTCACAGGGGTGCTACTTCGTAATACAAAGTACAAGTTATAGAAAACGAACTCTAAATGAGACGTTTTGAAAAGTTACCATTCGATTAATGAATTCAAAGTTACAAACATGAGTTTCCAAAGTATGATACATAAATGTATAAAAAGTTTTGAATGGTAAATGATAAAAGCGTAAGTCTTCAGAATATGCAGCTTGACTCTAAGTTCCACGCACTAGCTATCGTCTTACTAACCTGAGATAAACATGCTAAAGTGTCAACACAATGGTTGGTGAGTTCATAGAGTTTGTCTTAAAACAGTTGAAAAAGCCTCAAAAGAATGTTCACATAGCAAAGGCATTGTGAATCCACTCAGTTACAAGTCCCGCCATAAGAGACTTGTAACCTGTGTGTTCACAACCCACTGCTAACATATAGTATAATAAAGACATGTATAAGTTCATCAAGACAATTAAGCAATTAGTAGTGAGTCTCTACTTCATCTCCGAAGACCTCACTTTTATGATGTATCCAACATTCACAAATGTTAGGATGTATCAAAGACAACTGGGAGCCACTTCCCAAAGATAACTGGGAGCCACTTCCCAAAGATAAAAGTTTACTGGGAGCCACTTCCCAAAGATAAGACAGTCATGTATGTATGAAATCAAGTATAATGCAATCAAGTATAAGACAATCAAGTATGAAACAATCAAGTATAAATGTTTTGAGTATTTGTACAAGTAAGCAAGTAGTTGTGCATGTATCCCCCCTAAAGAGTTAAAACAAGTACGAAAAGAGTAGGGGCTATGACTCACCTTAAGTCTATGTAATGAGAAATGAAAGTGGTAGTCGAATCGTGAAAGTCTCTAATAGCAGCCTATAATAGAACGTTGCGACTTAGGTTTGGAGTAATGTCTAAGAATACGAAGAATTGCCTATATATGTCTTGCATAATGTTCATGATGTAGTACTTTAGTATAATGTGTAATTCTTTGAATATAAATGGCTTATGAAACATGTATAGGTTGTATATCTCTTACTACCGTTCGGGCCGACATAATTCAGAAGTCATGGAGTAAACGTTCGAGAAGCCAGGACACTTTAATTCGTAAATCCACAACTCGTCTCGACGGCTTACTTAATGAACTCCTCACATGAGGCTCCCTACTATTGTAGTATTCGATAATATATATATAAGCTTTTTGATCTTTAATAGTTATATGGTCTTTAGCCGTGGCTTTGCCGTGACCTTGGTCATTGTTACCATGGTCTTGAGACTCAACCTTGGCTTTAGCCATGGTTGTGGTCTTGGCTTTAGGTCATTAGACCTCTTGGTCTCATCTAATTATAACCATTATATAGTTACTTTGGTCTAAAAATGGGCTGTTAAGAATTTGAAGAAAATTATCACTCAGAAAGCGTTTTCAGGGCTCGAGCTTCTTTGCTCCTGAACGAAAATGTCGTTCCGGACAACATTCGTGTTTTAACTTTTTGATGAATCGGACCAGAAGTGGGACTTTCAAAATCAAAATTTGATCAGAATGCTATTTAGGCAGTTTTGCCGTTTTGGTTTCGCTAACTTCAAATGGTCATAACTTTTGACTCGTGTACTCGTTTTGGGTGATTCAAATTGCTATGTTTTCCTTGTTAAGTCCTCTTTAACAGTAAGTAAGTGTCAAATATCAAAGTTATACTATTGTGGTCGTGGTTTTCCATAAAAATCACTAGTTTGCTTGTTTACTTGTCATAAGTTAACATATGTATACCAATACTCGTTTTATCCATTTTTAAACATCATGAACACAATAACAAGAACATATATAGCATGAAAAGAACACAAAGAGCATGAAAATGATATTGAGCAAGAAAGTGTATAAGGGTTTCTTACAACTTTTGGCTTTCACTTAAGAAAGGAAGTCAAGTATAGAACTAGGACACTAAACCTAATCTTGCAAACCCTTCACCACAACTCTTGTAACCCTTGCTAGCCTTGATATAAACCTTGTGAAAACCATTCACTTCAGCCCCTAATCACCTTGTGTAGCTCCTAATTCAACCATGGAATCACCAAACAAACTTAAGAACTAGGTAGAGAATACTAAGACCTTGAACTTTGTAGTGTAACTTGTATATTGATGATCAAAGGATCATGGTGCTAGGTATTTATGTTGTGGCGTTTTTGGTGATGAAGAAAGGAAGGGATTAGCTTGCTATTTATACTATGAATGAGGAGGTTAGGAAGGTTACTAGGAAAGTGCTAAAACTTGGAGACAAAGTTGTAAATAAATATGATCTAATGGCTAAAGTCATGAGATGATGCCACAAGTGTGAATGTCCCCCCCTAGTGGCGGTTCATGAACTTGGAGAACAAGGTGTGGACTTTTGATGATATTATCCTAAGTATGTAGCTAGTTTTGGACCCGTAAATTGCTAACCGTAAGTTATTAAGTCACAAAACGTAAAACCGGGCATCCTAAAAATATGAAACTTGAAAGTATGGTTAAACATGTCAATATACTCCATAATAAAATATAAAATGAGTGGTGGGTTCTATCGGGTGCTAAAACCCTGCTAAAAACTGGAAACACGGGTCTAAAACGTGTAATTCGCGCAAAATGCTGAACTGGAAAACGTAAAATTCCGAAACTTTTGGAATTGTCCTAAAATGAGAGAAAATCATATTTCTATTGTTTATAATGTTTTATGGACATATCGGGATGCTGGAATGACGTTTAAACCTAAAAGTAAATCTCGGACACGGCTTTGTGATTTTTGCAGAAATGATCCGACGAGTGTCAAACTCTCGGATTATCGTTAAAATAGTTTAACTTACGAGAATATGAAATAAAAATTTCTGAGATGAATAGTGAAAAGTGAATAGTAAAAAAGTGAATAGTAAAAAGTGAATAGTGAAATTTTCGGGAATAAAAGTTAACCTGAAATTGCGAATTGTTACAGTATACGTGAAATGTCAGAAAAATAACTATACATGGCATTGATCTATAAAGCTCGTGTGTCTCTGAACAATCAAGCAATACACGTCTTTTTTATTGCTTTTTTTAATAAAATATTAGATGTCCTTTCAAAACAACAAAACTAGGCATTTTTTATTTTTATTTTTTTTTCAAATGGTAAATTATAGTAATAACACAAATGTTACTTACATCAATGAGACTAGAGTTATGGACATTCCCAAACTGTAAGATACTAACACAAATTGATACAATACAACAGAAACAAGATTATCTCAGATAACACTAGACTGTTATCTCAGACATTATTCAATACTTCATCACAGAACATATCATAACTCAGAGAACTGCAAGCAAAACTAGGTGTCCTTTTTATCACTTTTGTTAATAAAGTATTGATGTCGTTTTAAAATAGTACAGCTTCAATTTAAATTTGTAAATTTTATGGATTGTGTGAATTTTATGAATGGAAATGCAATGCTTAGGTGTCAATGTATTAACCTAAAAAAATTAGGTGCATTAAGGATGCCCTTATTACAACTAGTCTAAAGGGGGTGTATTTTTTTATTTGTTACCTAAGAGAATTTAACCCATGTGAGACCCACCTCTATATAAGCTACTTAATGAGAAGAAACTTATAAATTTTAGCTTGCGAATGTAGACAAACTGACAAAAATTGTAGGTTCTATTTAAAAAATTAATATTATTGAATCGATAGGTCCCACTGACCTTTCCCATAAAGTAAAAAAGAAACACCCCGAAGTGGATGGTATTTATAACTCTTAATTAAACTTTAGTTGCCACATAACAACCAATAGAACATTTAGCACCTGACCACTCAATAAGATGTTTAAAGAAATACAACCAAAGTAAATATCTCCATGAACCAACAAGCTGATAGCTCAAAAGGACCTACCAACAAAGTTGTCCTCACATACCCTATTGGGAATTTTCCATTTCAAAAAAATCAATTCATACATTATTTAGTAATAATTGTATTTAAAAAAAAATTATTTTCTTATTAAATAACATTTTATATTTATCTATAACACAAGTAGAAGATAAATACCAAAAATATAGATAAGATACAATTAACACAAGTAAAAGATAAATACAAACAATATAGATAAGATGCAATTAATAATAGGATTAAAATTTTTAAATAATTATCTTTAATAATAAAAAACTATAATTAAAATCATAAATCAAACAAAGATTAAATTATTTGTTTTTTAATAAATAAAAATATATGATTCAAAAAATTTTAAAAAACCCCGCGCTTGCGCGGGAATTATAACTAGTACATTGAATAGACAAACCATCTGATTATTATAATGTTAAATAAATTTATCATGTCCTTCACAATTTGAACAAAACTTGGATAAGCTGTTAACACATGACAGTTAACTTTTAATTTGGTCATAAACTTTAAATGAAGTTATCTCAAGCTCATCACATAAAAGAAAATATAAGGCAATCGACAAATGGTTCAAACCAGCACATTTGGTGATGATAAGCCATTGTCTTCTCAACTTTTGTGCAATTGCATAAAGATTTTGGAGGAGGAATATGTCTGTACATTTGGAAAAAGGCGATCTTTTGCTTATAATTATAGATAATTTAGGAATGCTTATTCTCGTAGACCAATGATCAACTCGCAAGCTAACACTCCTTGTGTATTGGTGTCTAAAAGAGCATAAAAAATTGCAAACTAAAAGAGCGAACATAAAGTCTCAGATTGATAAAGTTGCCTCTTGTCTTCTACCAGAATCTTCATGTTCAACCTATCAAATCAACAAGTTAACAGACATACATTACAATCTTGGAAATAATAAATGGGTCGATTTGGGTAATGTTTCATCTCAAACAAAACGGGTCAAAAAGGTTGAAAATAGCCAAAAAGTTTTTTTTTTTTATCATATACTATTTAACACTTAGTAAAAACTAAATAACTGGGAAAAAAAGTTTTATGCATGTTCCAAAATGATCCATTTTGATCTACACCAAGATTCAGATTATTAACATCAGTTTAAATGAATGTGGTTAAATCTGAAGATGTTATAAGCATCTATAACATAAACAAAATCATATCGGGTTTGATGTACCTCAACAAGTACTCTTCCTCTCTTTTTAGCATCTTTCTCTTTCTTCTTTAGATTATATTTAGAATCTGCCCTTCCCCTCTTTCGATTCACAACCACCGCCTCTTCATCATCATCATCATCATCACTACCGACTGCCATATACCATTAATATGTTATTACCCATTATTCCAATATATAACGCATACAATTAACATTAAGCATTTTCATTATTCCTTATCTTGTGCAATGAGAAAATATACTGTGATACTGTTAGAAAACTGAGACTCGACACAAAAGATGAAGAATAAAAAAAATTCAGGTAAAGATGTCAAAAAAGATAAAATACACAGACATCGATAAGAATCTTACTATCATCATCATCATCTAAGCCATATCCTTTTGTTGTACGACCATAGTCTTCAAACTCAAATTCCTCATCATAATCACCTTCAACATATTCTACCTGTTTAACATAAAAAGTCGAAATTCCCAGAATCAAAACTTCAATGATAAGAAAAGATATTAAATGCTTCCATATGACATCTATAAACAGATACCTCATACTCATGAATTTTATCTATGATTGGTTTCAAGATCTCAGGATCAATTCTGGCTATTAGACGTGCAATCACCTCCTTCTCAATATTCTATACAATGATAATTCTTGTTAGAGCTGTGAAAATATGCATTATTATAGAACCGGAGCAAAAGCGGCAAAAAAAAAAAGTAACCTTATCCACTTGAGGTGCAGTTTTTGCCTTTGGTTTCGTGATCTCAGGATCCACTCTGGCTAGTAGACGTTCAATCAACTCCTTCTCAATATTCTATACAATGACATGTCTTGTTAGAGCTGTACTGCATTAATATAGAACCGGAGCAAAAGCGGTTAAAAAAAGTAACCTTTTCCACTCGAGCTGCAATTTCTGCCTTTTCCTCTCTTCTAGATTCCCTCTTAATTTCTTTTCTAGGAAGTGTCATTACCTTTTCCCTATAAAAGAACAAATACAGCTAGAAATCATTAAGATAGTCAAATTATACAAATACAATATACAGCAATATTAATTATAAATATTATTTTAACCTTGTTTTAAGGGCAAGCTTCCTCATGCGTATCCTCATCTGTGTCATTTTAGTTAACCGTTGCTTTGTCTTATGCACGAGGAACTTTGGCCAGTGCATCTGTTAATTCAGATTACAATATACATATTATTTATTACATTTTGAAATTCGAGTATCTCCATGTAATATTCTGAGGAAGAAGATTGTATACCAGATTTTGGTTGATAATTTCGAGCGCCTGTTCATAATTGTGTGGCAACTTAATTCTTTCCCACAGCTTGTTTGGCATATGAGCTCTCTCTACGGTTTTCATATACAGATAAACACTCCTGCAAGAAAGTAGGCATTCAAAAGCATATATCAACAGGAAGCATGAACATGTTGATCACATGCAAAATAATAAATGAGCACGGTAGACTAACGGTACCGAATGGCACATTTCCGGTACCAGTATTTCCCGCACAATACCAAGAGTTTGAAAATAAATAAATAAATAAATCAGATATTTTTTTAGTTTTTACCAAGCAGAACTTTTTTCACAAAAATTGTTTGAAATTGTAAAGCAGATGTCAAACATGCATGTGCGTTTGGTGTAAGTTCCCTACATTACTTGAGTTACGCATTCAACAATTATTCTAGCACACGTGTGTTTTGCAATCATTGCCTTATGTTAAGAAAATCACACCTCATAATTTCTTCATCATACATATCATAGTTGTGCAGTTTTAGCAGAATTAGTACCGTGTTTGGTTTTACTTATTTACTTATCTATTTTTCTAAAACTACAGTTTGGAAATTCAGGGTTTAAGCCCATATGATTAATTGTATTATAGAAAACCATTCATGCTCCATAATACTTGGTACACATTCGGTATCTTCTTATACTGAATATACCAAAAGTTTTTCAGCCAAAAAAACTATACCGGTACAGAATAGGGTCCGGTCGGTATTTTTAGGAAGGTATCGGTATATTGGGGTTATGCTCAATGTGATGTAAAATTAACCAAAGACAAAGATAACTGTTTCCAGAATGCATGACCAGGATATAATTTTGTAACAATAAAAGGCCAAACACGATTCAAACCAGCATCAACTTCACCATTAACACAAATATAAAATATAATCTGATATGCAACATATGAGCAAAATTCGGATCCAAAGCAAATATATTATAACAGCTCAACATCACAATAGAGATATAACACTATGCTAAAAAAAAATACCTTCATGGTCACGGATGGTAGCATAACGACTATTTGCAAGTGGGCACGAGCTCCGGTTACAAACTCCGGTCACATTGTAAGGGTTTTGACAAAAGATTCCAGCTGTAATTCTGTCATAACATAAAGCATTAAAGCATAAATAAAATGCACTAACAATATAGAAAAACAAGACTTCTTCTAATAAATATGACATTTGGACTTCTACTAAGAAAATCAAAATCATTTGTCATGCATTAATTGCAGTTTCTGCTGATATATCAAGTATCAGGTATCACATAATACAAATCAATAAGAATAACTCAAAGACTACTCATTTAGACATATAACTGCAATGCTTATGCCTGAGAACCTGCCATATAACCTCATCGTTCTGCATTTTGTACCACCTATTTCAAATCCCACCTGTCCGACACTACAAAAATGGGATCGATTTGGGTCGACAATGTCGACCCAAAGGTTGAAGTGGGGTCGTACCAAACGGTTTGGGTCGACAATTTCGACCCTTTCGGGTTGTACCAATTTCCTCGTCCCAAAAACGTTTGGAACGACATTTTTAAAACCAATGGGACGACATCCATTTACCGGTCAACAATGAATATTTCCTTTGGAACGACATTGTCGTTCCAAATCTCTATTTATTTTTTGCAAATCATTTATGTAAATACACGAAAAATATTTTGGAAAATACCCATTGGAACGACAATGTCGTTCCAACACTTTATTTATTTTACATGTTTTACTCATTTAAATACTAAAAATATTTTGGTAAATGCCCAATGGAACGACAATGTCGTTCCAAAACTTGATTTATTTTTCGTTTTTTAGTTATTTAAATACTAAAAATAATTTGGAAAATACCCTTTGGAACGACAATGTCGTCCCATTTTGTGAAGTATGCAAAAAAAAAAATGCAGCAGCAGCCTGCATTTCCAGGTTTTTTCCGGAATATTTTCCGGAAAAAACCTACCATTACACAAGCTGTAAATCAAACAATATCCGCAATACCAATTCGGCAATATGATACAATACCAAATTACTCATCTATGACTTAAATTCGACAAATACGATACAAATTAAACTAACAAATACGAACTTTATACAAAAACAAACCAAGATTCGGCAATATATAGATTCTAGTATTACATAACTAATAACAAATACGATAGAAATTAAACTACGCCTACGCCTACTCCTCCTCCTCCGATTCCTCCTCCTCCTCCGACCCCTCCGGATTCCCCCCCTCCTCATCGGACCCCTTTAACATAATAAAAAAAAACATAACTTTAAATTAACAAAAAAGAAATATATATATATATATATATATATATATATATATATATATATATATATATATATATATATATACCTTTAAGGTGGTGGTGGTGCTGCTGCCGCCGCTTCACGGTGGTGGTGGTACTGCTGCCATCTAACACCTACACAAACACGACACAAAATATCAAACCAACATTAAACAAAACAATTTAAGACAATGAAATTAACAAAAAAATCATACCTTTACACAAAACAAATTAACAAAAATTAAACAAATTGTGCACAGTGGTGAGTGTGTAATTGGTGTTTTGAGGTGATTGTGGTGTCGAATGTGGTATTAATTTGGTTGTGTTGGTATTAATTTGGTGATTGTGATGAACAATGGTGCAAGCGGATGTTTTTTTTTTTTTATTTGCGTTTGATAGAAGATGGTTCAGATCGACTGGGTTTTGTGAATTATTGAGCCCTTTGGAACGACATTGTCGTCCCAAGGGTGTACGATATTTTTTAATCCCTTTGGCGGGCTGTTTAATTTTGGGGAAATATTTTGGGGGTAAACGTTTGGGTCGACATTGTCGTTCCAAAGGTATTTTTTTAGGGAAATATTTTGGCGGGTTGTTTAATTTTGGGGAAATATTTTGGGGGTAAACGTTTGGGTCGACATTGTCGTTCCAAAGGTATTTTTTTACTTTTTTTTAATTGTAAGTATTTATTTCAATTTAATTTAGTTAAATTAGTAATTAATTCATATTAAATAGGATTTTTGTTAAAAAAATAATTTTCTTTTTTTAAAAATTTTCTTTTATCATTAGGATTGTAAGAAAATTGTTTGTAGGGCCGTAGGACTTGCGTAGCTAGAATTTCACATTTTTATTTGCGCGTTGACGTTTATTTAGAATAGACGTCACGTTTCTTTGTTTAATTGCAATTTAGGATTCCCGATACCTAACTTTGTTTCCTGTAGAATTTAGGATTCACGAGACGTTAAACGAACGAGCCGATATGATATGGTTATACACTAGACGTTAAACGAACGAGCCGATATGATATGGTTATACACGAGACGTTAAACGAACGAGCCGATATGATATGGTTATACACTAGACGTTAAACGAACGAGCCGATATGATGTGGTTATACACGAGACGTTAAACGAACGAACCAATATGATATGGTTATACACTAGACGTTAAACGAACGAGCCGATATGATGTGGTTATACACGAGACGTTAAACGAACGAGCCAATATGATATGGTTATACACTAGACGTTAAACGAACGAGCCGATATGATATGGTTATACACTAGACGTTAAACGAACGAGCCGATATGATGTGGTTATACACGAGACGTTAAACGAACGAGCCAATATGATGTGGTTATACACTAGACGTTAAACGAACGAGCCGATATGATATGGTTATACACTAGACGTTAAACGAACGAGCCGATATGATGTGGTTATACACGAGACGTTAAACGAACGAGCCAATATGATGTGGTTATACACTAGACGTTAAACGAACGAGCCGATATGATATGGTTATACACTAGACGTTAAACGAACGAGCCGAGATGATATGGTTATGTCCTCTTATATACATTATATCCTCACAATATAAACACATATACATTCTATCCTTAGAATTTTCCCACCTAACAACTTATCCTCACACTATAAACACACACACACACACACACACACACACACACACACACACACTCATCTAACTAATAAAAACTCTCTCACACACTCATCTCACTATATCTCTCTCTTTCTATCTCTCTCTAGCAGTTTCTGTTTTCCGGCGACACAAGCAATTTCCGGCCACCGTAATCTTTTTCCGGCGACCACCTTTTATCACCTCAACTTGTAGATCGGGCCACCCTAGTCACGATTCTACCACACACGCGCCAACACACCCTATCCACCACTCACAACCACTAATTAAACGAACGATGTCTCGCAAAGACTTCTCCCAGCAATTTCCAAGCCACCATGACTTCTCCCAGCAATTCCCAAGCCACCATGACTTCTCCCAGCAATTCCCATATGACAATCAACAATCCAACAATCCACCACAAGATTTGTTTCCTGTTTTCCAGTATGACAATCCAACACCAAACACTCCACCGGAGTTTCTTTTCCCACCGGTAAACAATCCACCGACAAACAATCTACCTGCAAACAATCAACCGGCAAACAATCCAACACAAAACCCTCGATCTAATGCTGAACAACGGTATGAGCAAGATATGCAAGAAGCGTTACGTGCTGAAGCAGAGGAAGAAGATGAGAGAAGAGCTCGTGAGGAGTACTTACGAGCTAAACAGGCTCGGAGAAACGCTCGTTGTGTATGGCGAATCCAACATGGATTACCCCGTGTGCTAACGAGTGATGACGATTCGAGTGCTTCGAGTAACGAGGGCTATGTGTCTGATGATTCCTTTTAGATGACATGGATAATTTTCATATGTAGTACTGTTGTTGTTGTTATCGTTGTTGTTGTTGCTGTTATCGTTGCTGTTATCGTTGCTGCTGTTATTATCGATGTTATTGTCGTTGTTTAATAAAATGTTGTTGTCATATGGGAATTGCTGGGAGAAGTCATGGTTTATTATCGATGTTATTGTCGTTGTTTAACGATGTTATTGTCGTTGTTTATTATCGTTGTTTCATAACGAGGGCAATTATGGAACTCGTGCTCAACAACAAAGTTCCAGCTTATCTTGTTCTAGTTTGAAAGATGCAACTCCTAACTATGGGCCAAGTGTTATGCATATCTGTAACAACTCGACTCATCCGTTAAACATGTTATGCATATCCGTTTAACGTGTTATGCATATCCGTAACAACTCGACTCATCCGTTAAACATGTTATGCATATCCGTAACAACTCGACTCATCCGTTTAGCATGTTATGCATATCCATAACAACTAGACTCATCCGTTAAACTTGTTATATATGCAAATCCATAACAACTCGACTCATCCGCTAAACATGTTATGCATGTCATAACAACTCGACTCATCCGTTTGACATGTTATGCATAGCCATAATAACTCGACTCATCCATTTAACACGTTATGCATAGATTATTGGATTTAATTTTAAATTAAATTAAATAATTTTAAATATTTTTTATTAAAAAAAAGATTGTCTCGTTTTTGGTATTTATTTAGTATTAATTAAATAATTCAAAACAAGATTACAACATCTATTTAAATAATTTTAATTTATTTAAATATTTTTTTTAATTAATTTAAATCATTATATATTTATTTAGTATTAATTAAATAATTTAAATCATTTTTAATTTATTTAGTATTAATTAAATAATTAAAATCATTTTAGTATACAAAAGATAAATTAAAAAAAAAAAAAAAAAAAAAAAAAAAAAGAAGGAACGACAATGTCGTTCATTTGGTTTTTTTAAAAATAAAAATGATTTTTAAACCATTGGCACGACATTGTCGTTCCTTTGGTTTTTATATAAAATAAATTTGATTTTTTCACAACAGCTAATTGGGAAAAAAAGAAATAAAAATGATTTTTAAACCATTGGCACGACATTGTCGTTCCTTTGGTTTTATATAAAATAAATTTGATTTTTTCACAACAGCTAATTGGGAAAAAAAAATAACAGAAGGAACGACAATGTCGTTCCTTTTGTTTTTACATATAATAAAATTGATTTTTTAACCATTGGCACGACATTGTCGTTCCAAAATGTGTGGGCCCAAAATATTCGCGTTGACTGCTATATTTGGTGAAGAAAGTGGGACCCTTTGTCCAAATGGAACGACAATGTCGTTCCAAATTTTTGCCCCGTCCCAAAGGTGCTCATTTGGTGTAGTGCGAACATCAAAAATCTAAGATTTAACTTTTACAAACTACAATAAAAAAATGATATCTTTCCTGTATGTACTAAGATGGTGAGCTCAGCATTAAAAAGCATTTAGCGTTTAGAATTAAAAGCTCATCTGACAACGATTGTTAAATGCTTAAAACAACTAGTCGATCCTACTGCTGCTACTAAAATTGTCAAACATACAAGTATATTGAAAATGGTAGTTGAATTTGCCTTTTCTTTTTTTTTTTTTTTTTTTTTTTTTTTTTTTTTTTTTTTTTTTTAATATCCTTTTTTTAAAGCAAAGTTACTGGAAAAACATTAAGTGTTAAATAAATTTTAAGCAGTATTTTTATTGAAAAAAATATATAAAAATATATAACCTAATAAGAAAAAGCACGTACAGTTTTTAGAGCTATTAAACATGCACCCACTTAATCTTTAACAAATCTAAGCATAAAAATCTATCATAAAGAGCTAGTATAAAAATAAAAAGTGGGTTTAAAAGAAATCGATAGTTTACCTTTTGTAAATATTTAGATAGTGGTGAACTGTGATGGTGATGACTACGGAGATCGGTGAGGTTTTAGGAGAGTGACGTAATATGGCGTTTAGGGTTTTAGCTTAAATATTTATTTAGATTTATATACAAGTTTTTGTAATTTTTTTGTAAAAAGACACAACGGTTTTATATATTGGTATTTTGACATAAAAGGTTTTTGTTTTTTATTTGTGGCACTAAAGTTCAAAACTTACCTCTAACGTATCTATGGTTTAATAATCCTCATTTGAGGTTAATTCTTTCCTATGACTCTGTGTAACGATGACCACGTACGTTTATAATCGGCAATCAAGTGTCATATCAGATTCTCTTTTTACCACCAAACATGAGTAATAAAACCAAGTTGTGGGGCAATAAGGGACGATCGAGTTGTGGGGATAACGCATTGTCCAACCCCAATAAACCCACTCTAATAGTTCTTGTGATAGTCTAACCATCTTTAGGGTGGCCATGTAGGTAAGGGAAACACGACTTCAAATCGACACAAAATAAAAAGTTTGGGTTGTGTTCAGGTTAACTATCCAACCCTTTGGGTTGAGGATGGTTAAACAGGTTGACCCGCCAACTTGTTTAACCCGTGTAACATACCTACTTGTTTTGGTAAATGGGTTAAATATGTCAACCTGAAGCCCATTTAGCCTATTTATAATGTATAACTAGTTTAACCCCGTCAAGCCATATAAATGAAATGGGTTCATGTTGGGTTTAATGGAAACACGACTGACCCAATTATTTAATCGGGCCATATTCGAGTTAGAGCTCTTTGACTCGCCAACAAGAACTCAACCCGGATTGCCACCCATACTTGTAGGTAGAGGTAGGGGTGTCAAAAGAAACCCGACTTGACCAGAATCCGATGCCACCCATACTTGTAGGTAGAGGTAGGGTTGTCAATAACTTTTTTACATCATCTATTTAAATGAGTACAAATAGGCAATTATATTACATTTTGCTCATTTTTAGGTTGACCCAAACCTGAATGGACCCGAGCCGAGTGGACCCGACCAGAATTGACCCGAACCCACTAACGAGAATTCAAATAAGGTCGAGTTCGGGTATGTTACTTTTAACCTTGATCCGTCTTGACCTGAATCGATTAACACCCTTTGATAGACGTGTTTATCGGCTCGGGATGATCAGGTCGGGTCCATTTGGGTTCATGTTAACCAAGTATGAGTAAAATGATCATATACGTACCCGACCCTATTTGGATGTTGGGTTATTTGGGTTCAGGTCAATTCGTGTCGGGTTCATTCGGGCTCGCGTCAATCCGAATATAAGTACAACACAAAGAATTTACAACTTTATCATTTGACGGTGGTTATCAGTTCACCTTAAACTAATACATATCATATGCGAAGTGATTGCCTATGGCTAATGAGTTGTGGTTTGTGGGTAATGACGTAACGTTAGTTGATGATCAACTTCAAATATATGTATGTTTCATGGAAACTTTGACAACTTTAAGTCCCACATCGGTCATGGAAAAGAAAATATACTAGCTAATATACCACAATATGTGTAGACAATACGTGTTTGGATTAATATCAAGTTTCACGAAGTTTTACTGTACCTCTTAGGCCAAGAGGTGATGTCAGAATTCATGGAAAATGAACATAAATTCTTAGGTGGTGTTTAGCTGTAAAACATTTTTTTTCATTTCTTATTTCTTGTTTTGCAGAAAAAGGGAGGGAGTTTGATTTCCACAAAACAATGAAAAATTTAGAAAACGCGTTTAGTATGAGAAACATGTGTTTGTATTTTCTATTTTGCAGAACTAGAAAACATGTTTAAATGTTATTGTTTTATATTTCAATTCACTATTCACCTTATTAATATAATAAAAATATCTTCAAAACACATAAACAAATATTATAAACTAACCAACTAAATTATAAAATAACTAAAAATTTATAATACGAGAAAATAAAGAATTAAAAAAGTAAAATATAACATCAAATAACGTTTTCGTCTGATTTTTTTTACGTTTTCATCTGCTTTTATACGTTTTCGTATGATTTTTTTACCTTTTCGTATGATATTTTTACGTTTTTGTCCCATTTTTTAACGTTTTCGTCTGTTTTTTACGTTTTCGTCCATTTTTTACGTTTTCGTGTGTTTTTTTTACGTTTTCATTAGATTTTTTACATTTTCATCTGATTTATTTACGTTTTCGTCAGTCTTTTTACGTTTTCGTCCGTTTTTTAATGTTTTAGTCCAATTTTTTATGTTTTCGTTCGTTTTTTTTACGTTTTTGTCATATTTTTTTTATGTTTTTGTCTTTTTTTTAATGTTTTCGTCCATTTTTTACGTTTTCGTCAGATTTTTTACGTTTTCGTCTGATTTTTTTTACGATTTCGTTAGATTTTTTACGTTTTCGTCCATTTTTTGACGTTTTCGTCAGATTTTTTATGTTTTTGTCCGATTTTTTACGTTTTTGTCCGTCTTTTATGTTTTCATCAGATTTTTTATGTTTTTGTCCATTTTTTATTGTTTTCATCTTTTTTTGGTTTCTTTCGATTTTTACATTTTTTCCGAATTTTTCCGATTTCTTCTAATTATTTTAGTTTTCATCCGTTTTCGTATGATTTTTACATTTTCATCATTTATTTACGTTTTTTAATTTCGTTTAACGAAAATGTAATAAAATAGACAAAAATGTAAATAAACGTAAAAAATGGAATAAAGCGTAAAAAACATAAAAGGAAGGACGAAACCGTAAGAAAACATAATAAAATGAGCGAAAACGTAAGAAATCTGACGAAAACATTAAAAACCCACGAGAATGTAAAAAAACGGACGAAAACGTAAAAGGTCTGGCGAAAACGAAAAAAATAGACGAAAATGTAAAAAATCAGACGAAAACGTAAAAACGGACGAAAACATAAAAAATCAGACGAAAACGTAAAAAGTCTGATGAAAATGTAAAAAATCAGACGAAAATGTAAAAAATCTGACCAAAACGTAAAAAAACAGACGAAAACATAAAAAAATATGACGAAAATGTAAAAAGTCTGACGAAAACGTAAAAAAATCTGACAAAAACGTAAAAAAATGGACAAAAACGTAAAAAATATGACGAAAACGTAAAAAATGGATGAAAACGTAAAAAGTCGGATGAAAACGTAAAAAAAAGGACGAAAAAGTAAAAAATCATACGAAAATGTAAAAAATCAGACGAAAAGAGATTAAAAAATCTGACAAAAACGTAAAAAATCTGATGAAAATATGAAAAACGGATGAAAACCTAAAAAATCAGACGAAAATGTAAAAAACCTGTTGAAAACGTAAAAAAATGGATGAAAACGGACGAAAACGTAAAAAATCAGGTGAAAACGTAAAAAATGGGACAAAAACGTAGAAGATCGGACGAAAATGTGACCAAAACGTAAAAAACGGACGAAAACGTAAAAAATTCGACGAAAACGTAAAAAAACTGGCGAAAACGTAAAAAATTGGACAAAAACGTAAAAAACGGACGAAAACGGATTGGGGGTAATTTAAAGAAAAATAGGTGAAAAAAAAAGTGTTTTGTTGTTGGAAATAGGAACTTTGTATTTTTTATTTAATTTTATTGAAAAACACTAATTTGAACGCGATCTCTGTTTTCTTTGTTTTTCACAAAATATTTTGTGAAAAATAAGGGTGTTTTCCCTTAACTAAACGCACCCTTAGCTTTTTTATAGTTATCGAAATTTTTAAAACTTTTCTAAGTCCAATCTTTTTCTTTACAAAATTTGCGATTCTTTTTCTTTATGTAGCTATAGATATTAGTAATTTGTTTCGTACGTTAAAACTTGAAAAATTGGAATTCCAAGTTGTTTTAATTAAAAAATGAAAATTGAATTTCGCACCTCTTGGGAGTCGACTACTTGTCTCTTGACCTCACCCGCCAGCCATTATCAGCTCACCTTAAACTAATACATCTAAAAATGATTTTGGTATAAATAGTCCTAGTTATAGCTAGTGCTTCTTTGTGTTCGACTATTATAGTTGTCTGATTATAATACTCTCAACCTAATTTATCTAGTTGTTTTACAATTTGAACAAAACTAGATATGTAGTTAACACAAGACAGTTAACTTACAATTGGGTCATAAGCTTTTAATTGAAAGTATCTTAAAAAAGTTTACATAAAAGATAAGTACTAGTTAGAAACATGAAGAAGTAAGGCTGGCGACAGTAATGGAGTCGACAGAGTCGGTCGTGGAGGTCGATCTCGGTCGTCCTTACTGTTGAGACTCGGTCGCGACCGAAATGAGGGAGGAAAAAAACGATTGAAGGTCGTGATCTCGACCGAGTACCATTTTTTTTTTTCTTTTTTTTTTTGCTTTTTGATCCATATTACCCTCTTGTGTGTGTTTTGAATGTGTGTTAGTGTGTGTGTGTGTTTTTTCAGTGAAGATGAAAGAAGTTGACTTTATTTTTTTTTATTTTTTTACGCTTATTTGTAGTTAGATTTTTATTTATTATTATTATTATTATTATTATTATTATTATTATTATTATTTATTTTTTTATTTTTTTATTTATTATTATTATTATTATTATTTATTTTTTTATTTTTTTGCTAATGTGTTGGACCTTTTTACAAAAATTATTTTTGTAATGTTTTAAAATATTATTTGTAATTTGTTCTTTTATAAAAGAAGGAAAAAAAAAAAAAAAAATGTAATAAAATTATTATTTTTTAGTTGAAAAAGTTGAGAAAAAAAAAAAGAAAGAAAAAAAAAATTAAACTTGGTCGCTCTTAATGGCCCACTGAATCGTCTGCAGGTTGCTGGAGAGAGAAAGCTGATGTGACAGAGAAAATGAGGGGGATTGACCCTTATTCCTTATTGTGTCTAGCCTAATTATGGCAAGGTGCAATATATAGCTGGAATGGATTGATAAAACTGGTTCGGATTCGATTCGGTGAGGATTCTTTTAGGTCCAAAACCGGCTTTTAGAGATGACAATTTTTAGAAGGCAAAGCGACACATGGTTCAAACCAAACACATTTTGTGATGATAAGCCATTGCCTGCTCAAGTGGTGTACTGGTGTGCGATTGCATCAAGATCTTAGAGGTAGAATGTGTCAATATACTTTGGAAAAAAGTTGACGTTTTGCTTATAGATAATCTAAGAGTGCTTATTCTCGTAGACCAATAGTCAACTTGCAACCTAACACTTGTCGTGTACAGGTGTCTATATGCAAAGGACTACCTATGGCTAGTGAAGTGGAATCACATTTAGTTGTTGTGTGATTGAGAGGGTTGACGTTGATTGTCGAATTCAAATGTAAGACATCTTTTAGTCCCACATCGCTTATAGAAAAGAAACTATGCTAGGTAATATACCATAATGTGTCTTGACATTTGTGTTTGGATTAATGTCATGTTTCACCAATGCGGCTTATCCTCTTAGCCTAAAGAGGCAATAGTTGATATTGGTGAAAATTTACATAAACTCCAAAACTTTTTAGCCAGGGATGTTTTTTATTTACATTCACGCCTTTTGGAAAGAGCTGCTAAATTAAGCAATAAAACCAGTTGTTGCTGATACCTTCTTCTTGGTTCCTTCTTCCATAACGTGAGCTCAGAGAAGGAAGAGATAGGAGGGTCCTATGGAGAATGTGGTCAGAAATCCATAATAGAGTCCGACCACAACGACCGAATTGATTATCTTCATGCATAAGGATACTAGATTACCTAGTAGAAAAGATTTCAAAATCATCACAAACCTTCCTTTTTCTTTTCTATTGCAATTTCTGGATTATTATATGATGATTTTGAAACTTTCCATATATAGAAAAGAAATAGAAAGAGATAGCAACAGGTCATGAACTAAGTTCTCTTGGTCATGAACTAAGTTCTCTTTTGATTTGTTGAAATAAAAAGACAATTATTTTAACACATTTTAAAATGAGAAGACGGACAGTAATTTTCGGATGGTCGGAGTATATTACAAGACCAACAATTCTTCTTTGATATCTTCTTTCTAGTACACAAACCTTCTGCATCTTAAGAGTATATGGTTCGTCTTGCATTGATTCTATGGTTTTATGAAAAATAAAACATATAAAAAGGTCACAAGGCATGAGCATGATCCTTCATACTTTTCTTTTAAGTGATCTCATTATTTTTAAGTGGGTGAAAGGTGGATCATACTTGCACCTCTATGTAAATCGAAAGAATTAATATTTAAGATTAACAAATTTTGATTAAACTGAACAAGATTAGCTATATCAATAATTTGACTCGGTTTCAAGAGCTTCGGATACCTCCTTATGGTTTTATTTGGTTAGTTTTTATTTATCTCTTTAATTTTTGCTACCTGCGACGATGCTGTAAAGTGGTTTAGCAACGGTGGCCGGTAATCAGTTAGTCGAATCATCCTAACAGTTTATCACTTTACAGTTAGTCGAATTCTCACTAAACAAATACCTTTTGTGTCCAAACACCCTTTATGGTTCATTGTCTCTCTTTCCAATTCTTGAACGGTCTAGAATTCATGTACTTTTAACCAATCTTATCTCCAAATTGAATTGTGTTCCTAGTCCCATCTCATCATCAATTCATTATCACAAGTGTCACCATCCATTTTATGAATGGTACATACGTATTCCCTATAAACTAGTATATCATTTTGTCACTATCGTCTACCCAGCTCCATACCTGTAACATAAACAACAAAACAATTAGTCATAGAACATGATAAGCACCAAAATAAATAGTGGAAATACTCACGCAAATGAGACGAATGGACCCAAACAGCTCGAAAAAACACAGGATAACCATCGACATGGCACATTACTACACGGAATGAGGACCACAAGGAAAATGATACACCTTATACGATAGACAACAACACAACGATCAGATCAGAACGAGTGACGACGATCACAAAAAGCTTACCAGCGGAACTAATTAATTGAACATATAGCGATTCATGAACGAATAGATGCATCAACGACAAATTTTGGACTGTTTGGCCTTTGCATTGGATTTATAGTTTATAAAAGACGATCAAGATTTTAAACAAATCACAATCCAATCCAACCATAAATTGCATCTCATTCATTCAATCAATCACCCTTTATAATTTGTTTATTTTCGATTAATATTAAAAATCTTAGTTGGTCTTTTCGGAAGTAGATAAAGGTATGACTGTCTGCATCATTCGTACCGGCTAGCACACGAGCAAGAGGTGAGGTTGATCAACTACTGCCAATAGTTTCCATTATGCACTAGGTAACTCCTATTATTGCTTCCGTACACATGACACCTCACATTCACTTTATTTCCGTTATACCTAACCGGCTGTTTATCAACACGATAGACACACCGATTCGCAGCTGTGATTGACGATTTCGGTGATCCTGCTTCCTGAGTGGCCGTACTACTACCAGAAGAACACGATCCAACCACAGAAGACGAAGGAGATCCAGATAACGTCGAACGTTTAGGTAACGATAAAAATGCTCGTATTTTAATAGACTTGGCTTGTTTCGCAGCGTATAGATCGTATTCTTCGATCAAATTGTTTAAATCTTCATCACATGTAATCAAAACAAGTGCATCTAGATCTTCAGTTGGTAACTGACATCGTAAACACACAGTGGTTTCACACAGTTCGCCTAGTTTCGTCATTAGTTCTGTTGATCACAAGATGTTAGATCTGTGTTTTTATTAAATGTAGCTAACTCGTTACTTTTTTCGAGTTTTGTATAGTCATATTTTTTTGCACTTTTATATAACTATACTTTTGAATTCCATATGTTGTGTGACATTATAGTCACAGCATAAAAACAATAGACGGAATTCAAAAATATGATTATATAAAAGCGCAAGAAAAAAGATGCCTATACAAAACTCGAAAAAGTGATGATATAATTTTAGTAAGGACTAACCGTTGAAAGAGATGGAGCGGTTAACGGAGAGTAAGCGAGTTTGGCCGCCATGATAACGGAGATTGCCGTCGGGATAACGAGGGAGGATTTTGCCGCCAAAACTGCATAAGAATTTGATTGTAGCTGTAGATGTCATGGTACGTGTGTTTATTTTTAAGAGAAGAGAAGAGAAGAAGGTGTGTGTTGTGTACTTGTGTGTTTGCTTGTTCAAGCCTAAGCATGGTGATATTGGAGCTTTATTTATAGACTTTGTTAAAGGGGTATGAAACGGGAAAACGCGCACAAAATTATAAAAGTTTATGTCGATCAATAGTCTCCTCTTTTAAAAGAAAGTGGTTGATAAATTAATGATTTATTTATTTATTTATTTATTTTTTATGTAACCAATATTTTTCACGAATGCATACTCTTGATAATTTGTAAATTAACTAGCAGGGTACCCGAGCGTTGCAGCGGCGGTTATCTTGAAATAAAAATTTTTGATGAAATTAATAAAAATGTTACGGGAAGTCATTCCGACACCTAAATTTGCCTCGAGAACTAAATACTAAAAGATTTGGTAAACTACACTTCCCACCCTAGCATATATTTACAATCTTAGTCCCTAAGGGTATAATAGGGTTCACACAAGGTCCAAAATACTTTCCTATAAAAACCTCATTATACCCTCGGTTTGACACCCTTTCTCTCTCAAACCAGCCGCACCCTATTTCTTCTTCTTCTCCAGTCGTTTTTCCGGCCAAACAAACACCACCGCCGGCCACTTAAACTCACCACCACCACCACCCCACTCCTTACAACCTCCCCATCATTTTGACGTACATCACGTGCCAAGAAACACCTCCCAACACCACGATTAACACCACCACAACTCGAGTTCATCACCAAAACCATCTCTCTCTCGTTTTGTTGATACCGGCTATTGAAGGTAGGAAAACCCACCACCCTTTTTGTCGTTCTAGCGACGGTGGGAGATAAGAACATGAATTTTCAAGAGTTTTTGATTATATAAAGATTAAAACTAATAAATATGAAGAGAAATAATTGTTTGGTATCATTTTCTTTCTTTTTGTTGTTGTCGTTGTTATTGAGTCACGAAAACAAGGGATGCTGTGAGCTTGAGCTCACAGCCTTGAGTATCGAGTCGTGTTTTATTGAGTCGAGTCTTGGTCACAGGTTCGTGTCTAAGTTAAGATGAAGGGTTGTGCATTATGTTTAAATAATTGTAATATTAGGTGTATGGGTGTTTTTAATGCTATTAATGTAAAATGAGGGTTGTACATTGTGTTTAAATGATTGTAATATTAGGTGCAGTGGTGTTTTTAATGTTATTAATGTAGAATGAAGGTTGTACATTATGTTTAAATAATTGTAATATTTGGTGTAAGAGTGTTTTTAATGCTATTAATGTAGAATGAGGGTTGTACTGTATATTGTGTTTAAATGATTGTAATATTGATGTATGTGTGTTTTTAATGCTATTAGTGTAGAATGAGGGTTGTAAATTGTGTTTAAATGATTGTAATATTGGGTATAAGGTGTTTTTAATGCTATTAATGTAAAATTCTAAGAAAAAAATTGTCTGAATTTCGATTCATGCTAGTTTTTGTTGTACACAATGTTTTGATTGTTGTAATTTTGAAAATTGCTTGCTTTAAAGTATTGTAAATCATGCATCATTTTTTATACATCTGAATTTTTTAGAAAGAAAGTCCTTCTTCTATTATAAGTAGTATAGATATCAACAAATGTAGGGGTGAGCAAAACCGACCCGATCCCGAATCCCGTCCCGATCCCGAGTCCCGATTGTTGTCCCGAAACCGAACCGACGTCAAACGGGTCGGGACTCGGTTTGAGTTTTCCGGCTAATCGGGATTCGGGATATTCGGGATCGGGTCGGGACGGGCCAAAAACCGAAAAAAAACAAACAAAACCGAGAAAACCGACCGATCCCGTCCCGTCCCGAATGTCCCGAAACCGAACCGACCTTAATCGGGTCGGGACTCGGTTTGTGTTTTCCGGCTAATCGGGATTCGGGATATTCGGGATCGGGTCGGGACGGGTCGGGAGAGGCCCGATGCTCAGCCCTAAACAAATGTGTCTCATGTTTCCTTTTTTATTTTCGCATAAAGCATTTTGAAACCGTATATTCTAGTTTTCATATGACTATTTTTGGTGGTTTTTATAGTCGATGTGTTCTGCATTTTAATCATAAATTAAGATGTTGTTACTTGGTAGGAAAATTTTGTGTATTATTTGTTCATCCATAGCCGCGTGAATTTATAAAATATTGCATAAAAATATTTTGTTTTTGCGTATATTTTGGGAATGAATGAAATTAAATTAGGTAGTTGATGGCGGGACCAATATTAAAGCATTACTTCAGTGATAATATTCCCAGTACACGTGGGCCCATAACGGTGAAGTTTCTATATAAACTTTTGGGTTTTTGCTAATGATAGCTTTTAGTGCTTTGGTTAAGGGTGGTGGCAATGGTCATTACAAAAAAAATTCATACCTCTCAACCCACCAATAATTTCATTCCATCTCACTCATACTTTTTTCATACCTCTCAACCTTTTTTTAGTGGCAATGGTCACTTTTTTCATACCTCCCAAACCACTAACTTTTTATTTTTTTTATTTTTTATTTTCATAAATAAATAATTTAATAAAAAACATAATATGTCATTAATAATTAAAATAAAAATACATAATACTTGGAAAAAAAAACATAATTAATAGAAACTTACATAATACGTAAAAAAAAAAAAAAAAAAAAAAAAAAAAAAAAAAAAAAAAAAAAACTAGTCATTGAGGTATGCTAAGTTTTGAGCCTCAACGTGCTCCGTAAGATCATATTGAAGACGATAATGGATTTGTTCGTCGAGTAACTCCGGTAGTACACTATCGTCATATACTGGCGCGACCGGTGGATCCATTATATGAACCGGTGATATTGCCTCTTCGTCGTCTTTTAAAATCATATTACACAATATGATACACGTATTAACGATTTGTCGAATCTTTTCGACCGTCATAGGACGGAGAGGACGACTGAGAATCATCCATTTGGCCTTAAGACGACCAAAAGCTCGCTCGATATCTTTTCTTGCAGACTCTTGTAACTTCTTGAATCTCTTTTCCTTCGGATCAGTGGGATACTTATATGCTTTAACAAACGTAGAATATGTAGGATAGATTCCATCGGTAAGATAATATCCACGTTTGTAATTACGTCCATTTACAGAAAATGAACTGTTTGGCGCCGTTCCATTTCGCTCCGTAAGATACAACGGAGACTGATTCAAAACATTGATATCGTTGTTAGTACCGGGAGGACCAAAAAACGAATGCCAAATCCACAAATCGTATGAAGCGACAGATTCAAGCATAATAGTCGGGTATTGGTGATCACCTCGCCAAACAAAATGTGTACAATCAATGCTACCAAGCATTCCAGGAATGTGATGTTGTTCTTCATGTGCCTCGTATAAGCGTGCAATGTCATGGGATGTCGGCCTACGTAAGAACTCTCGACCATATAATTCAATAGCAGCATTGCAAAAATAATCAAGGCATTCACCTATAAAAAATAATAACGACAACATTATTAAAAAAATATATAACGACAACATTATTAAAAAAAATATAACGACAACATTATTAAAAAAAAAATAACGACAACATTATTAAAAATAATAATAACGACAACATTATTAAAAAAAATATAACGACAACATTATTAAAAAAAATAATAACGACAACATTATTAAAAAAATATAACGAAAACATTATTAAAAAAATATAAAGACAACATTATTAAAAAAAATATACCTGACGTTCTTCGTGCCATGTTTAAATAATCATCAAATCTATCCGGAGGTTCACCCATTGCGAGTTGCCGAATGGCCGATGTGCATTTATGTAATGCCGTGAAACTTTTTTCCCCCTCGCATCATATCCCTCTTGAAACCATTCGAATCTCGCTTCAATATCACCAACAATTCTTAAAAACAACATTTTATTCATACGAAACCTATCTCGAAAAATATGGTGGGCAAACTTTGGTCGTTCAACAAAATAGTCATTCTTTAGATTTTGTAAAGCTTTTTCATGAAAACGGGTGACAGACTCCCGTGTTTCGGTAGAGGTTGTCGTGTCCTCAATCGAATCGTACACGGCTAAAAAGGTTGATAGGGTACTACCCGTGGAAACATTTTGTTCGAAAGGCTGGGGGGGGGGGGGGGAATATAAATCATTGGATGAAGAAGATGATGAAAACATTGTGTGAAATATAGAGGATTTAGTAGTAATTGTGTGTGGGATATTTGAATATGTGTAGTTTATTTGTATTGTGTAGTATTTATAGGATTTTTATTTTTTTGTTCCACAGCCCAACGTCTTTTTTTTTTTTTTTTTTTTTAGTTCCAACGTTCACTTGCAACGGATAGTTTTCTCCCAAACCGCGTAGGTGAAGATCACTGCTGACCCAAACCGCTGGGGTGGCGGCGGTGTTCCCCGGCGGTTTGGGGCAAACCGCTGGCCAAACCGGCACCGTTGCCACTACCCTAAGAAGTGAATTTTTATTACATGATTACAATGAATGATTATGATTGGATGAAAATTTTGAAAAAAGTGGAGACAATCCCTAAATATACGGATTCACAACCAATACTTGATTTTGATTAGATGATTTAGTTTCCTACAACCAATTGTAATAAAAAATCACTTGTTAACCACAACCCTTAGGGCTGTCATTAGCAAAACCCTAAACTTTTACACGTGTGTGACAACTTTCACTCAACTTTTATTAACGGTTAAAATGTATCATATGACAATAAGAGACACATGAGCAGGAACATTTGGAGTAAGGCATGACCTCATACGAGCTAAGGAAAGGATGCTACTTGTCATTCTTGTCTGCCCGTCAGATGACCAACACTTGACATGCCTACAGCCGTTGATGAGGTTTATCCTTAAACAATAAAAGTCTCTATATAATTAGAGGCATCCCGAACCAAAAAGAGTGATCATTCTCTTACACTTTTACGCACATTGTTCTCACACATTAACGCACATTCATGGTTGTTTAATTGTTATCCAAACACTTGATTCTTAATAATCTATTTGGGTCCTTATCATTCTACACGGAAAACTAAACAACACAACTATCCCAATCCAATATTAATCACGATTTATATACTCTATGTAAACATGATGCATTCGGTGGGAACATGATACACAATAGTCACAAACTCACATATTTATATTCATTTCTCACCTTGAAAAGCATTTTTTTTCCTTTTTACAAGTTTTAACTCAACATGTCTGGTGAACAACCCCCACAACCTTTAGTTTCATAAATAAACAGTAACCACCTTGGACTAGTCCAGGTGGAAGATCTCACTCACACTGAGGAGGGCCAACAAGTGTTGTAAATCGATATTCACCACTCAGCAAGGAACTTGATAAGAGGGCCATCAGGGGAAGTGCATGCAACACATGACCACATCAGTAATACTTTCCTAAAAAGCCACATGATTTCAGGAAGAGCAACGAGTTCCTAGGCCAACTGCTCAAGTCAGGATGGTTCAAGAACTCAGAGGTCAAGGTAGTACATATTTTACCAGGGTTCATTCTTAGGTGGAATATTTTCATACCCCGTTACCAAGCAACAAATTAGGTGTCAGGGTACAGCAGGTGGAGAGGTAATAATACATTCAGGTTACACCAGGGGTAGCGGCTTATCTGGAACAAATGGCAATAGAAACAAGAATGGCTGGCTCTCAGGTAAACATACGACTACAAACTTTACACTCCTCCACATGCCTATATATCCACAAGCCCAACTTAGGGTAACACTTGTCACACCCCACCACTAACTCAGCCACCCTCTGAGGAGGGACACTTAATTAGACTACTTACAAAAAAAGTGGGGGGGGGGGGGGATCATGTGAATAAATAACTTAAAGGTTCAACAGCGAAACAATTAAAATCCCGGGCCTCAGTGATCAAACAATTAATTAGAGCTTTCATTACGAGCATGGTAAAGGTCAATTCTCAAACCTAAAAAGAATGTCTTGAGCTAGCAAGAGAATTCATCAATTGCGTATACTAATGTGTTATACAATTCATTATATATTTTTGTGGAATCACTAAAAAATAATCTTGAATTTCACAAGTGTTTTTAGCTAGTGTTCAACAATATACTTTAGATTGCTAGAAAATTGATTTGTTTGCAAGTTTACGTGTGAATTTTTTATCACCAAAAAATAAGGCACCCTGAATAATACTTCTCTCGTCTTAAAATATAAGTCCATTTTGACTTTTTAAAGTCGTTTTATTTCAACTTTGACTTTAATTGTTTTTTTCTTCATGACATATAATACTTGATGCAAATATATACATGAATTTGTGTTTTAAATGTATTTTCATTGGTATACTTTTAATCATGTATTATATAACACTAGCAGGGTACCCACGCGTTGCGGCGGTGGGTATCCTGAAATAGAAGTTTCATGATGTAACACCCCGTGAACGACTCGACCAAAAACATGGAAATTTTTGGCAAAAACGTATGTCCAAAATCTGACACATCATCACTCTTTCACAATCTGACAAAAATCCATAAACATCTAGACATTGAGACTATTTTTAAATAAAACTAGACTCAATTACCTTCGAAACTCCTGGTGGCACGACCCTTGAAAGTTTACGGATCAAAAGATATGATTTTTTGAAGATCGACAAAATCTGTCTACTGTTCAAACCGAAATTCGAAACCGAAATTTAGTGTTTGGTTCCAAATTTCACTTCCAAACCGAAATTTCACTACCAAACCAAAATTTGAAGTTTTGCTTCCAAATTTCACTTCCAAACCAAAATTCTAAACCGAAATTTGAGTTTTGGTTACAAATTTCACATCCAAACCGAAATTGTACACTTTTGACCCGTTTTCCGGAAAATAACTTCTATTACCCGGAAAGACACTAAAACTTCCAGAATTTACTAATACATCATTTGGCTCATAAAAACGTAAAGCTTGGACATATACAACAGTCATAGACTTGACTCTTATATCGTAGGAAAAGTTTACTTTGACCCATTTCACCAAATGGGTGGAATTCACTAAATAGGCTTACAAACTCTTAACCAAAAGCGCAACTTATCATTATATAGATCAAGTAACGTGTACAAATACTACTTGACCCATGATTTCACAATAATGGGTAAAAACGGGCTTTTGCCAAACGCCCCTTAAAGTTGACTTACACCTTTAACCATATTCAAGCTTGAGTACCCAATATTTACAAAAACTCATACCATGACTAAAACATAACAAAGACTACAAAAGACCATGACCATGAAAACGGAATTATACCAAGGCAATAGAAGACTCTCGGGGCTTCCAACTTCAAATGCTTGGTCAAAAAGATGAGCTTCTACTTACCGCTTGCAACTAAACTACTTCTTCTACCAAGCAAGGCCTAGACTATATCTTTACCTTTGCTCGATCCTTCGGCACCTATCAAGAAAACATCACAACTAAACATGTAAGCGAAACGCTTAGTAAGTACATGGCATAACAAGCTAACAATGCTAATATAAATTATGCTATAACCATAACTAGTCTAACCACTAGTTAAGCTAGCGATATAGGGCACTTACCTCATGCCAACATAGTCGGCCTAAACACGATCAACCTTACGAGGTTGAACCTCATTCCATAGTTAGCCCAACGACTAATTAAGCTATGCCTAGAAATGGATCCATAACTAGTTACACACCCTATATCCTATACATCACCATTATCATGTAACAAAACATGATAAAGCTAACAAACATAGACCATTATCATATATAACATATGATAAAGCTAACAAACATGTTATGACATATACTTACCTTAATCTTTAGTCACAATCTTTCTATCAAAAGCTTCCCACCTCTTTATTGCTTCCTATATCACAATCGTCTCTAATTAGAGACTAATTAACTAATCATAACAGAGTACTAACCTTTACCCATCATCCCCAATTCTCACCACATAAACCCTAGATTCATAATTTGGGTAAAAGCACTTACTTGGCATAAAGATTGAAATCAAGGATCCTTAAGAGCTTGAAATCACTTCAAGAGGTTAATATAAGCTTCAATGATAAAAATGGTGTTCCCTCCTCTCCTCCCTCTATTATACGACACACACTCACACACTCTTCTCTCTTCTTCAAAATTCTGGACTTTTCTATCTAAATAAAAGATATTAATTTAGCTTTGGACATATGGCAATCTTAGCCCCTCAAGTTTCATCTTTCACACAAGGCCATACATCTTTCATCACATAATACCTATATACTTGTAACTTACTTCCTAGCAAAGTGCAACATAAAATACTTTCTAAAAAAATGAAATAATACTATCACTTATTTTATATTATAGTACTTTGTCGGGATACGGGTGTAACAATTCACCCCTCCTTAAAATAAGATTTTGTCCTCGAAATCTATTCTTGAAATAAATGAGGATACTCATTCCTCATCTTCTCTTCCGTCTCCCATCTAATACTTATGCCCTTACGATTTCTTCATTTCACCTTCACAAAAGGGATTTCTTTATTCCTGAGTTGTCTCACTTTTCTCCCTAGTATCGCTTTCGGTTCATCCTTTTGCGAAAGTAATTCCGGATCAATCTCGATATCATCCAAAGTGACTACACTAGTCTCATCCGCTAGACATTTCCTCAAGTAAGACACATGGAAGGTATTATGAATACCTCTCATTTCTTCGGGTAGTTCCAACACGTACGCTACCTCGCCAACACGTTTCAAGATTTTAAATGGTCCTATAAATTGTGGACTTAGTTTTCCTTTGTTTTTGAACCTAAAAACGCCTTTCCACGGGGAAACTTTCAACATAACAAAATCCCCCACTTCAAACTCAATTGGTCTTCTTCGGTTATCGGCATAACTCTTCCACCTATCTTGTGCTGCTTTGAGCCTTTCCCGTATCATCTCAATCTTCTCGGTTGTTGCTAGTACGACATCCGTACTCGCCAATTCCCTATTTCCAACTTCCTCCCAACATACAGGCGTTCTACATTTTCTACCATAAAGCATCTCATAGGGTGGCATCTCTATACTAGCATGATAACTATTGTTGTAGGCGAATTCAACTAGAGGTAAATGATCGTCCCAGTTACCTCCAAAGTCAATCATACAAGTCCGCAACATATCTTCTAAAGTTTGGATTGTCCTCTCGCTTTGTCCATCAGTTTGAGGATGAAAAGTTGTGCTCATATGTAACTTCGTACCAAGTTCTTCTTGAAAACTCTGCCAAAAGTTTGAAGTGAAACGCCCATCTCTATCGGAGACAATAGAAATGGGTACTCCATGACGTGCGACTATCTCGTTGACATAAATCTTAGCTAACTTGTCAACGGGCATATTCTCTCTGATCGGAATGAAGTGTGCACTCTTTGTTAAGCGATCTACTATGACCCAAATCGCATCGTTCTTCTTTTTTGTCCTTGGTAATTTCATAATGAAATCCATCATGATCTTTTCCCACTTCCAAACCGGAATGTCTAAAGGTTGAACTTTTCCATACGGCTTTTGGTGCTCGGCTTTAACCTTTAAACAAGTTAGACATCTCTCAACGTACTTTACACAATCCCTTTTCATACCCGGCCACCAATAATTCTTCTTCAAATCAAGGTACATCTTTGTAGCTCCCGGATGAATAGAATACTTCGACTCGTGTGCTTCTTCTAGGATCAATTCTTTGATATCGCTCCGAAAAGGAATATAAATCCTTCCATACCGTGTCTTAATCCCTCGACTATCTTCTTCAAGGTGCGGAATGTGAGAGGTAATACGTTCACTTTCTCTATTTTCTTCTTTCAATGCTTCCTCTTGAGCTAGCTTGATTTTATCAAAAAGATTAGAAGTAACAATTGATACGTAGGGATCGCACCAGGCTTTACCTCTCAAGGGATCTTGAGAAGCTTACAACCCCCACCAGGCAGTGTACCTGATCGTTGTAGTATAGTATAGTGACAAGTACCGGGGGATTGATCGTTCAGCTAGGAATAGTGTCGCTAGGATTAGAAAAGCTAAATAGTAGTTCTAAAGATGAAGGACGATTCTTTTTGTATTTTTATATTTTTATGAAAGCAAATTAAAATCTCGGGTTTTGAAGGATATGGGCGGAATTAGTTGCTAGTCAACTAACCCAATACTAAAGATGCAATCAAAATAAAATACTAAAAATGAAAATAAACTAATTTAAACTAAGGTTGTGAGCAATAAGTGGGAGAAATGTGTTTACTTAGATTTCACTACTCCCTAGATATCTTTTACACGTTAATTACTTGTGATAGTTGCATGGATGACGGATTGTATTCCTTAATACCTTTCATGGGGTGGCGTACTTACTTCCCCAATCCTATAAGTGCCTACTTCACTCCTATGTCGAGCCTGCAAGAAGCTCCTAACATGGGATCATTAGAATTTACTCATGCATTAAATACAACCAATAAAACCTAGTACACATCGGTTCATGTTTCCTAAGACGTTCAAGCATGTTACCATTTGGAGATCTGCCAGTTTTCTTAAGCCTAACATTGAAATCATTCATCCAATACAACCATAAACAAGTAATCAACACATAATCAACATCTAGGTTTCATTAGATCTAAGCAAACACAAGATAAATCTAGCCTAGCATGGTGGAATCAAGACAAGCACAAGATATAGACAACCAACACATAAGACATATTGATTGAATTAAGAAAAGACTTATTTTAATAACACATGTAAGGATTCAGGGTTGAAAACCCTTGAAAAGCTGTAAAATTCGTATATGGTTCGGCCTTAGGGTTTCTCCAAACTTCTTCCTCTCTTTAATGAATGAAAATTAGAAAACTATATATAGATATTAGAGGCTGACGACGTCAAGAACAAACTTGTGACGCCGTCATCTCGCCACCAAAATAATCCTTGGACTGCCTTGATCTACATCTGACGCCGTCATGTTGTCCATTTTTGCAGGCCGTCACACATTTAACTCTTGACGCTCTACTTGTGACGCCTTCATTTCTGTACCGAGTCGTCATGGTATTTACTCTTGACGCCATCAGGAAAGTACTCTTGACACCGTCACACACTGTTCCCAGCATGGAAAATTAAGTCTTTGGTGTTTTCTTTACTTTTATGCTCCAAAAACGTCCGAATTGCTTCCTTTTCCAGATTTCACTCCCAAAGTACCTAAAATCACAAAAGAAACGATTTAGGGCAATATTTGATCAAATAATTTCAATTCCGGGCTTAAATGACCCCCTAAAAACGGATCATTTTTCGCCTCATCAACAATCATCCGTAACGAGTGGATCCTTGTAACCTTCTCTCTTTCTTTACGACTCAAGGCATCTACTACCACATTCGCCTTACCAGGATGGTAGCGAATTTCACAATCATAATCCTTTAATAAATCTAGCCACCTTTGTTGTCTCATATTCGGATCTTTCTTTTGTAGGAAATATTGTAGGCTTCTATGATCGGTGTAGATTGTGAACTTTACACCATATAGGTAATGCCTCCAAATTTTCAAGGCAAAGACTACAGCCGCGAACTCAAGATCATGAGTTTCATATTTCTCCTCATGTTTCTTTAATTGTCTTGAGGCATAAGCGATCACTTTACCTCGTTGCATAAGAACACACCCAAGACCGGAATATGATGCATCACTATAAACTACCAAATCTTCGGTTCCTTCGGGTAGTACAAGAACAAGTGTCTCACATAACTTCTTCTTCAGGGTATTAAAAGCTTCGTCTTGTTTTTCACCCCACACAAAAGGAGTATTCTTCCTGGTGAGTTGTATTAATGATGATGCGATCTTTGAGAAATCTTGAATGAACCTACGGTAATACCCTGCGAGTCCAAGAAAACTTCTGATCTCGCCAACATTCTTTGGTGGTTGCCAATTCATCACGGCTTCAACTTTATACGGATCAACCTTAATACCTTCCGAATTAATAACGTGACCAAGAAATTGGACTTCTTGTAACCAAAATTCGCACTTTGAAAATTTGGCATACAATCTTTCTCTTCTTAGCATTTTGAGAATTTCCTGTAAATGCACTTCATGTTCCTCCTTGCTTTTAGAATAGATAAGAATATCATCAATGAATACTATAACAGACTTATCCAACATCAGTCTACATACACGGTTCATGAGATCCATGAAAACTGCTGGTGCATTTGTAAGACCAAAAGGCATAACCGTGAACTCATAGTGTCCATAACGGGTCCTAAAAGCCATCTTAGGAATGTCTTCTTCTCGAACCTTCAACTGATGATAACCCGAACGAAGATCAATTTTCGAAAACCATTTCGCGCCTTGGAGTTGATCAAAAAGATCGTCGATTCTTGGTAGCGGGTACACATTTTTCACCGTGACTTTGTTCAATTCACGGTAATCGATGCACATCCGCATGCTACCATCTTTCTTCATTACAAACAAAATTGGGGCTCCCCACGGCGAACTACTAGGGCGGATAAAACCCTTGTCAAGTAACTCTTGAAGTTGACTCATTAACTCTTTCATTTCGGACGGAGCAAGACGATAAGGAGTTTTGGCAATGGGAGTAGCACCCGGAACAAGGTCAATACGGAACTCAACCTGTCTATTGTGTGGAATACCCGACAAATCTTCTGGGAATACGTCACGGAATTCTGATGAGGCGAAAAATGAACCACTTTTAGGGGGTCATTTAAGCCCGAATTAGAATTTATTTGATCAAATATTGCTCTAAATCGTTCCTTTTGTGATTTTAGGTCCTTTGGGAGTGAATTCTGGAAAAGGAAGCATTTTGGACGTTTTTGGAGCATAAAAGTGAAGAAAACGCCAAAGACTTAATTTTCCATGCTGAGAACAGTACCTGATGGCGTCAAGAGCATTTTGGTGACGGCGTCAAGAGTAAAAGTGGTGACGGCCCAGAGAGAATGTGAAGGCGTCACCCAAGGCCGTCGCGTGTTAACTTGTCAAAACTTGCGCGCGAAGTAGCTGATATTGTTTTGGTCATAACTTTTGCATACGAACTCGGATTTAGGTGATTCAAAATCCCACGCGAAGAGGACGAAGAGATCTACAATTTGATGAAAAAATGGTCATGACGGCATCAAGAGTAACGGGCTGACGCCGTCAAGAAGGGCCGACAGAAAACATGCCTATAAATATAACATCATAACTTCACTTTTTGTAAGCCCTAAACCCTAAGGTCGATTCCTGGGTTTAGGTGGGTGTCTTTCCAGCAACTTAGAGGGTTTCAATCACTCCATAAACATCATGTATTGGTTTGATGATTCTATCTTAATTATGTTTTCCATTATCATTGTTGTTTGCTCTTCTTTGATGATGATTTGCTAATTCACCTTGTGTCTACTTATGATTATGTGAAACTTGTATATAATTGATTAGATCTCATTGATTTCTTGTTGATGTTGTGTCTATCTCCATCAATGAGGGGCTTGTTGATGTGTGTGTCTATCTCCATCAATTAAGGTGTGACAACTTCAATAGATCTAGTTGGTTTAGTTTATAATTCTTGTTTCCTATTGATTCTTGTTTTGGTTGAATGAATTCGATGTTAGGCTTAAGAAAACTGGCAGACTTCCATAGGGTAACATGCTTGAACGTCTTAAGAAACATGAGCCGATGTGTACTAGGTTTTTATGGTTGTATTTAATGCATTAGCGAATTCTAGTGATCCCATGTTAGGAGCTTCTTAGCCGGCTCGACATAGGAGTGAAGTAGGAGCTTATAGGATTGGGGAAGCAAGTACGCCACCCCATGAATGGTATTATGGAATACAACCCGTCAATTAAAACAAGGTGTATAATTCAATAGGTAGAATTGGATAGTTAGCAAGGAGTAACATATCATGGGTAGACATGCTTCACTTATCTTGTAGAACCCTAGTTTACTTTTCTTGTTAATTAGTTCAATTAGTAGCTTTTGGGTTAGTTGATTAACAACTAATTCCGCCCACTCTCCCAATACCCGAGATTTTTACTTGCTTTTCATAAAATATAAAAATACAAAAAGAATCATCCTTCGCCTTTAGACCTAGTTAGATTAATTTCAATCCTAACGACACTATTCCTAGCTGAATGATCAATCCCCCGGTACTTGTCACTATACTATACTACAACGATCAGGTACACTGCCTGGTGGGGGTTGTAAGCTTCTCAAGATCCCTTGAGAGGTAAAGCCTGGTGCAATCCCTACGCATACCAAGTTTTTGGCGCCGCAGCCCCGGGAATAGTTATTGTTTAGGTTGAATTTGATTTTTATTCGGTCTACTCATTAGATTCCTATCAAGTGAGATTTTTTCTTTTTACTTTGTAGCTTTCTCGTAGTCTATTTTTTCTTTGTGGTTTTGTTTGTAATTTGCTTCAAATGGACTTTACACTTAGACTTCTAAGATTGCAAGATAGGGTTGAGCGGCTAACACACCAAAGAGTTCAAAATACCTCATTTAGAGACACCTATGAATCATATGAGCCTTCACCTAGGATAGATTCTTATGAACAACCTCCATGTTTAAGATCTAGTTTTAGTGAGGCCAATAGGAAATGCGACCTAGTTTGCCAAGGAATTATGGAGAGAGCCATTGCAACAAATCATAAGTTGGATGAAGCACTAGGTTTGCTATTATCACTACCTAAGAAAACAATTGAGGAGGATTTAGCCGAGCATGATCACATTGATCAAAAAGACCTAGGTTTTATGATCGATGATGATGAATCTCAAGAAACAGATGATGAATCTCTTGGGCAATTTGTATATAGCAGTCAGAATATTGAAGATGATCCTTATGATTCGGACATAGAAGTTGAGATGCCTAGAGAAGCACGTGAGATACTTGGGAGAATGTTAGGGCTAGATTATAATAAAACACATATTGAGGATATAGGTGATATTAACACATGGAATGATGAGGTAAATAACATAAGCCCACAAAATACTCAACCATCATTTGAGGCACACACACCGCCCGTGACTTACCCGGAAGAAGTAGAAGAAACTTTAGGAATTCCGATGGAGGTAAAACCCTTGGACCAGGCACCACTTGAGGATATAGGTTTGAACACTTGTAGTGATAACCTTACTCCTAGTTCTAGGGAATTTCCTAGTGTTGATGAACCGGAACCTCAATCTTTACACACCTTTCCATCCTTAGATATATTTCTAGGAGACAAAAGAGGAACCGACCCACCCATCAACCAATATTATTTGGGTAGTTTTAGGATGAAAGAAGCCATTCACTCACCCCCTTCACCTCACGTGGCATATTCACACCCTAAGGGTGTGTATCGCTACTTTCACCCACACTTGATCCTAAGTGTAGGGAAAACCTCCCCTATTTCCGTTAAATAAGGGTAGAGTCAGGCTCGTGACTTGAACAAAAACAAGCGCTTCTTGGGAGGCAACCCATGTTTTGTGTGTTTTTGTTTGTTTTTTTGTTTGTTTGTTTGTTTGATTTTATTTGTTTCTGTATACATGCTTTATTTTTATTGTTTGAGGCTCATGTTTCAAAGTAAATTGTGAAAATGCTTTATTTTGTTTTTAACTTCGTCTTAATTGCATATAAAGGTATTTTGCAAAAGATAAGTGTAAGGGAAGATCCAAATTTGTTTATAAGAACGAAATTGAGCATGAACCACAACAATATTAAATGAACATGTGTATTAGTATTCGTTAGAGTCAAATGCTTGTATCGAGTCATAATGATATTTCGCAGAATTTTCCAGGAAGTAGGACATAAGTTTTTCCAGAAATTTTCCAGAAACTTAACATAAAGATTTATGCAGGTCACTTCTGACGGCGTCAGGAATTAATTCCTGACGGCGTCATGTGTAAAATTCTGGAAATTTTGCTAGTTTTGTTTATACCGGAGTCTTAAAGTTTTTGTTGATTATTTAGTTTTATAAACTCCAGAAAATCTGCAAACATTCATTCCACAAGCATTATATCTTTAATTGTTTTGTTTTTATTCCTAAGTCTGGAATTGCATCTAGTTGTGAGTTTTCTTTGTTCGGATTGATGCTTTGGGTTTTTGTGTTTGTTTTCTCAGGATTTACAGGTTATGTATGACAAGAAGATGATTTATTTTTTTGGAAGGGAAGCTTTGATTGTTCATTTTCTTGGAGGAAGATCTAAGCTGGCCACCTTATTATCCATACCGAGCGAATCAGGGGAGTATTTGATTTCATTCTTTTTACTTTTTCACTTTTACATTCTTTACTTGAACATTGGGGACAATGTTCATCCTAAGTGTAAGGGGAGGGTAAAAAGATGATACCTTACATATGCACTTTCGCTTGAGTTTGTTTTGTTTAATGGTAGATGTGTAATAAAACTATGAGAAATACTTATTAGTGCAATTTTAGCGCCAAATTTAAATTTTTTTACAACATTTAGGAGTGAAACTTTAGCCATAGCAAGCGTCTCATGGATAGGAGATTGTATGACTAGCACATAACCGTATATTCAGAAAAATTTTCCACCCAAATATATGAGGCTCGCCTTTAGATTTGATAGGAAAAGCATTTACTATTAGTGCTTATGAGTGTACCTGTAGCATTTAGATTCTAGAACTTGCGTTAGTGATGCATCCCGAGACCGCTAGTGAGACTACATTCGTGTGGTAGGATTTACTACATGATAAGAGGCATTAGGATCACCCTTGTGTTAAACCCGCATCATAATTACTTGACCATTAAAGTCATATTACTTGACTAGTTAAGTCAACTATTTTTTCCCACACCCTTAGCGTTGTACTCATTTTTAGTACATGAAACCCCTAGTACACCCCTCCGAGCCTATCTTTTCGTTTCTAACTTTAAGCATCTTACTTAAAGGAAGAATTTGTTACACCCCACTTAAATGTACACCCAAATCGCCTTAGCCTTCCGTGTATGCGCTCATCTTTAGTGCATTATTGTTATTTGTTAAACCCTAAGTTAACTATCTAATTGATTACATGGTTGCTAAGTCGAGTCATATCCTTGTACATATTATTTTGAGACGATCGGGACTCATGGGTAAAGTACTTATTTATTGAGTAATGGGGAAGAACATCATATTATTACCCCCGTATGTGCGTTAATCTTAAAAGTACTCCAAGTGTTTTGATTTTCTTAATTCGAGTCAATAGATTAGTTTATTGTAAAGTATGTAAAAATTCAAGTGTAAGGGGAATTTTCATTCCCTATGATGTATTATTTTGGATGGTAGGGTAAGAGTGTATGCAAAAAAAAAAAAAAAAAAAAAAAAAAAAAAAAAAAAAAAAAAAAAAATCGAAAAATCAAGAAAAAGAAAAAAAATAGAAAAAAGAAAAGAGAAAAAACATACGGACTACCATCCCGTTTCATTCTATGTTTATTTTATGTTTTTGTTATTTTTCATTTATTAGCTTAAGTCGAGTCTAGTCTTGGCTTAAAAACGCCATATTGTACATGTAATTAACCAAGATTGTTAACTCGCCACCAGTAAAACTTCCTTTATCCAACAAAACCGTGTATTTCATATCCCTACACCTAACGTTACAACCCTTTAAAAGACCTCTTTGATAGTTTATCCTAGGTGCTTACGCCATGTGGTGGAGGTTTGATCCTTTCCCAAGCCTATGGTAATCTATTTTGCTATGACAGGTAGTGAGAGATATTTTCCGTTTCCATATTGTAATTTATACTTTATTACACCCGAGAGATGTGAGTATCTAAACACTATTTGTGAGGTGCTAGTGTATGACCTCCGTGCTTGTCTATTGGTCTTTAGTGGAACGATTATTTGTTGTAATTACTTTTATATTAGTGTTAAATGACCCCTAACTTGTATTTTGAATAGAATAAAAGCGCATTTGCTTGAGGACAAGCAAATCTCAAGTGTAAGGGTATATGATGAGGCGAAAAATGAACCACTTTTAGGGGGTCATTTAAGCCCGAATTCGAATTTATTTGATCAAATATTGCCCTAAATCGTTCCTTTTGTGATTTTAGGTCCTTTGGGAGTGAATTCTGGAAAATGAAGCATTTTGGACGTTTTTGGAGCATAAAAGTGAAGAAAACGCCAAAGACTTAATTTTCCATGCTGAGAACAGTACCTGACGGCGTCAAGAGCATTTTGGTGACAACGTCAAGAGTAAAAGTGGTGACGGCCCAGAGAGAATGTGAAGGCGTCACCCAAGGCCGTCACGTGTTAACTTGTCAAAACTTGCGCGCGAAGTAGCTGATATTGTTTTGGTCAAAACTTTTGCATACGAACTCGGATTTAGGTGATTCAAAAGCCCACGCGATGAGGACGAAGAGATCTACAATTTGATGAAAAAATGGTCATGACGGCATCAAGAGTAACGGGCTGACGCCGTCAAGAAGGGCCGACAGAAAACATGCCTATAAATATAACATCATAACTTTACTTTTTGTAAGCTCTAAACCCTAAGGTCGATTCCTGGGTTTAGGTGGGTGTTTTTCTAGCAACTTAGAGGGTTTCAATCACTCCATAAACATCATGTATTGGTTTGATGATTCTATCTTAATTATGTTTTCCGTTATCATTGTTGTTTGCTTTTCTTTGATGATGATTTGCTAATTCACCTTGTGTCTACTTATGATTATGTGAAACTTGTATATAATTGATTAGATCTCATTGATTTCTTGTTGATGTTGTGTCTATCTCCATCAATGAGGGGCTTGTTGATGTGTGTGTCTATCCCCATCAATTAAGGCGTGACAACTTCAATAGATCTAGTTGGTTTAGTTTATAATTCTTGTTTCCTATTGATTCTTGTTTTTGTTGAATGAATTCGATGTTAGGCTTAAGAAAACTGGCAGACTTCCATAGGGTAACATGCTTGAACGTCTTAAGAAACATGAGCCGATGTGTACTAGGTTTTTATGGTTGTATTTAATGCATGAGCGAATTCTAGTGATCCCATGTTAGGAGCTTCTTAGCCGGCTCGACATAGGAGTGAAGTAGGAGCTTATAGGATTGGGGAAGTAAGTACGCCACCCCATGAATGGTATTAAGGAATACAACCCGTCAATTAAAACAAGGTGTATAATTCAATAGGTAGAATTGGATAGCTAGCAAGGAGTAACATATCATGGGTAGACATGCTTCACTTATCTTGTAGAACCCTAATTTACTTTTCTTGTTAATTAGTTCAATTAGTAGCTTTTGGGTTAGTTGATTAACAACTAATTCCGCCCACTCTCCCAATACCCGAGATTTTTACTTGCTTTTCATAAACTATAAAAATACAAAAAGAATCATCCTTCACTGTAAAACCTCGTGAAAATTCACATAATTAACTTCGGTTAATTTAATAAATATTCTTTGTCATTATTGTAATTACCATTTTTACGGGAAAATTTAAAATTTTCTTTGTATATTAAAATGGTCACGATTATGATATTGTCAAATTCGTCAAACGACAAAACAAGTTAGCAACACAATTAACAAAACATTAATTTTACTAAACTTAATTTTCAAACAGAATTTCTGATACTCAAATGATGATATTTTCAAACAGAATTTCTGATACTCAAATGATGATATTTTCAAACAGAATTTCTGATACTCAAATGATGATATTTTCAAACTGAATTTCTGATACTCAAATGATGATATTTTCAAACTGAATTTCTGATACTCAAATAATAATATTTTCAAACTGAATTTCTGATACTCAAACGATGATATTTTCAAATTGAATTTCTGATACTCAAACGATACTGTTTTCAAATTGATTACTGTGATACGATACTTGATTTCATGATGTTATGCTAAATGAGCCCATAGGTCCTTGATATTGTCTAAGTTAGCTTATCGCCATATAGTCCCTCAATCATGAGCCATTAATCACTTTAATGTGAGCGCGAATATAGTGAACAGATTCGAAACTTGTTTTGGATTGACCTCCGATCCCACTAATACTTGACGGAATGCCATTATGCATGTGGTTAGTCGTATTAGTCGTGATACACTATATTTGAGACAAGTAGGAATTGGCAAATCACCTACGAATAGAGGGCAAAATCTGTCATTGATTTGATAGAACACCCCTTCTGTTAACGTCTTGCGTGTCATGAGGCTTGGTGCAATATCTATAAAGGAAATATATATGTATTCAACATATATTTAGATACAGCTGTATAGGTTTGACCATACGTGAATTATATATCTGATTTATTTAGTATCATGAGTTTCCAACTCATGTTAAGATTATTAATTCTTTATTGAATGTGATTGAATATTTATGTGACTAAATACTTGTTTCATTTCTGTTTGTATTTTATTAATACCAAATATTATTGAAATCTAACAAAATAAAGGGTTTTTCCTAAAACTCTATGAACTCACCAACTTTTGTGTTGACACTTCTAAGCATGTGTATCTCAGGTAATTTAACGGAGCAGGACAAGACACGGAGTGGGCATTTATTACTCTGATAAATTAAAATGGGGTAAAAATCAAATTTGTCATTTTTACAAGCCTTTATATCTTTTCATAAAATTTTAAATCAAATGGTTCATCTTTTATCAAAATTATTATTTGAATGACAAATAATTTTCAAAACGTATTGTTTAAATCGTTTTATGTGGTTAAAACTTCGATCCTCACCGTAACACCCAAATTACTTTTCCGCTGCGACAAACTTTAAAAATGTGGGTGTTACAGATTGGTATCAGAGCTACAGTTATAGAGAATTAAATGTTTTCAAACATTAAAACTATAACTTCATTTTCAAAATAATGATTTTACACCATAATATTTATTGCCCTCCGTGTCTGCAGACTGCCGTGCTCCATACTTTATTTGTTGAGATTATCTTACATGCTTAATAGTTACTCATATACAATTGTTATTTCATCTGTACTGTTATATCTTTAACATACAAAATACTCATAAAATATTATTCTTGGGTTACTACTGTAGCATGTCTTCAGGAACGCCCGTGAATATCAATTCTACTCTCCATAATACTAATACCTCGTCAATCAATAAAAATTCTCCGAATAATGAAGATCCTTACGTACAAATAATAAAATCCCAACCTAATATAGAACTAAATCCGAGATCACCTCCGTCGTCACCTATTCGTTCACCTTTACGTCAAAGAATCAGGAGAGCTACCGAATCATATGAAAATTTGATTAGTGGCCAGACAACGTTCGAAGTTGGACAAGGTTCGAGCCAAGAGATATCATGGACGAATGTTGAACCAATTTCTCCGTTACCTTATACTTCAGATTCTACAATACCTAATTCTCCAAATAATTTATCTTCACCTAACTCTCTCGACTACGGTATAAGTACTCCTGAATCAATATGGAATCTTATTTATCGACATGCCGGCATATTGGATGCTCACAATGAACAGCTAAAAGGGTTACGACCAACTCAATTTGAATGGTACTACCGTAACCTTGACGCATTGTTCAAGAGGGCTGATGCTGAGAGGCAAACAATATGTGAGATAGGGATAAAGATTAATGAAATAAAGGACAACACCAACCAGGAACTTGGAAGTTTGGACTCCAGGGTTCGTTGTGCAAGAAGAGAACACGGTCAAACACATGTAAGAATTGAAGATATTGAGAGAACCCTATGGATGGCCAGAGATGCAGCCAGAAACCAGGGTCAAAAGATTGCCGCATTAGAGAGTATGTTGGCAAACCAAATGAACATGTGTCAAGAACGTTTCTCAAACATGGAAGCTGCACAACTTGAACTTGAGAAAGAAATTAGATATTTACGTCAGAGGCGTAACTAATCTTAAGTTTACAAGTTTCCTTGTTGTTCCTTATAAACCAAATAGACTTGGTTAATATTTCTTGTAATGTTCAATAATTCTGAAACTTAAGAACGTGTAATCAAAACATATTGTATAATAACATCCTTTCTGTTATATATATATATGTTATGAATCAATCTTTTCTTCCGTATAAATCATGCATGTAATGAATCCCCATATTTCATGCAAAAATCTCATCATTTGTTATTTCTATAATAACCAAATGATTCTATTCAGATCAATGAAGTATTAATAAAAGATCTTGTATCGTTTATCTTGCAAAGACAATCGGTCAAGTTATTAATATTTTGTTTACATCTGTAATATTATTCAAATTTACCGTAAGATTTCTTACTAATTGTTAAGATTTCTTAAAAATCTCCATAAATAATCTAAGAATTTAAGAATCGTCTAAATACCAATTTTAGAAAGTGGATTTAAAGAATGAAGAAAAGATAATTAAACTTCATTTAAAATAGACAAGTCGGTTTGTTCCTTAGTAATCCCATATCAAGAGTTGATCATTAATAAAATGATACAACAAAGACATCTTGAAATTAGATTACAGTAGGGAGTCAATTCAGTCTATCATCAATGAAATAATTAACTTCATTATTTAAATTTTTCTGATATTATATGGATTCTAATGTTGAGTTTCATTTATGTTTACAGAAAATGGACAACATGAACAATGCATATCAATCATCATCAGAAATTTCCATGACTCCTGGAGCTATCCAGAAATTGGTAAATGACATAGTGTCGGTGGTACTAGAAGGGACTACCTTAGTTTATCCGAGAAGAGAGACGGGTATACTTGGTAATCAAAACCCTGCAAATTTCATGAAGTATAGACCACCTCACTTAAAGATTCAAGAAGGAATGATCAACCCTACCATCAACCATTATCAAGAAATTAGACATGGAATGTTATCAAATGGAAATCATCAGAAGAGGAAATTACCCGACACAGGAACCGTCAATCCCGTCTACTGCAACATCTTCAATGCTCAAGATCGTTATCGCAAACATCGAGAAAACCGTATGAAGTATCAACATCAGCTGGGAATCAATCAGGTAGCTAATAGAAATTGTCTTGTCGCACCTGTTTCTGGAAGTGGTTATCTTGGAACTCTACCCTGGTGTCAAAAATGCAACCTGCATCACATCGGGAAATGTAGGGTTAGATGCATGAAATGTCAGAAATTAGGTCATCAGACAATTAGCTGCAGGACTAAGGATGTGAAAGTACAACCAACAACCATTGTATGTCACGGATGTGGTGGACATGGTCATCATGTGAAACGATGTCCAAACTACAATGTTAATTGGAAAGCCAAGACCTTTACAAGAAAATGAAGAATCTTTAAAGACCTTGATAGTATCAAGGGAATGGCAACTAGATTGGAACAGATGAATAAATTCCTGTTGAAGATAAATAAAATCTAGTTTAAAATTTCCTAAGTTGTATTTCTTTCCTGTATTTCACTTCAAGTTACTATGGATGTAACTTAAACAATAATTTTTCTACTGTATCGAAAAATCTCCCTTGTAATATTTCCATAATAATAATAATCCAAGTTAATTTCAATTTCTATCTCATCTATCAAATGACAATATACAATAATTACTCCATAAATTTCTAATTTATGTTATGAATCCTAAAATTTTCCACTTTATTTCAAAAAAATGATTTACGTGTTATATCATAAAAACAACACGTTGAACACCATCTAAAACAATTTATAGAAATATATGATTGAACCAAACATCACATCATTTGGTCCTCAATTATACATAACCTGATCAACTATGTATAATTTAGGAAGAATTATGTTATGAAAGGAACAATGATATTATCAAATAATTTAATAACAATCTTCATTCAAAAGCAAGATAAAAAAAAAAAAAAACTAAAATAAATTGTTCATAATACATTGAACAACCCATAATAAATACCTATCATATGTTATCACCATTATGATAGAAATCAACAAAAGTATAATTAAGAAAAACACCAATAATTCACAACAACTAATAAAAGACATCAATAACGAAAATATTTATTTAAAATCCATAAAAGTTAATACATAAACAAATAATTAGCATCGGAAGTGCTATCGTTACAATTATTACAATACAAACAAAGGAATCTTCAATAGGTTGATCCGCAATGACAAATAAGACTCCCACCAACAAAATAATAGCAAGAGCCACCACAGGATAAATCACTTTAATTATACTGAAAAATAAATATAAACCAAATATTAAAAATAATAATGAGACAAATTCTTAAAAATAAAACGAGTTTTATTCATTATTCGTTACAAATACATAAAAACATAACAAGAACTTAATCCAAAACAACCCTAGCTTAATATTTTACCCCCAGATCTTGTCGACGGTAATAGCAAGGATAGTCAGGGGTACGACAAACATCATGATCGCAACCAAGAATCCAAAGTCTTCATCCGGAACGTACGCCAAGTAGATAGTGGCAAGGACGACGTACACAATCGCTAAGATGGTTATGAGATGCGGCATTTTGATGGAAAATGAGAGGAAAGTGATTGATGGAAGGAGTGGAAAATTGAAGTGGTATATATAGGCTAGAATTGTGACCGTTGGGGCATTATTTACTAGCCGTTATTTTACTATTCATGACCACTAATTTCAAATGTTCACAACCCTTAAATACTTCAGTTACCTTATCTTGTTGGGTACAAGTAAATTTAACTGAATCCCGTTTCCGTAGTTTTAGGAATAAAAATCTCCCGACAACCTCTGTTCAAAAATTCCTTACTCAAGTAATCACATTAAATTTGAATTTCGGGACGAAATTCAGAATGACATGTGGGTACTGTAAAACCTCGCGAAAATTCACATAATTAACTTCGGTTAATTAAATAAATATTCTTTGTCATTATTGTAATTACCATTTTTACGGGGAAATTTAAAATTTTCTTTGTATATTAAAATGGTCACGATTATGATATTGTCAAATTCGTCAAACGACAAAACAAGTTAGCAACACAATTAACAAAACATTAATTTTACTAAACTTAATTAATAATACTAATTACTAAACCAAATCGGGCCCTTAATCTCCCTAAGCCCAACCGGCCCACAACCAAACCCAAAATTCATTTCAATAAAATTTTAAATCGACTAAATCTATTCCAAAACGTCTCGTTCATTTCAAATTCGTACACACGACCCACGTATCTTTTTGCACAATCTCGTTAAACACCTAGACAAATATTAGTGTGTCGAATTTCACGTTCACACGTTGAGTTTTGATACGTTTTTACGAGGCATTCCGTTTAGCCATAAATCGACCCAAACGATTTGTGATTTATTCATTTCTTATCCGTTTTAATCCCCGTTTGTTTCTAAATGATCCTAATAATGTTTCTAAGGTGATGCTATGCTCAAATGTTAGAGATGATCAAGTATATATGAGTGGCGAACGATTTTGTAAATCGTTTATACATATATATTGATGTCGACATGAGTACATGAATCACCACAAATATGTTTGTCGAGTGGGCTTAACTAAGGCCCAACAAGACTTTGCGTTTTAACAGCCCACTGGGCCCATAAAATATATTTTTAGAATCATAAAGGAAGCCCAAGTTCAAGCCCAAAAGAATTTCTATGCCCTCGCCTCTAAATTTTTAAATGGGCCTTAGTTTGGTTCGAATCAAGGCCCATAAGCTAAATAAATAAGCTTTTTTTGAAATAAGCAGTTGAGTTAAGCTTAAAATTTATAAAAGAAGCTAAGGAGATTTTTATAAAATTTTTATAATCACTTTTGCAAAAATTGGACTAAAAATGTAACGCGACGACACATATAGGGACTAAATGTGAAAACTGTGAAAACTAAGGACTAAAAATGTAGAAATAGAAATAAAGGATAAAAATTGATAATATAGTATTGTTACAAGCTTAGATTGTAATATCGGACATGTAGGGGACTATAATTGTAAATATATATAAAAAGGACTAACGGTGTGACGCTAACGCCGTTAGTATAAAAGTTGTAAAATTGGAAAAAGGACAAGGACTACACTTAATCTATTTGACATTCTTATTTTATTTTCTATTTTACGGCAACCCTCACGTCATATGCATTTTCGTTTCATTTTATATATATATTATTTATTTTTACGTTAATAATATATATAACGATATTTAAAAGGTTAATATTTTACTTACAATTTAAAAAGGTAAAAATACGATGGATATTTTAAATAAAGTATTTTTTTTTTCATATCATGCATGACATAATAATTTCACTTCACATCATCTATTCGTCATAACGAATAAATCTTATTCGTTATTCGTTCGTATTTACCAAATAGTATTTGGTTATATTCTCTGATAAATTTATTTATCAGGTTCTGTGTTAAAGACGTTCCCATAAATCTCATCCTATCTTACTTTTCATCATTTCCAAATCAATCCAGGTGAGTCATAGCCCCATTTCAAATAATTGTTTTTAACTCATTGGGGGAGATACATGCTTACATATACTTTGATAACTTGATAAGTATATGAAATAAAATAAAATACATGATTCAAATCAATTTCCTAATTGATATCAAAATAATATAATTTGTGAATTATAATATGTTAATGTTTCCAATGCGATTATTATGGTATGTGATATATATATTTTACTGATGAATTACTTGACTGAAATATTGATATTCATATGAAAATGTTTCCAATTCGATTATTGTGATATGTGATATAAATGTGTTACTGGCGAAATATTCAAACTGAATTTCTGATACTCAAATGATGATATTTTCAAACAGAATTTCTGATACTCAAATGATGATATTTTCAAATTGAATTTCTGATACTCAAATAATAATATTTTCAAACTGAATTTCTGATACACAAATGATGATATTTTCAAACTGAATTTTTGATACTCAAATGATACTGTTTTCAAATTGATTACCGTGATACGATACTTGATTTCATGATGTTATGCTAAATGAGCCCATAAGTCCTTGATATTGCCTAAGTTAGCTTATCGCCATATAGTCCCTCGATCATGAGCCATTAATCACTTTAATGTGAGCGCGAATATAGTGAACAGATTCGAAACCTGTTTTGGATTGACCTCCGATCCCACTAATACTTGACGGAATGCCATTATGCATGTGGTTAGTCGTATTAGTCGTGATACACTATATTTGAGACAAGTAGGAATTGGCAAATCACCTACGAATAGAGGGCAAAATCTGTCATTGATTTGATAGAACACCCCTTCTGTTAACGTCTTGCGTGTTATGAGGCTTGGTGCAATATCTATAAAGGAAATATATATGTATTCAACATATATTTAGATACAGCTGTATAGGTTTGACCATACGTGAATTATATATCTGATTTATTTAGTATCATGAGTTTCCAACTCATGTTAAGATTATTAATTCTTTATTGAATGTGATTGAATATTTATGTGACTAAATACTTGTTTCATTTCTGTTTGTATTTTATTAATACCAAATATTATTGAAATCTAACAAAATAAAGGGTTTTTCTTAAAACTCTATGAACTCACCAACCTTTGTGTTGACACTTTTAAGCATGTGTATCTCAGGTAATTTAACGGAGCAGGACAAGACACGGAGTGGGCATTTATTACTCTGATAAATTAAAATGGTGTAAAAATCAAATTTGTCATTTTTACAAGCCTTTATATCTTTTCATAAAATTTTAAATCAAATGGTTCATCTTTTATCAAAATTATTATTTGAATGACAAATAATTTTCAAAACGTATTGTTTAAATCGTTTTATGTGGTTAAAACTTCGATCTTCACCGTAACACCCAAATTACTTTTCCGCTGCGACAAACTTTAAAAATGGGGGTGTTACATTCACCTTTAGACCTAGTTAGATTAATTTCAATCCTAACGACACTATTCCTAGCTGAACGATCAATCCCACGGTACTTGTCACTATACTATACTACAACGATCAGGTACACTGCCTGGTGGGGGTTGTAAGCTTCTCAAGATCCCTTGAGAGGTAAAGCCTGGTGCAATCCCTACGCATCAAATTCATTAACAATCGGAACGTCATCGATACTTTTCTTCTTGAAACGGGTATCTATCACAACTGCCATAAAGGCATGACAACCGCGTGATAAATATCTCCTAGCCTTCATTACGGTACATATTTTAATTCACCCTTCCTATTGTCACCGTAAATCATCAATTCACGACCGCTAAGATTTACGACTCGGACAATCTTTTGTCTACATAGGATAGCCGCATTGTATTTATCTAGCCAATCCATGCCGACAATGATGTCAAATTCTCCGAGCATTATAGGAATTAGATCAATCCTAAAAACATTCTCATCGATTTCTATTTCTACATTATGATACACGTTAGATACCACAACAACCTTACTATCAGCAATTTCAACTTCTAATGGTGTCGGAAGTTTACCTAAGGGAGTGGACAATTCCTTGCTAAAACTATGGGATACAAAAGACACACTTGCACCCGAATCATATAAAACCCGAGCGAGTTTGAAATTAACAAGGATTATACCTGTGATAACATCGGAACCTGACCTTGCTTCTTCAGCACTCATCTGATAAACACGAGCTTTAGGCTTTGGAACTTCAACCTTTTCTCCTTTGATCAAATTAATCGGCTTCGCTTGCTTATTATTGGCCTTAGGACATTCGCTTATCTTATGTCCTTCTTCGTTGCACCCATAACATATCACTAGAGGCTTTGTGCAATTCTTGCTAATATGGCTTGGATCTCTACATTTAAAACATCCCTTCATCCCTGATTTACATTCTCCCATATGGTTCTTACCGCACCTATTACACTGAGGTGGTAATTTTCCTGTGTTGTCCCTCCTCGTGAAATCAAACTTGCCCCGCTTACCAAATGTTGTTGGTTGTTCTTGCTTCCTTTTTAATTCCTTTTTCTCCTTGCCCTTCATCCTATCCAAATCTGCTTCTCGCGTGCGAACCCTACCTAAAAGATCTTCCATTGTAGTGCACTTGAAAGGTGATACTATAGTACGAATTTCATTCTTGAGCATCCTTTGAAATTTGTCAACCTTAAGCTTTTCGTTGTCACGATACTCCGGGCAATATTGTACCATATCACAAAACTTTTCCCACAACTCATTGACTGATTCATTAGTTTGCATAAGGTTGTGAAATGCTTCTCTTATTTTATCAATCTCTTCCGCGGGAGCATATTCTTTCATAAACACCTCCTTAAATTGTTCCCACGTGCATGCTTCTCTCCAAGCACTACCTTTCTCATTAGCTTTACCTTCCCACCATATTTTAGCCCGTTCACGAATATAGTTAGAAGCAAAGTTCACTTTATCCTCCTCCGCACCACGACTGGTACGGAAAGCCCCTTCTATATCGGTAATCCACCTAGAACTCTTTAACGGGTCAAGAGATCCCGTAAATATCGGTGGAGTACAAGCGGTGAACTCACGATAAGTAGATTTTTCCTTCCCTACTCCGGGTCTAGCATTCGAGTCACTCATTAACTCTCCACTCTGCTTAAGCTTTCCGATCTCCTCTTGAAATATCTTTTGCAAGTTTTCAGTTGTTTTGTTAATATAGTAGGGCATTGATTTCTTAATAGCCTTGCCTACCCTTTTTGCCATCATTGTATTCAAAGTTTTCATTTCCTCTTTTGTGAAGCCTCTAAAGTTAAGGCCTTCGGAGCTAGAAGATGAAGAACAATTTTCATGACCTTTCTCGTTGCCACCCGCATCGCTTGCCGAAGATTCGGCATGTTTGGAAGCCGTAGCTTTCGTGGCTTCTTTCGGGTGAGGGGTATCCATTCCTTCTTTTAACTGAAAATTTACAAGTCACACTATCAAGTACAATCATATACATAGTCGATGCATGAACGACATTCTATATATCCCTACACTAACTCACTAAAGTTTGTCACCCATGTATAGTCTTAACTCTTAATGATTTCAACTTCACATATGTACTATATTTTTATCACTACGGTGGCCAAGAGTTTTATAAAAATACTTAACATATGTGTCCTTAAAATCAAGAAAACAATACACCAATAACAAACACTAGTAATAAACGCGTCTCTATCGGGCCTAAATCTAGGAAATCCTAAATCTCTTAGACCAAAGCTCTGATACCAAGTTGTAACACCCCGTGAACGACTCGACCAAAAACATGGAAATTTTTCGCAAAAACGTATGTCCAAAAACTGACACATCATCACTCTTTCACAATCTGACAAAAATCCATAAACATCTAGACATTGAGACTATTTTTAAATGAAACTAGACTCAATTACCTTCGAAACGCCGGGTGGCATGACCCTTGAAAGTTTACGGATCAAAAGATATGATTTTTCGAAGATCGACAAAATCTGTCTACTGTTCAAACCGAAATTCAAAACCGAAATTTGGTGTTTGGTTCCAAATTTCAGTTCCAAACCGAAATTTCACTAGCAAACCGAAATTTGAAGTTTTGCTTCCAAATTTCATTTCCAAACCAAAATTCTAAACGAAATTTGAGTTTTGGTTACAAATTTCACATCCAAACCGAAATTGTACACTTTTGACCCGTTTTCCAGAAAATAACTTCTATTACCCGGAAAGATACTAAAACTTCCAGAATTTACTAATACATCATTTGGCTCATAAAAACGTAAAGCTTGGACATATACAACCGTCATTGACTTGACTCTTATATCGTAGGAAAAGTTTACTTTGACCCATTTCACCAAATGGGTGGAATTCACTAAATAGGCTTACAAACTCTTAACCAAAAGCGCAACTTATCATTATATAGATCAAGTAACGTGTACAAATACTACTTGACCCATGATTTCACAATAATGGGTAAAAACGGGCTTTTGCCAAACGCCCCTTAAAGTTGACTTACATCTTTAACCATATTCAAGCTTGAGTACCCAATATTTACAAAAACTCATACAATGACCAAAACATAACAAAGACTACAAAAGACCATGACCATGAAATCGGAATTATACCAAGGCAATAGAAGACTCTCGGGGCTTCCAACTTCAAATGCTTGGTCAAAAAGATGAGCTTATACTTACCACTTTCAACTAAACTACTTCTTCTACCAAGCAAGGCCTAGACTATATCTTTACCTTTGCTCGATCCTTCGGCACCTATCAAGAAAACATCACAACTAAACATGTAAGCGAAACACTTAGTAAGTACATGGCATAACAAGCTAACAATGCTAATATAAATTATGCTATAACCATAACTAGTCTAACCACTAGTTAAGCTAGCGATATAGGGGCACTTACCTCATGCCAACATAGTCGGCCTAAACACGATCAACCTTACGAGGTTGAACCTCATTCCATAGTTAGCCCAACGACTAACTAAGCTATGCCTAGAAATGGATCCATAACTAGCTACACACCCTATATCCTATACATCACCATTATCATGTAACAAAACATGATAAAGCTAACAAACATAGACCATTATCATATATAACATATGATAAAGCTAACAAACATGTTATGACATATACTTACCTTAATCTTTAATCACAATCTTTCTATCAAAAGCTTCCCACCTCTTTCTTGCTTCCTATATCACAATCATCTCTAATTAGAGATTAATTAACTAATCATAACATAATACTAACCTTTACCCATCATCCCCAATTCTCACCACATAAACCCTAGATTCATAATTTGGGTAAAAGCACTTACTTGGCATAAAGATTGAAATCAAGGATCCTTAAGAGCTTGAAATCACTTCAAGAGGTTAATATAAGCTTCAATGATAAAAATGGTGTTCCCTCCTCTCCTCCCTCTATTATACGACACACACTCACACACTCTTCTCTCTTCTTCAAAATTCTGGACTTTTCTATCTAAATAAAAGATATTAATTTAGCTTTGGACATATGGCAATGTTAGCCCCTCAAGTTTCATCTTTCACACAAGGCCACACATCTTTCAGCACATAATACCTATATACTTGTAACTTACTACCTGACAAAGTGCAACATAAACTACTTTCTAAAAAAATGAAATAATACTATCACTTATTTTATATTATAGTACCTTGTCGGGATACGAGTGTAACACATGGGTTGTATGTTGCTTGCAGCTTCAACATTCACCATATCGATTTTTATATGTACTTATGAGTCCAAAGAGTTACATAATTTTTTTTTAATTATTGTGCCATATTGTATGGAGTTGCTTATATATAGCAACTACAAGTTAATGAAAGGGTTGTGATTTGGCATTTGCATTCTGTAAAGAAAAAGTTCGGATGTGTAAGTCTTGATCTTTAGCCACTTGATTTTCTAGTTACATGTTTAATATTTGGTGAATGTTACAAGTTGAGGATGGCGCATTAAATTTTATGGCTATTATAATGGTTGTTTTAACTTTAATACATTAATTTAGATCATCTATTTTTAACAGCCATTAAACTTTTTAAGTTTACACACTCTTTTCTTAAGATTTGTAACACCAACATTTGTCTCATCATTTATTATTAATATCTCAATTCAATAGTCACAAAATGAAAATTTGTAACTGATAATAAAGCAATTTAAATGCGCATTAGTAGCTGATGAGGCGAAAAATGATCCGTTTTTAGGGGGTCATTTAAGCCGGAATTGGAATTTATTTGATCAAATATTGCCCTAAATCGTTGCTTTTGTGATTTTAGGTACTTTTGGAGTGAATTATGGAAAAGGAAGCATTTCGGACGTTTTTGGAGCATAAAAGTGAAGAAAACGGCAAAGTCTTAATTTTGATGGCGTCAAGAGCAATTTTGTGACGGCGTCAGGAGCAAAAATGATGATGGCCCAGAGAAAACGTGACAGCGTCAGATCAAGGCCGTCAAGAGTAAAAGTGGTGACGGCCCATAACAGAAATACACATGACGGCGTCAGATCTGGATCTAGGCAATACGAGAATTTTACTGGCGGCGAGATGACGACGTCAGAACTTTCTTCTTGACGCCGTCACCTCATGAAATATATATATATATATATATATTTTTCTAATTTTCATTCATTAAGTGTGGAACTTAAGAGGAGAATTTTAGGGTCGAACTTAATAAACCGTAGCTCGTTTGTAACAGTATTTTCAAGGGTTTTCACCCCTTGAAACCCTTCATATTCAATTGAGATAAGTTTTCTTTAAATTCATTCAATATGTCTATGTGTTGTTTGAATATATCTTATGCTTGTCTTGATTTTAACATGCTAGGCTAGATCTTTTGTGTGTTTGCTTAGATGTAATAAAACCTAGATGTTGATTATAGGTTGATTACTTGTTTATAATTGTAATGGATGAATGATTTCAATGTTAGGCTTAAGAAAACTGGCAGATCTCCATTGTGTAACTTGCTTGAACATCTTAAGAAACATGAACCAATGCGTACTAGGTTTTTATGGTTGTATTTAATGCATGAGCGAATTCTAGTGATCCCATGTTAGGAGCTTCTTGCAGGCTCGACATAGGAGTGAAGTAGGAGCTTATAGAGTTGGAGAAGTACGTACGCCACCCCACAATTGGTATTAAGGAATATAACCCGTCATCCACGAAACTGTAACAAACAATTAACCTGTAAAAGATATCTAGGGAGTAGTGAAATCTAAGTAAACACAATTCTCCCAATTGCTGTTTACACCACACTAGTTTAATTTAGTTTATTTACATTTCTGTTATTTTATTTTGATTGCATCTTTAGTTATTTGGGTTAGTTGACTAGCAACTAATTCCGCCCACTCTTTCAAAACCCGAGATTTTACTTGCTTTTCATAAAATATAAATGTACAAAAAGAATCATCCCTCACCTCTAGACCTAGTTTTTAGGCTTTCTAATCCTAGCGACACTATTCCTGAGTTGAACGATCAATCCCCCGGTACTTGTCACTATACTATACTACAACGATCAGGTACACTGCCTGGTGGGGGTTGTAAGCTTCTCGAGATCCCTCGAGAGGTAAAGCCTGATGCAATTTCCACGCATCAGTAGCGTTTTTGTTATGAAAATACACGAGATTTAATCCCTTTTCAAGTATATAAGACTTCATCCAACTACTCAAATTTAATTATGTTATCATCTTATTATTAAATTTCCAAAATAAAGTGTAAAAATCAACATAAAAATGATACCTATAAAAAGGATACTCAAATTTAATATCGTAAGTAACATAAAAATGTATAGATAATTGCTCAAAAGTCAAAACTGATAATTATTGATTTATCTTGTCTAGGCCCAAGCACACTCTTAAACACATTGATACAAGACCAAGCAAAATACCAATAACCCTGATCTCACTCTATCAAACACCCGCAGTCACAGTTTCTCTCACCTCAACAATCACCCTTGTAGAGTTGCAGCCACATTAAAAAACATGCATGTTCATATAAAACATGTATGTTTTCTTACATACACCTTAATACACATACCTGCGTAACATACATGTTCATATAAAACCCTGTTAAGTGCAACATATCAATGCAAAATGGTTTTATATGAACATGTATGTTACGCAGGTATGTGTATTAAGGTGTATGTAAGAAAACATACATGTTTGATATAAACATGCATGTTTTCTAATGCAAAATTGAAGTTCTCACAGTTCCCGCACTTAACAAGGTTCTGAAAATAAAGTCCCATATATATATATATATATATATATATATATATATATATATATATATATATATATATATATATATATATATATATATATATATATATATATATTTGTCCCTACTCTCTCATGTAAAATCCGAATCACTCAAAACTGATAAACAAAACTTCTTAAAATCCGCAACCACCAAACGAAAACAAACACAAAGTCGTCCCTGTTCAATCTTTCTACTAACACGCGAGCTAGACCACAAACGACCCTTTATGGTTTAGTTACTTTGAAAAAGCTTCAAGATCTTTGTAAAGGGGTCTCGGGTAAGGTGCACGTGTTGTTTCTCTTGAAAAGATGTTTGAAAGATGAAAAGTAAAGTTGATTATGGAGGGTTGTACATTATGTTTAAGTAATTATAATAATAGGTCCAGAGGTGTTTTAAATGCTATTTAATGTATAATTGTAAGATTTTGGTTTGAATTTCGAGTTACGCTTGTTTTTATTGTACACAATGCTTTGCCTGTTATAATTCTGAAAAATCATTGCTTTAAAGTGTTGTAAACATTGCATAATTTTTTGTATATTTGAATTTTTTGGAAAGAGAATCCTTTATTTATTATATGTAGTATAGATTAAAAAAAAAAGTTAAGGTCAAATCGGAAAAAAAATTGAAAAGTCAAAATGGACTTAAATTTTAAGATGTGTGAATAATAAGCTTTCAATCCTTCAAACTGCTTTAATTTAGAAAAAAGATTTAGACCGTTCTTTTTATAAGCAAACACAAAAAGCAAAAGAAAATTGGTACTTGACGTGCGATTAAGATTTCAACGATTCTTATGAAGCCATTCACACCAACGGTCGACATTTGCCATTATTTTGTCTTTAAAGTTGAATTATTATGGTACTATATATTAATAATATTATAATTTGTAATTACATTATTTTGTAATTATTTAATATAATATAAATCAGGCTGATAATAAAATATTGATGTTTGATTATGTCTAATTAGCATTCATTCAGAAACTTGACCATCATACATTTAGCTATTTTTTATTACAAAATAAAAATTATCAACAATAGTACTGTTTGAGTAATTTGTCGTAGTCTCTTGACCGAGAGTCCTGAGAGTTCTTCGGACCTGGAGACACAAGGAAAGAACGCGTTAGCCTCGCCCTGGGGTTTGTCCCAGGACCAAGCTCAGGCGTGAGAGTAAGTACAGGGTATTAATGAAAGTATGTGTGTGTAAGTGCAGTAAATGCTGAATATTATGAGAGTAAATGCGAAGTATTTATACTACTTTGGACATGTACCTTTCTACTGTTGCGATACTGTTCGTAGTACTAGTAGGTGACTGTTCCTGACATATAGGGGTGGCGCACCCCTGACAAGTAGTGTCAGTCATAGGGAACACGTGTCATCTAATGGCCGTCCGGAACTTACTGGTCCGTCCGGGGTGATGTGTCCGGATCTTATTGGTCCGTCCGGTCATATACACAAACATGTCCCCCCCCAGTATCATGTTACGGTTTCGAGAAATTGTGACGTGATATTTCGTCTGTCCGGCAAACATGCGTCTTCCCGTTCTTGTATTATCGTTATTCTGCTAAGGCTGGGTTGCGTTATTGTTGGGCCACGGGTCCATGGGCCCAGGCCCATTACCTGAGGTGAACCGTTTTTGTACCGGGAAATGTGAGATATAGACACGTATACAAGAGTGGGGACGTGGATGGCCTTGATTTGTCCACGGGCGGATCTGACATGAAGCGACGTTTTACTGTTCCTCACACCTCCCCTATATAATGTTTGCGCTCCCCATTTTTCTTTTTACTGTTTTTACTTTTCTTCCCACAGTTGTCATTCAGTCTCTTCGTCTTCCTATCAGGTGCGTTTTCCGACTCTTCCCTTCTTTTCCCCTTGTACGAGAGTTGCCTTGTCCCCCCGTTCTTAAATTATGGCTTCCGGCTCGCAAGAAAACATCGCATCAGCATCAGGAAGGACTGATAATGTTGCCTCGGCATCTGGAGCGGCGGATGTTATTCCGAAGTTTGATATGCACATCTATCCCTCCGTTATGTCGGAGGGAGACGTGAGGGAGGCTGCCCGGATGTATGGGATTCTGGCAGATTTACATCCTCGCCTACCACCTCTCGGTCTGACTATGGATCGGTTGCCGCGGAACGCCATCGGGATTTACGAGGCGTATCTGGAGTTCTCGGGGGTTAGGGTTCCGTTTTCTACATTTCTTCTTCAAGTTCTTAACCATTTCCGGGTACATTTGTCTCAGCTAGTTCCGATCGGTTTGTCGAAGGTTATATTGTTCGAGGTGTACTGTAGGAGTTTGAACTTTGCTCCGTACGTGACTCTGTTCCGCCTCTTCTATATGTTGCAAAAGCAAGGACATTGGTTCTCCTTCGCTCGTCGTACCGGCAAAAATGGCCAGCCCCGGATTTTCAATGAGACGTGTTCGAGCATGAAGCATTGGAAGGACAGGTTTTTCCTTATTGATCGTAGGGCGATTCCTCAATCCATGCCTTGGAGACATCCGGACTCCAGTGTTTCCGAGCTGCCACCGTTTGGAGGTTATCAGCCGGAGCATGTGGAAGCCTTGACAACCGCTGTCGTAGATATACAGGCAATTCACCCGGCCCTACTTTTTGAAGCTGGTTTGACCAAGATCTGGAAGTACCCCGATCACCGGCCGATTTTTAAGGACGGGGAGGGGAACGGTAACTTTCTTTGTTGTTGGCCTAGCGTCCTGACTGCTTGTATTTGTTATATAGCGTACTTATATCCTTTTTTTTTTTTTTTTTTTTTTTTTATTTTTATATATTTGCAGTTGTGCCAATGTCTCGTTTCCTCAGATTCCCCAATACCTCGGCTGGTTGCAAGGGGTTAAGGTCGGTCGGAAGACCGAACAGATTGAAGAGATTGTGAATTCCGCATCTAGTTTTGACATGTCCGGAGCTCTCAACTTCCGGACAGCCTATGATGCCATGTTCTCCAAGCAGTTCCCTTATGCGGAAAAGATAGTCGCTTCCCATCGTCTTCCCCTGGCAGATCTTATGAACATCTTTCCGGAAGGTTACCCCTGGGTGACTTGCACCGTTGGGTTGTGGACGTTACCCCTGGGTGACTTGCACCGTTGGGTTGTAGACGTTACCCCTGGGTGACTTGCACCGTTGGGTTGTAGATGTTACCCCTGGGTGACTTGCACCGTTGGGTTGTAGATGTTACCCCTGGGTGACTTGCACCGTTGGGTTGTTGAAGTTACCCCTGGGTGACTTGCACCGTTGGGTTGTGGACGTTACCCCTGGGTGACTTGCACCGTTGGGTTGTAGATGTTACCCCTGGGTGACTTGCACCGTTGGGTTATAGTATTTTTCAATCTTGTTTTTATACTTGGCTTCTCGGACTGCTGCTTCCTCTCTCCTTTCTTGCAATAGGTCCAAATTCAAACGGACCTCTTCCTCGTTCATCCCTTCTCTTATCATCAATGTCCGATGCGTTGGCATTCCTATTTCAGCGGGTATGACTGCCTCGCTGCCATACGTCAGACTGAACGGTGTTTCCCCATTACTCATCTTGAGAGTCGTCCGGTGAGCCCAGAGGACGTTGGGTAACTCGTCCACCCACCCGGCCTTTTCTCTACCCAATCTCGTCTTTATACCGTTCATTAAGCTTTTGTTAGCGGCCTCCACTAACCCGTTTGCCTGTGCGTGAGCCACCGCCGTGTTGATCTGTTGTATGTGTAGTTGTTCGCACCACCTTTTGAACGGGTCGTTAACAAATTGAGTGCCGTTGTCGGTGACTATTATCCGCGGAAGGCCAAATCTACATACGATGTTTTCCCATGTGAACTTTTTGACTTCCTTCCCTGTTATGCGGACTAGCGGTTTGGCTTCGATCCACTTAGTGAAGTAGTCGATAGCCACTATCACGTACTTAGCCTTCCCCGCCGACTGGGGTAATGGGCCCAGAATGTCCATTCCCCACTGGTAAAAGGGCCATGGTGCCATTATGGACGTCATCGGTGTTTTCGGGAGCCTGGGGACCCTGGAGTGAATTTGGCATGAGTCGCACCTCCGGATTTCATCTCTAGCGTCCCGGTGCATGGACGGCCAGTAATACCCTTGCCTCATGGCCTTTGCTACAACCATTCGAGGTTCGGAGTGCATTCCGCACGATCCCATGTGTATTTCTCTGATTACATAATTGGCTTGTAATGGACCTACACATCTCAGCATGGGTACCAAGTACGACCTTCTGAACAAGACTCCTCCTTCCATCACATACTGATTTATTTTCATTCTCAGTGCTCGTGCTTCGTTTTTGTCCTCCGGCCAGATTCCTTCGGTCAAACATTTGACAATTGGTGTCATCCAATTATCCCCTTCTTCTTCTACCACCGTATTCACCTCCCTTTTTTCTATGGACCTCTCCGTTAACACTTCAACCAAAACCTCCTTTGTGAGGTGATCAAATGCCACAGTTGCCAACTTACTTAGTACATCGGCTTTCTGGTTTCTTGCGCGGGGAATGTTACTTATGGAGAATCTATCAAAGCCGGATGTCAGCTCCTTTGTCTTGGCCAGGTATTTGACCATATTGGTGTTGACGGCCACATAGTCACCGTTTATTTGGTTTGCTACCAACTTCGAGTCAACGTACACTCGCACCTTCCGGACGCCCATGTCCGTTGCTATCCTTAATCCGGCCAATAGAGCTTCGTATTCTGCTTCATTATTGGTGGTGCCTTCGAAGTCCAGGCGGAGCGCATAGGTATACTCCGTCTTTGTGGGGCTGATCAGCACCAATCCGGCACCGGCTCCTTTTTGGTTTGAGGCTCCGTCTGTAAACAACGTCCACCTATCCGTTTCATCTTTGCTTACTCTCTTCGCCGGTTGTTGGAAATACGAGGGAGAACTATTTCCGATGGGTGCTTCGGATAAGAAATCGGCGAGAACCTGTCCTTTAATGGCATTCCGCGGAATGTAGTCGATATTGTACGCACCTAGCCCCACCGAATACTTTGCAAGCTTTCCGGACGCCTGTGCCTTACCGAGGATTTGCTTAATAGGTTGATCGGTGATGACCCTGATTGGGTGAGCTTCGAAGTATCTACGTAATCTTCTGGATGCATGCAACAAGGATAGCACTAGCTTTTCCAACGGGGCATAATTCCTCTCTGCTTCGTTCAGTGTTCTGCTGACATAATGGACCGGCCTTTGTTTTCCCTGTCTCTCCGTCACCAGTACGGTGCTAACGGCTTCATCGGAAGCTGCGATGTATACATATAAAGTTTCCTTGGCGACCGGCGTGGTTAAAGACGGAAGGTCTTCGATGAGTTTTTTCATTTTCTGGAAGGCGTCCTCCACTGCCTCCGTCCACCTATACTCATCCTTATTCTCCTTGGTGATATTTTTCAACGTATCAAAAAATGGTAAAGATCGTTCGGCTGATCGGGAGAGGAAACGATTTAGTGCTGCCAACTTGCCACTGAGGCTTTGCATTTCCTTCAGTGTCCGGGGAGATTGCATGTCCAAGATGGCTTTCGATTTCTTAGGGTTTGCCCGGATCCCTTCGTAAGTGACCAAATATCCCAGGAACTTCCCTTCTTCCATTCCGAACGAACACTTTCGTGGGTTTAGTTTCATATTGATCCTTCTTAGATTGTCAAATGTTTCGGCGATGCCCGCTAGCATTCCCCTTTCTTCCTTGCTTTTGATGACCATGTCATCAACATAGGCCTCCAGGTTTCTCCCCAACTGCGTTTGAAACGCTGTGTCGACCAGCCGTTGATACGTGGCTCCGGCATTCTTAAGGCCAAAGGGCATCTTGGTATAACAATAGGTCCCCTGATCCGTATAGAAGGCTGTCTTCTCTTCGTCTTCCCTGGACATTTGCACTTGGTGGTAGCCCTTGTATGCGTCCAGGAAACATTTGTATTTGTACCCCATCACGGACTCAATCTTCCAGTCAATGTTCGGAAGTGGATAGTAATCCTTCAGACACGCCGAGTTGACATTTTTGAAGTCGACACACATCCTCCAAGAGCCGTCGCTCTTTTTCACCAACACCGGGTTAGATATCCATGTGGGATATTTAACCGGGCGGACGATTCCGGCCCGAATCCATTCTTCCACCTCTTTAAGAACGGCTTGGCTTCTATCCGGAGCGAACACCCTTCGCTTCTGGCATACCGGTTCTATGGATGTATTGATGTTCAAGTGGTGTTCTATCGTTCTTCGTGGTACTCCTGTCATATGACTTGGTTCCCACGCAAACACATCTAGATTGCCGGCGAGCAATTCCTTCAACTGAGTTTTACATCCTTTAGTCAATTTTCCTCCTATTATGACGAGTTGGTCCGGATATGCCGGATTGACCATTACTTCCTCTGCTTCCTCGGTCTCCTGTTCGACCATATCCTCTTCTTTCCCTGTCTGGCTTTCTTCTATCCTCCGGCATTCCAAAACTGCGGCAAACCTAGTGGTCAGCGTGGCGATGCCTCCCGGCGTGGGGAATTTCATCATCGAATGAATGGTTGAGGGGACTGCTCGGAGTGTCTTAAGTGCACTCCGGCCAAGGATAACATTGTATGGTGAAGGGGCACGAATGATAGTGAACTTCATGGTGGCCTTCCGGGACAATCTTCCCCTTCCGAACTCTACATCTAGTTCTAACTTTCCCGATGGTTTGGTTACGCTACCCGCGAACCCTAACAGGTCCGTTCGAGTAGGCCTTAATCTTGTCTTGAGAGAAGGGTGTAGCTGATTAAAGCAGTGTTCGAACATAATTTCGACTGACGCCCCTTCGTCCACGAAGACTCTTCGAACAAGGTATCCTTCTATGGTTGCCTCTATGATGACTGGTTCTTCTGACACGTCGTCCGGCGATATGGGAGGGAATGTCAGGGGAACATTCATCCATTCTTCCGACGACTCTCTGTTCTTCCGTTTTCCATCGTTCGTCCGTGTGCGTACCATGTTGATAATCCTATCCCTTCGCGGTTCGTCTTCCCGCTGTCTACCGACTTTCTGTCGAACGTCTTTGACCAAATGATTGAGTTTCCCGGATTCTAGGGCCGTTTCTAGTTGCTTTTTGAGCTGAATGCAATCATTTGTGTGGTGTCCGTTGGTCGTGTGGTAGTCACAATACTTATTCTGATCCTCTCTCCTAGGTGGACGGCCCAGCGGTCTAGGAGCAGGGAGTTGTAGCTGACGTTTAGTCGCTAGGATTTCTCGTGGCAGCTTGGTGAGGGAATTTAATGAGAGCTTGGGAGGGTAGTTGTTTTGGCGTACGTGATAATCGTTCCGAGGGGGAAGTAATGGAGGTCGTTCTCTAGGCTTGTAGGGAGCGTACCAATCTCGCCCGGTGGTACTATTTTTACTTTCGTACGGTTTCTTATCTCCCCCGTACGGTCCCCGGTGCTGTCTTTCCTCCCGTCTAAAGTTACCGATGGGGGGCCTTCTCAAAGATTCCATTCTTTCTCCTCGAGGCAACTCGGTACTAATGAAGGCCTTTTCTGACCTGACAAAGTCATCCACCCGGTTCATCATTTCCTCGACCGTCTTAGGTACTCGGTCGGCGAAGCGTTTCGCCAACTCGAGGGTCTTGCATGCATCCATGAAAGAAGATATCCGCATTATCTCCGGCACCCCTTGGATGAATCCGGTTTCCGTAGTCCACCTTTCCTTGAATTCAGGCAGTGATTCATTGGCGTTCCTGATGATCTTGGTTATTTCCGTGGGGTCCCTGAAGCATTTCTTGCGAAGAGCGAAACGAGTTGTAAACTGGTGACGAAGGTCCGCCCATTCGTCAATACTACCGAAGGGGAGTTTGTCGTACCAGCCCCGCGCGCTTCTGTCCAGTGTTTGTTGAAACATGCGACACCACACTGGCATGGGCCAACACCCCTGCATCGCGGCCCCGAAAAAACTGGTGAGCTGATCCTCCGGATCCGTTGAACCATCATAAAGTTTGATATGGGGTGGCATCCGGTGTTCCGGAGCTGAGAATTCGAGAAGTCTCCGGGACAACGGGGAGTTAGCTATCTCCTTGAAGGGTTTTCCCAAATCATCGTCCTACACCTTCGTTCCCGTCGAAATTCCTCCGGATGTTCTATCCTTTCGCGCCCCATCCCCATTCCTATCTTCGATGAAGTCCAACCGGATGGGTTGGACCTTCTCTCTTCGGTTATAATCTTCTACGAGAGCCTTGAGGGCGGACAAGTGTCCCTCAATTTGTTCTTTCAATGCCGAGGAGGTATCATCGTTACCCCCTGAGGTTTCGGGGTTCGGACCCGACATAGTGCGACCCTGGTAGATTGAACCCGGGTTCCACGGATGGCGCCAATTTGTTTGAGTAATTTGTCGCAGTTTCCTGACCGAGAGTCCTGAGAGTTCTTCGGACCTGGAGACACAAGGAAAGAACGCGTTAGCCTCGCCCTGGGGTTTGTCCCAGGACCAAGCTCAGGCGTGAGAGTAAGTACAGGGTATTAATGAAAGTATGTGTGTGTAAGTGCAGTAAATGCTGAATATTATGAGAGTAAATGCGAAGTATTTATACTACTTTGGACATGTACCTTTCTACTGTTGCGATACTGTTCGTAGTACTAGTAGGTGACTGTTCCTGACATATAGGGGTGGCGCACCCCTGACAAGTAGTGTCAGTCATAGGGAACACGTGTCATCTAATGGCCGTCCGGAACTTACTGGTCCGTCCGGGGTGATGTGTCCGGATCTTATTGGTCCGTCCGGTCATATATACAAACATGTCCCCCCCCAGTATCATGTTACGGTTTCGAGAAATTGTGACGTGATATTTCGTCTGTCCGGCAAACATGCGTCTTCCCGTTCTTGTATTATCGTTATTCTGCTAAGGCTGGGTTGCGTTATTGTTGGGCCACGGGTCCATGAGCCCAGGCCCATTACCTGAGGTGAACCGTTTTTGTACCGGGAAATGTGAGATATAGACACGTATACAAGAGTGGGGACGTGGATAGCCTTGATTTGTCCACGGGCGGATCTGACATGAAGCGACGTTTTACTGTTCCTCACACCTCCCCTATATAATGTTTGCGCTCCCCATTTTTCTTTTTACTGTTTTTACTTTTCTTCCCACAGTTGCCATTCAGTCTCTTCGTCTTCCTATCAGGTGCGTTTTCCGACTCTTCCCTTCTTTTCCCCTTGTACGAGAGTTGCCTTGTCCCCCCGTTCTTAAATTATGGCTTCCGGCTCGCAAGAAAACATCGCATCAGCATCAGGAAGGACTGATAATGTTGCCTCGGCATCTGGAGCGGCGGATGTTATTCCAAAGTTTGATATGCACATCTATCCCTCCGTTATGTCGGAGGGAGACGTGAGGGAGGCTGCCCGGATGTATGGGATTCCGGCAGATTTACATCCTCGCCTACCACCTCTCGGTCTGACTATGGATCGGTTGCCGCGGAACGCCATCGGGATTTACAAGGCGTATCTGGAGTTCTCGGGGGTTAGGGTTCCGTTTTCTACATTTCTTCTTCAAGTTCTTAACCATTTCCGGGTACATTTGTCTCAGCTAGTTCCGATCGGTTTGTCGAAGGTTATATTGTTCGAGGTGTACTGTAGGAGTTTGAACTTTGCTCCGTACGTGACTCTGTTCCGCCTCTTCTATATGTTGCAAAAGCAAGGACATTGGTTCTCCTTCGCTCGTCGTACCGGCAAAAATGGCCAGCCCCGGATTTTCAATGAGACGTGTTCGAGCATGAAGCATTGGAAGGACAGGTTTTTCCTTATTGATCGTAGGGCGATTCCTCAATCCATGCCTTGGAGACATCCGGACTCCAGTGTTTCCGAGCTGCCACCGTTTGGAGGTTATCAGCCGGAGCATGTGGAAGCCTTGACAGCCGCTGTCGTAGATATACAGGCAATTCACCCGGCCCTACTTTTTGAAGCTGGTTTGACCAAGATGTGGAAGTACCCCGATCATCGGCCGATTTTTAAGGACGGGGAGGGGAACGGTAACTTTCTTTGTTGTTGGCCTAGCGTCCTGACTGCTTGTATTTGTTATATAGCGTACTTATATCCTTTTTTTTTTTTTTCTTTTTTTTTTTTTTTTAATTTTTATATATTTGCAGTTGTGCCAATGTCTCGTTTCCTCAGATTCCCCAATACCTCGGTCTCTCGTGTCGGCAAGGGTCCGGCGTTGGTCGATGGGCCTGCCGTCGAAATGCACGTGACCGATCCTCTGGACCCCGAAGAACCGATTCCTAACAAAACGGGGCGCCAGAAGGTCGTGGAGAGACCCGACCAGCGGGTGCTAGATTCTCGGGCTGCGAAGGAGAAAAAGAAGCAAGTTGTGAGCAGGAAACGTCCTTCCGTCCATCCCTCTCATCGTCCACACAAAAGGGGTCATACTTCAAGTGTCGTGGTATCGGAGGACGGAGGATCTTCCGATGGCGATCGCACCCGTTCCCCTTCTCCAATCAGTATCAGTCATCCGGAGGATGAGAATGTGGAGCATGCGGAGGATGTAGAAGATGTGGAGGTGGCCGAGAATGCTGAGAATGCGGATATTGCTGAGAACGTGGAGATTCCGGTTGTTGAGAATGTTGCCTCGGAGAATGTAGACGGTAATCTGGAGGGAGATGGTATTGGTCTTGACATGTTTGCCACCGATCCGGGTGAAGAATTGGGAGGCCCAAATGTGTCGGATCTTGCTCACGGAGGTATGTTATCTGATTGTTCTCATTGCTGCTTTTCACCGGGGGGTAACGTTTTGTTTTCCTTTGTTTTGCAGGTACTCATACCTCCACCTCTGGTGACGTTGCTCGGCAGGCGTTTCCCCGTAGGGGTTCCAGGGGTAAGTTCAGGTGCTTCTATTTATATAATTTCTTTCCTTCATCTTTATCTGAACTAAACTCTTTTTTTTTTTTTTTTTTTTTTTTTTTTTTTTTTTATATATATATATATAGAGAGGGATGATTCTTCCGCACCCTTCGTTCCCGGATGGAAGCTGACCGCTGGATCCAGCGTGAATGATGCGGAGGTTTGCAGGGAATTGATGGTGCATCTTGCCCCTCCCGCAGTCCAGGCGGAGCAGGGGACCTTGACTGACTATCAAGCTACCTAGCGTGCTTGGTTTGAGTTGGCACGTGGGAGCTTGGCTCAAGCTGATGTTCTTCAACGCTTCGAGAGGATGAGTTATCACTACGCCCAATTGTATCAAGCTCACGAGGGTTGTGGTAGCTCGGCCGATCGCATCAGGGAGCTTGAGACCGAACTTTCGGGGCAACATCGTTCAGTCGAGGTTCTGACCAAGGCTAACCAGGAACTCCGACAGCAAGTCCAGGATTATGCTAGCCGGGAGGAGGGTTTGTCGAATCAATTGTCGACCGTCGAGGCCGAGAGGGACGGTTTGTTGGGAAAGAACGGGGAGCAGGCTGGAAGGATCAAAGCTCTGGAGAATGTTTTGTCTGTGAAGACTACTGCTCTTGAGGCGGCGGAAGCAAAAGCCGCCGAGCTGAGCCGGACTGTGGAGAGGATGACTGTGGAGTCGAGCCAGGCAGAGATATTGAGGCATAATTATGTCTGGCAGCTGGTTTCCTTGGTAGTCAAGAGACTTCAGGAGAGCGACGAGTATCAGATGGCTTGGGGGGATGTCTTCAATGCAGCCATAGACGCTGGCTGGTTGCAAGGGGTTAAGGTCGGTCGGAAGACCGAACAGATTGAAGAGATTGTGAATTCCGCATCTGGTTTTGACATGTCCGGAGCTCTCAACTTCCGGACAGCCTATGATGCCATGTTCTCCAAGCAGTTCCCTTATGTGGAAAAGATAGTCGCTTCCCATCGTCTTCCCCTGGCAGATCTTATGAACATCTTTCCGGAAGGAGAAGGCGTCACCCCCGGTGTTAGCAGTTCCGGGGCGGCTGGTCATGATCAAGAGCAGGAGCACTAGACTCTTCCGTTGTTCTTTTGTTTTTTGATTAGATCATGTAATATTTAAACAGTTTACTTTATCTTGTACACTCGGGTGATTGTTGAAACATGCGACACCACACTGGCATGGGCCAACACCCCTGCATCGCGGCCCCGGAAAATCTGGTGAGATGATCCTCCGGATCCGTTGAACCATCATAAAGTTTGATATGGGGTGGCATCCGGTGTTCCGGAGCTGAGAATTCGAGAAGTCTCCGGGACAACGGGGAGTTAGCTATCTCCTTGAAGGGTTTTCCCAAATCATCGTCCGACACCTTCGTTCCCGTCGCAATTCCTCCGGATGTTCTATCCTTTCGCGCCCCATCCCCATTCCTATCTTCGGTGAAGTCCAACCGGATGGGTTGGACCTTCTCTCTTCGGTTATAATCTTCTATGAGAGCCTTGAGGGCGGAAAAGTGTCCCTCAATTTGTTCTTTCAATGCCGAGGAGGTATCATCGTTACCCCCTGAGGTTTCGGGGTTCGGACCCGACATAGTGCGACCCTGGTAGATTGAACCCGGGTCCCACGGATGGCGCCAATTTGTTTGAGTAATTTGTCGTAGTCTCCTGACCGAGAGTCCTGAGAGTTCTTCGGACCTGGAGACACAAGGAAAGAACGCGTTAGCCTCGCCCTGGGGTTTGTCCCAGGACCAAGCTCAGGCGTGAGAGTAAGTACAGTGTATTAATGAAAGTATGTGTGTGTAAGTGCAGTAAATGCTGAATATTATGAGAGTAAATGCGAAGTATTTATACTACTTTGGCCATGTACCTTTCTACTGTTGTGATACTGTTCGTAGTACTAGTAGGTGACTGTTCCTGACATATAGGGGTGGCGCACCCCTGACAAGTAGTGTCAGTCATAGGGAACACGTGTCATCTAATGGCCGTCCGGAACTTACTGGTCCATCCGGGGTGATGTGTCCGGATCTTATTGGTCCGTCCGGTCATATACACAAACATGTCCCCCCCAGTATCATGTTACGGTTTCGAGAAATTGTGACGTGATATTTCGTCTGTCCGGCAAACATGCGTCTTCCCGTTCTTGTATTATCGTTATTCTGCTAAGGCTGGGTTGCGTTATTGTTGGGCCACGGGTCCATGGGCCCAGGCCCATTACCTGAGGTGAACCGTTTTTGTACCGGGAAATGTGAGATATAGACACGTATACAAGAGTGGGGACGTGGATGGCCTTGATTTGTCCACGGGCGGATCTGACATGAAGCGACGTTTTACTGTTCCTCACACCTCCCCTATATAATGTTTGCGCTCCCCATTTTTCTTTTTACTGTTTTTACTTTTCTTCCCACAGTTGCCATTCAGTCTCTTCGTCTTCCTATCAGGTGCGTTTTCCGACTCTTCCCTTCTTTTCCCCTTGTACGAGAGTTGCCTTGTCCCCCCGTTCTTAAATTATGGCTTCCGGCTCGCAAGAAAACATCGCATCAGCATCAGGAAGGACTGATAATGTTGCCTCGGCATCTGGAGCGGCGGATGTTATTCCGAAGTTTGATATGCACATCTATCCCTCCGTTATGTCGGAGGGAGACGTGAGGGAGGCTGCCCGGATGTATGGGATTCCGGCAGATTTACATCCTCGCCTACCACCTCTCGGTCTGACTATGGATCGGTTGCCGCGGAACGCCATCGGGATTTACGAGGCGTATCTGGAGTTCTCGGGGGTTAGGGTTCCGTTTTCTACATTTCTTCTTCAAGTTCTTAACCATTTCCGGGTACATTTGTCTCAGCTAGTTCCGATCGGTTTGTCGAAGGTTATATTGTTCGAGGTGTACTGTAGGAGTTTGAACTTTGCTCCGTACGTGACTCTGTTCCGCCTCTTCTATATGTTGCAAAAGCAAGGACATTGGTTCTCCTTCGCTCGTCGTACCGGCAAAAATGGCCAGCCCCGGATTTTCAATGAGACGTGTTCGAGCATGAAGCATTGGAAGGACATGTTTTTCCTTATTGATCGTAGGGCGATTCCTCAATCCATGCCTTGGAGACATCCGGACTCCAGTGTTTCCGAGCTGCCACCATTTGGAGGTTATCAGCCGGAGCATGTGGAAGCCTTGACAGCCGCTGTCGTAGATATACAGGCAATTCACCCGGCCCTACTTTTTGAAGCTGGTTTGACCAAGATCTGGAAGTACCCCGATCACCGGCCGATTTTTAAGGACGGGGAGGGGAACGGTAACTTTCTTTGTTGTTGGCCTAGCGTCCTGACTGCTTGTATTTGTTATATAGCGTACTTATATATATATATATATATATATATATATATATATATATATATATATATATATATATATATATATATATATATATATATATATATATATATATATATATTTATGTGCAGTTGTGCCAATGTCTCGTTTCCTCAGATTCCCCAATACCTCGGTCTCTCGTGTCGGTAAGGGTCCGGCGTTGGTCGATGGGCCTGCCGTCGAAATGCACGTGACCGATCCTCTGGACCCCGAAGAACCGATTCCTAACAAAACGGGGCGCCAGAAGGTCGTGGAGAGACCCGACCAGCGGGTGCTAGATTCCCGGGCTGCGAAGGAGAAAAAGAAGCAAGTTGTGAGCAGGAAACGTCCTTCCGTCCATCCCTCTCATCGTCCACACAAAAGGGGTCATACTTCAAGTGCGTGGTATCGGAGGACGGAGGATCTTCCGATGGCGATCGCACCCGTTCCCCTTCTCCAATCAGTATCAGTCATCCGGAGGATGAGAATGTGGAGCATGCGGAGGATGTAGAAGATGTGGAGGTGGCCGAGAATGCTGAGAATGCGGATATTGCTGAGAACGTGGAGATTCCGGTTGTTGAGAATGTTGCCTCGGAGAATGTAGACGGTAATCTGGAGGGAGATGGTATTGGTCTTGACATGTTTGCCACCGATCCGGGTGAAGAATTGGGAGGCCCAAATGTGTCGGATCTTGCTCACGGAGGTATGTTATCTGATTGTTCTCATTGCTGCTTTTCACCGGGGGGTAACGTTTTGTTTTCCTTTGTTTTGCAGGTACTCATACCTCCACCTCTGGTGACGTTGCTCGGCAGGCGTTTCCCCGTAGGGGTTCCAGGGGTAAGTTCAGGTGCTTCTATTTATATAATTTCTTTCCTTCATCTTTATCTGAACTAAACTCTTTTTTTTTTTTTTTTTTTTTTTTTTTATATATATATATATATATATAGAGAGGGATGATTCTTCCGCACCCTTCGTTCCCGGATGGAAGCTGACCGCTGGATCCAGCGTGAATGATGCGGAGGTTTGCAGGGAATTGATGGTGATCTTGCCCCTCCCGCAGTCCAGGCGGAGCAGGGGACCTTGACTGACTATCAAGCTACCCAGCGTGCTTGGTTTGAGTTGGCACGTGGGAGCTTGGCTCAAGCTGATGTTCTTCAACGCTTCGAGAGGATGAGTTATCACTACGCCCAATTGTATCAAGCTCACGAGGGTTGTGGTAGCTCGGCCGATCGCATCAGGGAGCTTGAGACCGAACTTTCGGGGCAACATCGTTCAGTCGAGGTTCTGACCAAGGCTAACCAGGAACTCCGACAGCAAGTCCAGGATTATGCTAGCCGGGAGGAGGGTTTGTCGAATCAATTGTCGACCGTCGAGGCCGAGAGGGACGGTTTGTTGGGAAAGAACGGGGAGCAGGCTGGAAGGATCAAAGCTCTGGAGAATGTTTTGTCTGTGAAGACTACTGCTCTTGAGGCGGCGGAAGCAAAAGCCGCCGAGCTGAGCCGGACTGTGGAGAGGATGACTGTGGAGTCGAGCCAGGCAGAGATATTGAGGCATAATTATGTCCGGCAGCTGGTTCCCTTGGTAGTCAAGAGGCTTCAGGAGAGCGACGAGTATCAGATGGCTTGGGGGGATGTCTTCAATGCAGCCATAGACGCTGGCTGGTTGCAAGGGGTTAAGGTCGGTCGGAAGACCGAACAGATTGAAGAGATTGTGAATTCCGCATCTGGTTTTGACATGTCCGGAGCTCTCAACTTCCAGACAGCCTATGATGCCATGTTCTCCAAGCAGTTCCCTTATGTGGAAAAGATAGTCGCTTCCCATAGTCTTCCCCTGGCAGATCTTATGAACATCTTTCCGGAAGGAGAAGGCGTCACCCCCGGTGTTAGCAGTTCCGGGGCGGCTGGTCATGATCAAGAGCAGGAGCACTAGACTCTTCCGTTGTTCTTTTGTTTTTTGATTAGATCATGTAATATTTAAACAGTTTACTTTATCTTGTACACTCGGGTGATCCTCCTTTTGGATGCATTTATATATTTTGCCGATGGCTCCTCCGTTTGGATATGTCATGATTTGTATTTTGCTTATCAATTTTCCTCTTATATTTTTGTGTATGCTTCAGCAGTGTTGCCTTCGTATGTGTCTATGTAGTTAGACCTTTCAGGTTGATGACTACCTTAGATGACTCGGAACCGTTGGGTTGTAGATGTTACCCCTAGGTGACTTGCACCGTTGGGTTGTAGATGTTACCCCTGGGTGACTTGCACCGTTGGGTTGTAGACGTTACCCCTGGGTGACTTGCACCGTTGGGTTGTAGAGGTTACCCCTGGGTGACTTGCACCGTTGGGTTGTGGACGTTACCCCTGGGTGACTTGCACCGTTGGGTTGTGGACGTTACCCCTGGGTGACTTGCACCGTTGGGTTGTGGACGTTACCCCTGGGTGACTTGCACCGTTGGGTTGTGGACGTTACCCCTGGGTGACTTGCACCGTTGGGTTGTGGACGTTACCCCTGGGTGACTTGCACCGTTGGGTTGTGGACGTTACCCCTGGGTGACTTGCACCGTTGGGTTGTGGACGTTACCCCTGGGTGACTTGCACCGTTGGGTTGTAGACGTTACCCCTGGGTGACTTGCACCGTTGGGTTGTAGACGTTACCCCTGGGTGACTTGCACCGTTGGGTTGTAGATGTTACCCCTGGGTGACTTGCACCGTTGGGTTGTTGAAGTTACCCCTGGGTGACTTGCACCGTTGGGTTGTGGACGTTACCCCTGGGTGACTTGCACCGTTGGGTTGTAGATGTTACCCCTGGGTGACTTGCACCGTTGGGTTGTAGATGTTACCCCTGGGTGACTTGCACCGTTGGGTTGTCGATGTTACCCCTGGGTGACTTGCACCGTTGGGTTGTTGAAGTTACCCCTGGGTGACTTGCACCGTTGGGTTGTGGACGTTACCCCTGGGTGACTTGCACCGTTGGGTTGTAGATGTTACCCCTGGGTGACTTGCACCGTTGGGTTGTAGATGTTACCCCTGGGTGACTTGCATCGTTGGGTTGTAGATGTTACCCCTGGGTGACTTGCACCGTTGGGTTGTTGAAGTTACCCCTGGGTGACTTGCACCGTTGGGTTGTGGACGTTACCCCTGGGTGACTTGCACCGTTGGGTTGTAGATGTTACCCTTGGGTGACTTGCACCGTTGGGTTGTGGACGTTACCCCTGGGTGACTTGCACCGTTGGGTTGTAGTGGGTTGTAGATGTTACCCCTGGGTGACTTGCACCGTTGGGTTGTTGAAGTTACCCCTGGGTGACTTGCACCGTTGGGTTGTTGAAGCGTTGGTCGAACGGAGGTAGCTAATCTCCGCTCAATTTATATAAGTTCCTGCATTCTTGTAGCGGAAAATTACCTTCCCTAGTTTGGGACAAGGTCATTAGTTTCATTAGTGACAATTTTATCAGGAGTTACATTCAGAATTCAAAACAGAATACAAACTATAAATAACACTTCCGGAGGTTGATAGCATGCCACTTCCGGGGAACTTCCTGATCGTCCATCGTGTATAACTTATAGGATCCATTCTGATATGCTTCAGTCACCCGATAAGGTCCCTCCCACTTTGGGCCCAGCTTGCCTTGATCCTCAGTACGGCTAGCCTCGTTTCTGCGATAGACGTAATCTCCGGGACGGAAGGTTACCGGTCGAACTCGTTTGTTATAGTATTTTTCAATCTTGTTTTTATACTTGGCTTCTCGGACTGCTGCTTCCTCTCTCCTTTCTTGCAATAGGTCCAAATTCAAACGGACCTCTTCCTCGTTCATCCCTTCTCTTATCATCAATGTCCGATGCGTTGGCATTCCTATTTCAGCGGGTATGACTGCCTCGCTGCCATACGTCAGACTGAACGGTGTTTCCCCATTACTCATCTTGAGAGTCGTCCGGTGCGCCCAGAGGACGTTGGGTAACTCGTCCACCCACCCGGCCTTTTCTCTACCCAATCTCGTCTTTATACCGTTCATTAAGCTTTTGTTAGCGGCCTCCACTAACCCGTTTGCCTGTGCGTGAGCCACCGCCGTGTTGATCTGTTGTATGTGTAGTTGTTCGCACCACCTTTTGAACGGGTCGTTAACAAATTGAGTGCCGTTGTCGGTGACTATTATCCGCGGAAGGCCAAATCTACATACGATGTTTTCCCATGTGAACTTTTTGACTTCCTTCCCTGTTATGAGGACTAGCGGTTTGGCTTCGATCCACTTAGTGAAGTAGTCGATAGCCACTATCACGTACTTAGCCTTCCCCGCCGACTGGGGTAATGGGCCCAAAATGTCCATTCCCCACTGGTAAAAGGGCCATGGTGCTCGTGCTTCGTTTTTGTCCTCCGGCCAGATTCCTTCGGTCAAACATTTGACAATTGGTGTCATCCAATTATCCCCTTCTTCTTCTACCACCGTATTCACCTCCCTTTTTTCTATGGACCTCTCCGTTAACACTTCAACCAAAACCTCCTTTGTGAGGTGATCGAATGCCACAGTTGCCAACTTACTTAGTACATCGGCTTTCTGGTTTCTTGCGCGGGGAATGTTACTTATGGAGAATCTATCAAAGCCGGATGTCAGCTCCTTTGTCTGACCATATTGGTGTTGACGGCCACATAGTCACCGTTTATTTGGTTTGCTACCAACTTCGAGTCAACGTACACTCGCACGTTCCGGACGCCCATATCCGTTGCTATCCTTAATCCGGCCAATAGAGCTTCGTATTCTGCTTCATTATTGGTGGTGCCTTCGAAGTCCAGGCGGAGCGCATAGGTATACTCCGTCTTTGTGGGGCTGATCAACACCAATCCGGCACCGGCTCCTTTTTGGTTTGAGGCTCCGTCTGTAAACAACGTCCACCTATCCGTTTCATCTTTGCTTACTCTCTTCGCCGGTTGTTGGAAATACGAGGGAGAACTATTTCCGATGGGTGCTTCGGATAAGAAATCGGCGAGAACCTGTCCTTTAATGGCATTCCGCGGAATGTAGTCGATATTGTACGCACCTAGCTCCACCGAATACTTTGCAAGCTTTCTGGACGCCTGTGCCTTACCGAGGATTTGCTTAATAGGTTGATCGGTGATGACCCTGATTGGGTGAGCTTCGAAGTATCTACGTAATCTTCTGGATGCATGCAACAAGGATAGCACTAGCTTTTCCAACGGGGCATAATTCCTCTCTGCTTCGTTCAGTGTTCTGCTGACATAATGGACCGGCCTTTGTTTTCCCTGTCTCTCCGTCACCAGTACGGTGCTAACGGCTTCATCGGAAGCTGCGATGTATACATATAAAGTTTCCTTGGCGACCGGCGTGGTTAAAGACGGAAGGTCTTCGATGAGTTTTTTCATTTTCTGAAAGGCGTCCTCCGCTGCCTCCGTCCACCTATACTCATCCTTATTCTCCTTGGTGATATTTTTCAACGTATCAAAAAATGGTAAAGATCGTTCGGCTGATCGGGAGAGGAAACGATTTAGTGCCGCCAACTTGCCACTGAGGCTTTGCATTTCCTTCAGTGTCCGGGGAGATTGCATGTCCAAGATGGCTTTCGATTTCTTAGGGTTTGCCCGGATCCCTTCGGAAGTGACCAAATATCCCAGGAACTTCCCTTCTTCCATTCCGAACGAACACTTTCGTGGGTTTAGTTTCATATTGATCCTTCTTAGATTGTCAAATGTTTCGGCGATGTCCGCTAGCATTCCCCTTTCTTCCTTGCTTTTGATGACCATGTCTTCAACATAGGCCTCCAGGTTTCTCCCCAACTGCGTTTGAAACGCTGTGTCTACCAGCCGTTGATACGTGGCTCCGGCATTCTTAAGGCCAAAGGGCATCTTGGTATAACAATAGGTCCCCTGATCCGTATAGAAGGCTGTCTTCTCTTCGTCTTCCCTGGACATTTGCACTTGGTGGTAGCCCTTGTATGCGTCCAGGAAACATTTGTATTTGTACCCCATCACGGACTCAATCTTCCAGTCAATGTTCGGAAGTGGATAGTAATCCTTCGGACACGCCGAGTTGACATTTTTGAAGTCGACACACATCCTCCAAGAGCCGTCGCTCTTTTTCACCAACACCGGGTTAGATATCCATGTGGGATATTTAACCGGGCGGACGATTCCGGCCCGAATCCATTCTTCCACCTCTTTAAGAACGACTTGGCTTCTATCTGGAGCGAACACCCTTCGCTTCTGGCATACCGGTTCTATGGATGTATTGATGTTCAAGTGGTGTTCTATCGTTCTTCGTGGTACTCCTGTCATATCACTTGGTTCCCACGCAAACACATCTAGATTGCCGGCGAGCAATTCCTTCAACTGAGTTTTACATCCTTTAGTCAATTTTCCTCCTATTATGACGAGTTGGTCCGGATATGCCGAATTGACCATTACTTCCTCTGCTTCCTCGGTCTCCTGTTCGACCATATCCTCTTCTTTCCCTGTCTGGCTTTCTTCTATCCTCCGGCATTCCAAAACTGCGGCAAACCTAGTGGTCAGCGTGGCGATGCCTCCCGGCGTGGGGAATTTCATCATCGAATGAATGGTTGAGGGGACTGCTCGGAGTGTCTTGAGTCCACTCCGGCCAAGGATAACATTGTATGGTGAAGGGGCACGAATGATAGTGAACTTCATGGTGGCCTTCCGGGACAATCTTCCCCTTCCGAACTCTACATCTAGTTCTAACTTTCCCAATGGTTTGGTTACACTACCCGCGAACCCTAACAGGTCCGTTCGAGTAGGCCTTAATCTTGTCTTGAGAGAAGGGTGTAGCTGATTAAAGCAGTGTTCGAACATAATTTCGACTGACGCCCCTTCGTCCACGAAGACTCTTCGAACAAGGTATCCTTCTATGGTTGCCTCTATGATGACTGGTTCTTCTGACACGTCGTCCGGCGATATGGGAGGGAATGTCAGGGGAACATTCATCCATTCTTCCGACGACTCTCTGTTCTTCCGTTTTCCATCGTTCGTCCGTGTGCGTACCATGTTGATAATCCTATCCCTTCGCGGTTCGTCTTCCCGCTGTCTACCGACTTTCTGTCGAACGTCTTTGACCAAATGATTGAGTTTCCCGGATTCTAGGGCCGTTTCTAGTTGCTTTTTGAGCTGAATGCAATCATTTGTGTGATGTCCGTTGGTCGTGTGGTAGTCACAATACTTATTCTGATCCTCTCTCCTAGGTGGACGGCCCAGCGGTCTAGGAGCAGGGAGTTGTAGCTGACGTTCAGTCGCTAGGATTTCTCGTGGCAGCTTGGTGAGGGAATTTAATGAGAGCTTGGGAGGGTAGTTGTTTTGGCGTACGTGATAATCGTTCCGAGGGGGAAGTAATGGAGGTCGTTCTCTAGGCTTGTAGGGAGCGTACCAATCTCGCCCGGTGGTACTATTTTTACTTTCGTACGGTTTCTTATCTCCCCCGTACGGTCCCCGGTGCTGTCTTTCCTCCCGTCTAAAGTTACCGATGGGGGGCCTTCTTGAAGATTCCATTCTTTCTCCTCGAGGCAACTCGGTACTAATGAAGGCCTTTTCTGACCTGACAAAGTCATCCACCCGGTTCATCATTTCCTCGACCGTCTTAGGTACTCGGTCGGCGAAGCGTTTCGCCAACTCGGGGGTCTTGCATGCATCCATGAAAGAAGATATCCGCATTATCTCCGGCACCCCTTGGATGAATCCGGTTTCCGTAGTCCACCTTTCCTTGAATTCAGGCAGTGATTCATTGGCGTTCCTGATGATCTTGGTTATTTCCGTGGGGTCCCTGAAGCATTTCTTGCGAAGAGCGAAACGAGTTGTAAACTGGTGACGAAGGTCCGCCCATTCGTCAATACTACCGAAGGGGAGTTTGTCGTACCAGCCCCGCGCGCTTCTGTCCAGTGTTTGTTGAAACATGCGACACCACACTGGCATGGGCCAACACCCCTGCATCGCGGCCCCGGAAAATCTGGTGAGATGATCCTCCGGATCCGTTGAACCATCATAAAGTTTGATATGGGGTGGCATCCGGTGTTCCGGAGCTGAGAATTCGAGAAGTCTCCGGGACAACGGGGAGTTAGCTATCTCCTTGAAGGGTTTTCCCAAATCATCGTCCGACACCTTCGTTCCCGTCGCAATTCCTCCGGATGTTCTATCCTTTCGCGCCCCATCCCCATTCCTATCTTCGGTGAAGTCCAACCGGATGGGCTGGACCTTCTCTCTTCGGTTATAATCTTCTACGAGAGCCTTGAGGGCGGACAAGTGTCCCTCAATTTGTTCTTTCAATGCCGAGGAGGTATCATCGTTACCCCCTGAGGTTTCGGGGTTCGGACCCGACATAGTGCGACCCTGGTAGATTGAACCCGGGTCCCACGGATGGCGCCAATTTGTTTGAGTAATTTGTCGTAGTCTCCTGACCGAGAGTCCTGAGAGTTCTTCGGACCTGGAGACACAAGGAAAGAACGCGTTAGCCTCGCCCTGGGGTTTGTCCCAGGACCAAGCTCAGGCGTGAGAGTAAGTACAGGGTATTAATGAAAGTATGTGTGTGTAAGTGCAGTAAATGCTGAATATTATGAGAGTAAATGCGAAGTATTTATACTACTTTGGACATGTACCTTTCTACTGTTGCGATACTGTTCGTAGTACTAGTAGGTGACTGTTCCTGACATATAGGGGTGGCGCACCCCTGACAAGTAGTGTCGGTCATAGGGAACACGTGTCATCTAATGGCCGTCCGGAACTTACTGGTCCGTCCGGGGTGATGTGTCCGGATCTTATGGGTCCATCCGGTCATATACACAAACAAGTACAATTAATATAACAACGCTTGGGTGGTACGTTTTTATTAGAATTATTGATTAACAAGCAAGAGCTTTTATATTTATTTTGTCTAGTTTGTTTTAGCTTTAGAATATACAGAGTACTATGGTAGTATGGTTGTCCACTTGTGCAAGTTGCAACTATTTAACAATCACGTAGCTAAACATTAATACGAGTATACGATTTGAAACTCGTAGCGAACATTGTCTACGTGAACTTCAAGTCTTCAACCAATTTTTATGAAAAATAGGTGAAACTATGAATTTTAATGGAAGACATTGGGGTTTTAATCTAAAATCATTAGTCCAAACTATCAAACAATAATCATGTAAACTCGTTCAATTATTCGTTTGATTCTTTATAACATGCATGACATATGATTGTAACATTAAATAATGATAAATATAACTACGAATAGATGAATAATAAATCTGGAAGTCGAAACACAAATATGCTTTTTTATAATTTAAGAAATATTTAAAACTAATCAAAACAAATTCGAGAAGAACCCAATTTTATTTAATAATCAAAGTAAAACTTAAATGAGACAGGATTAGAAAAACTTATGACGCATTCAAGGGCGGCCAATTCAAGCATATCCTTCGATATGTGGATCAGGGGATAAACCCCATTTTCATGTTTGAATAATAATGATAATAATGATGATGAATTAACAAAAGGTACTCCAACAATTCATATACTATCAACCAAAAAAAAATCGTTTTGTTCAAACAAAGTCATAGAAAATTTGTACGTTCTCGGCGGGTAAGAACTTCAACATTAGTTGATGTAATCCCTGAAGTATATAATTAGAAACATGATTCGTATTTTTTGCTATCATGACCAATTAAAAAAAAAGAACAAAAAAAAGGAATTACATATGTATGTGATATATTATAAGTATTGCCTTAACATAAATTTCAAAATTTAGTTGTTAACGACAACCTTAAAAATTGTTATTAGTAAAACCTTTAAATAAAATGTATAATTAATTGACTATCATTAATCTATAAATTAACCATTTACTACATAAATGTCTTGGATTCTTGGTTTCAAAAAACATATACGAAATGAAAATTAACGATATGATAAGAATCGGTCTCGCACTTGACGGGTAATGTTTTCATTATCAATTCTTATCACCAAAAAAAAAAAAAAAAGAAAAAGAAAAAAAGAAAAAAAAAGAAAAAAAAAAAGTTGTAATGAGTAATCCGATGATAAAGTTCCTGTATATGATATGGTTTGGTTCCCACATGAACAGTCTAATATGCCTTTTGTGGTCCCGTTTATCAATTGTCGCCATTATTTGGTACGTCAAAAAAACAAAAGATAACATTTAATAAAATGACTAACGATGTGAATATTTATGATAACTTAGTTTAGTGGTGGTTTTATTCAAACAAGATAAAAGATATTTTTATGATTTATGTGTAAGAGACTATTTTCCTAATCTTGTGAATTAAGGAAAACCGACTATCTAGTGGCTACCATTGTGAACACCAATCTTGTGAGTTAGTGATTCATGGATTGTGAATAATGAACATGATACCATGGTTTACAAACAAAAGATGCGTTTGGCATGATGATATATTGTAAGACAAAAGATGCACTAATGACATGAACCCATAGACTATTTACAACAATAATAATAATAATAATAATAATAATAATAATAATAATAATAATAATAATAATAAATTCAGGCTAATAGTCAAACCAAAATCATCAACATTTCATTACCTGAACAAGAATGTTAACAAGACTAGGTCTTACTGTGCCCAAATCAAATTTAATGTCAATATACCCTATAAAAATGTCAAAATTTTCAAAAATGATTTAATCGTCTTACCGACAATAATGCCCCTTCTAACAAAGATCGAGTTATAGGCCGAGAGCTAACGAAAGACCCCACTTTGGAAAAACTTTAGGTCTGAAAGTGTCATACTCTGCTGAAACAGATACGAATGACTTTGGATTCAATTCTCGTTGCCACACCATTGCCACTTTTCCAGTGTCCGAAAACTTAGTCTTCACTTTATTGTAACGGTCGATTACATGAGCACTTCCGAAATTAAAACTAGTTTCTGATGATGAGAACCGATGTGCGATCTCATAGAATGCTAGATTTTTTCTAGTTATAGAGAGTGTACTTGACAACTTCAATGTTTGCCCTTTGTCCATCCTGCAATTTGTTAGATGACGGTTAAGGGAAATTACTTATTTGCCTGCCTATTTGAAAAATGTTTAAACCATAAAAATAGCCATGTAGTTATTCGCCCAAAGTAGTGGAGGAGTGGACATTAACCAGGTAAATTACAGCATTTTTTAGGGTGAAAAAGTTTAAATGTGCATATAAGAACAAATTTTAAAAGTTCGTAACAATAAGTGTTCCTTTTAGCTCATGTACTAAGTTGGGACATTAACGTAACTACATGGCTACTTTTAGGCTTAAACCCTTTCAATAAAAGCAAACTTTAGGTGGTTATACATACAGGAAAAGAGCAAGAGATAAATTCTCGTGAAAGTCGAAGAAGCCTATGCCAGCTGTGTATTTGGTGAAAGAATTAGAGGCGGTATCAAATCCAACTTCACCACCAACATGTAAATCCTTGTAGCTGACTGCTGCAGCAACATCTAAAAGTGGGGACAAGTTCAGGCCTATACTCGAATCAATGGCAACTCGGGGATGGAGATACTGAACATCAAGCTGAAGGTAAACAAAACAATTCATGTTAGTATTTTTGTATGATCAATCACTAGAATTTATCAAAACATATTTCATAGTAATCAATGTCAGACAACAAAAGGAATATAAACTCAGCACAGGAAAAAAAAAAAAAAAAAAAAAAAAAAAAAAAAAAAAAAAAAAAAACTACTTTGAAGATGTATATAACATTTAATCTTATGGATCTAATTTGGTAAATCTAAATGAACCTCCCAATAAGCTCTAAACAACATAGGGAAGGTCCTTTAGAAGCGTTTTGCATAGTGAACCACCCATGTAAACTACGAGTCAATTTATCTTATTTTGCAATCATTCAGAAACCTCATAAGCAAAACTACATTAGATATATACTTAAAAAGGAACACTAACCTTTCCCGAACTACAATCAGGAATTTCAAACCTTAATTCTGCTTTTGTGTGTGGCAGTACTTCATTAACAGTTAAGTTTGTTGACACCTGCAAAATGAAAAGTCAAAACTAAATTTCCTGACAAAACACATCTAATTCTATGAGCAAATTAATTCCTTGAAATTATTACCGTGGTTAGTGTATCTGCATTAGACTTTCCCTCTTTAAACTGAGCACCGATAACCCCATGAAACGAAAAGTAGAAGTTACCACAACGAAACACAAGTGCATATTTGAAGTAAAGAATATATCAGCTCATACCGTGAGAGTTAATCCAGGAACTGATAGAGAAATCTTCTTGTCATATTGGTAACCTTTAGTAAATAGATCTGCATTAAGAAGAGTATTAGTAATCCAAAACCACATTTTCTCTACGCTATCAAGGACGTCTCTCAATACTGACCAATTGCACCCACAACTTATAAAATTACAATCTTGTATGATGAATGTGTGCTTCACCTTTTGTACTATGATGAAACAATTCCTTAAATGGTAGTACACAAGTTCATGATGATTTATACTCAACCCCGAAAGTGTGTTTTGTGAATTCAGAAATCTAGACACGTGCTGGTATATATAGAACAAGGAGTCCGAACCATGATAGATTATGGAGTTATCCATCTAGTATTTTTTTAGTATAGTATCATCTGATATGGTTAAAGTATAAGCACCAAAAAGAACCAAATAATCAATACAAGTGTACATAAACAAAGCTATTCAATAACCAACTAATCATAAGGCAGTTCCCTATTCAATAGCCAACTAATCGATGACGAAACTGTATTAGGCAAGCAAAAATTTGGCAAATTACATACTTATGGATGTAACTAATAATATATTAGACAAAAATTCAAAGAACAAGCAAAATCAACTATCAGGACAGAACAAAAAGGTTTCACGGATATAAATAATGTTACAAAAAGAAGCGAATGGTAGAACTCACTTTTCGCTGCAAGTTTTATCAAAGTCCAAAGCTGTTGGCAATTAGTAAGGTAAATATCACGTGTGGATTGACACTTGTAAGTTGTAACATAACTAATTACTAAGCTAGCATATAGCATCATGGATAAGGAAAATTAGATAACAGAAGCTTTACCTTCCACGATTTTGCGGATCTCTGAAAAAGGTGCTTGTCGGTTGCCCATAGTGAATTAGAATTCAGTTTGCTGCTCTCAACTGCCAATCACGTACCCAACAATTTATTTGCCAAATATAAATGTCCTATTAAAATTTCACTTATACATGTTGTGATTAATTTCATATCAGATATTGAAATCTTGTTCTTTTTATTTGTAGTGCTTGTGTTGCAACTGCTATTTTTCAAGGATTACATCTGATGGGGTTACCCTGTTCACTAGAGATATGATATAGTCATCAAGTACCGGGTAACACCCACATACATAGATACATGCATCAGCTCATGTAGTTGGATTACATCGCAACACATACAACATGTCTAGAAGTGTTCATTATGCAACAGAAGGGTAAGAAATATAAGCTTCTCAATGGCCCTACTAGTTGGTGGGAATGGAAATACACTGAACCAGATAGTTGGAATGGAGTTTGTTCATATCACCCCTACACCTCTTCTAACTAACTTAACCAACTTGTGATACATTGGCATGATGCATGAAGAGTCTACATACATAAAATCTGTGTAGACTCTTATCCGAATATATCCATGCAATATACAATCAAGTTGTATCATCAACTTGCATCTCCACTTGCAAGCTTATCCTTTTTCAAGCTTTACATATTTGCTTCTATAAATAGCCATTACAATCACTTGTAAGCAGACACCAATCTGCTCCTAAGCACTTCTATCTGTAGCTTTTCCACTCTCGCTTCTTTCATCTTTCTCTAGTACTAGCAATATTATTCTAATGATCGAATACACATGAGGAATACCCTAAGTTACCCTCTCGATCATACTTCCTAAATATACTCGGTTCCATTTAGGAAATGTGGCGTAAATTGCTGCATATATAATGCAAGTTACCAATGGGGAATCGCCACCCGAGACACCAATTCTTCTCATCCTATTTGATACACTCTAATGAATAACTATATGTTTTAATGCATAAAGATCAATACTAACTTGATCGTCGGAGGGGGTTCCCCCAGGCTCAGCCCGGAGACCTTTCTAACGATCTTTCTTTTGTCTTTTCAGCACTGTTACCGAATACCCGAAGTCAAGGTCAGCACGCGAGTTAAATGGCCAGGTCATCACCTTGACGACCATGCGGATTTTGGTAGCATCAACATCAAAGTCACTTTAGCTACTCTTAACTATCTTTTCTATCCATGATATAGTGTCATTGTGTGTTGCATCCGGTGTGCATGTTTGTCAAAGTCAGTTTTGCTACTCTTAACTATCTTTTCTATCCATGATATAGTGTCATTGTGTGTTGCATCCAGTGTGCGTGTTTGTCATAACGCTGCCTATATCTATTACTGTAATGACTAAGGTGTTTTCTTGCTTCTTATGGATTCTTGTTGCACAAAAGAGTAAACAAAAAAGTGCACGAAGATTCGAAGAATCACAAATACCTAACCCCTAATTAGCTGTTGTTTTAGGAGTCACAAATCCATATAATCAAATACCTAACCACTATTTGCAGCTATCATGTTAGCTTAATCTTTTAGTGAATTTGCAAAGAGCCGTAATTTATACAAAACTGAGACAAGGAACTCGTGTATTGAATAATTAGCAACAAGAATAAAAGGTTACACAAATAACTAAGCTTCAAATAGTCACAAATTAACAGTAGAAGAACACATAATTGATGGTGAAGATTTATATACCTGGTTGTAATTAATGTTGTTGTTGTTGAAGATGATTTTGTCGATGGAACTAAAGTTGTACAAATTTCTAAGACTTGTAATTATAGAGGGTTTTAGCGTGTGATTACGTGAGGAAGAATACATTCTTAAAATCATTACATAATTTTTTCCCTTAAAGTATTTCTTAAATTTATTACAATATTTCGTTGAAAACTATTTTCTTAAAATTATTACATTAATAATGTGGTTAATACAGGACTTAAATTCCTCAAAAGAAAACTTTAATTAGAAACTAATTTTTTCTTGCATAGTGAGGATAAATTTTAATTAACCACTCATTTTATAAAATAAAAAAATAGCGATTAATTGAAATTTTCAAGTAAAACCCAATTCAATTTTTTTAAATAAATATATATCTCTGTAAATCGTTAACCAACATAAATTACACCATCGTTGCAAACATTTAATTAATTATCTTTCAATAGAGTGGCATTTTTGACAAACTCTTCTTTTTTTGTTTGGTTTTTTTTGGTACACTATTTTGCTTGATATATCACATGTGATGTAACATTAATATGTAATTTCGAACACTCAATATGCTATCGTAAAATGTGCATAAGTATTTGTGTAGAACTCCAAACGATTCATCGTTTTTGGTAATGAAAAAAACATATCATTAGCTTTTCAACTATATATCAGACATAATTTTTGAACTTTAAAATTAAGACAATTGATTCATAGAAGTTGGAGAAAAAAATTATTTTAAAAAGTCAAACTCGCTTAATGTATCAAATGTGATATAACACTAATATATAAGTTCGAACTGTAGGTCACCAAATGGTATCAAGAATCACACAATACTATATGAAAGTTTTAGAGAGAGAAACTAGCTAGAGAGAAAGAGAGAACTAGAGAGAAAACTATATGTATTATTGCAAGTGATTTGTGTTCTCCAACCTCTCCCACACATCGGAGAGGCATAGTGTATACAAGATAGGCTTGGGCTTGACCCATTAACCTTAAACTAAACTATTACATAAGCTATTACAAGGCCGATAAACTAATGTGAGGATCACTTTTAATGCTAACAATCTCCGTGTAAGGGGTGATCATTCAGGTCGATCTTTGTAGATGCTTCCTCGTGGCCTTGGTCTTCCTCTGACGAATCCTTGAGTCTCATCATCTATTCTCAAAACTTTAACCTCTCAGCAATTACTACCCTCATCTCTTTATACTTTATCACATCAACACCTGACATTTGAGGCTTAGTGAATCTAAGTTCGTTATCCCAAAACTTTACTTCAAGCACACATCTCATTCTCTTTAACGCACCTTCATAGAATTTTCAAATTTCTCTATAATCCATGAAACTTTTTCCATTCTTGCTATTTAGATAAATAATCCCGAACACCGGATCATTCACTAGAAAGTAAGGTTCCAAATCATCAATTCCTGGTAACATTAGAGTAGGCTCGTTGAGAATCACTTTGTACTGAAAGCTTTCCATCCCCAACTGAAAGTCTTCAACCCTAGATTTCAGAACCAAGCTTCTGATGTAGATCAACAAGGAGTCCAAGATGTTGTAAGGAAAATGGTTAAGCTTTTTCTTCATCTTCATCAAGTACAAATCTTCGATGTCATTCAAGTTCAGATTCTTATAATCTACTTCAGTAAAGGTATATATATCTAATTATCACTCCTTAATACTTCAATCTTTTCCAAATTATCATACCTATCAACAATTTTGCACTCGATGTTCAGAACCTCTTTGATCTTGAGTTTAGAATACACATTGCTTCTTGATGTAAAACCTCTTTTTTCTGGCTTTGTAGAAGCTTCTTCTTGCTTTTGGCCAATGTTGTATTTCATAGAGAGCTTCCTCTTTGTACTTCTTGATAGCTTTGGTCTGAACTTGTTATAGTTTTCTTCAAGATTTAGTTGTTCATAGGTTGTTGCACGGACTCTGGTGATAAATAAAGCATACTTCTTGGTTTCTGATTTTTTTAGGACGGCACCACACTTGAAATCCAACCCCTGAGTTAAACTATCCAAACGGGCAGCCCCGGGACGAGAGACCCGCAAAGGGAACTCCCTAGAACTCATGGCTTCGCACTAAGTGGAAAATCCGGATTTTCTTTGTTACTTGCGAGACTCGAACCCAGGTAAAACCCCTGCCTAAGCTCCAGAAAGACTCATGACCAACTGAGCTAAGTCAGTTGGTTTCTTGGTGGAGGGTTTTTATGTGTTGGTTCAGCAGATGATGTTAGATGTGTGGACGATGACTCTGCAGACACCTCAAGGGAGTAAAACCCAAACAAGAGATAAAACTTTGAAGCACAATAGTATTAATGATCCAATATGTTAATTACAATAATAATAACCATATATTTATATGAATAGGTATCTTGTGCAAAATGAAAAAATAAAAAATAAACGTTCTTAAATAATAATAATCCTAAAAAAATGACTTAAAGAACATTCTGGAATCGATGTGTCTATGGTGTGCAGAGATGTTTCCCTCTTCGGCATAGAGACTTTAAACCTCGAATAAAATCTTATTCGAAGGCTCTACGATGTAGAAAGGAAAATACCCCAATACAATAGAAGCCATATGTTAGATATTTTGACTTCGCCTCCTAAGGGTAGTTTGGTAATTTTGGTACTGCATAACTTAACTAGTGTTATAAGGGCATTTTGGTAGTATCTTAAGTAGTAATTTTTCTTTGTACTTAAGTTTTGTATGTCGATTTGTTCTATATATAACATATCAGATATAGAACTTTGTAACCCACTTCATAATTTTGCAAATAAAACAACAGACTTTTGCTAATAAAGTACGAGTCTTTAGCTAATGTTTTTGTACCTGTTCTGAGTTTGCTCCCATGTTCTGATCTTTGCGCTTATGCTGCTATGGTATGGTATCTTGCCCCTGAATATCTCTGATAAATCCTAACAAATTGGTATCAAGAGCCACTCGATCGATTGAAGCAAACATTAATTGTTTTGGGTTTCTAATCGACATCAGCTTTTTTTGGTTGATTTCAAGATTCAATATCTTGATATCATTTGGTTTTATTTCTGTTTGGTGGTTGATTTTTTCAATTTGAAGAAACATCAGGTTTGATTCTCGTTTTGTGTTTGGTGGTTGCTGTCGATCAATCTTGCTGGATATCAGGTTTGTGAGTTGGGATTTCTCCCTTTGTTTAATCATTTGCTTCTTTTGTTTGTTTGATAAATTGAATGTGTTGGTTGACTGGGATTAGGGATAATTAGAATTTGTGTGTTGAATAGATCGGTTTGTGTAGAGATTACTTTTTGGTTGATTTCAAGATTTAATATCTTGATATCATTTTGGATTTATTTATGTTTGGAGGCTGATTCGTTCAATTTGAAGAAACATCAAGTTTGATTTTTTTTTTTGTGTTTGGTGGTTGTTGTCGATCAATCTTGCTGGATATCAGGTTTGCGAGTTGGGATTTTCCCTTTGTTCAATCGTTTGTTACTTTTATTTGTGTATTGAATCGATCGATTTGTGTAGAGATTGTAATATCTGTTTTTTTATCGATTAGTTATTAGATTTGAATCTAGGGCTTTGACTAACTGGGCTTTGAATCTGAATATGGGATTTTGGAATTGTGCCAATATTTTGTTATTTCTTTGATTTTTCATTTGGTAGTTGGTGATTGGATTTTGGATTAGTCTTGTTATATACAAACTTCATTTGGAGCAGATTTGGCTTTGATTTTCTTGGTTTTTTGAGCGACTGTTCGTTTCGAAAGTAACCTACAATTAGGTTTTTGAATTTGGACCGTAATATTCTAACATAAGTAGATCATTAGTATTATCTGTATCATATTTGGGGCGTTTGAATTATCAAAAGCCACAATATTTATGATACTCGGATAATAACTTTAAATGTTTGACCATAATACTTATCAAATAAGTGGGTTATTAGAATTTGAATTTGGTATTTGAAAATTAAAGATCGATTTGGTGTTTGGAGATTTGTTATAATCTGGTCGTTTGGAATTTGTTCGATCGTTGGAAATTTGTTTGTTTTGAAATTTTGGATCTTCATGTGTCGGGATTATGAAGTTGGTTGCCCGAATTTGATTGTCTTTTTTGAAGATCGTTTGAGCTGATTTGTTTGTTTGGTTAACTGTTTTTGAATTTGTCGGTTAACATTTGATTATTCATTTTGAAGTTATCGGTATTTGCTTTGGATCGACTTTGTTTTGGATTGCTTTTGAAGATTTGTTATAATCTGGTCATTTGGAATTTGTTTGATCGTTGGAAATTTGTTTGTTTTGAAATTTTGGATCTTTATTTGTCGGGCTTATGAAGTTGGTTGCCCGAATTTGATTGTCTTTGTTGAAGATCGTTTGAGCCGATTTGTTTGTTTGGTTAACTGTTTTTAAATTTGTCGGTTAACATTTGATTATTCATTTTGAAGTTATCAGCATTTGCTTTGGATCGACTTTGTTTTGGATTGCTTTTGGGAATCGATCGTTCGTTTTGAATTAGGCTAATATCATTAGCGTTTGGGTTTGAAATTTGAATTTTAATTTGGACCTCTGATGCTGGCCTCATTTATCGTGGTGAACGTGAATATTTGGTTGCCAACTCTCAGATCCGGGTTATGCTGCAGATCTTGATGCTAGAAGATCCTTGACAGGTTATGTTTTCACCATTGGAAATTCCGTTGAAAGGTTTGATTGAAGATCTTGGTTTCCCTCAAGATCAAGCAATTGTGCTTTGTGATAGCATGAGTGCTATTTGTTTGGCTAAAGACCAAGTGTACCACGACCTATGTTACCCGGACACGGCTGATTGGCCGTCATACCAAGGTCGGTACGACGCGACACGGATCCGGGTATGAAATCCGGTCCGGACACGCCACTTTGCACTTGGGTACGACAACTTCATCTTTTTTCAGGCCATGTCGATCGGATCTGTGAGCAGCTTCATCAAGTTTTTAATTTCAGGCCATGTCGATCGGATTTGTGAGCAACTTCATCAAGTTTTTAATTTCATGTTATGTTGGGATGGAAATAATTAAGGAGACATGAAGGTTTTGAGGAATCAAGGGAGATGTGAACTTCTAGGGGAAGAAGAAGAAGCGTTTTTGGAGAGAGAAGGGAAAAAAATATTATATATTGTTAGTGGGTCACAAGGAATATATATTTCAAATTGGCTTTTGTCTTTGCTTGTACTTGTTGTGCATAAATCTGTATATCTTTTTTGTATGTAAGATATTAAAATGCTATTTGTATATTTTTGTTTCAGGAAAAATTATTGCCGTATCCGTACCCGAGTCCAAAGTTAGGACGGTGTCCCCGTGTCCTAAATTTTTTTGGATGACGTATCTGACACTCGGATCCGTACCAATATCGGATACCCGTACCCGTGTCAATGTAACATAGACCATGACCGAACTAAACCGGTTCCTTTGAGCAAGTTTCCACACTGTTTGGATTTGTTCAATATCGAAAATTGGAGATATGGTGTTACTTAGGAGTTGAACTCAAGGTGGAGATTGTTAGATATTTTAACTTCACCTCCTAATGGTAGTTTGGTAATTTTGTTAATACATAACTTAGCTAGTATTATAAGGGCATTTTGATCATTTTGGTAGTATCTTAAGTAGTAAGTTTTCTTTTAACTTAAGTTTTGTATGTCGGTTTGTTCTATTTACAACATAGCAGATATAGAACTTTGTAACCCACTTCATAATTTTACTAATAAAACATCAGACTTTTGCTAATAAAATACCACTCTTTAGCTATTGTTCTTGTACCTGTTCTGAGTTTGCTCCCATGTTCTGATCTTGGCACTTCTACTGCTATGGTATGGTATTCTGCCCCTGAATATCCCTGATAAATCCTAACACCATATATTCTACGTCTTTTGACCTTGAATATTGTCCGCATCATAAATGCACTAGTCTTTTAGAGGATGTAAACGTATATTCTGCACAATCAATGTTTGCGAAATAAGAATAGGTTGCACATTAGACTCATGTGGAATCAAGACTTGACTATGATGATGAAATAGATTGGTTCTCGAGGAGTTATCTTATCTTATATACTAAAAGCTTAAGTTGTCTTATAAATTCAAAGTGCTCTCCATAAATGTTTCTTGAATTGATTGTGAAATGTGGAGGCTTCATGTGTTAGTACATTGATTTAATAGTCATGCATGAGGGTAAGTACATAGAAATCGTGCACAAAAGTTTGTACGGTACAACATGTTTCAAGCCATCTCTAAACCAATAGATGTTTCATGAATTAAAAGTGAAATGTGGAGGCTTCATATGTTAGTACATTGATTTAATACTCATGCATAAGGGTAAGTACATAGAAATCGTGCACAAAAGTTTGTACGGTACAATATGTTTCAAGCCATCTCTAAACCTCAAAGAATACAAACCAAAAATGTCATGAATGCATAAATTTAACACACCAATTAATGGTTAGTCTTTTTCCCTTCCTGTCCACGAGTTACAAATATTTTATCAACTATATAATGTGTCAAAAATCACACACAACAAACCACAACTTCCTCCACACCACGTGTTCATTTTGGCTACAACTTATTATGATGTTAAAGTAAGCATCATATCATCTTACTTATTTAGCATATTGATTTATATTATTTTATGAAAATTTCACGTGTATTTTGTCTGTGTAACAATGTAGGACATAAAGATGGTGCTTAGGAGCTTTGATAGTAACATCATCTTCTCTAATGGTTTAAGAGATCCTACACATCGTTTTCTTATCAACTAAGTGGAACATGCACGAACATTTTTACTTTGATCGAAAATGCGATATATTGATTAACTGTATTTAAGTTACTAACGATCAACTATATCTAATTTTTTTTTTGTAGCGAGTCAAGAAGCATTAAAGAAAGAGATCGAGAAGTCACAAAAATTGTATCAAGAACAAAGAATGCAAAAGGCCAATGAACAACAACGACAAAGATAACAACAACAATAACAAAGCCATGGCCACCGGTGGGATGAATACTTAGCATTCATATTAATAGTACGTTACAAATTAAACATGCAATATTTTACTTCATGTAATACCGATAAGTGGGTTAATACTATTGATTCGTTAGCAAGTAAGTTTATTGAAAATAATGTGACGAGCATTTAATTTTTAGTCAATAATTATTACTACACTTTGTTTGTGCATTTTAATATTTTTGCTCTTAATTTGGTTTTTTGTCTTGTGCTGTGTTAATGTCACTTTCTTAATTAAACTTCTTGGAGTATTGCGTGACTTTGATATTTGATATGACTGTGTAATTATGTCGATGTTACATATTGAAAATGGTAGTATATAATAAAAATATTTTCACACTATTATCATAACAATGAGAATCTTCTAAACCGAAGAAGTATGTAAAGGAGAAGAAAATTGTATTTGAAATGTTATCCTACACCTATCACGAGGTAAGCATTATTCATTTGAGTTTGAGATCATGTGATTCATGTCGTCATACTGTAAATACTTAGAATGAGTTACTAATGAATGCTCCAAATTCGATATTATAGTTTATGGAAAAATGTTGTAATAATGCATTAATTAAAAAATAATTTATGTAACTTACTCATATTAAAAATTACATATGAAAAGTCTCATTTAAATATAACATTTTGCAAAAAACCTCTTCACATTAAAGAAAGAGATCGAGAAGTCACGAAAATTGCATTAAGAACAAAACATGCAAAATGCCAATGAACAACAACGACAAAGACAACAACAAGAACAATGCCACGGCCACCGGTGTCAATATAAATGAATACTTAGCATTCATATTAATAGTATGTTACAAATTAAACATGCAATATTTTACTATACGAATTTTAATTTATTATACGAATTATAATTTATAATCTTTAATATACTAATTACTTTAATGTATTATGTTTTTATAGTTTTGTTAAAAAGGAAATTTGTTTTATAGTTCGCTTTTTTTAATGTAATTTGTTTGAACAACGAAGTCCGTCTTTCACCAAAAAAAAATGAGAGTTTCAAACAAGACCCGGAAATTAGTCCCGAACATTACAAAAACAACAATTAGATCCAACCTGTGTGCATCGCATGGGTCCTGGGGCAGTCCAAACCTGTTTGCATTGCACGGAGATGAATATAAAAGGTCTCCAATATTAATGTCATCGCTTCATATTTAAAATAATTTATGTAACTTATACATATTAAAAACTTACATGTGAAGAGACTCTTTTCAATATAATATCTTGAAAAAAAAATCTCTTCACATATACTCTTTTAATGTCAATAAACTATTTTAAATGTATGTCATGCTTAGAAATGTGATATCATCACAACTTAGATATATAATGATGAAAATAAGTTCCGAAGATCACGATATAAAAACTTATATACATCCCATATGCAACTCATATACAACTAAATAAAGTACTTTATTCTTATAAACCTTAGAAAATGAGTAATAATATGACAACTTTTATACAACATACGTACCAAATATTAAAATATAAAAACTAATATACAACCCTAAAGCAATAAAGAAAAGTCTATTAAAAACGTTTAAAGGTTAACACATTTGTGATACCATGACAACTAAAATATAAAACGACAAACATAAACCCAAAAAACTATACTTTGACACCTTCTACAAAACCTGTGTGCATCGCACGGGCTATCCCGGATACATCCATTTAAAAAAAATATATAAAGCTTAGAAAATGTGATATACCATGACAACTTAAATATAAAATACCGAAAATAAAAGCCAACTACTACACTCTCACAATTTCTATACAGCATACGTCCCAAATATTATGCAATAAAAACTTATATACAAACCATATGCAACGCAATAAAGTATTTTAAATACGTATAAAGGTAACAAAATTTATGATACCATCACAACTTAAATATAAAATGACGCAAAAAATACAAAAAATTACACTTTAACAACTTTTATTAAGCCCGTGTGCATCGCACGGGCAATTCTGCCTATACGTATAAAGCTTAGCAAATGTGTGACACCATGAAAACTTAAATATAAAATGACAAAAATAAATGCCGAATATTACGCTATAAAAACTTCTATACAGCCCATGTGCATTGCACGTATTTTAAATCTATGAAAACTTCTATACAGCTCATGTGCATCGCACGTGAATTGTTGACTATTATAAGAAATAGTTATAACTTAGCCCGATGTATTAATATTAGTTAGTTCAAATAAAAAATGATAGAGTAAATACTAAAATAAATAGACAAAAAATATTACGTAAAAAATACATCTTAAAAGATTACATGTCAATAAACTATTTTAAATACGTATCATGCTTACAAAATGTATGCTACCATGACAACTTATATATATAATAACTAAAATACGTCCCGAATATAAAATGACGAAAATAAATGACGGATATTAGACTTTGAAAACTTCTATACAGCCCCTGTGTATCGCACAGGCTTTCATGACTATTCATGTTTGCAAGTGTATTCAAATAATGAAATGACATGATCCCGCAATGAATACATGACGAAAATTAGTGAACATTACGTTATGAACACTTAAATACAGCCCGTGTGCAACGCACGGGTCTGGTTGCCTAGTATATATAAAGATTCACTTTTGGTATATTTAATGTGGAAGAGTAAATGTGCACAAAAGTTTGTACGGTACATCATGTTTTGCAAAAGGAATTATGCACAAAAATACAATCACGATTCACTTCAGTGCAATTATTACACAACTCTTCACATGACCTGCAATTAGTGTAGTCACAACCAAAAAGAATACGAAGTGTTACAAATAAATACCATCTAATTAAATCAATTAAGTCTTTAAATGTGAATCTTTTCAATTGTTTCTTTAAAGATTATAAATAGACAATTATCAACATCTTCACCACATATATTTATTTTTGCACCAATCTTCACCACCGCCCTATGTACATTTAACGACAACCTAAGCACAAACACAAAACCATAGCTATCATATACATCCATATGTAACAACGATTATATTTCACACTCATTTAAATCCAAAAACATTATCATCGATCCATATCTCAGATTTTTTTCGTGTGTCATAAATATTATCAGGCCTCATAGTGCAAACGAAATCATAGGTTAAGGGACGGATGTTCGGTTTGAGTTTAGATTCATGTTGAGATGAGAAGATGATGATATCGCTTTGTTGTGTGAAGATGATGAGTTTGGTGAGATGAGTAAAACGAAAGAGAAGAAATGGGGGCGGATATTGATGCGTGGAATTGCGCTCTCGCAAAAGGTTTTACCTCTCAAGGGATCTTGAGAAGCTTGCAATCCCCACCAGGCAGTGTACCTGACCGTTGTAGTATAGCATAGTGACTAGTACCGGGGGATTGATCATTCAACTCAAAGGATAGTGTTCGCTAGGGTTAAAACTCACTAAAACTAGGTCTAGAGATGAGAGATGATTCTTTTTGTATTTTTATATTTTAAATGAAAGCAAGTAAAATCTCGGTTTTGGAAGGAGAGGGCGGAATTAGTTGCTAATCAACTAACCCAAATAACTAAAGATGCAATCAAAATAAAATAAACTAATTTTAAACCAAATTATGGCGAAAACAATAATGAGAGAAAATGTGTTTACTTAGATTTCATTACTCCTTAGCTATCTTTTACAGGTTGATTAGTTTGTTACAATTGCATGGATGACGACTTATATTCCTTAATACCATTCGTAGGGCCGTGTACGATCTTCCCTAACTCTATAAGCTTCTACCTCTTCCTATGTCGAGCCGACTACTAGCTCCTAACATGGTCTCATTAGTAGTTACTTATGCATTAAATACAACCAATATATCGTAGTACACCTCCGATCATGTTTCTTAAGACGTTCAAGCAAGTTACCAATTGGAAGTCTGCCAGTTTTCTTAAGCCTAAGATCGAATTCATTCATCCACAACAATTATAAACAAACAACCAACCCATAATCAATATCTAAGTTTCATTACATCTAAGCAAACACAAAGAAAACCTAGCCTAGCATGTTAAAGAGAAGACAAGCGTAAGATATAATCAAACAACACATAGACATATTGAATGATTTGATGAAAGACTTATCTTCAATTAAGCATGGATGAAACAAGGGTTTGAAACTCTCAAAATATCTGTAAAATTCGTCTAGGGTTTACTCCCTTCAAAGTTGGCCACAATGAATGAAAACTAGAAAACTATATATAGATTTTACAACCTGACGGCGTCAAGAGTTAAGTCTGACGCCGTCAAATCGCCGCCAAAATAATACTCGTATCGCCTAGATCCACTTCTGACGCCGTCACTCTTTGTGGACTCTGGGCCGTCTCTCTTTAGGTTTACACGTGACAGCCTTGGCATTTTATAACGTGACACCGTCACGAACTCTTTAGAAAACCTTCTGGCGCGTCACGTATATTTGATTTATCCACCTCTTTGTCAAGTCTTGACGCCGTCACTAGCAACATGTGACGCCATCATGTACAATTTCCAGCATGATTTTGAGACTTTGTCATTTTCTTCACTTTTTCGCTTCAAAAACGTCCAAAATGCTTTCTTTTGTAAATTTCCTCTCAAAAGTACCTAAAATGACAAAAGGAACGATTTAGGGCACTATTTGATCAAATCATCTCGACTTTGGCCTTAAATGACCCCCCAAAAGCGGTACACTTTTCGCTTCATCAAATATCACAATGTTTTAGGGTTAGGTCAATAAAATGAGTTCACAAGGGGCCCTGTTTTCAGCCCAACTATGTGACATGTTTTTTCCCACACGGTTATGTTTTTTTTCACGTTTGATAATATGATTGATTGTAATTTACTAACTATGTAAATTTTAAAGATATCTTAAATTACTACATGTTATAATCCTATGATAGAAACACATAATGCTCATATGATGGTGAATGGGTCTGATATGTGATGTGCCAATGATGTGTAAATTATTCAAAATGGAGTTTAATTATATGCGTGTATTTATTATATCAAAGTCACTCACTCTGTTTTACTTGGACCAAACCTTATATCATTTTATGTTCACATAAGATGTTAATATCCAACTATAAAAATAAACATTGCATGACATAAACATAATTAGTAAATGGGTGACTTTTGTATATGGTGACAATCCACATACAAAATATACGCACTTTGGATATGCGTAATAACATGTACAATTCAAGTCAACAAATTATTATAACATTACACAATGAAAATCAAGATAGAATTCGTGCAACGCACGGGTTTTCCACATCTCATGTATTTAAAAAGAATGTATATATAGTGAATTAGTGATAGTGCATTACTGTTTAACGCAACACACACAAACTTTGAAATTTATTCGAAAACGTCACCTGTTTCCATAAAATTGTTTCGGAATCTATCCTTGATTTGACGGGTAAATGTGCAATGTTTCCACCACTAGATGCCTAGAACTCCTTCACATGGACCTATTTGGTCCATCCGCCGTACGGAGCTATGGAGGAAACTACTACACATTAGTAATAGTAGATGATTACTCTAGGTACACTTGGACTAGTTTCTTAAAAAATAAGACACAAGCTTTCGAAGAATTTGAAATCTTTAGTAAAAAGGTTCAAATCAATTAGATTGTAAGATAGTGTCTATTAGGATGGATCATGGTCGAGAATTTGATAATGAAGTGCAACTTGGAGTTTATTGTGATAGTAATGGTATTACTCACAATTTCTCGGCTCCACGCACTCCACAATTAAATGGGGTAGTTGAGCGGTAAAATCGTACTCTACAAGAGATGAGTAGAACAATGCTCAATGAGCAATCCATTCCGCAAAAGTTTTGGTGTAATGCCGTAGACACTTCAACTTATATACTTAATAGGATATTGATTAGACAAATATTAGGCAAAACACGAAATCTTGAAAGGAAGAAAACCTACATTAGACTACTTTAGAGTATTTGGAAGCAAGTGCTTCATTCTAAACACCAAAGACTACCTCACCAAGTTTGACCCTAAGTCTTACGAAGGTGTATTCCTAGGTTACTCCCAAAATAGTAAAGCCTACGTAGTTCTAAACAAGGAAACTATGAAAGTCGAAGAATCACTTAGCGTGACATTCGATGAAAGTCCACCTCCTACGAAAACATCACCCTTGGTGGATGATGATCTAGATGAGGAAGAAGCCACTAAGGTTAATAGTATGAAAGTTCTAAAAATGACATTGAGGATGAAATAGTCGAAGTTGACGATGTCGTTAACATTAAGGAATCCAAAAATCATCCAATAGAAAATGTCATAGGAAATCTTAACCAAAGAACTCTTAGGTCACAAGCACAAAACAAAAGTAATTTCTTTTGTTTCATATCTACCGTAGAACCTAAGAATGTCGGTGAAGCAATTAAGGATGAGAGCTGGATAGTTGCTATGCAAAAAGAGTTAAACCAATTCACCACAAATGAAGTATGGGATTTAGTACCTCCTCCTGAGAATCAAACCATCATAGGTACTAAGTAGGTATTTAGAAATAAGCTCGATGAAAATGGCTTAGTGACTAGGAAACAGGCTAGATTAGTAGCACAAGGCTACAATCAACGAGAGGGAATTGATTACGATGAAACTTATGCACCTGTAGCTAGATTAGAGTCTATTAGAATACTCCTTGCCTATGCTTGTGCCTTAGACTTTAAACTATATCAAATGGATGTGAAAAGTGCATTACTAAATGGTATTATCAACGAGGAGGTATACGTTGCACAACCTCCGCGATTCATTGATTTCGAAAAACTGAATCATGTTTATAAACTCATGAAAGCTCTTTACGGTCTTAAACAAGCTCCTAAAGCTTGGTATGATAGACTAAAGGCATTTTTGATTAAACATGAATATACCATGGGAATGGTTGATAACACACTCTTCACGAAGAAACGTGATTCACATCTCATCATTGTTCAAATATATATCGACGACATTATATTCGGCTCAACTTGTCCTAAATTGTGTGATGATTTCTCTAAAATCATGCATGACGAGTTTGAGATGAGCATGATGGGTGAATTGAATTTCTTCCTTGGTCTACAAATAAAACAAATGGAAGATGGTATCTTCTTTAATCAATCTAAGTATATTAAAGAGATGCTTAAGAAATTTGGTCTAGAAGAGTCTAAGCCCATGAAAACTCCCATGTCTACGGAAGTGAAACTCACGAAAGATGAAGAAGGTGAGTCCGGAGATAACACTAAGTATAGGGGCATGATAGGTAGTCTATTATATTTAACGGCAAGTAGGCCCAATATCATGTTTAGTGTCTGCCTTTGTGCACGCTTCCAAGAGGATCCCAAAACCTCTCATCTTGAAACGGTCAAACGTATCTTCCGATACGTTAAAGGCACTACACACTTGGGATTATATTATCCCAAGGGTACCGGCGTAGAAACTATTGTCTATGCTGACTCTGATCATGCGGGAGATTATGTGGATCGAAAAAGTACGAGTGGCGTTTGTACCTTCATGGGTTGTTGTCTAACTTCTTGGTTCTCCAAGAAATAAACGGCTCTTGCTATCTCCACGACCGAAGCCGAATACGTAAGCGCCGAAAAGGCATGTCAACAAGCACTATAGATGAAGCAAGCTCTTATCGACTACGACATCCATCAAGACGACATACCGATTATGTGCAACAACAAAGGCGCCATCGAATTGAGCAAGAATCCCGTCCAACATTCTCGTACTAAACACATTGAGATTCGCCACCACTTCCTTCGCGATAATGTCCAAAAAGGAAACATCTCTATTGAGAAAGTTCCCTCTCAAGACAATATCGCTGACATCATAACGAAACCTCTCAAACGCGAATCCTTTAACTATCTCTGTCTAGGTCTAGGAATGATGGAACACATCCCATAAACCCCCTCTTATGACTATTTGAATATTTCACTTGAAATATTAAGGTCATCCCTCGCATCTCTCTAATGACTATTAAAGTCATCCCGTATTGTCTAGTTTAGCTCGGTCTATCTCTCGTTAGAAGAATTTATTAGGTATAAATTCTTTCCTTATGTCAAAGAGTCTCACTAAGTCAGCGAGACTAGTTCGTCAAAAATCAAAATGGGACAAAAATTTGTTCCAGCAGACCACGGCTCCACTAAAGTGGGCATGGCACCACTAACTTTAGTGGTACCGCGGTACCGTAGGTCTGACATTGTCGTATATTAGTCTCTTTTACATTTGAACTTTCCTAATTACCTCCATTGCTATCAAGGTCAAACCTCACAACCCAAATCTCAATTACACCATCTCAAAATCATATTGGAAGCATTATTCTTCAAGAAAATCAATCATTACTAATCTCTTATCATCAATTGTAAGTTGTTTCATTCTACTCTTTCTTTAATCTTGAGTCTAGGGTTATTTTTACACAAAGAATTGAAATTGGGGATCTCTTAATAAGTCAATTTTAAATTCTCCCAACATAGAATCCTAACATAGAATCCCAACATAGAGTCCCATTTAAGAGATTAGATTATCAAATTACACATAAATCTTTCAAACTTAAAACCCAATTTCATAATTTCCAAAACCTCACAAATCTAGGTTCATGAAATATTATTTTTGTGCATTGTTGATCCAAATTCAAAACGTTTTCTCATGTATACATGATCTCATGAATATCAATCGAATCACATAACTAATATGTACTCTTCGAAATATTCAATTGAGCAAAAGCAAAATTAGGAGTGTTTGGATAATCTTATTAAGTTTATTCTAGAGTCGAGATTATCGCATCTCCACATAGTTTGCATATAGGCACATACTAGGCACATATCTTCATGATAAACATCCTTGATGATTAAATACAACTTATCTTTTATAGGTTCCAACCATGTCTCACCTCTATGATTTTGATCACCTCTCAACTGACAACTATATTCCCGACATCTCTCACGAACCTACAACACCCGAAAATCACATTCGTCCTTATATAAATCTTGAAACCCGTCAATTTCATGAAGGTTGTGTCATTGATACCTCTCTAATCTATGATAGAGATATCAACATGTCATTTAGAGCTATAGGTCTCGATTGTCTGCTACACATTAACGAGTACATTTGTCCTTGCTTTGTGGTAGAATTCATTCGACACGTTGAACTCGTACGTAACGAGGATCAATCTTTGTCACTTTGGTTTTGGATTCGTAACTTCAAGTTTGTCCTTACTCTTGAGCAATTTGCTCAAATTCTTCGAATTCCCAATCATGGGAAATGTGCCTACACTGAAGATTGGTGTCTTGAGTCACTCTTCAACTATAGAGAAGAGAATAGTCCTTATTGTTCCTATATACCCACTCCAAGCGAACTCACTAAACTCCTTCGTACTCACAAGTACATTCCTTTTCTCGATCAAACGAAAATTCGTTTGGCAGAGATTCGTCAAGAATTGCTCTCTAGAGCAATAATCCTTAAGGAAAACGTTCTTAGTCTACAAGGTGTCCGTGAGCAACTTCCCGCGTGTTGTGCTCATATGTTGTTTTGTGTCCTCACTCATCAACCATACAACCTTGCCTACTTCTTCGCAAAGCGAATTGTACATCTCAAAGGTAACAAAACTAAGCTGATACCTTATGGTATGTTGCTAACTCGTCTTTATCACTTCATCATGAACTTCCACCCATACCTTCGCGGTCCACAATACTCACTTGTCAAACCCGTCATGGAACCCAGTAATGAGTTTCATATCTCTTCCATTTTCATTTCAGCCTCCTCTGTCGACTACGACATCTATGACGACCCTACGGATGTGGGAGTGGTGCGAGCTCAACTCGAGAATGTGATGGAACCTAATGAAGTTGAAATGATTCTTGAGAAGCATGGACTTGAGTAGTTTGAAAGAGATTAGTAGCTTTATCTCTCCTTTAGGAACTAATAATATTTGACCTAAATTATTTGCATGCTTAACTATCTTCCTTACTACTTGGATTATTTAATTCTTATATAATGATGGATGATAGATTATTTTGTCCATTTGGGTGCATGCTTAGTTCCTTATAGATACATGTTTGACCCTCTTAGATTGCTAGATGTAGAGTATTATTGGACTTATTCGGTAACTTAATCCTTAGTGACTTGAGGCACCATCATTTCCTGCAAATAGTCCACCTAGGAAACTCCCTCTAGCTGCTAAAACATAGGTATAACAGAAAAATTTCACTCTTCCAGGACACGGAACTACTAAATATGCCACGGCACCGCTAAAATTAGTGGTACCGTATGCTATTTAATGGTATCGTCCTAGGCCAAGACGAAATTTACTGTTTCCTCTAGAATTCTGCATCCCTATACTCCAAACCTGCAAAATTTCACAAACTCTCATGCACCTTAAGATTCCTCTAGACCCCCATAGGACATCCTTATCACCTTTAATTCAAATTGCACCGCTCCTGCCTATATAAAGCTTCACACTTGCAAGCATTTCTTGCAACTCATCATCATCCTTAAACCCTTCATTCACCATAGCTTCCACACAAGGATCCACATCTCACATCTCCAAGAAACCTAGAATCACCATTAGGCCTTTGTCCAAACCTCTCTTTGTTGATCTCACCAAAGATGATGAATTCACAAAACCACCTTCCCAAAGTAATCAAAACTCACCACCTCCACCTAATGCTCCTTCCAAATCATCATCTACTAGGACATCTTCATCATCCTCCTCTTTCAACACCATGCCATCATCCATGGATTGCATACTCTCACCTATCACACCATTGGACTATGCTATTCCTACTCCATCACCAACATACTCACCACCACTTCCATCACCAATCATGGGCCCTCCTATTTAACTCAATCCGGTTGATATTCATAGTGCTAATTGCCTATGTTGTCTCCACAACCGTAACCTCATTTCCTCTTTAAGAGATGAACTCTACTACATGTTCTCTTATGTGGAACAACTCTTGACACCACCACAACCACCAATCATGTCACCATCACCATCTCTTAGCCCATTCAACTAAACATGCTTATGTTTAGTTATCATGAATAACTCTTAGGATTTCATCTTGGACTAGAAGCAAATCTTAGGACCTCTCAAGTCCCTAAAGATTAATATGTGCTTCTTTTAGTTGTAGCTTTTCTTATGTCTTTAATGTACTCACACTTTACGTGTGGATTTCATTTCAATGCATGGGCTTATTTTCTTATCTTAGTTGTTTACTCAAGGTTGGATATTTGTCTTAGTTGCTTCATGTTGGATATGTTTCTTGTGTTATCTAACTTTGTTTTGTAGCATTAACCATTGCTCGATTCCTTGGTATGCTCCAAATGAGGGGGAGTAGACATCAAGGGGGAGCCTTCGTAGTCTTTTTGCTTCGAAAAAAAGGGGGAGAAGTGGATATAAACTCACACTAAAAACTTGTCGAAACTAGTTTTTCACATAAAATGAGTTTATGTTTTGTCATCATCAAAAAGGGAGAGATTGTTGATGCAAATAATGTCTAAAAACGTTATTCTCATCTTTCGATATCTCTATGTTTTGATGATAACAAAATGTGAAAACATCTTACGTCAAAATTAACGTAAACAAGTTTTTAGTCAAAATATCCGATTTCTACGTCAATCACTCTAGGTATGAACAAACAAATTTACAACTTGACAAATGATCAAAGAAGTGAATTTGTGTTTTAAACTTCACATGTTTAGCTTGACAAAACTTTCTTTTCAAAAATACATTTTACAAATTATTTTTGAATTATAAAGAAATGTTTTATTTAGGAAAATCATTTCAAAAATATTCCCCAATAGCTAGTTTTTTTTTTACCCAAACCAGCTCCAAACTCCACCCCAAATAAAATTTCACCACTAATGACAAAAAATGAAGCATCTTTGTCTGGCACGGTACCACTAAATTTAGTGGTACCGTGTGACATTTAGTGGTGTCGTCCCCCTTAAAATGGTCAAATTTCCAGAGTCTATAAATACCACTTCATTTCCCAGATTTTGGCTATCCTTTCACACACATAACTTTCTGGTTTCCATCCTCCTTTTCTCTTTACACTTCTTAGATCATTAGTTAGTTTTCTTTTGTTTAAAGAGTGATTCTTTCATCCAACCAAGAATCATCTACATTCCTCTACTAGTCAAGAGAAGAACACAAAGTATCAAGAAGATACAAAGTGTTAGAGTCTTTGTGTAGTGCACTTGCATTACAAGTTGTCTACTTGATTGTATCTTGACATACATCAAGAGCATTAGTGTTTCTTAGTCATTGTGCTGATCATTGTGATCTTGTTAAGATCTTGGAGATCTCTTGAGTGTTGAGTGATATAGTATTGATCAAGTGGATCAAGAGTAGTTTGTGAGGATTGTGTGAGGATCGTGAAGATCATGTATATTGTGTGAGGATCGTGTTGATCGTGTAAATTGTGTGAGGATCGTGTGGATCAAGTGTAGAGTGTGAGGATCGTGTAGATCGTGAGTGAAGTAAGGATCGTGTGGATCGTGGTTGATTGGTACTAGCTAAGATTAGTACTCGACATCTAGCTTAGTGTTGGAAAATAATGTAAGCAACGTTGTACGGTTTTCTCTGCCTGAAGGGAGCTTTGTTGACATAGTGCATAGAACTCTCGAGTGTGGTACTCGAGGAGTGGAGTAGGGCGAAGAAGATCTTCGTGACCGAACCACTATAAATCCCTTTGTCTTGGTTTGATCTTTCCATCTTTTCTCTTTATTTACTTATTGCATATTAGTATTAGCATAGTGTTGCGTTCATATTGGTGTCGTTTGACTTTACCTACAATCGAATCTAAGTTTTTCATAAAGAAATTTTTATAACCTAAGAAAACAAGTCGGTAAACTATTCAACCCCCTTCTAGTTTCCCACAATAATCATCATCATATTTCTTGTGTTTGTCCTTCTGATTGTTGTAGTTTTTCTTCTTGTTCTCCTTTTTCAACTGTTGGCAAAACTTCATTGTGTGCCCCCTTTTATGACAATGATAGCATTCAACATCAACAAATTTTCCTTTGCTGGAACTACTGCGATGATTACCTCTGTTACTCGGGCCTCTGCTTTGACTTCTCCCCCGTCTTTCTGTGACAAAGACATCTGACTGTGAAGAAGAACCCTGTGACTTTCTTCTCATTTATTTATTTAGAATACCGCATTTAGCCAATTCCATGGTGATAACACCATCTGGTGCATAGTTGGACAAAGATGTCCTAAAAGTCTCCCAAGTATCCGGTAAAGTACCAAGAAGCCACAAGCCTTGAATCTCATCTTCAAACTTGATACCCATACCTGCAAGCTGATTTATAATACCCTGAAAGGCATTTAAGTGATCAGTAATAGGAGACGAATCAGTATACTTTAATCCCATCATTTGCTTTATTAAGAACAACTTGTTATTTCCAGTTTTCGTGCATATAACTGTTCAAGTTTGTTCCAAAGAGTACGTGCATGTGTCTCCTCACAAATATGGTTCAAAACATTATCATCAACCCACTGCCTAATATACCCGCAAACCTGTCTATGCAAAATAGACCATTCTGCATCTGTTTTGTTATCAGGTTTCTCAGTACTAAAAATAGGTAAGTAGTAATCTTTAACATAGAAGAGATCTTCCATCTTCCCTTTCCAAACATGATAAATAGAACCATTCAAACTAACCATCCTACTTGTATTAGCTTCCATCATTCAAACATGTTAAGTCCCCAAACCAAGAACCAAGCTCTTGATACCAATTTGACGGGTAAGGGTGCAATGGGTCACAACGGTATAAACACAAATGCGGAAGCAAAACCTTCGTTTGACAACACCTACCCAAACCCGTATGAACCTATGAGGAAGTAAACAAATACGGCAAACTAACCATCAACTCTAAACAGCCCCTAACATTCTAAATCAGCCCCAAACAGTTGATAATAAAGATAATCAAGCACACAACAAGAACACCAAACTTTTAGCGTGGAAGACCCAAACACGGGTAAAAACCACAGGACACCTAGTGCCGCTTAAATTCACTGTCAACGAGGAGAGGTACACAAGTTCTTCTCTAGATAACACTAGAGGTATACAACAAATATCATAATCTTGGAATCAACATCAAGATATATGGCAACAATCAAAGAACAAGAAAGGAAGAATATCACCAAAATAACTTGCAATCTGCCCATGTAAGAAACAGACCATCCAGACCTCAAAATCAACATCCCAACGGTCAGAACCTTCCTTTATATGTAAGGAGCTACAGTCCGAAAATCGTGACGATCCGACGGTTCAAACTTCGGGGATTAATGAAACACTGCTGTTGGGTTTTGGGTGATAAACAACTCCAAAAATCTTCTTTCTTTTGTTCTTTTTCTCTCACTTCTCTCTTGTTTCACACACTTCTAACCATTGAAATATGCAGTAATATATAAGGGACTAAAATGGACCCAAATGGGCCTCAATGTGTTGGGCTATTAATCCTCATGGGCTAAGAAAAATACCCAACATGATTTACTTTTCATATGAATATATTTCAACAAATCTTTTCAGATCTATCATCATATATAAATTTTTGCTTATAAGAGTGGAAGGTGTAGTGAGTAACTCAAGTTACTCATTTGGGGCCCACGGGTGCCAAATCATCTTAAACCCTCTTCACAACTAAACCCTCTACCAACAACTAACATCAACTTACTTATTTGGGGCCCACCACTTACAACTTTATTTTTTTTTGTTCATTTCATTAAATAAACTAAATTCGTTTCATTAATAATTAAAATAAAATACAATACAATAAATATTACACACAATTAAAATAACGTAACAAAAAAATACGATACGAACTAAAACACATCAACTTATAACGAAACTAATTATTTCTATTCCATTGAATTTCTTCTCATTGATGTTGTTGCCAAACATGCTCGATGATACATCGTTGAAGCTTTGCGTGTGTGCGTTTATCGTGTAGTTCTTTAGTTTTTCTTCTTTGCACTGCGCAACGTTCAAACCATGTCTGTTGCATATTTTTTATCTTTCAAAATCATGTTATGCATTATGATGCACGAGTACATGATTCTCCGTAACTTGCCCACAGTAAATTGGCGCGCCGGTTGGGCAATAATATGCCAACATCCTTGGAGGACACCAAAAGCTCTTTCGATATCTTTTCGAGCACTTTCTTGTTTTGATTTCTATGCGGCGTTTTTTTGGTTGCTTGCAACCGTAAAGGATTTGACAAAAGATGCCCACTCTGGGTAAATTCCGTCAGCTAGATAATACCCATGCTTAATTTTTTTTCCGTATACTTCAAACGGAACCACATGGCCGATGTGATCAATCAGGTCGTCGAATAACGGAGAATTATACAAAACACTAAGATCGTTATTCGCACCTACCACACCAAAAAATGCATGCCAAATCCACAAATTATACGACGAAATAGCTTCAAGCATTATAGTTGGATACTTTTTATCACCTCTGTGAAATTGCCCTTGCCATTGTTTCAGACAATTCCTCCATTCTCAGTGCATACAATCGATGCTTCCCAACATTCTCGGTATCTTATGAACCATGTTATGTTCGTAGTATAAGTTGCGAATTTCATTCTCGTCTGGTTTTCTTAAAAACTCCCTCCCAAACAACTAGATTATGCATATTGATGAGTGTGTAAATACTCATCATTTTATGACCAATTTGATACATAAAAAAAAATACTAAAAGCGGCCAAATTATACTCCAGATATCCTTGGTTTGTGTTTTTATTTGTTGCAGGTACAAAAAATTGTAAACGGAGCGAAAACGTGCATTTTTTATCGGCTCGATAACAACTGTGCAATTTGTATTATCAAAAATGGAATCAAAGCCAACCTCGGGATATAGTTTTGGGACGAGTTTGGAAAAACGAAGCCGGAACCCATTTTTATGGGCCAAGTCAGCCCATTTATTTACTTAAACCAAATCCAATTCAAATCTCAAACTAAACTAAATCCATTAAACCCCTAACTAAACCAAGTCCAGTCCAAACCATACCCAAGCCCACATCCCCTTTGTATTAATAAAACCTACCCTTCCCTTTCCCTCCTTCCCAACAAAACGAACCAGTACATATCCCACATCCTCCCAACAAATTGTCCCCTCCACACTCCCCCAACACCTGCTCCAGCCACCCCATTGCTCCCTGGTTCCTCCCACAACCCATGTGATACTCCTCCACGCTGGCTATCCACCTCCAATTTTGGCGCCAATTTCCAATCGAAGGCTGAGATGAGTTCAGAGTAATCCAAAGGCTGGGATTGATGCAAAGAAGCACAAATAGTATCCAGGACTGTTTTCTCTCACAAAACATGCACAAGGAATGAAGACCCCCCCTAGTTAGCGTTTTAGTATAAATAGAGGACGTGTGCAAGCCTCTGAGGCATGTCTTTTTATGTTTTATGTTTTTATTTATACTTTTTATTCAGTTTTCTAGTTTAATCATGTAATCTGTTCTTTCAAGCTTAATTTAAGTTTTCAGTTCTTACGTGCCTTGTAACCATTTTCAGTTTTAATAGAAAATTGAAGTTTTTTAGCAAAAATCCTGTTTAAGCTCATTTGTTTGTTTCAAACTTTGTCATATGCTCTCAATAGCTCTCAGAAGTAATAAAAAAGAATAAAAAGAATGAACATAGAACTAAAACATCACGAACTATACCTATGCATGAGACAGGAAGCTATAGGAAGTTGCCAATCATGGAATGGCAAGATGGACTATTACCTAGCTTATCTTTGATAAGCTAGGAGCTTGTAGCAGCTTGTATTCACCCTTATTCAGCTACGGATTTAAAGGTTTTACATTCTTGTTTTATAATTTCTCAATTTTTAGTATAATCTTTGCATTATCTGTTCTTAATTGTTATGGTGGTTAATTTTTGTTTTTATTTGCTTATTTAAGTTTATTTTGGACTAGTATCAGTTTGTTTTTCAGTTTCTTAACTTAATTTCTTATATTGCTTCTTTAAATTTCTAAAACAGTTTTATAAGTAGTGTTTGGATCAGCTCGATATTCTATGTTCTTGTGATTGTGAGTAGTTAAAAATGGTTTAGATAGCATACCTGAGGTTAATCTAGAATAGACGAAGCATAAAATCAGTAGTGAATTAGTAAGAAAGTCAAAATGGCTTAAAATCTGAATTTCTGCATACATTAGTTAAAATTAGTTAGCATAATCATCATATTAGTTTTAAAACTGGTTTAGTTTGCTTAAAATTAGTCTCACAGTAGGTTAATACAACATACTAAGTAATCTAGGATTAGTCTAAACTTAATTTAGTCAACTTTTAAGAAATTGGAAAAGTCAAAAGTTTTCATCATAGTTAAAACAGGACAGATTTCTAGGCTAGTTTTAGAACTCAATTCAGTATGGAAATTGATATAAGTTGATGTTTTGTGTTCATTTGCTGCTAATATCTCATAACCAAACAGAAAATCTTGTTTTGAAATCCCTTTGGTTGGGTAGAATTGATCACAAAGTTGACTACTTGGTCTTTTTACTCCCCTGCACCATATAACTTTAGTCTTTGACCTGTTTTCTCAAGCCTATAACTAGTTCAAATTTTGAGCCTTTTGCTTATTTCTTGATATTTTGGTAAGCTAGCACTGCTGTCTCTTTGTTTCTTTTTTTTCCTCGGACTTAGTAGCTTAATTGCTCAGCTTATTTAAGCCTCTAAGTTGCCTCATTAGGATCAGATTATGCTCCTATACCCTAGTATTCACTGAGCTTGTTCGATTTTGAGCTTCCACTTGTTTCTTACTTGTGTACCTTGTTGTTTTTAGCTTGTTTGTGATTATAATTGATTGAATGCTAGTTATGACCTGTTGGCTGTAGCTTGTGTATCCTCTTGGTTAAGCTGCTACTCCTAAGCTTTTCACTTAAGCTTAGGATTTTGAATCTGTTTTCACTAGCTTGTAATTGTTCATTAAAGCTTGTTTATTTGTGTTTATGGTTTCCTGAGCTTGTGTATTATTTCATATTAAGCTTAGGTTCCGTTTGTGTTAGCTTAAAGTTCACGGTTATAATTGCTAGTTTCATTAGTATCACTTTAGCATACACATTGAACCTATTGGTTCTTTCAGCTTGCATAAGCTTATTCAAAGCTTTTCAACAAAATTCTTTGCACAAACGTTATTAACCAACTGATGTTTAGTGTTTTGCAAAAAGAAATAATTGAAATAAAAATGTTTGCAAAAAGTGCCATTGCCAGGACTTGAACCCACGCCACTCAGCTCACAATACCACACCCATAACATCTGCCCATGGGACTTTTTTCAATTTTACTTTGCAATATTTAGTACTTAACTACTTGTTGCCTGTCTTGCTTAATTTAACTTATCAATTTTTAGATAGCTTATTATCTGCTTATTTTTGCACCATGTCGCACCTCCTAATATTTTTCATGAGTTAATAATTAGTTGTAGTATTTGTCTAAAAAGTTTGAGATTTATTTGAAAAGTTTGAATATTTATTAGGATTTAATTAGTGTCAAATGGTTTTTAATTAATAATAATTAGATTTTTAATCAAATAATTAATTTTCTTATTTCTAAAATTTTCTTTTGTCATCTAGTACGTAGAAAAATTATTTGTATGCCCGTAGGACTAGTCGTGCTTAGAATTTACTTTTATTTTTGGACGTTGACGTTATTCAATTAAAACGCGCGTTTTTAGTTTTAGATATTTTTTAGGTTTCCTTGCTTTCCGCAATACCAAATAATCTCTCAATCATCCTTACAAGCATTTTAATCACGAACCTTACACGATATCGCCCATTCACACCTCGTTGGGACACGACCCGAGTAATCACTTGCCCGGTATCTCATATATATATATATATATATATATATATATATATATATATATATATATATATATATATATATATATATATATATATATATATATATCGTATTCACGGGTTTTGCAAGTTAACCTTTTCTCGAGAGTTGACTAGTAGATTCTCCCACGCCTACTTTGTATGTATCATTGATATCTGTTTTAAATCACGATTATCACACATAGTAAAAAAAAATCTAGACAATCGCGTGCACAGTGTTCACTTATTTGTAAATACTCATCTAATGCATCCGGTGATATCCCATAAGCCAATTAGCGTAGCGCACATGTGAATTTCAGAATCACACTAAAACTCATTACACCCGCAGCATTGGGTCGGACTCTAAAGAAATCAAAATGCGAGGGAAGAGGATGATAAGTTTCAATATACGTTTCAATACCTTGGACTATTTCTAAAAAGAGTATACGGCTCATACGATAACGACGCCGAAAACTTTCTTGGTTATATTTTGGTTGGTCACCAAAATAGTCGGCCATTAGACGTGCTTCAGCAACTTCACGTTCACGGCGGATGTATTTACGGCGTTGTGAAGGACCGGCTTCTTCATTTTGTAACGATTGCTCGTATTCAAATTCTTGGAGAATCATCTATAGCTCTGTTATCTCTTCAAAGTCACTAACACTTGAATAAGATTCTTCACTCATGTTTCTTGCTTTTAATATGTGTAAGTGTTTGAAAATAATTTGTGTAACTTTGATTGAAATGTGTAAAATATGTTTGATATTTATAGTGTTAGTAGAAGTTAGTTTTTTAAAAGGAAAGAAAAAAAAAGTTAACGTTTCATTTAAACGTTATACAACGTTCAAAAAAATAAAAAGATAAAAAAATAAAAATAATCCGACATGAAGTACAGCACCAAGCCTCGTCGTGCAGACGAGTAGCAAGCGACTGGCGAAGATCGGCGAGGGAAAATTTTGTCCACGTTGAAGTGTGCGAGGGGGTGGCGAGCTACACCTTCCACTCTAATTCACAAACTTTATAATGAACCAATTATATTGTAGTCTTTGTGTTCTATACTAGTTTTTTGGTTTGACCCTTTACAATTTACTTGATACATTGATTTCGTCAGTTTTTATAATTGCTGAATGGAGAGACCGGAAAAACCTCTCTATTTAATAAGCAGTTAATCTAGATATCCACACCACTTAATTTAAAAAACACCCAACAAACTTTTGAACATACATGAGTTAATTGTCTTTAAGCAAAATATACAACTTGCTCTTGCATTGAGCGGGGCCTTGAAACTAGTCTTTTGAACATACATGAGCATCATCTATGGCATTCCAAAAAAAATATTATAATAATAATAATAATAATAATAATAATAATAATAATTTCACTACCTGAACAAGATGTTAACAAAACTCAGTCTAATTATTCCCATATAAAATTTAATGTCAACATCCCCTATTAAAATGTCAAAATTTTCAGAACTGATTTGATCATCTTATTGACTCTATGCCTTCTGACAAAGATTTATAGGTTGAGAGCCATTGCAAGACCCCACTTTGGAGAAACTTCAGGTCTTATAATGTCGTATTCTGCTGAAACAGTTATGAATGAGTTTGATCGCCATTCTCGTTGACACAACATTGACACGTTTCCACTGTTCGAAATCTTAGTCTTCACTGTATTGTAACGGTCAATTACATGCTCACTTCTCAATGTAACAATGTTTTCTGATGATGAGAACCGATGTTCCAATCCAGCGGTGATTTGATTTTTTCCCGAGTCATATATAGTGTGATGTAGATATGCCGCCAATGTTTGCCCTCCGTCCATGCCTGACCTGCCATTTGCCACATCATAGGTGGAATTACTTATTCGCTCATTTGGAAAAGGTTTAAGCCATCGAATAGCCGTGCACTTATGTTCATGTCTCATATGAGTACAATAACTCAACTAAAAAATGTCTACTTACTGTTACAAACTTTCTAATTTTGTTTCTGTATGCATATTTAAACTATTTTTACCTTAAAAGTGTTTTACTTTAATTTACCCGTCTAATGTCCACTACTTTGTAAGTAAGTATCGATTGTTGATGTTGTATTAGGCCGTGTTTGTTAGTTTTGTTCGGAATGATTACCCATCTAATGTCCACTTATTTAATTTACCCATCTAAGTCTTTTGTGAGATAGATTTGTGGTGTAAATGTTGTGAGATAGTTGAAATTACCATATATTAAAAAATAATAATAACAAAATTGTAAACTACAGTTTTCTTTGGTGTAAAAAGGTTTATATGTGTATGAGAACAAAATTTGAAAATTCCTAACAGTGACACTTTTTAGTTGAGCTACTCAATGTGAAACAGAAACGTAAGTATTATGGCTATTTTATACATATCATCAACCAATTAAAATAAATAAATAATAATAATAATAATAATAATAATAATAATAATAATAATAATAATAATAATAATAATAATAATAATAATAATAATAATATACATACAGCATTAGAGCACCACCAAACTTGGGCCAGCGCCCAAGCCAGCCTATGATAGCTGTGTAATTGATGAAAGAAGCTGAGGTGAAATAGAATTTAACTTGACCCGAAAGAAGTATATCCTTGTAGGGGACTACTGCCTTCAAATTTAAAATTGGGGATCGGTTCAGGCCTATACTCGCATCAATGGAAACATGATGGAGATACTCAACATCAAGCTGAGGGTAAATAAAAACAGATCATGTCAGTATATTTCTATGATCAATCACTAGGATTTTCCGAAACATATTCCATGGTAATTATTGTCAGACAACAAAAGCAATGTAAAATTAACTCAAAAACATCATATATATACTTAAAAAAAACTTGTTTATTTTGTAGCTAGTGCTGTTATCGTTCTGTGGCATGTCACAAACGATCGATTTAGTAGTCGTTAAAGCGTTTGCTTGAGGTTAATGTGGTACTTCAGCCACATTCCTTTGTACTTAACTTTTCTGTGATTAATATACTTTACCAGGGTAACCCCTTTACCAAAATAATAATAATAATAATAAAAATAAAATTAAAAAAATAAAATAAAAAATAAAATAAAAACCCGTGGAAAATACAGCATATAATCTTATTGATAAATGGATGATTATATAATCCTTTAAAAGCGTTTTGCATAGTGAACCACACATCTAAACTATGAGTCTGTTTATCCTATTTTGCAATCATTTAGAAACCTTTTGACAGTAATTTAAGATGTAAGTCCATACATGCAAAACATGACCAAAATCATGTTATATTTATACTTAGAAAAACCACTAACCTGTCCGGATCTAGGATCAGGAACTTCAAAGCTTACTACTGCTTTTGTGTGTGGCATTACTTCATCAAAAGTTAATCTTGTCGACACCTGCAAAATGAAAAGTCAAAACTGTATAACTAACAAAACATCTATTCCTATGAGCAAGTGCCTTAAAATTATTACCGAGGTATCCCCAAGAAAAATCTGACCTGGTGCCAAACCAGCAATCAGTTCCTGTAACAAAAAGTAAAAGTTACTAAAACAAAACATGAGTTGCATTATTTGAGTAAGGATGATTTCATATACATACTCATAAGTCATACCATCGGAGTTGATCCCTGAATTGATAAAAGAATATCCATGTCACATCCGTAATAACCTTTAGTCAATATATCTGCATTAAGAAGAGTATTAGTAATCCAAAATTCACATTTTCTCTACGCCATAAAGGACGTCTCTCAAAAAAGGTATTGGACCGTTGCCCATTGTAAATATCAGAAGATATACCTTTTGCTCTTTTGCCGATCTCTGAAAAAGGTATTGGACCGTTGCCCATTGTAAATGAGAATTCTGTTTACTGCTCTCAACTTCCAATGTCGTACTCAGCCGTCCAGATGAGATTGATCTGTCAGATATATGATCAATGTCCTGTTAAATTGTCACTTATATATGTTGCCATTAATTTCATATAAGATATTGTAATCTTGTTCTTTTTGCTTGTAGCGCATGTGTTCCAACTACTATTTTTCAAAAGTTACATGATTACATCAAAGTCAGTTTAGATACTATTTTCTCCATCCAAGATATAGTGTCACTGTGGATGGCGCACAAACATGTTTATACATACATATATCATTAGGGTGTTTTCTTGCTTCTTATATATGGATTCTACAAACGAGTTAACATAAAAGTGCACGAAGAATAAAAGGTTACACAAATAACCAAGCTTCAAATAGTCATAAATTAACTGTAAAAGAACACATAAGTGACATAACTGATGGTGAAGATTTGTATACCTTGTTAATTATAATTAATTTTATTGTTGTTGAAGATGATTTTGTCAATGGAGCTAAAGTTATACAAATTTCTAAGACTTGTAAGAGGGTTTTTGTGTGTGATTACGTGATGAAGAATTCATTCTTAAAATTATTACATTATTATTATTATTTCCCCTCAAGTACGTATTTCTTAGAGATATTACATTATTTCATTTAAAACTATAAAAATTTCTTAAAATTATTATACGTTATTAATGTGGTTAATACAAACTTCTCTTTTAAATAAAAAATGTGTTTAACAAACTTTAATTAAACTTATATCTACAATAAATAAAGTTATTTACAATTTAATACACTTAACCTTTCAATTTTCTTAAACTTTAATAAGTGCTTAGTAGACACTTGTTAGTAAATCCTTGAAATAACTTTATTTTTTTTAAATAAACTTTATTTTAATAATTAGCTTAGTAGACACTTTTATTTCGTATATTATCTTAGTTTAATTTATATGCTATAATATAACTTAGAATTTAGTCTTAGAAATTAGACTGTATAAAAAGGTTTTAAGATACGATCAAAATTGACCAAATATTGCACATAAAATTGAAATTTACATGAAATTTTTTAAGCATTTACATAAAATTTTTTTGGAATATCTTTGATTTACTTTTACTAAGAATATATTTTTAACTGTTTTCAGCAAGTTTTTTAATATCAGGATATTACCTAGGATTGTTTTATTCTTTGCAAGATCGTGATCGAGATCTTAAGATCCTACTATAATTTGATTTTCTTTATTGGCGTTGTATAATTATGCAAATCTACATATTATTATATATCATATATCATGAAAATGTATATAAAAAATATGATTATGAAGTTTTAATGCAATTAGCCTTTTGTTTTTCATATTCTACAAAACTTAATACATAAATATGTAGGTTTTAGCTTGTGGTTCAATAAAAGTAAGATCGAATCGACAAGATCATAAGATCCGGTCATAATCGGGATCCTATTAAGATCCTATCTCACAAAGATCATACGCACGTAAGATTGAGATCGTTTTAGGTTTGTAGTATCGTAAAATCGTAAGATTCTAATATCAGGATCGGGATCTTAACAACTATGGTTTTCATTATAAACATGTATATTACTATATTATGGTGTTTATGTGTGTTTATGTGTGTTTAAAATAGATTTTGGGTGTTGCAAAAAAAAAAAAAAAAAAAAAAAATGGTGTGACCTTTATAATGCATTTGAAACAATAATTTCATCAGTTTTTATAATCGCTCAAACTTGAGCATTTGCTTGTCTAAGATACTAACTAACAAACTTACAAATACATATGAATAGGGGTGTAATCGAGTTGAGGCGAGCTCGAGCTTAAGAGGGTTTGAGCTTGGCTTGAAATTTATAAGTTAGGTTTGAGATTGGCTTGATAGCTTGACAAGCTTTAATCATCCAGGCTTGAGCTTAGCTTGAAAAATTCGATTAAAGCTTGAGTTTGGCTAGAAAAGCTTGAATGTATATAACAACATTGTATCTAATAGTCAAACTCATCGATAAATATATGTATAAAGTAAAACAAGTTAAACCATAATAGCCAATTTGCAAAAAATTTATGGTCTCTTGTGATTATGTTCACATAAAGCATATGATTGACAAACTCTCAAACTAACGCGTTGACTTTAGAAATTTAACATGTATTTCGTTTAAACAAAAATAAAGACATATCATTACTTCAATAGCAAAAGTGAGACATTTGCAAGCACGCAAATAGCATCTACTAAGAATGTGCAAGTTAAGTTCCAATCCATAAAGTAATTATCAGTAAAAATCAAATGATACAAATATTAGACTTTAAATTTTAAGTCATTTTTTAGACACATTTTAGATATAAAACTAACAACAAAGTATCTTAGCTGTACATATAAATAGTCAAAGTATCTTACTGGTTGAATGATTGGAGATTTTGATAAGATCAAAAGAGAATGAAGCCAAGAAGAGTGAATAATACAAAAGGTTATACAAAACGTTTGGATTAATACATGTTCAATTATTTACAAATTAAGTCATTATAATTATGTTAATACTCAAATTATCCCTAGTTACTTATATAATTTATAATGGAAATATATTTATGTTAAAGCTCGAAAAAGCTTGATAGGAGCTCGAGCCGAGCTATTAAAAGCTTGAGCTTGGCTTGTTATATGTTTCGAGCTAATTTTTGAGCTTGATAAAAGCTTGATTCGATCGAGTCAAGCTCGAGCTCAAGCTCGAGTTGCTTGATAAAAGCTTGACTTGATTGCAGCCCTACATATGAACTAATTTCTTTTCTAAGCAAAATACAGAATTAACACGTGCATCGGGTCGGACCTTAAAACGAGGCTTTTATATAATGAAAAATAACACCATCTCTACCGCTGTACGGCGTTTCGGTATTTTTTTTTTATTATTTTTAATGATAAAACCGAATTGAATTAAAAAAAATTGATAATTTCATGTTTACCCAAAATAAACCTTAAAATACCATATTTAATTACCGAATTTACAAGTGAATAATGTGCAATGATTTTTATGCATACGTGCGTCATTTAACAAAGATTTATAGGTCGACTCTTAAGAGCTATTGCAACACCCCACTTTGGCGAAACTTCAGTTCTTATAATGTCATATTCTGCTGAAACATTTATGAATGACTTTGGTTGCCATTCGTGTTGACACATCATTGACACTTTTCCATTGTTCGAAAACTTGGTCTTCACTGTATTGTAACGATCAATTACATGAGCACTTCTCAATGTAACAATGTTTTCTGATGATGAGAACCGATGTGTCATTTCAGCGATTATTTGATTTTTGTCCGAGCCATTTATAGAGTGAACATATGTCGCCTTTACTGATTTCCCTTTGTCCATCCTGCCACTGAATTGCCAGATCATGGTTAGGTGGAATTACTTATTCGTTCATTTGGAAAAGGGTTTATGCCATATATCGAATAGCCGTGAACTTTTGTTAATGTCTCACATGAGTAACTTAACTAAACAATGTCTCATATTGTTACGAACTTTCTAATTTTGATCTCCTATGCATATTTAAACTATTTTCACCAGATAAGAGTTTTACTTTGATTTACGCATCCAGTGTCCACAACTTTGTAAACGATGTTATAAACAATGTCTTGGGGGCAAATAATAAAAAAAAAGGTAATATACTTGCCACAATTTCATCGAATGGGTAGTGAACTATTTTTTTTTTTTTTATTTTGAGGGTAATTTTCTTTCAAAATCATCATCTTTAGGGTATTTTGTAAAAATTTTGGACAATTTTGCCCTTCATAGCTAATACAAATTTTTTTTTCCCGAAGGGCAAAATTGTCCAAAAATTTTGCAAAATACCCTAAAGATGATGAATTTAAAAGAAAATTACCCTCAAAAAGAAAAAAAATAGTTCACTGCCCATTCGATGAATTTGTGACAAGTATATTACCTTTTTAATATCATTTGCCCATGTCTTGGAATGTGTGGCTTACTGAGTAGTTGACAGTAAATTTGTAAACTACACTTATTTTGGGGGGTGAAAAAAGTTTAAATGTGCAATGAGAACAAAATTTGAAAGTTCCAAACAATAAGTATGACACATATTAGTTCAGCTACTCATGTAAGACATGAAGGTAAGTATATGGCTATTTTATGGCATAAACCCATTGAGAAAAAATCGAAATTAGGTGATTATACTTACAGTAAAAGAGTAGCACCAAACTTGGGCAAGCCTATGGCAGCTGTGTATTTGGTGAAAGAAGCAGAGGCGGCATCGAATCCTACTTCACCACCAAGAGCTACATCCTTGTAGTCGGCTGCTGCCTTTAAATTTAAAATTGGGGATTGGTTCAGGCCTATACTCGCATCAATGTAAACACGGGGGTGGCGATACTGAACATCAAGCTGAGGGTATAAAAACAGCTCACATTAGTATTTTACTATTTTTTGTATGATCAATCACTAAAAAGCAACATAAAATCAACTCAAAAACATCATTTAGAAACCTAGTTTATGACAGTGATTTGAGAGGGTCCATACTTGCAACACAAAAAAGACCACTAACCTGTCCGGATCTAGGATTAGGAACTTCAAAGCTTACTACTGCTTTTGTATGTGGAAAAACTTCATCAAAAGTTAATCTTCTCGACACCTGCAAAAGAAAAGTCAAAACTGTATATCCCAACAAAACATCTAATTCTATGAGCAAATGTCTTAAAAATATTACCGTGGTATTCTGACCAGTTGCCAAACCACTAATCAGCTCCTGTAACAAAAAGTAAACATTACCGAAACAAGACATGAGTTGCAATTTTTGAAGTAATGATGATTTCATATACATGCTCATAAGTCATACCATGGGAGTTGATCCATGAACTGATAAAGAAGTATCGTTGTCACATCGGTAATCTTTAGTCAATAGATCTGCATTATGAAGATTATTAGTAATCCAAAAATCACATTTTCTCTACACCATCAAGGACGTCGCTCCTATAGTTACTTCTGGAAATTAGATTGCAAGTACGTCGTCACTTGCTTATTTTGAGAGCTACACTACTTTAGGCATAGCTTCGTTGCCCAGTATATACCATGTCTTTGTTGATTGATGTAGTTATGGTGTTAAAACTGTGAATTTATGATATCTTCTGCTGTATGCTGATCAACATAACACAATTTTTTTTTTTTTTTTTTTTTTTTCATCTATGAGTGCTCATTGCACACGCAACTTATAAAGTTTACAAATATATTGTACAACGACGAAACATTTTCCTAAATAGTACCACACAAGTTTGTGATGATTAATACTTAACCCAAAAGAGGGTTATGTGAATTTAAAATTCTTGACACGTGCTGGTATAGAACAAGGAGTTTGAACCATATGATAGATTGTGTTGCTATTACTCTAACTCTATTGCTTTTTTACCTTAACTTTGCTGTTTGCTTTTAATCATTAAATATTGAGACATCAATCTAATTACAAACATGTGCATTGAACTTACAAGTTCTTACCTCATGGATAATACTATAATATCATGATAGAGAACAAGAATGCAATATATCTTGATGCAATGATGCCCATGTTTTTGTAAAGAGACTGATATATGGTTAACCGATATAAGTGTATGTTTGCATGCCTACACGATACATCGGTATATGAATATATACAAGGCAGTTACCTATTCTACTGTCACCCGATCATGGACAGGCATAAATTTTTAAATTACATATCGATGGATGTAAATAATAATATATTAGATAAAAAATCAAAGAACAAGCAAAACCAAGCTGGCATATATCATCATCTATAAGGAATATAAAATAACAGAAGGTTTACGTTTTACTCTTTTTCCGATCTCTGAAAAAAGTGCTCGACCGTTGCCCATTGTGAATTAGAATTCAGTTTACTACTGCTCTCAACTTCCGGTGTCGAACTCTGCCGTCCGGATTGATCTGTCAAATATATAATGTCCGTAAAATATCACTTATATATGTTGCCCTTAGCTTAATATCAGATATTGTAACCTTGTTCTTTTTGCTTGTAGTTTGTACAAAACAAAGATAAGGAACTGTGTTTTGAATAATCAGCAACAAGAATAAAAGGTTACACAAATAATAAATAAGCTTCAAACAGTCACAAATTAAGAGTAAAAGATATTTAAGCTCAAAAGAAGAACACGTACATAATTCGTAGTGAAGATTTGTATACCTTGTTATAATTGATGTACGTTGTTGTAGTTGAAGATAATTTTTTCGATCGAGCTAAAGTTATACAAACTTGTAAGACTTGTGAGAGCGAGGGTTTTAGTGTATGATTACGTGATGAAGAATTAATTCTTAAAATTATTACATTATTGTTATTTTTCCTCGCGTATTTCTTAAAGTTAGTACAATATTTTGCTTATAACTATAGAAATTCCTTAGAATTATTACATTATTAATTATCCTCGTAAAGTGTTGGACCTTAGTATTGTGATAGTAACTCAAGTATACTAATTTAAATCACATGTCATGCATGTGTATAAACAAATTATAGGAAAAATACTTAAAACTATTTAAACACAAAGACACAAAGTAGTTTTTAATGTTTTACAATTCTTATTTGAATGAAATAAAGAATATGACAAGGGTTACTTGCGGAATAGCAACAACCTAGTTGAATGACAAGATGCGGTGGTCCCCCTTCTAACTTAAACATGAACATGTGTTGTGTTTAAGTACAAACTTTCCTTGCTCGTTGAATATTTAGTGGCCAAGTTTGATTCGAGGAGTATATGTTCTCTTGAATGTGTTGTCAAGTTAATTGTAAGAGATACATTTACTCATTTACAAATATTCCCTTTTATAACAAGGAATTAGGGTTTCAAAGGGTTCTTACTTTACACGTGTTGAGCATCTAATGGGTGGTTGTGATTACATTAAATGAGGGTTGTGCATCGGGCCGATCCCGACCCATCCCGAAACCGATAAGCTGGAAAATCCTAACCGAATCCCGATCCGAGTATAGCTCGGGTAATCCCGAATCCCGACTCGAGTCCCAAAACAAAACCGATTTGTATGGTATTCTTTGTGTTTTTCCGGGTAATCCCGAATCCCGACCCGACCCGAGTCCCGACAAGCTGGAAAACCCAAACCGAGTCCCAACCCGAGTATAGCTCGGTTTGTGTCGGTCGGTATCGGTCGAAATCGGGCATCGGTCAGTTTTTGCTCAGCCCTATATTAAATGCTTCTAAACAGGTACAAGAATAGGACATGATTTAAGGAGCAGTTGAGTACATTGTTTGTAGCTACTTCTATCCACGTGTACTCGTAAGCGGTTAGTTATGTTGCAATATAGCATTTCTTTTATGTAAATATGTGGAAAATGGTGATTTCCTCGTTTAGATAGTGTGTTGTCAATTAGATTCTTTGCATCTCTATCACGTTTTTCTTTTAGACATGATAGAATTAACATAATTTCACTTAAGGTTATTTTGTTTATTATTTTTAATACTGAATATTGAATAATCGACAATAATAATACTGTTAACGAACAAACCGGCAAACAACATTTAGAACAAATACACGTAGTTTAAAATGCTTCGCCGCAACAAGCGGCCACCCAAATCCTCGTTAGGAAATATACCATAAAACTAAATACCAAATTTTCAATACGCCACTTAGAGTTTAAATCACTATTCTAACAAACATTTGCTAGATAAATGCATTATTTAGAAGATACATACGTTATTAACCATTTAGGTGATTATGTTTTATTTGAGACGAATGGCTTTATTCAGGTTTAGCTCAAGACAAGTTAGAAGGTGCGAATTACACGGTCATTATAGTAAGCATGATACCACCACGATAAATACGCGGGGTCAAGGGGGTCGCGCCCCCTTGTGGTTTCAGCGCCCCTTGTTAGTTTTTAGTAATCGTTGTTAACTAGTTTTTCAAATTGCCTCCCAAAACCCAACAAAGGCATCTTTTACTAACCAACACAATGATTGATAACTGAAAATGCAAGAATTTTGGTTGGTGGTCATAACCACATTTTATGGTCTCATTTACAAAATATAACATCAAACAATACTCTATCGACTCTAATTGATTTCTCGTGACTTACATTTCAATTGTCAATCTGTCTTATCCAATTAAGGATTTCGTGAACTTGAGACATATATGGTCGATATATTTCAATCTAAAAGTGATTACACGATTCAGATTGATATCTATGTTATAAATCATTGGGCAAATTACCTGAAAATGTATTTAACTTGCCATTTTTTACCATTGTATGTAGCTTTTTTTTCCCCCATAATGTGTATAAACTTGCAAAATCCGTTCATTGCGTGTAGCGAGTGACTAGTTTGGTAAGTTGCCGATTGCAACAACCATTTTGTCTAAAAAACATTTCCATGTGTGTAATTTTTTTTACACGCTGTTATTTACGGCTGGCACAAACAAACACTAAAACCTTGGACCACCACCTTATCTATCTCATTTGTGGACCACAAAACGAATCTGTATCTCTCACTTTTCTCCCTTTCGTCCCGACAAACCCTAATTTTAAAACCTTAACAATTGATTGTCGTTTTCAATAAATCACTGCAATTGATTGGTGCATAAGGTAAGAATTGCTATATTCTCTTTGTCCCATGTGTGAATTTTTTTTATTTAATGTTTATTATAGTGTACGGATTAGGGTTTTTATAACTTTTTTCATTAATTTTTTTGATAGGATGGCACCGGCACCTGGGTCTGATGCATGGTGGTTTGATGTACACCACGATGGTGTTTTTTATTTGAATCCACTAAGGTATGAAAACGGGTTAGTTAATGAGCTGAAGATTTATAAGGATAAGAAATTCGATTATAAGGGTTTGTGTGAGAATCTTACTGCTAGGACAGACAAATTTAGTGGTTTGTATTTCTGCTTACCAGGATGTGACCTAGAAATAGGATTGAAAATCATAGAAACTGATGTTGATGGTGCTTCAATGTATGTATTTGCTGAATCATATGGGAAGTTAGACATGTATATCACTCATGTTCACCAAACTTGGCTGAGTATTATGGTAAAATATGCCTCTAATATGACTGTTGATGAACTAATTCAATGGGCTGAAGAAGATGCGCAAACACGTTATACACCAGAAAAGTTAAGAACACCTAATAAGAAAGTAGTTGTGGAAAATGTGGTGGATGATCATGTTGTAGTGAATAGTGTGGATGATTGTCACACCCCGCCGAAGGCGAAAATACGAGGTGCGACGAAATCAATATACATCGCAAAAGAGATATAGTATAATACCATGATTAAAATTTAAGGAAAAAGTAAAACATTACAATATTGTTTTAGCCAACAACGGCAATTAAAATATAAAGTTTGGTTTCCAAAAGATAGCGTTATAGTACATAATGATCAGTAGTGACATGTGAAAACTTCATTATGTAAAGACCTTGAAGAAAAGCTTACTGACGATCACCTGAAATGCATGAGAGAAAACGGGTCAACTATGAAAATAGTTGGTGAGTACACACGTTTTATATAATATGAAAACCTTTAAGAGAGAGTATAAGTTTTTAGTCTTTGTGCATAGTCCACAATGCAAAGGCGTTGTCAATCCACTCAGTTGCAAGTCCCGTCCATACAAGACTTGTAACCTGTGTGTTCACAACCCATTGCATAAAAAGTCGTAGGTCTAGTAGTCATGTACAAGTGGTTAATATAGGTCACAATATAAGCACCACGTATATAATAATGTATGCCAAGCAAAACCCCTAATTAAATAATATGCGTCCTGTCACAACTCGTAAATTCTGGTCTTTTCCCGAACTTTCAACATTTACTATTCATCGACCACTATTCATCATTTTACTATTCATCTTTTTTTGAGTCAGTTTGATATTCTGAGAAGCGTTTTAAAATTTTACTATTCATAAAACACTATTCACCTCCGGAGAAAAATTGTCATTTATGCGTGAGTTGCGTCATTTTTGTAAACGTACGGTTATCTACCTAATAAACGTTATCTTATGAGCTATTATTTTGAATAATTAATCCGACAATCTCAACTATGGTCCTAACACATTTTTATACTCATAATAATAATAAAAATTTTATTATTAATTTAACCAGTGTTTTGAAACCAATTGGTACATTGTACGGTCGGAGCTTATTACTCCGCCGGTTTGCGTTATTTCAACAAGATAATTATTTTGACACCCGATTCTCATCAGGAATATTATTTTATAACTTTTACAAATTCGTCGTATTTTATTTCACCTCTTTAACATTTATTTTTAGTTAACTCGGTACCCGGTATCCCCAAAAAACTAATAATATCTACCCAATTCTACACCAAAGTCAAGATTACCTTACACATTTCATATTTTCTTCTTTTCTTCCTTTGATTGCCGCCCCCCCCCCCCCCCTATGACACCTTCCTAAATTTATGGATCTTGTCTACTAAGTCTAAAATACATATAACTTGTACATTTTTTTCATTTCATCTCATTTTCATCAAAACAACTAGCAACTCTTTTTATTCCTTTCTTCTTGTCATTTTCGGCCAAGACACAAGAACAACAAGAATCCATCATTTTTCCAAGATCAAGTTATTATCTTGTTCCTTTAGTTGTTCTTGTTTGGGTTTTGTAATAAAAACTCAAGGTTTCTTAGGTTTTACTCATCCAAGCTCTATAATCTTTCTATGTAAGTTGTCAAACTCTTGTTCATAATTTCTTCATGTTATTTTTATCATCATATGATGTTTATTCAAGATCTATATGCATATGTTAGTTTATACCACTCATTTATATATACATATATAACTTTTGATCCCTAGAAATGGATTATAGTTAGATCCTTGTTAGATCCACTTGATTTATGATGTTTAGGAACCCATGACACCCTAAGAAGGTGTATGGTAAGATTAGACTAGATTTGTGGTGATTGAAAGTGGTTTGGTTGAAGTTGAAACAAGTTTGAAACTAGGAAAATGATTTTTGAAACTATATAAATACCTACTGTCCTTATTTTGAAAACGTGGGAAACTCAGTAACTCAGGGGATATTTTTGAACAAAGATTTAGAAAATACTTTCAAAAACGAAGCCGTGGGCGAAAGAACGGATTAAAACGAGTTAATAACGAAGGAGATATGATTTTCCGAATTTAACGACGAAAACTATTTTTTTCTGAAAACTGCATGCTGTTTGACAGTTTTCGACGGGCAAATAGAGACGTTAGACGTAACCTAGTGGAACCGAGTTATCAAAAATATATTAATACATACTAAAACGAATCCGTGGATATAAAGAACGAGTAAAACGAGCTTAAAACGACCAAGATATGCACTTTTGAAACTAGGCGAACTATATATATATTTGACAACTTCTAATAGCACATATTCTCTTAAGTTATGGAAACACTATAATTCAACGCCAACACTTATTTTCAAACTACGAGTGGTATAGGCTTCATGTGCATGTACATTCATCGCATCCCCTCATAATCTAAGTAGATCGTATCATTCGTTCATTATAGGTCGCGGTTAGTGACCGAGCCTCATTTCCATCATAACCACTTTTGTCTTCGTAACTATCGTACCAGGTGAGTCATAGCCCCTATTCTTTTAAATTGTTTTGTTAACTTTTTGGGGGAGAATACATGCTCGTTTTTACATTAATTACTACTTGACCTTTTGAACTTGACTTGACTTTTGAACTTGACTTAAACTTTTGAACTTAATGCACCGTACGTGCTATAACCTAAAGTCTCCCATGTTCGGAGCAGTGCAAAGTCTCCCCTGTCTACGGAGCAGCATTATCAAGTCTCCCATGTTCGGAGCAACATAAAATCTCCCCTGTCTACGGAGTAACTTTGACTTTATACTATGTAATAGTTTGTGAATGATGTACTGTTCTTGCATCTGCAATTGTTAGTCTCCTGCTGGTTTGCCGTTCGCACTCCAGTTTATACGTACCGTTCGTACGGCTTCCTTGTGTGGAGCAGTAGGTAGTATGGATAGCGCTATTAGAGGTCGGCCAACCTCTCGTTCCCCTGTCTACGGAATGCATATTATTTATTTTAGGAGCCTTGCCACATTCTTTATTATATATGTGGTGCTTATATTGTGACTTATTTGACCACGGGTGCTTGACTATTAGACCTAAACTATTTAGCAGTGGGTTGTGAACACACAGGTTACAAGTCTCTTATGGTGGGACTTGTAACTGAGTGGATTTACGATGCCTTTGCTGTGTGATCATTTTCTATAAACTTTATTTGTTAAACAACTCTATGAACTCACCAACCTCGTGTTGACACTTTAGCATGTATTTTCAGGTTTTAATCTATGGCACGCTACAGGAGGTTTTGGCAGGGCATGGCATGGTCATAGAAGACTCTGATTATTTATATGGGGACCGTTTTAAACTATTTTAAGGGCCTACTTCCGCACTACTTTTAACGATGTAAATTTAATATTTTTGACTTAACTATTTTATTCTAAATAATTGAAGTTAAAACCATTTTTGAACTTGTGTTGTAATACCAATTGAGTTACACCCCAGCTACACGTATGCTTCCGCTGGACCCGATTTTGGGGGTGTGACACGTCCCGTTACATAGTGAACGAGAGGTTGGCCGACCTCTAATAGCGCTATCCATACTACTAATAGGTGACGAACAATGCGAATGTACGAACAGTACATCATACAACTATTATATACGATTAAGAACGCTCCGAACATGGGAGACTTTGCACGCTCCACCAATAAGGCGAGACTTTAGAACGCTCCACCGATACGGCGAGACTTTGCACGCTCCACAAAAAATGGCGAGACTTTAGGTCATAGCACATACGGTTCATTAAGTTCAAAACAAGCCACAAGTTTGCAATAAAGTTCAAGAGTTCAAACAATTGTAAGGTCAAAACAAGTTAAAAGAGTTCAAAATAGTCAAAGGGTTCAAAATCAAGTCAAAATGGTCCAAAGTATATATCTTACGGTTCAAAACAAAGTTCAAAAAGTTCAATTAATATTTCATGCATCCACCCCAAAAACGATTAAAATAGTTAGAAAGAGGGGTTCATGAATACTCACCTGTTACAAGCGATATGATGACGAAATGTATGAACTGAAATAAGGCGCGAACTCTAGCCACAACCTAATATGAATGATATTATTTAGGTCGTGAAATGATGTCGTGTATGCAATTTGTGAAAGTTATATCACCCGTACATGTTTGTTTGTAAGTTTAGTTGTAAAAATAACATCACTTCGCTATTTTCTAACGATAGTCAAAATATAATATTTTTGAAATTTTTAACAAGTATGTATCATAGTTACGATATGATTGTTTCGGAAATGTATATCTTGGAAAGTTTAGAGCTCGACTAAAATAGGAAACCAAAATACTACAACTTCCGTTTAAGTCATTTTATCTAAAACCGCACTTGAAGTGTCCAAAATTCATCTCTAAAAATAAAAACTGGTTACTATTCACTAATAGAAAAGCTGTCAAAATAATATTTTTCGTCGGTAACTTCGTTAAGTCATAACTTCTTCGTTATAGCTTTGTTTTCAAAGTTTTATATATCCCCGGGTTCGTATTCAAGTATATCAACATGTTTTTGGTGCCTCGGCTAGTCCAATTAACTTTTAACGTCAGATTTTACCTCTTGAAATACTCTAACAGCAACTATATTTTTCAGAAAATTAGTTCCGTCACCCAATCTTAAAACTAATGTATCTTCTTCGTTATAAGTCCGTTTTATCCCGTTCAAGCGGCTACGTTTTTGTATTTGAGTCGATTTCCTATATTTCTAGCTTAACCCTGTCACCAAGTTACTGATTTTTCTGTGTGAGGTCGAATGGGAAAGCTTCATTTCTAAAGGTGCCGAAACGCATTTCCTAGCTTTCTAATTATTCAAAACCGCTTAACAACAACTCCCTAACTATTCCTAGCTCTTCCACCGATTTTTCAACATATTGATAGTGATTTAACAATAAACTTAGCAATAATAAAAGTTGAATTTCTCATAAGTTTAAGTAATCATTAAGACTAGTTAGAGAAACAAGCTCATTAGTTTATATGTGGTGTTTTTATTTTTCACTTTCTTGTCAAGATTAACAATTTACTAGTGTATTAATGAAAATATGTTTAAAACATAGTCATTAGTTATAAACTCATTGTGGTTATATAGTTTTACAAACATGTACATGGCGGTGATTAAAGTGTATGTAAATCATGAAACCAAGCTTCAATACATGAAATTAACACAAGGTAAAGTGTGTAAAAATTTATAAAAAAATAATGGTGTAGTGACTTACTAGTAATTAGGAAGTGTATGTGATGATGGTGAACACAAGTGTACCCAAATTATACTCCAAACCCTTAGTAACTTAATTATAAACCCCAAATGTATTCCAATAACACTTGAACTAGAAAAATACTTTTCTTCCTCTTGGTTTTTCTCCTTGTGGTCGATCACAGTAATGAGAGTGAATGAGTTTTAAACCTTTTTTTTTTGTAGGTGAAATGTGTGTCATGGGGCGTATGGTCTTGGTCATCCGAAAATCAAGGGAAAGGTAAGTTGGTCAAGCCAACATTTATAATCTTGTCTCCTTTTGGTACAAGCCTTGATCAAATGTGTGTACAAGTCATTATTTTCATAGTCTAATTTTACCATGTAGGCTACTATGCCTAACAAAAAAAAGCGGCTAATGTTTTTACAAAAAGAAGTGTGTTTAATTTATTTGTTTATTTATTTTATATATAAAATGTATTAATTAAGTGTATTGGGTATTAAAAATAGGCATTGGGTATTGTTTTAGTAGTTAACGTTAAATGCGTATAATTAAGTGGGTTTAGTAAAAGAATTATAAAGGTGTACAAAAATAATTTTTGTAATTTTGTAGTAAAATTAATTTGGGGAATGTAGGAAAGTATTAAAAATAATTGGTGGGTGTGTCGGGTACATTGTTTATTTAAATTGTGAAAAGCTTTTACTAAATTAATACTTACGAGTAAATAAAGATGCAATCGCCCTAGCAATTAAATTTTGAACTGGAGTAGTGGCGAGGTACCGTAATGTTGTAAACTAAATATAGTCTAAAGTCACAGTGCACAAGAAGGTTATTCTAGTTTTATGTTTATTTAACTAAAAAGTTATACGTAAAAAGTGTTCTTGTAAAGTTTTAAAATTAATAAATTAGAGTTTGGAAATAAATGTTGACATGGAAAATTACGGGTTGTTACAATGATGATGAGGATACCCCTCTTAGGAATCTAGTTGTCAGCCCTATTGCTAGGCGTAAGTTGTTGGGGAAAAAGGGCAGCCCAAACCCTAGTATTAAGCGTAAGTTGTTTGATAAGGGTAAGAGTCCAGCCAGTGATGATACTAATACAGTTAAGAAAGCCGTGGATAAGGGTAAAGGATTAATGGCGGAACAAGACCGTCCTCCTCAATTACATGCTCGTAGGAATAAGGGGATAGTTATTCAAGAAAATGATAACCCAAGTGTAATGCAAAGAAATACAAGAAGTGATAGTGAAAGTGATGCATCACTAGTCATTAACTTTAGTTTGTATAGTGATAGTGAGAGCGAGTACTCAGATAAGTCCGTTGATTACTTATCAGATGGTGAAGATGAGCTGCGAGAACTTAGGAAGCGAAGAACTGAATCAAAGAAGGAACCTAAGTCTACAACGAAACAAGCAGGGGAAGGTAGTTCTATTGGGATTAAGCAGAAGAGGGTATATAGAGTTGGTAATAGTGAGACTGTGATTGAGCACGAAGAATTTATGGATGAGTTAATCAGAAAGTTGAGTAGTAATGGTGATGATATGACTGATCCATTCACTATTGTTGAGTCTAAAGTTGAAAAATTTCCCATACATGATGCTGACACTCATTGGAGGATGCGAAAACCCAAGGTAATACATTACTTGCAATGACATGATTTATTCATATTTAACTGAAGTACAACCCATTCCCATACTTATCACTATATGTTTTTGTTATTTTGTAGGTTGGTGAGAAGTTTGTCGATGTTGACCAACTTAAAGAGTGCCTTACTTACTATGGTCTTGCCAACGGTTTCTCCCTATGGTTCTACAGAAGTTCAAAGAAACAACTCATTGCAAGATGTGGTTTAAGACCAGAAAGGATTAAAGATCCTGAGAAAGGTAAACAAAGCAAGTGGAAAAGATACCCAAGTACTGAAGAGGTTCTTACTTCAAACTGTAAATGGAGATGTTATGGTAAGGAGATGACCATCGAGAAATCTTTCTAGGTAGTATCTATGGTTGATGAACATACTTGTGTTAGGCATTTTAAGTATGGATTATTAGTTAACTTCAAATGGGTGGGTAAGCATTTTGGTAGTAAGATTAGGGAAAATCCTGAGATTAAGTTGCATGAAATAGCTGAGTTAGTCATGAAGAAATACATGTGCATTGTTAACCCAAATGTTTGTAGGAATACTAAAAAGTGGGCTTTGAATGAAGGGGAAACAACTAATGAGGACCATTACGGTTATCTTAGGTCATATGGGAAGGCTATTTTAGATACAAATCCAGGTTCTACTGTAAAGATTGGAGTAAATGTAAATCCAGACGATAAAACCTATTTTGATAGATTCTACATATGTTTAAAGGGTTTGAAAGATGGATGGAAATTGGGTTGTAGAAAGATTATAGCTTTAGATGGGTGTTTTCTTAAGAAGCCAAATGTAGGTGAAATCTTGACTGCCATTGGTCGCGACACAAACAATCACATATTTCATGTAGCATGGGCAGTCGTAAATGTGAAAAACAAGTACAACTGGAGTTGGTTTCTAAACTTACTTGGGGATGATCTTGATATGCCTACTGGTAAAGGATTGACCCTCATGTCTGATCAACACAAGGTAAGTATGCGGATTAAAACATCTTTATTGTTAACTGTTATATATATTGTTACTTGAAAATGTATTTTTATCGATATTGTTAACTGTTATGATATCGTTACTTGTTACTTGTTTGTTAGGGACTGATTGAAGCCGTAAAAGAGGTGATGCCACATGCTGATCATAGACAATGTGTGAGGTACATTTATGAAGGGTTTAGGAAGCTGTATAGTGGTCTTGAGTTTAGGCTACTGTTTTGGGCTGCTTCAAAGGCAACATACACTGGAATGTTTAACAAAGTCATGGAGAAAATCAAGAAAGCCAATCCAAAAGCGTATGACTATCTGATAAAGAAAGATCCAAAAACATGGTCAAGGGCATATTTCCATATTGGTACAAACTGCGAAGCTGTGGAAAATGGATTTAGTGAGTGTTTTAACTCGGTAATTCTAACAGTGAGGAATAAGCCAATAATAACCATGCTTGAAGCTATACGAGTCATTGTTTTGGAGAGAATGAATACAATGAGGAGGACTTGCGATAAATGGACTGAAGATATCTGTCCTAACATACAGAAAAGGTTATAAATAACCAAAGATCAAGTGAGGTATATATTGAATCACATTTTCTTTACAACATAACTTACCATTAACATTAAAGATATCCGTCCTAACAAAATTCCTTTCTTTAATACAGATTTTGGCATGTTATACCTACTGGTGGCAGCTTGTTTGAAGTGAGAAACGACTCTGAAGCTTTTGGTGTTGATGAGCAGCGTAGAACATGCTCGTGTCGATTATGGCAGCTTTCAGGTTTGCCTTGTGCTCATGCAATTGTAGTTATATTCAAGGTAAATAGGATGGTTGAGGAGTATGTACCATCATGTTTTAGGAAAAAAAGTTTCCATGATGCATACCACCAATATTTTCATCCAGTTGGAGGTATGACCTTTTGGCTTGACACTAGTGATATGTCTAGAATATTGCCACCTAAAACTAAGAAAATGCCTAGTAGGCCTAGAAAGAAAAGGATTAGGTCAGTCTATGAAAACAAAACTACAAACAGGGTATCTAGGACTGGCGTAACCATGACATGTTCAAATTGTCAACAAAAAGGTTACAACAAAAAGGGTTGTCAGAATCCAACTGTAATAGTACAACCCAAACCACCATGTAAGAAAGGTAGGCCAAGGAAGAAACCAACTGTAGGAAGTTCACTCTTAGATGAAGATGAGTTAGTTAACACAAAACCATTTGTTGCACCTCAAGAAAGAGCATTTGAAGAACCTTTAGGAGAACAGGTAGAGGAACAGGTGTTTGTTGATGCACCACAAGCTAGCCACTTTGGTTCTGAGCAGCCTACTCATGAAGAGGGTTCAAGTCACTTTGGTTCTGAGTTGGCTAATTATGGACAGGGTTCAAGTCATGGAGTGGGTTCAAGTCATGGAGTGGGTTCAAGTCATGGAGTTGGTTCAAGTCATGGTGTGGGTTCAACTCAGAAAACAAAGGTTAAGAATACTAAAAAGAGGGGGATCAGGGTATAACAAGAGTAAAGTGCCAGCTACTAGGTTTAGTAGATTGGGTGGGTGGTTTGGTTTAGGAGAAACTGATATGGGATCTGATACAATTGAGGACTCAAACATAGAACCCACAGATAATAACCGTAACCTTGCTGGTGGTTCCTTTCAAGCAACTCAGGCCATCCCTAACCTTGCAAGAGTTATACCAACACAAAACAGTCAAGTTGCAACAAATGCAGGCCAAAGAAATGCAGAAGTAGAGCAACCAGTTCAAGCAAGACCAAGAAGGAATTTGAACTTCATCAGAGCAAGAGAACCAAGTCAAAGGATTTTGCAGAAGAAATTGGCCAAGAATGTACCTGGAGTTGGTTCTTCAAGCTCCAATGCTTTGGATTTGGATTAACATTTCAAAAGTTGTCTGTTTATCTTAGTATTCAAAACAATTTATGCACTTCTTTTGTATCTATGTGTTGTGCAAGTACTGGTATGGTAAGATGTATGCTAAACTATGTAGTGCACTTCTTTTGTATGTATGTGTTGTGCACTTGAAAAATAGTTTTGTATGATCCTGTAAACACAGTCATATGTGACTGAACATTAAGCAATGCTTTTGTAAATCTATATTATTGTCTATGGATTCTTTTGATGTTTTCATGTTTATATCTTACTGGATGACTTGTCTTTAACATACAAACTCCTTGTAGCAACCAAACTAAAAACAACATTTTAAGTTGTAAACATGCATTACATTAACATTGAAAATGTTTACAAAACTAGTTAACAACCACCATTACAACTTAAATACAACCATTACTTTTTAACAACCACCTAGGAGCTTACTGCTACAACAACCTTACTACAAACCTAATACACTTTTGCTAAAAAATAGCAAAGAAGACTACAATCAAACTCATAACCAAGAAGACTTTGACATGGACTTGCATTTTTGACTTGATAAAAGTCAAATCCTCCATCATTTTCATCATGTCAGCTTGTGAAACTACAACTTCATTGGAATTTGATCTCTTCCCCATGTCCTTGTATTTCAGCTTGTCATTATGTTCCTTGAATAACAAACATTTGTAATAATCACTTAGAAGCTCTGGGTCTGTGAAGCCATAAAACTTACACTTCTTGAACTTGTCCTGCCAAATTAGTGTGTTACAATAACAGAGTAAACATTGTATAGAAAAAGAGGTGTAATAAAATATATACAAAAAAATTCTTACATAAATTGGACAAGCTTTGAATCGTCTACTAGGATTTGTTATGGTCTAAGCAACTTGTTCTTCAAGAGGTAATGGGTCTTTACATTCGCAATGTGTAGCATTTTGGTAGTACTCAGTGATCTTTCGAGTGCATTTGGAAGTAAAAGAATAAGAGGGGGCCATGGAGGTGGTTATGAAAGAAGTGAAGTAGGGTAGATAAGAAAAAGAAAGTGAATTAGGGTTAGGTTGGGCATGTGGGTTTATAATATTTAGCAAATAAAAATAAAGGTAAAAAAAAATTATTAGTGATATGGCATGTAACTGGATCCACGTCGGATGAGCAGGTAAAACAAGTCACTCGCTACACGCAATGAACGGATTTTGCAAGTTCATACAAAAAAAAAAGAAAAAAAAAGAAAAAAGAAAAAAAAAAACTACATACAATGATAAAAAGTGGCAAGTTAATTACATTTTCAGGTAATTTGCTCTAAACCATTCCCACACCAATAAAATTTCCTACAACTTCTACCAAAGATTTATAGGTAGAGACTTGAGAGCTATTGCAAGACCCCACTTTGGAGAAACTTCAGTTCTCATAAGGTCGTACTCGGCTGAAACAGTTATGAATGACTTTGGTTGCCATTCATGTTGACACAACATTGACACTTTTCCATTGCTCGATAACTCGGTCTTCACTGTATTGTAACAGTCAATCACATGAGCACTTCTCAAGGTAATAATGTTTTCTGATGATGAGAACTTATGTGTCAATTCAGCGGTTATTTGATTTTCGTCCGAGCCATTTATAGAGTGTACATATGTCGCCGTCAATGTTTTCCCTTTGTCCATCCTGCGATTTGCAAGATCATGGTTAGTTCACGTAATCACTTATTCGCTCATTCGGAAGTGTTTAAGCCATATATAGATGGATCAAGCCATATATAGATAGAATAGCTTTGAACTTATGTACATGTATCTCGAGAGTAACTCGACTAAAAAATGTCTTCTTATTTTTACGAACTTTCTAATTTTGTTCTCCTATGCATATTTAAACCAACTTTACCCGAAAAGAGTTTTACTTTGATTTACCCATCCAATGTCACTACTCTGTAAACTACAGTTATCTTTGGGGTAAACAAAGGTTTAAATGTGCATATGAGTTCCAAACAATAAGTATGAAACTTATTATTTCAGCTGCTCATGTAAGAAATGAACATAAGTATATGGATATTTTATGGCATAAACCCATTGTAAAAAAATCAAAATTAGGTGTTTATACATACAGTAAAAGGGCAGCACCAAACTTGGGCAAGCCTATGGCAGCTGTGTATTTGGTGAAAGAAGCAGAGGCGGCATCGAATCCAACTTCAGCACCAAGACCTAGAACCTTGTAGTCAACTACTGCCTTTAGATTTAAAATTGGGGATCGCTTCAGGCCTATACTCGCATCAATGTAAACACCGGGATGGCGATACTGAACATCAAGCTGAGGGTAAAAAAAACAGCTCGCGTTAGTATTTTTGTATGATCAATCATTTAGAAACCTTATGATACTGATTTTCGATGTAAGACCATACTTGCAACACGGCCAAAATCATATTATATTTATACTTAGAAAAACTACTAACCTGTCCAGATTTAGGATCAGGAACTTTAAAGCTTACTGCTGCATTTGTGTGTGGCATTACTTCATCAAAAGTTAATCTTCTTGACACCTGCAAAAAGAATTGTCAGAACTGTATCCTAACAAAACATCTAATTCTATGAGCAAGTGCCTTAAAAATATTACCGAGGCCTTCATTCGACCTGCTGCAAAACCAGTAATCAGTTCCTGTAACAAAAAGTAAAATTTGCTGAGACAAAACATTGTGTTTTATTATTTGAAGTAATAATGACTTCATATACGTGCTGATAAATCTTACCATGGGATTTGATCCATGAAATGATAAAGAAATATCGTTGTCACATCGGTAACCTTCGGTCAATAGATCTGCATTATGAAGAGTATAAGTAATCCAAAAAGTACATTTTCTCTATGTCATCAAGGACGTCTCTCAACAGCCCTAGAAAAAACTTTAAAGTAGTGAAAAAACCGACCCGACCCGAACCCAATTAAGCCTATTCGGGTCAATTTGGGTCAACCCGACCAACCCAAGTTCTAAATAGGGTTGGGTTCGGGTATGTTTTTTTTAGGCTCAACCCGAATTGACCCGACGTGAATTGATCTGAACCCGAATTGACCCGACCAACCCGACTTTTACAATGTAAACATATTGAAGTAAGCAATATTTTTAATCATTTTACCTATACTCGGGTTGACCCGAACCCGACTAACCCGAGTTCTAAATAGGGTCTGGTTCGGGTATGTTTTTTTAGCCTTAGCTTGAATTGACCCGAAACCGACCGGCTCAACACGACTAACACCCCTAGTCGGGTTCAAAGTTGTTGAACATTAGTAAGGTATATATCATGCGTGAACACCACTAATTAGTAAGCTGGCATATAGCATGACTGATAATTAGGAATTTGAAATACCAGAAGGTTTACTTACATTTTGCTCTTTTACGGATCTCTGAAGCTTTACATTTTGCTATTTTACCAATCTCTGAAAAAGGTATTCCGCTGCCCATTTGTAAATTAGAATTCAGTTTACAATGTTGTACTGATCAGCCATCCAGATTAATCTGTCAAATATATCATGTCCTGCTAAAATGTCACTCATGTAATTAAAAAAAAAAAAAAAAAAATTCACAATTCAAAGGACTAATTAGGCTTTTTTTTTTTTTTTTTTTTTTTTTTTTTTTTTTTTTACAATTCAAAGGACTAATTAAACAAGACGTGTGCAGAAAATTTATGGACCAAAATCAGACAAAAATGGGCAAAAATCCATGACATTGTTCCGCCCCACTTACACAATTTAAATAAATAAGCTTTAAAATACGTAAATATTCAACCTTAAAAGGAGAAGAACACATATATAATTGATGGTGAAGATTAGTGTACCTTGTTATAATTTAATGTTGATGTTCTTGAAGATGCTTTTAATTTGTCGAGCTAAAGTTTTATAAATTTCAAGACTTGTACAAGGGTTTAGGGTTTAGGGTTTAGTGTGTGTGCATCTATGATGGCTTGATGAAGAATTCGTTTCTTATAGTTTTCACATTATTTTTTAAAGTATAATTATCAGCTTTTAATTGTAGTGGTAAAAATTAAATAAACAAATACATAAATAAATAAAATAAAATTTATGATTTATAAATGAAAAATAATACTAGCAAGGTAAACTTGTGTGGAGGCAGTACGGTTTTCGGGGGAAACCCGTTACCACCTGAGATCAGCGTGGACCCGGTTTAGACAACATAGTCTGGCGGGGTGGCGATGGGGCTTTCGCTTTCCGCGAAGGTGGTCGATTCTAAGTTGAAATTCACCCTTCTAAAAAAAAAACTCCGTCCTTAAATAAGTGTTCACCATTGACTTTCAAAGTTTGACCATTAATTATTTCATTTGTGTTATGTAATACTTGATGAAAATTATATCAATGAAAATATATTTAAAACCAAATATATTTATATATTTTGCATCAAGTATTACATAACACAAATAAAATAATTTTAGGTCAAAGTTAAAAAAGGAAGACTTTAAAAGTCAATAGTGGACACTTATTTAGGGACGAAGGGAGTATAAGTTTAAGAAAAAGTCGATAGAAAAGCTTTACATTTAACTTTGTAAACAAAGACACCTTTTTTATAGATTATTGGATAAACTTATAACACTTTATTACATCAGGGATAACCGATACCCGCGGAGAAAACCGACAAACCGATGGATAATGCTAACCGGGTATCCATCGGGTTTTGGAACGGGTTTGGGTATGGATATCATAAACGGGTACGGGTTCACTAAAACTCAACCCGTTGCCATCCCTAATTTGAAGATTAAAAACGATTTAAACTGAATGAAAATAATATTGGTTATAGGTTATAAATAAAAATAATAATAAAATTTTATGGTTTATGAAATATGACATGAATTAACACATTGGTGCTTTTTATATAGGAAATGAAAAAAAATAAAATTTTCCATCTAGCAAGAAGTGAGCCTTTCAATATTTTTCATGTCCAGCAAATCTTGTTTCCAGCCTTGCATTTTAATTCCAGCCGCAAGTTTTCATTTTTCAGTATTCAGTTTCCTTTAATAGTTTACAGTCTTGCATTCCCGTCTTCAATAGTTACTTTAATTATCTTACAACTTTTTTTTTTAGCCAACGTCTAGCCCAATGGTTATATTATAATTGTTCATGTGTTATTTTATCATTTTTAATATTACTATATTATTAATTTTATTTAAACTTGTTGAATCGACAAATTATTAACATTTTTTACTACCTGACTTATTTATTTAAACAAGTTAAGCGAGTCACCGTGTTATGCATGTCTTGGTTATGGTTGAATTTTTTACACGATTACTAAATAGGTCGTGTTTGGTTAGATGTTATACCAACCCGCAAACTTGAATAGGTAAACCGAACACGACTCGATTGCTACCGCTATAGGGCCTTTTACTTGAAATTTGTAGACAAAGAGTGGAGACGTATATATGTTACTACGCATGAAGCCGAAAACCAGGATGTGCTATACGTTGTTTCAACTACTTTGTTTAGAACTAGTTTTTCTTTCTGGTAAATTAAAAGAACATGATTTTTTGTTATTGTTATATAAAATGTAGAATTTTATCGGACATTTTCGAACAACAATTTTACCGGACATTAACTGACTGTAAAATGGTAGAACATAGTAAGGACAACTTACCTCAAAGTGATCACTTTTTCTACATTACTTTGCTAGAGCATTTTTTTAAGCATGATCCAAATTACCTTCTTTTGACAGTTTTCAATAGAATGTGAACTTGTTATTAGCGCAAAGAAAAATACACACTCAAGAAACATGGTCTCATATATCAAAGTAAAATGTTTTTTCCTTCATTAAGAATTTTTATCTTTTTGAAGAGTCAAACCACTTGGTATATAGTTGCAGACCCCATGAAGTAGAAATCCATGTGGGTATAAATACGAATAAAAATAAAGGGAACTGTGTTGTTTGGGTGGTGCATGCTTCAAGCTACATAACCACCACTCATTCCAAAAGGATCCAAATCAAGAAATCCAAACATAAATCCACATTCACTTAACAACAACCACAATGTGGACTTGAAATAATATCACCAAATGTACAATCACCTTCAACCACCACTCCTCCACCTTATACCACCACCTTTCGCCACTATCGGCTAAATTACAATTAGTATCATTCTTTAACATTCAGCATATTCTCTTTAGAAAACATCCTTAAACAAGCACAGATATACACATACCATGACAACATCCTCTTACTGTTTTTCTTCCACTAGAAACCATATCACACATTCAAATTTCTTGTTTCTTAATTCAAATCTTTATTTACCAAAACAAAGAAATCATGTTGCTTTGGATCAAGGGACTAAAAAGGATTTGGTTTTGAACATACCCAAGTCATCTTTTTCGCTTTTGAGCACGAAAAACTATCATAAGTCCACACGCCTCTATGCGTCTTTATCTGAGTCATCAAGTGAGCATCAAGAAAATGTTGAAGATAGTGAATTGCCTGGTATGGCTCAGGCTTTTCACATATCTAACAAAACAGCTTCTGCTATATCGATTTGCATAGCAGTTGCAGCTTTGAGTTTGCCGATTTTCATGAAGTCTTTGGCTCAAGGGATGGGTTTGAAGATCAAGTTGTTATCATATGCAACGCTTTTGTTTGGGTTCTATATGGCTTGGAACATTGGTGCTAATGATGTGGCGAATGCTATGGGGACGTCTGTGGGTTCTGGGGCTTTGACACTTAGGCAGGCAGTGCTGACAGCCGCAGTGTTGGAATTTTCAGGGGCGTTGTTGATGGGCAGGCATGTGACAAATACAATGCAGAAAGGGATTCTCGTTGCTAATGTTTTTCAAGGGAAGGATACTTTGCTTTTTGTGGGCTTGTTATCGTCTTTAGCAGCTGCTGGTACTTGGTTACAGGTAAATATCGAAACTTTTTGATACTTGCTAGTTGATACTACTATCTATTAAGATCAAACATTGATTGGGTCACTGTGAGTCCCACTGACTATATGGTCAAAGTCAAACAAATATAGTATATGATCTTGAATATAGGATCATGGGTGGACTCAAATTTTCTTTGCAGTTAAAATAAATAAATGTTATGATAGTGCATAGCTGCATACCCCTGTAAGAAATCTGAGGATCTTGCGCTAACCTAAGGAACCCTTTATTCCTAGAAACAAAAAGATCCTTAAAACCAAACTAGGGAGCTGCATTTGACTTTTTATATAGAAAAAATGTTGACTTTTTGGGTCTTGATCAGGTTGCATCTTTTTATGGTTGGCCGGTCTCAACTACACACTGTATTGTAGGATCAATGGTTGGGTTCGGTCTTGTGTATGGAGGACCTGGTGCAGTTTTCTGGAGTTCATTAGCGAGGGTAACATCCTCTTGGGTTATATCACCGGTTTTGGGTGCTGCAGTTTCCTTCCTCGTGTACAAATGCATCCGTAGGGTACGTACAATCTACTAGACTGTATATTCTATCACTTTTCCTGGTTGTTGTCACTACAGCCTCAATCTTACGAACACCATCATGTATTTCTAACCCGTTTATACTATATTTAGTTTGTTTACAGTGCTCCAAACCCTGGACAAGCAGCGGCTGCAGCCGCACCGATTGCTGTTTTCGTGGGTGTCACAGCAATTACTTATGCAGCTTTTCCTCTTAGTAACACACTCCCAATAGCACTAGCCCAAGCTTTAGGATGTGGGACATTAGGCGCGTTCATTGTCAACAAGGTCATCCGTAAGCAGCTAGGTCACCTCCTAGACAAGTCAAAGTCAAATGAACAAGAGCAACACGAAGAGTCAGCCCCAAAAAGCATCGGGTTCCTATCCGATATCGCCGGTCCTACCGGCACCCAACTGGAAATAGTTTACGGTGTGTTTGGCGACATGCAGATTCTATCCGCTTGCTTCATGTCCTTCGCACATGGTGGAAATGACGTTTCAAACGCAATAGGCCCATTAGCTGCGGCTCTTTCTATATTACAAGGTGGGGCCACCGGGGGCGAACTTGTCATTCCATTGGATGTTCTTGCTTGGGGTGGGTTTGGGATTGTTGCAGGGCTAATGATGTGGGGGTATAGAGTGATAGCTACAATCGGTAAAAAGATTACAGAGTTAACTCCTACAAGAGGATTTGCAGCCGAATTTGCTGCTGCTTCTGTTGTTCTCTTTGCATCAAAACTTGGACTACCTATATCAGCTACTCATACGCTAGTGGGTGCGGTCATGGGAGTCGGGTTTGCTAGGGGACTAAATAGCGTGAGAGCAGAAACCGTGAGGGAAATTGTTACTTCATGGGCAGTGACTATTCCAGTTGGGGGCTTCTTAGCTGTGGTCTACACATGGCTCTTTACCAAGTTATTGCCACATATTTTTTGAGTGTACATCGAAATGATTCAAACTTGAACCACTCGGAGGTTTTATTGAACACAAATAACTTGTCTTTTTTAATTCTATATATATAATCTATGATTATCTAAATTGGAAATCATCGTTTCTGTAGTTTGGCATCATTTAGGCGATAAAAAACCGCCTATCATTGGAGGGAATATATATTTGTTGCATGTACCATAACGATATAAGATTTTGGTAAAAAAGGAGCAACATTTATTGGGTTTTACTTATTAGCAAATGCATGCACAATCTTTTTTTTTTTCCCCATTATACAAATAGTCTGTTTCTGCGTCTCAAGTAAGTGAAGTCCTAGTAAAAGAAGGAGCAGCCTTTATCGGTTGCTCCAGATCTTGACCTTAAACGCAAACAAATAACATGTTCCAATAATGTGGAAGGTCATAAAACTATATGACGGGTAACAGGTACAATGGAAAAGCAATAACATTTTGCAGTTTATATTCATAGAACTACATACCAGTTTCACGCAGTTTCAAGTCAGTCGTTCATGGAGATAGTTCTTGGATGGATGTCAGACTAGGCTCCCAATCAGATCCCCGACCTGACTTGGACTTTGACTTCAAGACTAACGGTGGTATACCTTGTCTGTTTGACTGTATATGTTTCTTGACCAAGGATCTGGACCATTTCTCTTTTGAAACATAATAATCACTTGCTGAAAAAACGGAATCATCAGACTCATCTGTAACCTGTAGTCCTGTTGATTTGTTCTTTCTGGCAGAGTGTCTTTTCTTCAACTTATTTAATGTCGTGACGGGAAGTAATAAGTACTTTTGTCCGGGCAAGAGTATATCCGTTGCTGATAAAACAGCTTCATATGGATTCTTGAAAACCTCGGGCCAAGCAAAGCACATCCCTGGGTATCTCTTTATTAATTGAGAAACCACAATAGGATTTCGATATAGATCTTCTTTCCCACCAGCATGAACAACCCTAACACAGAATTCCTTTGAATTTATGCTACTCCCAGTTGAAAAGGAAACCTCTTTAACCTCCTTACGGTTTCGTGAATCTTTGTTGTCCAATGAACGGACTCCAAAGAGTGAATCCAAACACCCGTTAAACATCTTAAGAAACTTAAGTCTGTAGATACCATATGCAATCAATACAAACCACTAAAAACCCGGATTTTATTTTGGTTTTTTCTTGTTTTTGCTTTTTCTATGGCCAGCTCTTTTGATAAAACCAAAGTTTTAGTAACTACTTGTTGTTTGGCATAATGGCATGTAACGTGTCTTTGTAGATATCAATTTGTCAACAATGATCATTTTCATAGATCCCATGAAGAACAACAACCGATCTCTACATACGGTTACGAACCATAACTCTTTAAAAATAACTTAAGGATTTCGATCTTTGCCAGCTCATCAAACACATCCGTGTACTCATATCATACTCCCAAAGGCCTGAGGACACTTGGCGTTCAAGTTTCTTTTGTCTTCCGCTAATCCAATTGTTATGAAGCACAAAACAACCTATATCCATGCATGTTGACGTAACATTACTTGAATCCCATAGATCTCGGTAGGCTCCATTCGGAAAGAGGTTTCTATCCAAGAAACGGACAGTAAGATTTGTTTCGGGTTCTAGACACATGTCGTCGTCATTCACACGATATGACCCATTTAACCCACACAATGTATCATAAAAACTTGGCTGTTCTGAAAGATTAGATGTAGATGCATGCTTCACTACCTTCTCTAAAGCAGCAATTGTTGAATTATCAGAGCGAGCATAGTAAAATCCAGAGTTTAGACGCCGAGGCATATTTATTGGACCTACACACAAGACAAGAGTAATTAACAACTTAAGTATAAGAAAATATTAGCTTACAAGAAACATGGCCAAATATGACGAAAGTCACCAAAGAGCATTTTTTTTTCCCCTAAATCACTTTCTTAAAAAAAAAAAAAAAAAAAAAAAACATAATTATCTATTAAAATAATACTGTGCAATTTTTGCAATCATATGTTTAAAAAAGAATTATTATTAAGAGGGTTTTGCTAAACCCTTCATAAAAAATGGAAAAAGCTTGAAAAAAGGGGCGCCTCCGAATTAATTTTTTTGACAAACCATCAAATTGATAACAGATTATAAATAGAATTCATTAGCTAACCAATCTGTAACAAAATCCATGGATATAAAAATCATAGAAATGTACACTATTTGATCTCAAGTTTCGAAGTATAATCAATTGTTACAGAATAATAACTTGAGAATATAACTTCATGTCCATGGTTGAAAAACAAACCTGTGATTTTGTACTCATCTGACTGAGCCACGAAAACAGCAGGACCGAATGTGGCAAGTAGTGGCAAAGGATTTTTGAACCAAAAAACATCAACATCGCTCATTAGTAAGTTATAGCCCAGCTTCAGAATTTGCAAAACTATCCTCGATTTCACTTTTGTTACCCTTTGAAAGCATTCTGTTCCAAAGTGGCAGTCATTGTAGCTGATGTTACTTGGAGCCAATCTATCCCTAAAAACAGGTAATCCCTACAAAAAGAACACGTGTTACATTATATATAACCTTAAAGATAAAAGATGTATAAGATCCAAACTTTAAGTCAACAATCATAAAATTGCTCACCTGCAAGACACAGAAGTCGTATATTTCATCATCAAGGGCGCACACCACAAAGTTTGAAACGTGAAGGAGGTGTAGTCTACATACCCAACTCATTAACATATCTTTATAACTATATCCAGCAACTGCCAGCACGATTGTCTTATTCTGGTCCGATCGTGTAGATAATAGAACCTCTAGAGAGAACGGAAGGGATAATGGCTCTAATGATGTCAACTGCTTGTCATTTGAGCAGTTTACATTTCCCTCTAGTGACCTTATATTATCAAAACAGCTTAAAAGTTTCTTATGTTTACCTGATCTAAATATCCTTAATGAAGTAAAGCTTAAACCTATATGGGATCCTAATGGATAAACCATGTTTTCAGTAGTACTTCCAAAATGATAGTGTCCGTTACATTTAAAAAGTTTGATAACATTGGAGTAACTGGCTTCACGGGTAGATAATGATCCATAAAAAGCTTTCAAATGGGAATTTCCGACATTTTCCCAGTTTCTTGCTTCCATTGTATCGCCATCATCAGGACTACTAATAAAGAAACTTGAAATGGTCCAACTTGCATCAAATACAAACCTAAAATTAGAGGACAAAGCCTCGTTAACGACCCAAAGGGTGTGAAAACCTTTCCCATACAAAAATGGGGGAAGAACTCCGTTGTGCAAAGGAAGATCTCCATTATTCCATGCCATAATTATCTTTTTGTCATCGCAGCGTTCCCTTCGTTCATGAGAAAGAAAGTCCTGCAACTGATGGAAGAGAATAGAGGTTAAGGGTGGTGTTTGGATGTGAGTACTAAAAGTGAATATGTGATACTTTATAGGTCTTTGCAAAACATAAAGGCTTGAAGCCACAAAAATCATAATCACTTCCAGATGCGTACCCAAATATTAACAATAAGTTATTCGTTCACTTAAAATATGTATTCCATTATTTTCCTACCTTTTTCATTTTAATCCTTTCACCATTGTCCCCTAGCCACTTTTTTCCATCTACATCCAATTGAAATGGGAAATCTGAGACATTTCTTGATGAAGCAATGAGGAGCCAATCATGGTCAAGTTTATGAACATAACTTAATGTTGAAAAAAAGTCCTGTAAAAGGATAGTCTCCGAATCCATTAGGACAGATATATCGGAATTTGATGCTTGCGCTCTTGCAACCATTGAATGAAAGAATGGAGTACCTAAAAATCTAAACATATAAAAAAATGTAAATTTTTAGTCTACTACATTGGTGCCCATTATATCAAGGAATCCTACATATAACACTTGTTATATATGTAGCACAAGATTAAGGGAGTGTTTGGATGTGCATTCTAAATCTAATGCATAAATTGCGAATTTTGGTAAAAAAGATATTGGTACGTTGCATCACAATTTAAAAACCGTGTTGCATATATCGATAGAAGGTGAATAGTATATATGTTCAAAACTGATCATTACGACTCCTGACACTAAATCATTAAACACATCCAAACAACCCCTATAGCGGTGATTCATCTTCAATATCATACATGTTCAAGTTATACGATATTACACCCACCAATGCAAATTTAAGCGTGCCCTTAAGATATAATCGATAAACAACGAAATCTTGAAGTGAATTATAAAGAGCTTACGTGAAATCAATATCGGGTTCAACTGAAACACGAGAGCCAGGGCCAAATGAAGCTGCAAACGAAAAAACTGAAGGGTCTTGGCTAAAAAGAACAACCCTGATGTCTTGCGATAAACCAAGCCATGATCTAATAGCTAAAGACTGTTTACTCCCAACTGAACCACTAAAAGGCGTAACAGATGCAAAGATTGTTACAGTGGGTCCTACTGAGCTAGTAAGAGTCCTGATTTGCTCGTTAATGGTGGAGTTCGGCATTATTTGAGTCGTGGCATAGAATGAGATTGTAATCAAGACCAACCCACATAGCCAAACTAACCATAAACCAATCTTTAGTGCTTGTAAATGGAAATTCGCCATTTTTAGCCAAAAAACAATATGTAATAATAACCTCAAACTTTTTATCTAGTTAAGAAAAAGTAATCTTTTTTTTTTTAAAACACATCAATTCATATAAGATTGAGGTGAGTTTGATCAAGAAGTACCATTTTCGGATGAAAAAACCGACAGACAACTATGCAAAATCCTGTTTACAGTGCTTGAAAATGACAATTCATCATTTCCTTAAGACCAAAATGATATGAAAATAAAGACTAAAATTTTATAAACAGGTTAATAAAATTTGATATGGGTATGATCAAGAAGTAGCATTTTTAACAAGAAAGAACCTGAACTCAGATTCTTGATGAGTCTAATGAAAAACCAATAAACTAAAGTAAATATTTGAAAAGGGTATGATTTAAAAGTAGTTTTTTAACGATAAAACCAAGTATTATAACAAAAATGAAGTGAACTCAGAATCTTAATAAGCAATGAAAAACACCCTTTGGTTAGAATAAAGATTTATAAAAACAATGAACTCAAGTAAAGATTTGACAAGGGTATGCTCAAAAAGTACCACTATCTAAATAAAACTTAATATTTATTTGTAAATAACCAAAGAACTAGTTTTATTTCATATGATAATGTAGCTTGTTTTTCATGGAAAAAAAGGTTTAAAAGTGTGAAAAGTTGGGAAAAGTGAGAATTTAACGGAAAAGTTGGGGGGAATGCACCACCGGAAAAGGCGTAGGTGGTGGAGGAGGAGCAAGATACATGTGAGACTTGACGTCAAGTGGGGGTCACCACCCACCCACTGTCTGTCACCGGGTCAAACACTCAGTGTTTCAACTCATTTTATATTCAAAGGTTTTTTTGACTTGTGTTATATTTGTAATTCTACCCCTTAGAGTTTACCATAAAGAAATTTTGAACCATGCACATAAACAAACTATCAAAAAGTAGGGGTGAACATGGTTCAGTTTGTCTCATTTTTAGTTTTAGGTTAAAACAAAAATTGAATGAAAACAATTTTGGTTTTATCTAGCTTCGGTTTTTTGGTTTTTGGTTTCATTTCAATTTAGTTTTTCATCTTCTAATTGATTTATTGGGGTATGATCTCTCAAATTTGCAATTTATCATAAATTAACACTTTCAAGTTTCAATCATAAAGAAACGCGTAATAATGATTAAAAAAATGACAATAAAACAAATAATAGGAAATTATTGTTTTACATGTCACGAATTGACACAATAATAACAATAATGTAGAAGTCCTTCAAAACCTGTGGACACTGCTAAAAGAGAATGGTTTAGAAGAGGGTGACATAAAGTATTTGGGGGGCCTTACGTTTGTAGTGGAATGGGCATCGAGGGAAAATGCGTTGTCTAGTCTTACGGCTAACATAAACTTATTATCGCAATGGATTGATGATCTCAAAATATGGGACGACAGTGATGAAGCACCAGGAAGATTAGCATGGGTTAAGTTGGAAGGCATTCCGGCTGTGGCTAGGAGCCATAACTCGGTACAACATATTGCAAGTATTTTGGTAGGGTCCTGGAGATAGGAGATACTAGTTTTAACTCCTATCTACATAATTCTACTAGAGTTCTTGTTCTAACCCCAATGGAGGAATACATTAATAAAGCTATGAAAGTGAAAGTAAATGGCCGGGTTTACTCTATCAATATTTCGGAAGATCTAAACCACCCTTTTCATCTGTTTTCTCCAAATTTAAATGCTTTTAATTCTTTTTATGTTGGAGGAGATGTTAATATGGGGGATGAATCGTTTATCGGCGAGGTTCATAATATTAACTACGAGGAAGATATGGACGCTCTAGTGAATTTTGATAATTGTGAGTTTGACGGCTGTCATGATGAATGCTTGGAAGAGGAAGGATTGGGGGCTGACCCGCTCCCTAGTGGGAACGCTTCTGATATTGTGTTTCCTAGAGTCTAGGTTGATACTGTCGAGGATGATAGGCGCCTGATGTTAGTTCAAATTTGGATACAGTTGGCCTAAATGCGGCTAAGTCAATCCCCTCAAGGCCAATAAGAGTTAGAAAGCCTGGTACTTCTAAGCAGGACAGTGCTGTCAGGCCCAAAGGTGATGTCCCTGTTTCAAATGTCAATACACCTCTAAATTTAAATATCTCGACACACAATGTTAAGGAGTAAGTTAATTTAAATATCTCGACCCATAATGTTGAGGAGCAAGTGGACACTGAATTAGGAGATTTACATGCTAAGTTCCAAAAAATCTCCGAATCTGCCATGGTAGATAAGAATGATGGCACAAACAATAGGAAAAATAAGAGCATAAACAAGAAGAACAAATTAACATTTGGGTGCAACTCGAGTTCTTCTTCTTTCGTTTCTACCAGAAATAACGTTAGTGGTGTGATGGATGTTGATGCTATGAAAAGGATTGGAGAGAATATTGGTTATGTTTTCTGTGAAGGAACAAACTCGGATGGGGTCCCACCGGGATCTCAGTAACCTGTTTGTTTCCTCTTGGTGTTTATGTGTTTCCAATGAAAGTGTAACACCCCCAAACTTAAGTTTGTCGCAGCGGAAAAGTAATTTGGGTGTTACGGTGAGGATCGAAGTTTTAACCACATACAACGGTTTAAAAGAAACGTTTTGAAAGTTATTTGTCATTTAAATAATAATTTTGATAAAAGATAAACCATTTGATTTAAAATCTTATGAAAAGATATAAAGGCTTGTAAAAATGACAAATTTGATTTTTACACCATTTTAATTTATCAGAGTAATAAATGCCCACTCCGTGTCTTGTCCTGCTCCGTTAAATTACCTGAGATACACATGCTTAAAAGTGTCAACACAAAAGTTGGTGAGTTCATAGAGTTTTAGGAAAAACCCTTTATTTTGTTAGATTTCAGAAATATTTGGTATTAATAAAATACAAACAGTAATGAAACAATTATCGAGTATATTCACAAATAAATCATATAAGTATTCAATCACATTCAAATAAAGAATCAATAATTCTAACATGAGCTGGAAACTCATGATGCTAATTTAATCAGATATACAATTCACGTATGGTCAAATTCCTATACAGCTGTATCTAAATATATGTTGAAAACATACATTTTTCCTTTATAGATATTGCACCAAGCCTCATGACACACAAGCTTAACCAGAAGGGGGTGTTCTATCAAATCAATGACAGATTTTGCCCTTTATTAATAGGTGATTTGCCAATTCCTATTTGTCTACGAATATAGTGTATCACGACTAATACGACTAACCAATTGCAATTGGCATTCCGTCAAGTATTAGTGGAACAGGGGGTCAATCCTTAACAGGTTTCGAAGTTGTTCACTATATTCGCACCCACTTTACATGTGATTAATGGCTCATGATTGAGGGACTATATGGCGATAAGCTAACTTAGGCAATATCAAGGAATAATGGGATCATTTAGCATAACATCATGAAATCAAGTATCGTATCACAGTAATCAATTTGAAAACAGTATCGTTTGAGTATTAGAATTTCAGTTTAAATATTTCACCAGTAACACATGTATATCACATACCACAATAATCGAATTGAAAACATTTTCATATGAGTATCAGTATTTCAGTCAAGTAATTCATCAGCAAAATATATATATCACACACCACAATAATTGAATGGAAAAACATTATCATATGAGTATCAGTATTTCAGTCAAGTAATTCATCAATAAATTATATATATCACATATCACAATAATTGAATGGAAAACAATATCATACGAGTATCAGTGTTTCAATTAAATATTTTGTCATGTGTTGTATATATCACATTTTAAATGACAAATTATATTATTTTAATATCAATTAGGAAATTGATTTGAATCATGTATTTTATTTCATATACTTATCAAGTTATCAAAGTATATGTAAGCATGTATCTCCCCCAATGATTTAAAAACAATTATTGGAAATTGGGCTATGACTCACCTGGATTGATTTGGAAATGATGAAAAGTAAAGTAGGATGAGATTTATGGGAACGATTATGGAAACGTCTTTGATACGGAACCTGATAAATAAATTTATCAGAGAATATAACCAAATACTATTTGGTAAATACAAACGAATAACGAATATTTATTATTCGTTATGACGAATAGATGAGGTATAGTGTAATTATTATGTCATGCATGATATGTTAAAATACTTTATTTAAAATATCCATCGTAGTTTTACCTTTTTAATCGTAAGTAAAAATATTAACTTTGGAATTATCGTTATATATATTATTAATGTAAAAATAATATATATATATATATATATATATATATATATATATATATATATATATATATATATATATATATATATATATATATATATATATATATAACGTAATAAAAATGCATATGACATGATGTTGCCGTAAAATAGAAAATAAAATAAGAATGTCAAATAGATTATGTGTAGTCCTTATCCTTTTCCAATTTTTACACTTTTTATATTAACGGCGTTAGCGTCACACCGTTAGTCCTTTTCGTATATAATTTATATTTATTGTCCACTACTTGTCCAAAATTACAATCTAAGCTTGTAACATCATATATTATCAATTTTTATCCTAAACTTTCTGTTTTTACAGTTTTAGTCCTATCTTTCCAATATTTACACTTTTAGTCCCTCTAAGTGTCGTCGCGTTACATTTTTAGTCCAATTTTACAAAAATGATTATAAAAATTTCCATAGCTTATTTTATTAATTCTAAGCTTATTCTAACAGCTTATTTTATTAAAAGCTTATTTTTATAGCCTATGGGCCTTAACGAGACAATACATAAGCTCATTTAAAAATTTAGAGGCGAGGGCATGTAAAATATTTTGGGCTTGAACTTGGGCTTCTTTTGTGATTCCAAAAATATATTTTATGGGCCCAGTGGGCTGTTAAATCATAAAATCTTATTGGGCCTTGGTTAAGCCCACTCGACCAAATATAAAGTTTTTATATAAATTTTGAATTTGAAAACTGGTTCATGTCGATTCAATTTGGCTCGATTGGTATGTCAAAACGTGATTATTTTTATAAGTTGTGTAAACGAAACTAATAGTTTTTTAGGTGGTCTATTAGTACGTAGAAAAATATGGTACGTTTGTTACGTGAAATAAGAAGTTATACGTATGGTTTGTAGTATGTATGAACCGATTATATATAATTTGAAAAACTTGAAATATTACTAAGTGTTGTGACAAATTTTCATACGATGGATATGGTTCAAAAATGGTTTTGTTTGATGCGTGTAACGTGAAACTAACGTGAGATACGTGTGCTACGTGACTCCTAGGCCTTCCAAGATAGAGGCTAGTCACGTTTAGTGTACTATATATAAATATATATACGTAAACTATATATAAAAGTATATACGATCGAATAAAAATAAATATATTGCATGACTAAAATTTAACGTATGATTGTGAATGGAACTAAGTAAAAATGACTTACAACCACCCTTAGAAGTGATAGAGAGTCGAGTGTGATAGTATGGAAAACAAGAATATCACGTTTCAAAATATAACCCAAACGTTATATATATAAATCAAATCCGATTTCCTTTTCTTGCTACCAAATAATTATACAATCGATCTCTGTCTTGTAAGAATAGTTTGAAGGACGATTTTAACTATGTGAAAGAGTATGGGAATGAAGAGAAAACAAATGCATGCATGAACGTATATATATATATATATATATATATATATATATATATATATATATATATATATATATATATATATATATATATATATATATATATATATATATTCTCATTTAATAACACGTATAGTGTGAAGGGAACAATGATAACTATGCATCGTCAGTACAAGGACTTATTGATCGACATTATATGCTTGTTATATTGGATTGTGAGGACATGAAATAGGTAAATTTGTTTGGATGATTCATATGCATGTCGACATCTATATATTACCCACACGATTTGCATAATCTAGTACTACTTGATTATAGTTGATCATCATTAATATTTAAACATGAAAACATGTTAGAAATATTATTAGGATCATTTAGAAACAAACCGGGATTAAAACGGTTAAGTTTTGAATAATATATAAATCGATTGAATTGATTTTTGTTCGATCACTTTGCCACTTAAAAATGTATCAAACGTCGTCCAATGAACTTGGGATTTAACACACTAATATTTGGCTAGGTGGTGAACGAGATGGTGTAAAAATATATAGGTGTCATGTGTATGAATTAAGAATAAACGAGGTGATTTGGAGCTTGTTTGATCGATTGTTATGAAATATTAATAATAAAGATGGGTTAATTATTTGGGCCGGTTGGGCTTAGGGAATTCAAAGGCCCGTTTGGTTTTTGGTGATTAGTATTATTAATTAGGTTTAGTGAATTGTTAATATTTTGTTAATTGTGTCGAGAACTTGTTTTGTCGTTTGACGAATTTTGCAATATCGTAATCGTGACCATTTTAATATACAAAGAAAATTTTAAATTTCCCCGTAAAAATGGTGATTACAATAATGACAGAGATTATTTATTTAAATTAACCGAAGTTAATTATACGAATTTTTGCGAGATTTTACAGAAAGTTGTTTCTCTAAACTGTAATGGTCTAGGTGGGAATATCAAGAAGAATTGGATTAGGAATATTATTCAGAATTCTGAGCCGATATTCATGGGAATTCAAGAATCAAAAATGGAGATTATTGACTATTTACTTGTTAAATCCTTATGGCCCAGTTCAGATGTCGATTTCTCTTTTTCAAGTTCTGTTGGGGCTTCTGGAGGTATTCTATCAATGTGGAACACAAAATATTTTGTCAAATATCAAGAGCTCGTTGGTTCCAGCTATTTAGCTGTTCTTGGTTCTTGGGCTGGTATAAATAACAGAGTTGGCTTTCTTAATGTCTATGGACCCCACGACATGTCAGAAAAAGAATCCCTTTGGAATATGTTGTGTGGTATCATTACTGCCTCGCCTATTATTTGGATTGTCTTTGGCGACTTCAACGTGGTGAGGTGTAGTGCAGAACGGTCAGGTTCAATCTTTAATGCTAGAGAATCCTCAGTTTTTAATGACTTCATCTCTAATACGGGCCTTTTCGACTTTCATCTTGGTGGTCGTCGTTATACACGTTTTGATAAGTATGGGATTAAAATGAGCAAACTCGACAGAATTATGGTTACTCACAATTTTTTTGATGCTTGGTCTGATGCTTCGGTATTGGTTTTGGAGAGATCTTTCTCAGACCATTGCCCGTTATTGCTTAAGGTTGAGAAACCCAACTTTGGGCCTAAGCCGTTTAAGGTTTTCGACCAGTGGATTGGGGATCCGAACTTTCTTTTGGTTATTAAGTCTGCCTGGGCCTTTAATGGCTTTTTTTGTACGCCTGATCTTCAATTAAAAAATAAAATCAAACATCTTAGAAATGCGATTAAAGACTGGGCTACTAAAAATAATGAGGAGCATATTAAGAACAAGATGTCTATTCTTAACAAGCTTGGAGAGTGGGACGCAAAGGCAGAAAACGGTAGTCTTAACCCGTTGGATATTCATAAAAGAGATGAGTGGCTTATGGATCTTCAAGCAATTGATCAAGTTGAGATAAATTCCCTTAGGCAGAAAAGTCGGATCCGTTGGGCGGTTGAAGGTGATGAAAACTCCCGTTTCTTTCATGCTACAGTCAAAACCAATTTTGCTAAGAATTCGATTAATGGGATTTATATTAATGGTGTGTGGTGCGTAAATCCGAAGACTATTAAAAGTTCAGCTATGGACCACTTTGCTAATAGATTCAAGGAAAGGTGTATTTGTCGACCGAAATTTCGCAGCCCTCTTCTTCGGCTGTTAAGTCATTCAGATGCTAACTTTTTGGAATCTTGTATTTCAATGGACGAGGTGAAATCTGCTATTTGGAGTTGTGCAGGTAACAAATCTCCAGGACCTGATGGCCTTAATTTCAATTTTATTAAGGCCCATTAGGACATTATTAAAAAGGAGTTTTTTGAATGTATAAAATACTTCGAGGAAACTGGTAACCTTTCCATGGGCTGTAATCCCTCTTTTATAGTCCTAATTCCGAAGATAAATGACCCCCTCGGCTTTACTGATTTCCGCCCTATTAGTTTGATTGGATGTGTGTACAAGATAATTTCTAAAATATTGGCTACACGTTTAGCTAAGGTTATCCCTAGTATTATCGGTCCAACCCAGTCAGCTTTTATTTCCGGGAGGCAAATTCTTGATGGATGCTTGATCGCTAATGAAATTATTAACATGGCGAAGCTTGAGGGCCACAAGCTCCTTCTTTTCAAAGTAGATTTTGAGATGGCGTTCGATAGTGTTAATTGGAATTTTCTACAAGACATTATGAGTCAAATGGGTTTTGGGATCAAATGGAGAAAGTGGATTGAGTCTTGTCTTTCTTCGGCTTCAATCTCTGTGTTAATTAATGGATCTCCCTCTAAAGAATTTAGAATGGAGAGAGGCCTTCGTCAAGGCGATCCACTTTCTCCTTTCCTTTTTCTTTTAGTTGCTGAGGCACTCCAAGTATCTGTTCTTGAAGCTTGTAACAATTCAAAGGGGTTTCTTTAAGTGATGTTGGCACTAATATTTCCTTACTTCAATATGCAGACGATGCTCTTTTCTTCGGAGAATGGTCATCTTTAAACGCTAAGAATCTTGTTCTTTTGCTTAAATGTTTTGAAGATGCTTCGGGTCTTAAAGTTAACCTCTCTAAGAGCCGCTTATTCGGGGTTGGTGTGGATATCCAAGAGGTTGTATCGGTTGCCTCTTATATGAATTTTAGTCATGACTCGTTACCTTTTATTTATCTTGGTCTCCCGGTGGGTAGTAAAATGCACTTTTATGATGGGTGGACCGAAGTGATCGATAGAATCTGAAACCGTCTTTCTTCTTGGAAAGCAAAAAATCTTTCTATAGGTGGAAGACTTACTCTCCTCAAGTCGGTTCTTGGAAGTATTCCTGTTTACTTTCTTTCATTGTTTAAAGCCCCTCTTAAGGTTATTAATGAATTGGAGTCTATTCGTAGTCATTTTTTTGGGGGGTTTAAGGAGGGTTACAAAGGTATTAGCTGGATAAAATGGAATAGCATTTTAAACACTTCTAAATTGGGAGGTTTAGGGGTTGGAAGTCTTTTGTCAAAGAATCTTGGCTTACTATGCAAATGGAAGTGGTGTTTTTTAACCGAGGAAAATGCCCTTTGGCGAAAGGTTATTTCATCTTTCTATGGTTCGGAGGGTGGGTTTGGCGGTTTGATGAATGATGGAAGGAAGCATGGTGTTTGGTGTGACATTCTTCGCTCGTTAGATTACACTGAAAACCTTGACAGTTCCTTTGGCTCCATGTTTTTCAAAAAAATATCAAGTGGTTCTAATACTTTGTTTTGGAAAGATGCTTGGTGCAATGATGGTGTCCGCTTAAAAGACTTATTCCCTCGTCTTTTTTGTCTCGAAAACAATAAAGACTGCTTGATTGTCGATAGATGGAAGCTTATTGATGGTTCTTGGAGGGCTGTTTGGGATTGGAGAATTAATCCTAGAGGAAGAGCTTTAGATGATCTATCTAATCTTTCTCTAATTATTGGTGACCTCTCTCTATCCCCTGGGTCTAATGATAAATGGTTGTGGTCTTGTGATGCCAGTGGTGTTTTCAAGGTAAAGTCTATGTCCACATTAATCCAAAACAAGTTGTTGGAATATTGTAAGTTGGATAACCATCTTCTTTGGAATTCATGGATACCCCATAAAGTTAACATTCTTGCTTGGAGAGCTTCCTTAAATCGTCTCCCCTCTCGTCTTAATCTGCATAATAGAGGTGTTTCATTATCTTCGGTTTTATGCCCTTTATGCGACATTGAGGTAGAATCGGTTGCTCATTGTCTAATCTCATGTTCTCGGGTTAAGCCATTATGGAGGAAAGTGTGGAGCTGGTGGCAATTTGATCTCTCCTCGTCTATGCCTTTGCTTTCAGTTTCGGATTATGCTCATGGCAACATTAGCGGCCTGGGAAATCCGGTGTTGAAGAAAATTGTCCATGGGGTTTTCCTTTGTGTCTTATGGGCTATATGGAGATGGAGAAACAAGGTTTGTAATGCCCTCCCGGATTCTGTTAACGCTGCCAAAACGGAAGACATTTTCTCTTTGATTCAAAGACTTTCCTTGCTTTGGATTTCGAAGAGGTGCTCGCTCAGGACGGCTAACTGGAAATCTGGAATCAATGGATTCTAAATCCAAGGGGCTGTGTACCTTAGCCTTGAACTTGTGTTGCTCTTTTTTTGTTTTTGTTTTGTTTGTTTGTTTTTGTTCTATTTGGCATCTCCTTGGTGCCTTTTTAATAAAAGTGGCCTTAAAAAAAAACAATAAAAAACTAATAAACACTAAAATCCTAGAAAAAAAAAATGCTTGTGCGTTTTAAATGACAGCTTCAAAAAGCAAACTAAACAATAGTGTTTTAAGATGATATGTGTTTTTTTCGGTTTGCCTTTTGTGCTCAAACCAAAATGAACTGCAAACTTCGGTTTTTCAAAAATACGAAAAGTAAACCATTGGTTTTTCAAACAGTTTCAGTTTTTTTGGTTCATTTTCTTGGTTATTTTTTGTTTAGGTTTTGTTTCTCAGTTTTATGCACACCCCTATCAAAAAGAGTGAACCGCATTCAAAACTCATTAATTTATCCGTTTCTCGACCGTGAACCCAATTCTTCGCCATTATGATATGATTAAACTAGAAATCACTTAAGAAATGAAGTTTGATTCGCAAAACAACCAGAAATTTAAGAAGATAAGAATTGAACTCGGAATTGAATCACAATGGAACGTGATGACGTATAGTCTATATTTGGACCACGAGCCCAAACCCACCACGAGTGGGCTATCATAACGAATGACTAGGGCCATAATAATAACGGCTTGGGCTCACGAAGCCCAAAGCCCAACCAAACTAACGGGGCATGCGATAAGGATCTTCTATTCATGGAATAGATATCCTTACCCCGGATAAGCACTACGCGTGCGAAGAATAAGGAGCAAGAAACCTACACGGTTTCAGCCCCTATATAAGGAATGATATATCCTCATTCAAAGGTACGATTCGCAAACCCTAACTCTTAACGAGAACCCTAAATCGATTACTTACTCTCACGCCGGAGTCTAATCGTGGGAGACAATCCCACGATAAGCCTAACGGTGTTGTTTATTTTTCTTAGTGCGCAGGTTACAAGTGCTAAGAAGCGAATTGGTACGAGAGCAAGAGCTCATAATCAGGAACGCCCAACTTTTGTATCAACAAGTGGCGCCATTCGTGGGACCCTACTAAGAACTAAAGACTAGGATGACAAAGAATAAGAATTCAAGCCAGCGGACTCCGCAATCGGAAAAACGTGACCATCAGAGGAGGAATCAACAAGATCCGACCTCTAGACAGGTTGCTGGGACAACCAGCGCACCTGGCCACCAAGAGGCGGGAACAACCCAACCTCTTCCAGAGGTAGAACTACCAGTAAGGACTACCCAAATCATCCCAGTGGTCCCAAGCGCTGAGGAACTTCAGCGTACTCTTTTCACCACTCCTCACCAAACCATTCCCGCAGTGAACAACATTGTGCCACCAGATGCGCCTAACCGAGATAGGGTGCCGAATACTGAGACAGGCACTCTTGCAACAACCGAGGACGCGCCCAATCTCACTTTGGGAAACTTTGTATCCCAAAACTATGAAACCTTGACCGCCCTCATGCAGGAAGAAGCTAGGAGAAGGGCAAGTACGAGCCTACAAGCTCGATTGAATTTTGGTCCTGAACGCGAACTATCACCACTGCGCCACCAACGAGGAAGACGCGCAGAACGTGCCACTATCCATGATAGGCTAGGTACGATATCTGAGTCACAATACTCTGAAGATAGTGAGAGGCGCACCAATGTTCACTCCAGACTTGGCAGTCGGGGGATACAAGACCGACTAGGACCTCAACATTCGCCAAGCCAAGGATCCTCCAAACCTGGAAGTAAGAGGATCCAAGACAGATTGGGGAGGAGAAGATCCCCAAGTAGAGATCCCTCAAGCTCTTCTTCTGAAAGAAGTCGGCGCAAGCGCCGAAAAAGAGACTACCCTTCCTCCAGTGACTCCTCAGACAACGAGGATAGAGAGACAGGACACTGGAAGTCAAGAGGAAGGCGTCGCGATGAAGAGAACGAAGATATGTCTCTTCCATGGCGTCGCCAGAAAGTTGACGCGTTTACACGGCGCATCAGCGATTACTCAGATCGCAAACGCATGCGCATGCCCACTAATGTGAAAACGTATGATGGAACAGGTGATCCGGATGATCACCTGAAAGTTTTCGAATCAGCCGCCACTATCGAAAACTGGCCACAGCCAGTGTGGTGCCACATGTTCAATTCTACGTTAGTAGGGAACGCGCGCACATGGTTTAGCAAACTCCCACGTAGGAGCATCGGTGGGTTCGAGGAATTACGGAAAGCATTCCGTCTCAACTTCACCCAGCGAAAGAAGTGCGCTAAAAACCCTGTTGAGCTAGCAAGAGTGAAACAGCGCCAAGGAGAGTCAACCAGCGCTTTCATGAAACGCTTCAAGGATGAGTGCATACAAGTTAAAGCGTGTCCTGAAATCCTAAAAATTTCAGGGTTCATAAATGGGATTAATAACCCAGAACTCATCCGAAAGCTAAACGACAAAGTTCCACAAACTTTTGATGAGCTAACAAAGCGCACTAGATCCTTTATACAAGGAGAGGCAGCCGTTGCGGACAGCAAAAAAAGTTATTTGAACTATAGGCAGCAAGAGCAGCCTCGGAGACAATCCAATGATCAGAATAACAACCGCAGCAGGAATTACCATAATGGAAGGGACAATGACAAATATACCCCTCTTACAAAAACCCCAAGGGAAATATTTGTAACAGAGGGCGAAAACTTCCCAAAACCGCCACCAATGCGCACTACAGAGGAAAAGCGTATAGGAAACGGATACTGCGAGTACCATGGTCAAAAAGGCCATACAACTAATGAGTGCGTCCAGCTAAAACAACTAATTGAAAAGTTAGTAAGATAAGGCAGAATGGACCACCTTGTAAAAAACATCAAAGAAGGGAAAGACAAACAAAGGGGCGGAGGTAAGAAAGAGCTCCCCAAAGAAAAAGCTGATACCATATATATGATACAATCATGGCAGCGCAAGATAAAGCAAAAGGTCAGCTAGAAGTTTTCTCCTGATAAAGAGATATCTTTCCCTACTCTAGCTGCGGACAACGCAGTGGTGGAACCTCTGACTATTGAAATACATACGGGAGGACATGATATCCACCGCATGTACATTGACGGAGGAGCATCTGTAGACATCTTGTATGATCACTGCTTCAAGAGACTGCGACCGGAAATCCAAAATCAATTGATACCAGCAACAACATCATTGACTGGATTCACAGGAGAAAAGATCTGGCCCATGGGGCAGCTACGCTTGTTGGTAGTCGTAGGAGATGAGCAGCACTCAACCGCAACATGGATAAACTTCATGGTAATAAAGTCTCCCTCACCATACAATGGTATCATTGGGAGACCTGGAATATCATCCATGCGCGTTGTACCATCCACAGCGCACGGAATGCTTAAGTTTCCAGTGAAAGGAGGAGTTGTCACCCTCTATAACACAACAATACCACCCAAAGAATGCAATGTGGTAACAACTGAAGTAGAAACCATTCCAGAACAGCGCGCTGAAAAGACACCAAACCTGAAAGTCGCTATTCATCCCGATTACCCGGAACAACAAGTTTCAATTGGAGGATCTTTATCTGATAAAGGCAAAGCAGCCGTATGCGCACTCTTGCAGAAGAACCTGGACATCTTCGCGTGGGAACCAAAGCACATGACAGGAGTGCCACGCTCTATCACAGAGCATAGGCTACAAATCCGGCAAGGATACCTCCCAATACGACAAAAGAAGCGTGGCCAGGCCCCAGATCGTGCAAAGGCTATTCTGGAAGTCCAGTCATTGATCTCCCTTCACCGCGCACACTCAAAGAAGTCCAGTCATTGAATGGAAAGTTAGCGGGGCTAAATCGTTTCTTATCCAAGTCAGCAGGTAAATCCCTTCCTCTCTTTAAAACACTCACGAAGTGTACTAAAAAGGGAGATTTTCGCTGGACCGAAGAAGCGGAGGAAGCTTTCCAACAACTAAAGCACCATCTGGCATCTCTTCCCAAACTTGTTGCACCGCGACCAGGGGAAGAGCTAATCATGTACTTATCGGCAACCCACGGAGCAGTTAGCGCAGTACTATTGACAGATAGGAACTCCGTTCAGACACCCATATACTTTGTAAGCAAAGCCCTGAAGAAGACAGAGACTAACTACAGCGCTATGGAAAAGCTGGTCTTAGCCCTCGTATTCGCAGCCAAAAGGTTGCGCAGATACTTTCAAGCGCACCCAATAGCTGTAATCACTGATCAGCCAATCAAACAAGTTATCTCCAAACCTGATGCATCGGGACGCTTACAGAAGTGGAGTGTACTGTTAAGTGAGTATAACATCTCATACAGACCGCGCACTGCAATCAAAGGACAAGTCTTAGCCGATTTCATTGTGGAAAAGCCAGATAATGACAGTCCAACACCTGCAACCAAAACAGATCTACAGGAACCCTGGATTCTGTTCACAGATGGGTCCTCATGTGTAGATGGATCAGGCGCGGGCCTTATCCTTACAAACCCAGAGGTATGGAATTCACCTACGCGCTGCGCTTTGAATTCACAGCCACAAACAATGAGGCAGAATACGAGGCCCTATTAGCCGGACTATGCATCGCAATCCAAATGGGTGTACGCAACCTGGAAGCGAATGTAGATTCTCGGCTAGTTGCTAACCATGTGCTAGGTGAATATGAAGCCAAGGATGAACACATGATCCAATACCTAGAAAAAACCAAGTCCTTAATAAAAAACTTTGACAGGTTCACAATAAGACAGGTGCCCAGAGGAGATAACAGGAAAGCGGATGCACTCAGCAAAATCGCATCCACAAGCTTCGCGCACCTCTCAAAACAGGTATTGGTAGAAACCCTAAAAAACAAGTCAATCTTGGAAATGGAGATATCGACAGTGATAGAAGAACAAGATCCTACATGGATGACGCCTAACATTGAATTCATCAGCAAGGGAATCTTACCACAAGATCATAAGGACGCTCGAAGTGTGCGTCGCACAGCGCAACGGTTTGAACTACGAGACAACATACTCTATCGACGCTCTTTCTTACAACCCTGGCTCAGATGTGTTGGACCTCTTCAAGCAGACTACGTACTCAGAGAAATCCACACGGGCTCATGTAGTATGCACTCAGGGCCGCGATCTGTGGTGGCAAGCGCTCTAAGGTCAGGGTATTATTGGCCAACTATGAATGCAGCAATTGTCAAGTACATAGGCCAATCCCGCGCCGACCACAACAAGAGCTAACACCTATTACCTCACCATGGTCATTTTATAAATGGGGCATTGACATCGCAGGACCCTTTCCCGTAGCAGCAGGAGGAGTAAAGTTCCTCATCGTAGCCATAGACTACTTCACGAAGTGGATTGAAGCAAAGGCGGTGGTGAGCATCACAGGAAACCAAGTCAAACGCTTTGTCTGGGAAAACATTGTCTGTCGCTTCGGACTACCAGGAGAGATTATATCATACAACGGAAAACAATTATGTGATAACCCATTCAAAGATTGGTGCGCGCAATTGAACATCACGCAACACTTCGCTTCAGTAAAACACCCACAAACCAATGGCCTAGTTGAGCGCGCAAACCGCAGCCTAGGCGAAGGAATAAAAGCGCGCCTTGACAGACATAAAGAAAGGTGGGTGGATGAGCTCTCGCATGTCTTATGGGCGCACCGCACAACAATCAAAACCAGTACTGGCGACACGCCATTCTCCCTAGTCTATGGAATAGAAGCCATTATACCAGCTGAGATAAGAATGCCAACTATACGCACAGCAGAAGTCAACGTTACAACAAACGACGAGGAACGGCGCATAGATTTAGATTTACTGGAAGAAAGGCGTGAACGCGCAGCTATACGCGAAGTAAAGGCTAAGGCAAAAATGAAGAAGTATTATGATGCAAAGGTCAAACACACTTCATTCAGACCAGGAGACTTTGTTTACCGCGCTAATGATGCGAGCCACGCAGAAGACACAGGCAAGCTCGGACCAACATGGGAAGGACCTTACGAGGTCACAGATGCGCTTGGTAACGGCGCATACAGACTGCGCGACATGGAAGGTCACGACCTAGCGCGCACCTGAAACATCTGCAACCTAAAAAGATGTTACTTTTAGGCTACGGCCACTACACAGATACCTTTGCATCCTACGAGATGCCCAATAAGTGTTTGTTTTTCTTTTACTTTCCTAGGAATTGTATTTTTCTTTTTTCAAAAACTTGCAAGTATCAATAAAATGTTATGGTTTCTAGCTAACTCCATAGCGTACTTCACTTTATTACATACATACTTATATATGTCAATATTGTTATCTTATATTTTGCCTATATGGCGTGCATGCACTAACTAAAGACCCACGAAGGCATAAAGGATGAGTTAACCTACTAATTCACTCGTTGAGTAAGAGGGTTGCAAACCCATCAACATTGGATCACGCATCCTTGCTAAGCACCTTACTTCTGAGACGTCGAAGTAAGTCTCACATGCGCATCTCACGATGGGTGCGCAAATATTAAGTACACAGTACAAGCTTAGCAAATAATGAGCCAAGACACTTGGTCAAATAATAAAACTTAGCAAACATTGCAAGTATATTTCTTAAAGTCACGCACTTAATAGAGCCAATACATTTGGTCAAAATAAAAAAGAACTTAGCAAATAATGCAAGTATAAATAACGTAGCCAATATACTTGGTCAAAGATAATAAAACTTCGCAAACAATGCAAGTACATTTCTTAAGTGACACGCTTACTTAACAAAAAAGTATCTTATTACAAAGAAAGATATTATTTACATGATAAATATACAAGCAACCTATATGCTATGGCGATGCTCAGGGCTCTCCTCCGGAGCAGCAGAACTCCCCGCCTCCTGAAGCTTCCTCAAAGTCAAAGCATCCTTAAGAGATACGGTAGGAACACTTACGGGCACACCATCAGATCTGGGGATGTGTGCGGCGCCAACGCCACACAACACTGCCTTGCCCTTGATGCCCTTCTTCTGAGCAGCCCTCTGTTCGTGACGCTCCAACACCTCTTTCAAAGAGATTTCCCTTTCAAGAGCAAAAGGGTTAAGGATGTCACGAGGCTGCGCAAACACAGGAATCTGCAGCTGCGACACATCAGGCTTTAGAAAATAATCTGACTGCCCCTCTGCATTATCTCCAAGGTGGCGCTCCAATGTCAACCCCGCCATAAGTACATCTATGGGGTTGTCTTGGTCGCGCTCCAACCTCCCAATGAGCTCAAGGACCTTTAATCCCGCCATAGCCTGCATCAGCTCGTCGTAGGCAGCCGCATTATAACCAGGGACCTCTGCTAAGTCCTTGGTCAGCAGCTTGGCCTCGTGGAGATCCTCCATAGCCTGCGACTTACCCCGCGCCATCGCACAGTGCACCACCTTCCCAAAGGCGTCCAACACCTCTTGGGACTCCAGCGTGCCCATAACTGCCAAGCGCAGCCCGTGGCTAATCAACCACCTACATCAACAAAGAAAATTTGTGTTAATAACAAGCATAGCAACAAAAAGTATTATGAATGAGAAGAACATAAAGGAAATACCTGCGCTCAGCAATGGTCGACATCAAGTGAGGATATAACTCCTCATCATACTCGATGCTGAGGCCGCGCAGCTTGTCCTCCTGTAGCTGGATGATCTTCAGCATATCCTCCTTAAACTTGGCAATATTGGCAAAATGCTCCACCTTCTTCTCCTCCAAGAAGCGCACAGCCCAAGTTAGGTCGGACTTATAATGATGCAGTTCCCCATGCGCCTTCTCCACCTCAGCCATGGCGGACAATTTCTCGTGGGTGATCTTCTCAGCATACACCCGCGAGGCCTCCAACTCCACCTGCGTATCAGCCAACTGCGCACGGAGCCTCGCTAGCTCCTCATCCTTCTGGGCGAGAGTACTGCTCTCCCCAACATACTTCTCCTTCAATTGAGACACCAGCTCAGCCTGGCGCACAACAGTCGCAGCCAACTTATCCATCAACTGCTGCGCTCCCCTACCCTCATCAACCTTGGCTTTCCCCTCCTTGTTTTCATTCTGTGGAGAGGAAACCACATCCACGAAGACCCCATCATTCTTCGCGGCATCATCCCTACAAGACATAAAAGAACGCATTTAGTATTGCGACAAGTAATATACAAGCAATTTAATATAGACGCAGACACTTACAGAAAGGGAGAAGCCTCAGCAACCTTCTTATCCGCGCCAGAAGCGGATGTCTCCTCTGCAGACGACTCTGCATCCCCAATGAGGTAGTGACGCCTCTTCTTGGGGCCACTGGTTCAAGCCTCTCCCTTGCGCTTGATATTGCTCGCCACCTCCTCCTTCAGTACCTCCTCGGGCTTCAGGATCTCAATACTGTCAGATGACTCAGCACGCGCCTCCTCTTGCGCCACCTCCACATTTGGAGCCAGGCTCTGAACGGGCGCCACTTGGAGCGGCGGCGTGTTCTCAGGGAAAACCTCGGGTAGCACAGTCACGCGACCCTCAGTTGCCTCCAGTAGGGGCTGCTCACCCTCCCTCAAAGGACGCACCCCTATCGTCACCTGCTTCGGCTTATCCAGCTTTACAACGGCGAATAGATCCATCTCTGCGCACATAACCAGAAACAAGACAGACAAAAGGATTAGATATTAAAAGTGCGCATACGAAAAAACTTACGAAACTTGAAGAAGAAGGGACGAACACCCACCCCGGCCATCCTCACTTATGAAAGTGGGCACCTCGTCAGCAGCGCCGTAATAATTGCGACTCAACCCCATATACACCAAAAACTCCTCCGGATAAGGGTTAATGGCTAGGCGGTTGGCATCAAGAGTCTGCGCATCAGCCAGCCTATAGGAACCGGGTGCGGGGCACCCATCCCTTGGCAACGTATCCTAAGTATAAAACTCGTAGGGCGATGGAAAGACTACATCATCAACCCAGAAAAAATGCTCCCTCCAATGTCTGAGGGAGTCTACTTTCTCAGGGTAACACTGAAGCGCCCCCGGGTGCTTCGCAAAAGATACCCACCCATTTGACCACGTCGTGTGGTAAAAGAAGCGGAATAGGGATATGGTTGGTTCTATCGCAAGTAAACGGCAGTTTACTTCAAAATTCGACACCTTAGCCGCACCTATACAGTGCAGCTGTGAGATGTGGAGGCGATAGTGGTCGAGTAAATCGCTCAGAAAAATAGAAATTGGCACGCGGTAATTCGCGTACTCAAAAAATTTCGTGTATAAACCTATTTTCCCTTCGGGGAAATCAGCTATACACGCGTCTACGTCCGGAGCCTCTGGACGCATGTCCAAAGGAATAAAATAGTCGGATGCAAACTAAGTGACATCATCAACCGTCATCGCAGAGCGAAAGTCCCCTAATTGAGCAACCATTTTCATTTATTTACTAGTAAACGCACCTACAGAAATGATTATTTGCGAGAAGATAGCTTTTGAGAAAGTGAAAATGGTGAGTGTAGGTTTTACTGTGTGTAATTGCAAAAATGGGGCGGTAACTATTATATAGGGAAGAAGAAAACCCTAGATTCTTCCCACGTGGATCCCACTCACAAAAACGTGTGGCTAGAAACGAACCGGTACATGCACTTTTTCCCGATTCACGAGGGCCACGTGGACACAACCCCCATTTTTCGAGGTACCCTTTTTGAGATATTCTTGACTAGGTGCATTGCACCTTCAAAATGGGCGGCAATATTTCAATAATCTCCCGCCACGCTTACCGCTGTTAATATTAGTCTAGCGTCCGCGGCTACGAGCCACGCACACTAGACTGGGGGGACATGATGACGTATAGTCTATATTTGGGCCACGAGCCCAAATGATAAACATTACTCGGCCCAAACCCACCACGAGTGGGCTATCATAACGAATGACTAGGGCTATAATAATAACGGCTTGGGCTCACGAAGCCCAAAGCCCAACCAAACTAACGGGGCATGCGATAAGGATCTTCTATTCATGGAATAGATATCCTTACCCCGGATAAGCACTACGCGTGCGAAGAATAAGGAGCAAGAAACCTACACGGTTTCAGCCCCTATATAAGGAATGATATATCCTCATTCAAAGGTACGATTCACAAACCATAACTCTTAACGAGAACCCTAAATCGATTACTTACTCTCACGCCGGAGTCTAATCGTGAGAGACAATCCCACGATAAGCCTAACGGTGTTGTTTATTTTTCTTAGTGTGCAGGTTACAAGTGCTAAGAAGCGAATTGATACAAGAGCAAGAGCCCATAATCAGGAACGCCCAACTTTTGTATCAACAGAACGTTTATTGATAACATAAATAGTTATGTGAATCACATAGAGAAAAGTAGAGAATATGAATTAAATATTACATCATAATAAAAGTGACAAGTACTTGGGTTTTTAACCAATTAACTTTCCTGCCAAAAACTAGTATAATAAACTAACTCGTTCCATGTGACTTGCACGTGACCATTGACCCATGTTGACTAATTTGAATTCATATCACATTACCATAAGACTAAGTGCAATGGGACCATGAGTTTTATCACATTACCTCGTTCTTATATTATCCATTATCATTATATTCGCAGAATTGTTGCATTTTATCTATACAATTAATACTAGGCGGTGGAAAAGTTTCCTTATTAATTTAGTCGGTGGGTATATTGGTGTTATATAAACTTCCATATTACCCAAAACTTAACCACAAAAAAGATTTGCAAGCACGATCGATCTCAAGAAAATTAAATTGAGGTACTAAAAAAATCGATCTTGAATTGAAGAAGATGTCATCACCGACATTGTTGGAGGTAACTCGAGCCACTCATGAGGATATTGAGCAGCTCGAGAGACGCATCGTGAAGGTTTTGAAGAATGAACAACCGACCTTCAACAAGAAACAACGACTCTCGCAGATGCATCATGTACGTTACATGATCGACCAAATCATATACGCTACTCATAAACTTGTTGATATATATATGAAGATAAAGACAATGCCAGGATGAACGAGATCGCATCCCTTAGTGATGGACAAAATTTTTATGACCGGCTTAAAGATATTTTGGAGTCTCATAAGAGTTTTCCATCAACACGAGTAATCGACAATGGAACCCATGATGAATATTGTCACTTACTCAAAGAGAAACAACTAGAGGTTCAGTTTAGTGGAGAGGAAGCCAATGGTAGCTATCTAGATATGCATGCATTGTACAATGAGTACCTTAAAAGTAAGCCTGGTAAGCAAATTGATTACGCCTCGTTCCTTGAAGAGTTTCCATTACTACAACACATCCCAATTAAGATAAAATCTACGATGTGGTACAAGGAGTATTTGAGCAACCTACTGGATTATTTAGTGTCTTTCATTAAAGGTGCACACACCTTGCAAGATGTTGAAAGACTGTTCTTAGAGGTGGCACGAGAGTTTAACGAGCAATGGGCTAAGGGAAAACTTGAGGCCGGACGACGTTTTCGTCAACATGATGCCTTGATCGATACGGACTGCTATACTAGTGTTGCTGAGCTAGTTGAACTTGGCCATGAGAAGCTAAAGGAGGCATTGGGTGTACTTGGTTTAAAGACGGGAGGTGATGTTCAAGAGTGTGCCAAAAGGCTTTTTCTTACGAAGGACACGCCTCTAGAAAAGCTAGATAAAAAGCATTTTGTGAAAGATGGTGTTTCAAAAGAGACTGCTCTTGTGGAGGCCAAGATTATGAAGCTATGCGAGATATTGTCTGAAACAATAATGCGAACAAAAGAGAATGTTAAAAGGAAACAAGGGCTAACATACGAGGAAATGGTGGCTGAAAGGGAGGATGATGAGGATGTAGTTGATGTTGGGAGCGATGACGAGAGTCTGAGTAAATATAATCCTTTGAATCTGCCGATGGGTTGGGATGGAAAACCTATACCCTATTGGCTTTCTAAGCTGCATGGCCTCGACAAGGTGTTCAAGTGCGAGATATGTGGAGACCATAGTTACCGGGGAAGACGAGCTTATGAGCGTCATTTCAGGGAGTTCCAACATCAGCACGGTATGCGCCGACTTGGTATTCCAAATAACAAGAACTTCAATGAAATCACGTCAATTGAGGAGGCACAACGGTTGTGGGAGAATATTAAAGAGAAGCAAGAGGTGAAAAGGTGGCGGCCAGAGCTCGAAGAAGAGTTTGAAGACCAAGAGGGTAACATTTACAATAAAAAAGTCTACTCTGATCTTAAACGTCAAAGATTGATATGAACTTTGATAATTTTGTTGTTGCTTTTACTTTAGAAAGGTAAAGTATATTTTTGTTCAATAAAACTTGTTACTCCGTATATTAGTTTATTTTATATCTTGTTGACCAAGGCATTTTCTTTGATTTATTTTATTTTGAGTATATGAATACTAGGAAAGCTTATAACTAGCTGTGCTAAGTACAGCCCACGAGCACAAAAGTTTGATGTTTAAAGATGGTCGATAAACATCCCAAGGGTCGAGAAGAGTCTATTCAAGAGAAGTGAATATCACACCACTTCCCCACCGGGTTGTCCACTCTTTTGTGAAAAATCGATATTGCAAACTACCACGTTGTGAAAGCACCAAAAATTATTTGTGTGTGAGTATATTATGACGTATATTTGTGTTTAAATATAGTATAATTTATTTTTTTATTGTAATTTTTCTACGGGTAAAGAAGTAGAGTATAATTTAGATGGTTAAGTTGGTTGTCTTATTACACATGTTTGATGGTGAAGTGTTACATTAGGTTAACTGTAGTATGCACAGTGAAAGTTACATCCGGTAAACAAATGAATAAGAATTTTAGAATACAATGGTACCAAATAAAATTTAAAAATATCAGTGCACATAATTAACCAACAAGAGTAATCTCATAAACACGAGTATTCACACCTCATGTAACAATTTCAGCGATCTTCCATTCATGCAATGATGTAAAATTGGTTATTTTATTTGCGTGACTTTGAAATCGGTCAATAATATGAAATGATCAAAAGAAGCTTTTTTCCATACAAAGAGAAAATCGACAATCTCATGCGAAGGCCAAAAAACTTAGCAAATGTACAACTCCTAATAGATCTTAATCAAACTCGAAAAAGGTTCACAGCAATAGTGGCTGGTCCATCACTCTAACTACTATGAGCAATCCCAAATCCTGAAAATACACAATGCATTAACTTGTTCCGAAATCAAGTACAAGTAATAGAAGACGATATGAAAACCAACTTCACCATCATTACTTCAGCTGAGACCGTAATCGGTTTAACATAAACCTTGAATAATACATCACCTTTTGCTTGTCCTTTTTTATATTCTTCGACCCACCCAACAGGGCCTCTAATTCATAAAAAAGATGCTTACTTTGCAGGCACCATAACTCGTATTAGTCAAGACTGCTCAACACTCGGTCCCTCACGAGCCACAAATCTGTCGCATGATATGTAATCTTCAAAGCTGCAATCAGATACATTATCGTCGGGTTCTTGATCTTGACCTCCTCCTTTCCCTGCACCAACACAGTAAAACAGCTTTGAATCCAGAATAGAGATAGTAAAGTCAACATGTTTGACCATATGTTCACATTTCGTTATAATGAAGGTAGGCATCGAGAACATGATTACTAATTTGGGATCTTAGAATCATTAAAGAACGGGATGTTGACATACCTGGTGCTTTCAAGAGAAGAATAGTTAGAATGCCTGTGCTGAGAACGCTTGCTAGGTGGAGACCTTGACACTTGTCTATAAATGAAACAATCCCACATGCTAAGACAGTGAGTTCAAATAAATATTGGGAAGGCACCCAACACACTATCTAATATGATCTTAGTTTATGAGAACTGCCTTGTTAGCTTCTGTTATTCCAACATATATGTAACAGATGCACATCTTAAACCCTCCAAAAAAAGCAAAAATGCTGAGTTTGGAAGTTGCCCATTGAAATTCTGATCTTATGAAAAAAACAAGGGGCCTTTATTTCTTCCTATACAAAACTTGATGTATACAGATGGACATTTTAGAGGTCCTAAAACAGAATAAGTTACGGATTCTGCTCACATAAGTAACATTACCTTTTTCACATATATATTATCGCTATAGTTTGTAATTATAGGAGCATACTAGAACAAAACAGTACTGTAAAGGCAATGTCTAGCGATCATTTATACCAAGCGCACACATCTACCCGCATGATTCTGTAGTCGTCTAAATAATGCAGTGTAATAAAGACATGGCATGTCAAGCAGGAACAGTTTATTTAAGATGAGGATAAATATCTAGCCTCCTTTATAAGTTAGAACTTACTGGTTCAGATATCAAGTACACAAATCTAATGATGAACAAGATTGATTTTTTTTTATTTTTTTTATTATTATTTTTTTTTTGAAAAGCTAATGATGAACAAGATTAACAATGTATAAACAAAAACAGTTGGATATACCTCCACATGCCTACAGAATATGATATTAATCTTATCGTGAAAATGTAAACAAGCTAAATTAATTAACAAGATTTAATAATAAATATGCTAATAATATAGAGAGAGATAATAGCAAAATCAAATACCTTCTTGACCTGACAGGTGATGGTGATCTATCATGTCTTTTAGAACGCACCTTCCTGCAATTAGAAAACTCAAATAAGTAACCTCAAAGGAACGAAACCAGAATTGACAATATCAAGTTGTTTTTTGAAGAACCTTCTTGAGTCACTGGAAGAACTATCACTCGAACCATGAGCACGGCTAACCGATGAGTTGTCCTTGCTGTTCCTATGCCTACCTGGTGAAGAAGAACGATCCCTTTTGTGCCTGCCAGGTGACGGAGAACGATCCCTTTTGTGCCTGCCAGGTGACGGAGAACGATCCCTTTTGTGCCTGCCAGGTGACGGAGAACGATGCCTTTTGTGTTTCTTTTCATCTTTTCTTTCTCGCTTTCGGTCATCTTCTTTAGCATAGGATCTTCTATCCCTGTCTCTCTCTTTCTTATCATCCTTAATCTCATTCTTACTGACCCTTTTCTCTGAGTCTCGCTCCTTTATTTTCTCTTTGGAGCCATTTTGATCATCCTTCTTCTCCCTCTTTATATGTTTCTCATCCTGGATCTTACTACTCTCATCTAACTTCAAATGTTTCTTGTCCTTACCACTCTCCACCTCCCCATTGTAGTCTTTACTAGAGGACCTCCTTTTATTATCATTCTTATCCACCCCATTTCTTGGGCTCCTACCTTGAGCATCATCTGGTAATGAATCCTCGGTATTAAGACCACCCTTAACTAGCAGTTCATGCTTACTAGCATCCATGTCTCCTTCACGCTGCTTTGACTTTGAAACATCAGAATTATCTGGTTTGACTTTCTCAGCACTGGAATTATCATTGTAATCATCCATATTTTCATTTGGGCCCACTCCATGGGAATCACTTTCTTCTTTTAGATGCTTCTTACCAGACACCTTACCATCATCTGCCGGTGAACTTCCATTCACTGCTGGGTGGACGGTAGGCCTACTACTAGTGGAAGATGGAATAGATGAATTCTGAACTTCCATATCCTCATCATCATCCGATGCATAGCTACCAAGTCCTAGGACATCTCCAGGTGAGCTGGAGCTAGACTTCCCACTTGCATCATCCAGATCAGTTCCTTTGGTTTTGGCTGGAATTAGGACCTTTGCGGAAGACTTGGGAGTTATAGCTGCTGATGAAGATGCTGATATCATATCCCTTGAAGCAACAGCCTTTGGCCCAACTACAAACCGACAAAAGAGAAAAAGATAAAGAGGAAAAGAAAACATCATTGGTAAAATTATACTGCAGATCATTGGAAAATGGAAAGCTTGTCACAAAAATGAAAAAGAGTTGTTAATGCCAACCTTCCACATTAAGATCGTCTTCTTCTATAACTTGTGTTGCAATTTCATCAAAAAGTTCATCTGTAACCTGATCAAAAGCATGCAGGCAACTATCTTAGTACCCAAGCACCAACAAGAAGTTGAGATATCAGAAAGATCTAAAGATTCAAGATTGCTTGTATATTTGCTTTAATTAGAATGTGAAGGTATATTTGCGCAATCAAGTATTAGTTGGCAATTATTGCAATTGTTTTCGGATTGACTGATAATGAAACATAACATGCTTGATACAAATAAAAACGTAAAGAAATACAGTAATTAGCATCTATTGCCCCCCACCTTCAAAAGAACTTCCGTTAAGATACGTTTTATTTCCTGGTTAATTGCAGCAGTTCTAGCTGCTTCGATTTGATCCTGCATAGAAATGTAACAGGATTGTCAGTTTACTCGAGAAAAAATAGAATAAAAACTATATAGACTCATGATTCTGGCAGCCTTTCTATAAATTTAAACAGACAATAATTATAAGCTCTATAAAACAAATTTATCATGCATATGAAGAATAGAACCTCATCTTCGCTCTCTTCTTCTGTTGACCTATACGGCTCCATGCTTTTCCCATCCACCTGTTCTCCCTTCCCAAGACGCTGGTCCATATCATCATCTTCATTAGATTCAGTGTCCTGCCTGGAAAGCCCTGGGGCTGAACTTCCAATAAAAGGTTTCTTCTTGATAATTTCCTCTTTAAGCCAATTTGGGACTGAAGCCTGAAAACTCTTCTAGTCTAAGATATAGGATAGACAACAGCCCAACCGAGCAGAAATGATTTGTATGCTTCAATACCTTTTTAGGGCGCTCAGGAAACCCAGGAATCCCGTATGTATCACCAGGGAAGGCATTTGTTGCATTAAATGCATTTGATGCCCCGATAGGAAAGGCAGTGTTTGCAGATGGCATACCTGGTTGGAAGCCTGATCCAGCCATTCCCCCAAATAAAGGTGCCGAGTGCATAGAAGCTGGAGAGAGATCAGCCTGTGAGAAGAAACTAAAATCAGCGTTCATGTACATATCACCAAAAAGCTGCAAGAATAATCAAGGTCAGGATCAAAACCTGTTGCCCTGTGGGGTGGACAGGAGGCATAGAAGGATAAGGCATTCCAGGCGTAGCAGATGAATTCCATGCATTGATTGAAGGTATAACTGTAGCAGTGGATAGTCCCCCTGTTGAACCCCCAGACTCATGACCATACATAGATTGTCCATATGGGTCATGATCATGACCATACCTCGGCCCAAAATCTAAAGGTTGATTGCCAGGATCAGTTGTTGGCTCAGTTGATGAGTTGTTATATGCATAGTGAGGTTGTTCAATGGACATTGATCTATCATTAGGAGATATTGATGGTTGGACTTGGTGTTGCGGAGCTGGAGCAAAATGCATATGTGATGGTTGATAAGACTGTCCGTTCATATCTCTTGGCTCTTCTTTACCTGCAATTCAAACGTTAAGTCACCCACTGAGGTATGCACTGTTGCAGTTTCTTAATGACATTAATTCAGAAGTTATAAGTGCATGAACTTTCTGACAAAAGGGTATACAATTTTACTGTACTTTTTTCTAGTAAAGAAATAAAGAGTGCATTTTTTTTTACAAGTGATCCTGGATAACTAAGATACCGCATTGGATTCTTAGGATTTGATGCTTGATTCTTTAAATTATTTAATTATACAAAAAATTGTTGTTCTTTTAGCAATACATAGATCAGAAGCAGTATTATCCAGGTATTAAGGTTATTTAGTTCTAAATAATATTGTGAAAATGAATCACAAAACTTAATTCTCTTCCTCCTCTAGATTCTTCCAGCAATTATTCTTGCAAACCCCATTATTCAAGAATCCTACCCAGTCTTCACATAACATAATTTTTTATGTCAACATGAAAGCAAGGTATCTGTAATACTTTTGGAAAAGAAAAATAAATACTTAGCATGGCGGTACCCAAAGAACCAGAGGAACAAAAATAAATAGTACAAAACCAGAGAACAATAGAATCAGTAGGTTATGGAAATAAAGTAAGAAAAAGAAGCGACCAATTTCACAATATAGTATATTAAGGATGCTAATCTATCCAAACCCATTCAGATATAACCACTGTGTATTCGTTCAAGCTAGTTTGATTAAAGCCAATGAAAGCTTGTGAGAGAAACATATCAAACAAGCATAATGACCAAGCCTCTAAATTAGTCAGACTTGGAGCTTCAAAAGAGGTTAGTCATATTTTTTGGCAAGACCTTTCTGGGAAAAATTCTTCAATTTAACAATAATTGTCAACTGGGCATGCCCGGGTACAACAACAGAAGCTCCTTCACATGGAAGTATGGGACATGATAAACTTACAAGGTAACTCATTTCGCCCGGAAGTGGTACAACTTACAACGTGCCAACGTGGTCGTAGACTTCAATAACTTTTGTTCAAAAGAAGCCTTATAAGTTAGTACTATTTAATGTATGGATGCCCCATATAGAAAAGAAAAATCAGACACTTTCACATGTTACAATCCATGTCCCAGCTTCACAACCACGTCATGTTAGTTAGACCCATCTTTGTTGCAGCTGTAGCAAGCTCTTTCTTTAAAATGCAAAATTCTAGTCAATCTTAAATATTGAGCAGTGTATGATATTATTATTAGGTACTTTCAACTATCAATACTTGTGGTCCATAAGCAATCTGACTAGCAGGACATTCCCCTCCCTTTCACCATCCTAATAATTTAAACAATAGAAACAAAAGAACAAGGTACTCATGATCTGTTTTTATTCACAAAGCATGTTTGACGATACTTTTTAAGCACCACATGTAAGCTTACACAGTCACCTCATGGTTAAGATCATATGCATTCAAATCATACATTTGACTTGCAAAAATGCACCTGCTAAACTCTTAGCTTGATACAAAATGACATTTCCACACTACAAGTTATAAACACTAGAGCTAATGAATAGTTATCCACTAAGAGGAGAACATCAAGAACACGACAAGCTTAAAGGCCAACAAGGGAAACTAACGCAAAATGAACCAAGCAACTGAGTAAGAAAAGATTTGACATCACCAACCATTCATCAGTAAATGAGCTAAGATAACTACCGGTTTATTAAAACCCAGATGTACTTTAATCAGTAAATGAAAAGATTTGACATCACCAACCTCTCATCATTGGTCAACTAAGGTTTCTATGATTTAACCATCTCAAGTCCAGATAAATTTCATGCTATTATTTTACGATATTGTAAATTTTTTGATGATATCGTAAAAGGTAGTGCGACCTCCCAAGTATACAAACACCATTCAACATTCATGAAAACCATGTACACCCAAAGAAGACTCCGGCTTTCAGGTTACAGGCTATGTTGTTCCACATTAATCAACTCAGCACTTACAAAATTAAAGGGGGTATAATGCAAGAGAAGATTTAAAAGATGCTTATATTAACATTCTGAGAAAAGGAAGACAATATAGGAATATAATTTCTATGGAAGCAGTTCTTCAAACAAGCTTCACGTGCTAAATCAAAGACATCAGTTAACTCGTTACCTGCAACAGAAGAATAACTAGAAGGTACCTCCTGCGGATAACCTGATGAACTTATCGGTCCATTATCTTGATGAGGATATGCAGCAGCTGAGTTCGGCAAATTTCCATCTCTGGCAGGATATGAAAATTGTCTATCAGAGGCATATCCAGAATTAAATGAGGGCTCCTGCAACTGGTTTGCAGGAGGCCTAGGTGGCGGTGGAAAAGATGGATACTGTTGATAGTTGGCCGGAGGATGTGAGTTTTGCTGATACTCTTGGTAAGGAGGATCCGGATTCTGTGAATATTGACCCTGATAGTTTATTTCTTCTGGTCGATTAGCGGGCACTGAATGTGGTTGTTGTTGTTGTTGCTGATCATCTGTGACAGTTTTCGAAGCTGCCCATGCTCTAGCCCTAGCAGCCCAATCATCTTCATTTTTATTTTGAGCTACAGTATTAAAACATTAACACAACAATCAGCACATGTTCTTCTACTCTGATCGCTACGTTCATACATATACAAATCAACATTGTTACTTTTTTTAGTATCAGAATATCAATGTCAATTGCACATTACGACCATAACAAAAAATGAATTGTCTCTTCCTTATATTTCAAGTGTATTTAGGTAAACTTCTTAAATATCTTATGCGTCTTCAAATAGCTCAAATTAGTAGTTTAAGCCTATTTCATTTTCTTCTTCATAGATAAGCTAATAATCCCTCTACATAAGTCATACTCAAAACACTTTCAAGAGCTTATTGTGTTAATAAGCTCCATATCACAATAAGCTCACTTAAATACCCCGTTCGTTTTATTATGTGTTACACCTTTCATCACAATACCACGTCTATTCTCACAATGAGTGTTGTATCAAAATGCCAACTTATCAAATAACAATAGCACACAATTTACTAAAACCTCATGGTAAGTAATATTACGAGATTTACTCAAACTCGCATAATCTCATGTTGTCTCTCTCACAATGAGCGTTATATCAAATAACCATAGAATATCAACTAAACAACTTTCACACAATTAACTAAATTCATGAACGAACACATGCTTTTGGTGTTTGGAATATATGCATTAATACTGTTAAGACATTCATTCATAGCAAGTGTTATATCAAAACGCTAAACGACCTCAACTATCACACAATTATCTAGAAAACATAAACGACATATAACGAACCTGAATAATCCCAGCCTTGATGTCCCCAGCTTGCGTTGTTCCACTCCTACAATCATCAATAACTATTAATCAACACTCGTTATTTAACAATGCTCAAAACTTATACATTTAGCAGTAGCAATAGTTGTTTGTTCTATAAAGTGTTTAGTAATGTAGTCGTATAAAAGAAGTTTTTAAACAGAATATAAAAGCTAAACGCTTTTAACAAACATAATAATTTAAACGCTAAATGCTCTTAAAAGCTCGTCGCATATATACGACATTTGTTTGGCAACGAGTGTATAGCCTTTATATTTTGTTTAAAGGCTCCTATTTAAAACGTGTCGTTTCATTTTCATAATCCACTTAATAATTATACAGCTACACTCCCAAACGTTTTCGGCTAATATTGCGAAACATTTAAACCTAAATATAAATAAAGCACGTGTGTAATTAATTAATTAGGGTTTACCTGATTAACATTAGGATAATGAGCTTGTGGTGGAGGAGGTCTAGGGTGAGAATAATTGTACGGAGGTGGAGGAGGAGGAGCGGCGGCGTAAGGCGGCGGTGGATGAAGGTGGTGATCGGCGTGTTGAGGAGGCCAGTTTTGGGGTGAGTGGTACTGGAATTGACCGGAGTGCCACGGCTGTTGCGGTGGTGGAAGTGGTGGTTGTTGTTGTTGTGGATCGGACGGTGGTTGTTGTGGTGGTGGTCTGGTGTATCGGAAGTCCATATTGACGGTGTGTTAGGGTTTTAAATTTTAATTGTAACTTATATGATGGAGATGTGACGGCGTTAGCGAAGGTGATGTTTCCGGTGAATAGAGGTGAGAGATAAACGAGAAAAAGAGTGTAGTGGGAGAAGTATGTAGTTAAAGTAAGTTACACTTACCTTCCTTTAACTTTTTATAAACTTTCATTCAGTTAACGTGAGTCAAATTTAAAAATTAAGCCATCTATTTAAAGAAACTTACATTATTTTAGAAAAACTTAAAAATTCAATCATCTATCCAGGAAAACTTACATTATTTTCGAAAAACATATGCAAAGCTGGAAACTATTAACACACTATTAATACACATCGAAAACCGGGTTGACCCGGGTCGCTTCAAACTGGGTGGGTTGACCGGTTTAATTTAACCATTTTTTTTACCCAATCTGGCGGGTTGACCGGTTTAATTTGACCCATTTTTTTTTTAATTTGACCCGTTTTTCGATCGGAACGGTCTCAACCAGTTGAACCCTCTAAGTCGAAACGGGTTTTAAAACATTATGATTAATCCCCAAATCCTCAAACTTTTATTATTTTGAGTTTATAGCCCACAAACTTTTTTTATCAATGAAACTATCTACCGCTATAAAATTTCGTTGCTATGCACGGGTACTCGTCTAGTTTCATTATATGTTTGATTATCTTCTTACTTTTTTAGATCTTCACAAGTGAAAAAACTGGCGGTTTATATGAAGAGATATAATGACCAGAATTTATATATGGGTAAAAGGATAAATAGACAAAAGATGTAAAAGGATATAAAACCAAACGTAATAGGAAAAAAAACAATGCATCCATCTCCTGGCAAACAAAAAAAACAAAAAACATGTCTCCCCTATTACGGTGACCTTCGCAAGATGCGCCTTGCATCGTAATTTAGCAAGACTCGGTCGACTGCACGACCGAGTTGTGTGAGTTTGTTGTGTGTATGTGTGTTTATATTTTATGTTTTTTTGTGGGATATATTTTGATTTTAGTTGTGAAGTTGGTTGTAACGAGAGAAAGCTGAGTTGACGTTGATGTAGTAGTAATAACCGCAATCGTAAGGCTTTCTTATTAAATAGTGTAAGAATAAACATTTAAAAATAGAAAAGAAATGCAAATAAATAAATAATTAGTAAGAGACGATTAACAAGATATCAAAGTTTCTTTTTAAAGAAAATAAGCGACTTGAAATGTAAGGTTGTTTTTTATTTCTCGTTTATGCTTGATCCACGGTGTTTTTTATTTAATTTATAAATAAGCTTCATATTATATTTCTCGTTTATGTTTGATCCACGGTGTTTTTTTATTTAATTTATGGTTTTAGATCTTTTGACCGAGTAATATATGAAGTTTGAATTAATATTTAAACTGCTTAAAGAAACTTTTCAATAGGTTGATGTGACCACTTGAGCAGGAATTCAACCTCAAACCTTACACATTTTAGTAATGTTAGTCACAAACTTTTTGTCACTAGAGCGCCGAGCAAATTTTAATAAACATCTCTATAATCTAATCTCAAGCTATAGTTTTTTATGTGATCATGTAAGTAAATAAAAAACTATCAAAAAACTAGTAGTTACAATTGTAATTACCAGCATAACTATAAATGACAATTAAAACCTAAAACAACAACCTTCCAGCATACTTCCAACGAAACTAACTATAATGTCTCCTAGAAGATATATATGGATATTTTGAAAAAATATTATCAAACAAGTTCAAGCACAATATCATGTAAATTAAAGATGAATCAGTCACCAAACAATGTCAACTTGTTAACTGTCTCTTAGCAATTTTGGCAACAATGGAGTTACTTTGCAGTGAAGAACCGATTACAATTTGGTTAAAAAAAATAACTTATACAATTACAACAATTCATTCTGATGAATCTTCAAAAGTATGATCCAATCATGAATAACATTCATTCTTGTGAGGGTGAAGAAGCTTCAAAAAGGGTCTCCCTCGCCTCTATATAAATCGAGGGAATATGCATTCCGTTCAATGATCACATATTGATGGTCTTATACTGTATTGTTGATTGAGCATAAAGGAGAACCAACGTACATACAGACAACTAAAATCATAAATGATATGTTTCTATTGTCATCCCACAGCATTGACTTGTCTTCTTGTTAATTGTGCGTACAACCCATCTTTAAGAAGTAGTTCTCTGTGATTGCCCATCTGAATTCACAAGCGTTTAAATCATTTATATGAAGATGGGTCGCTTCAGTTGCATTTGTTAAACGGCTTGAGCAGGTTATATGAAATGAAATTTGTGTATACTCTATATTCAAATGCTTATGTATTGAATCGTTTTATATAAATAAATTAAATTTAATCATATTTAATAAATAAATTATTTATATAACTTAAGATTTGGTGATAATGATGGTTACAGTGTGTACCTCAATGATCTGACCATGGTCCATAACGACTATTCTATCTGCTGCTTGTACGGTTGAAAGCCTGTAGGAAAACGTTGATCAGCCTTTTAAACTATAAATCAAGAAGCAAACAGATGATATTGTTTTGTATCCTCTTATGGTGTAGAAGTATCTACCTGTGTGCAATTATAATGATAGTCCTCTTAAAGTTTTCTCCAGCAGCACTAAGTACACCCTACAAGATCCAAGAATATAATGGTCAGAAACTGAAGGTTGGCGGATAATAATCCAATTCTTAATTTACCAGAAATCTTTTCCTTGATCAAAAACTAAAAAAGGAAACCATCGAGACCTTAATATTGTATTCACTCTCTGCATCCAAAGCGCTGGTAGCTTCATCAAGAATCAAAATGGATGGGTTCCTAAGAAGTGCTCGAGCAATCGCAATTCGCTGTTTCTGTCCTCCGCTAAGCAAATCATCATCGACAATCGTTTTATAGCCATCAGGTAGTGACGAAATGAAGTCATGAGCATAGGCCTGTTTGGCTGCCTGTTCAATATCCTCTTGAGTTACATCTTCTGTGCATCCATATGCTATATTCGATCTCACATCCATCCGAAATAGCTTTGGTTCCTGTTCCATATACGTAAGTACGTAACTAACAATAGTAAGTGTTTTTCTCATGGGATTATTGCATAAAAAAAAAAAAAAAAAAAAAAAAAAAAAAAAAAAAAAAAAAAAAACGGTATCCAGCTTTGAGATGATTTTTATTAAAGATAACCATCTTTGTTTTCACCCATTAAAAAGGTGACCAATTTTCAAACATTTTTACATAGGAATTTTTAACCTTTGCTGTAAATAACAGGTTTTATGGGTGCGTATCAGAATAAAAAGTCCACTTGGTCAACTACCAACACGACATCATTTTGACCTGGTAAACCTTTATTGCTTTACCTGATATAAAAAATAATAAACTTTGAAGCTGTCCTTAGAACTTTTAAAAGTTGGTGAACATAGAGATGCTTGCCCAAACAAAATCTTATCAAAGCTAGTTACCTTTTTGTGCAATAAACCCTTTTTTATCACAGAAAAAAATTCATGTGGAGTATTAAAAAAAGAACCTGGCCAACATATCCGATTCTTTCTCTAAGCCACTTGATGTCCAAATCTTTTAAAGGAGACCCGTCGATCAAGATCTACACGAACACTAAACACATTAGTTTAAGGTTAGTGTTAATAGCGACAGGTCAAAGTGACCAATTTTTGTATTAATAGCGACGAATTGTTGTGACCCAAAACACATTTCTTTGCATAACTATACTTTATTAATAACTTGTTAAATATGATTACAGAAAACTAAATGATTTCAATAAAAAAAAAATATGCGTTTAAATAAAAGAAATCAGGAGGGTTTATTCATGATACACTTATGGTGACTTCCAACCCATATGACTCGTTTACTTATAAAACTCATTGATTTTACCCATTGACCTTTAAGAGATAAAAACATAACCCGACTCGACCCATTCATAAGTACGTGGTTTAAAACTGCAGCCTCAATAATATATAATGTGTTCCTAAGTTGATATGGAATATCAACTTAGGGGGAGAACAGGTACCTGGCCACATGTTGGTTCATAGAGACGAAGAAGAAGATTCACTATTGTGCTTTTCCCACTACCACTAAGACCAACCTAATAAACATCATTACACAGCATTTATTCTTTGAAGCAGTTGTTTAAAAACCAAATATAAACAGATAGAATCATAGACTTACTTACAAGTGCAACTACTTCATAAGGATCCACGGCAATGTTTATATCTTTTAATACATGCGCCTGCTCAAATGTTTCAAATATGATTGTTGAATTCTAAATCCGGCCAAAATAGGCTTTTGTGTATAAAAAATGGAAAGTCAAACTTATGTTGTTAACTATTTTTTTTGGGAGAAAGATAACGAGTGCTATGAGACAAATTAGATGCTTACTGTTTCCCTTGATGAATAGCTAAATGAGACATTCCTAAATTCAATACGACCTTTCAAGGTTGGCAACTTTGACCCTGTGACAATCAATAGACACTATTAGCTGAAATATTAAGCAGTGGTTTAAGGCATTAGAATAAGTGCTTGCCTTTGGATGTGAACTGATCACTGGGCGCAAAATCCATCATTTGGAATACTTTTTCACTTGCACCAACAGATTGCATTAACGACGATAAATTGTCACCCACAAACCATGTGGAGTAAATCAGCCATTCACTGTACAACACGAACTTTGTAAGTTGCTCAGCTGTTATATGACCAGCCATAATGGACATGCCTCCCATCAGCACAGCAATAACCTATAAATTGGATGTTCAAGTAAATCACATGTTAAACTCTAGACCTTTCATAGACAACTACCTTGAGGGGCTAAAGTCAAGCTTTTGATTTCTCTGAGAAATTTTGCCAAGGTTGCAAAAGGCGCTAGGCGCTAGTCGGGCGGTCGACCACCGCCTAGCGCCTAGGCCGCCTAGGCGGGGCCTAGGCGCTGCCTAGGCGGATTGAACTTTTCTATATAAAAATTTTAAAATTATGTATATTTGATATAAAATCTGCATATTTTGTATATTTTTAATAATTTTATTAATGTTCTTATTATTTTTAATTATATATCTTTTGTATATATTGCAAAATTTACAAGAAAACTATATATTATTAGGGCCAATATATATTTTTAATGGGCCAACATACTTTCAAATCTTCGATCATGTGTGTTTAATTGTAATTGTGGTGTTTCTATCATTATGAATCGTTCCAATTGTAAATCCAGAGGCGTATTTGGTCATAGTGTGTGAAAAGAGGGGTTAATTGCGGTAAAAAAATTCTAATTTGAAGTTTTTATAAGTGTTGACCGGGTGGTATTGGCGTTGACCGATTTGACCCGCCTAACCTAATTTGACCGCCTAGCCCGATTTGACCCGCCTAGGTGGGATGTTGACCGCCTTTTGACCAAAACGCCTAATTCGACTGCCTAGCTTCAAATCGCCACGGTAAGTGACCGCCTAGCGCCTAGGTGCCGCCTAGGCGGCCGCCTCGACCGCTTTTTACAACACTGATTTTTGCATGATACCATTATTTCAAGCAGAATATAACCTGCGTACACAATGATCTTAGCAAGAATAGAAAGAACATAACCTGCGTAGAATGGTAAAGAGTGTTGAAGCTACAATTCCAAATTCCATAAGCAGCACTCGTTCGAAAACTTATATCAGCTAGTTTTTCTAGCCAGTTCTTGTACCTATTTGCGAATAAAATACATGAATGTCAAGATCTCCCTAAATGCCTCTTAAAACCTTGACAATCAAAAACCAAAAGTATACCTTCCAAATTCGTTATGCTCAGTTCCATAAACTCGAACTGTTCGCATCAAAGAAAATGTCTCTTGAGCAACCTATGCAAGTAAAATCTACCATTTAGATACTTGCAATAAAGGGGAGAAAAATATGGCCAGTATTCTTCAGATATATATAATCAAGTTGCTTAGTACTTCATTTGCAGATGCAGTGTACTCTTGTGTTAACTTTGCTGCTTTCTTCTGGTACCTATGCAAAAGCATCAACAATCATATTTCCACACATAATCAGTGAAACTTTTAAGGAAAATACGAGAACTTACTGTCCGTATCGTAACATGATTAATGATAGAGTAGAACATATGGCCAACGTGCATAAGCCAAGTTGCCAAGACAAGAACAATAAGTATATCAAAGCCCCTGTTGCCTGAAACAAAATACTAAAATTAGATTCTTTAATTTGAAATAAGGAGAGAGGACCCTTGTACTAGTAAAAGCACCTGAAGAAGATTTCTTAATATTAAGTTAAGATCATTTCCAATGACCCGTGATACTTGCTGACAATCTGAACCTAGCCGACTAGTCAAATCACCAATACTTTCATTATCGAAATAATTTATATCCTGCAACAAAGGTGAAATTAGAGATAATCATTTCATTAAACGGAATACAACAATAATGATCAATCTTTTACAAACCTGGAGAAGAAGGACAGAGTATAATGTTTCCCTCATTCGTTTTACCTGTAGTTTACAAAGAGTCGGTTAAAAATACAGCATTTTCTTCTGAAGTAAAGTTCAAGCTAAAAAACACTACACATTTTATATTAACTCACAAGAATCATATTTGCAATGCCAAACCAGCAACCTCTTAGTCCACTGCAAATTCAAATAAATGGATAGATGTCAGTAACTTTTCAAAAAATGATTTCTATTACATGTAACATACTGAATTTAGACCAAAAACTTCAAAACTTTCCATTTGAAGTAGTTACTAATTACTAATGATATGAGGCTTTAGGTGTCATATCAGGAAACAAATTATGGTCAAAACTTACAGACACATCAGCATCCATGTCATCATTTATTGACCCGTAACCGTGTCACATTTTTGCGTTACCTCGAATCAAACTTTTTGAAAGTTCGAAGATTTTCTGGCCTGAATACAAACCAAAGTTTGGTACTTTTTTGTGCAAACTAACTTGAAGAGCAAAGAGCTATCAAAAACTACTAGTGCGATTACGAAAGACTTACAAGCTGCTAAATATAGCAAATCACATATATGGACTCATCACTTCAACCACAATCAAACCCCCACGTGAAATTTCTTTCTTACATGAATAAACTTGTAACATAAACAAGATTTACTAATTTGCATTTCATGGAAGAGGATAGATTAGACCATACAAGGTTTTAACCTGCAAATACCGGAAGTCAGAGATAGGATTATCAACATCTTCACATTTCTATAAAACACTGTAGTATTCCCACTTTGCGCTGAAAATATCGACGCTGTCATGAAATGAGGAATCGATATCTCCGTAAGCTGAACAATAACAACAACAACACAATGTCAGTAATAAAACCACATTTACATGTAAGTTTGTTTAAGCTTATTTATGGGCTTATGAGATTATGTGTTTTCGGCCTATATTTCATAAGCTCAACTTTTTGGGCTTATTTTGAAACCTGTGGGCTTATATAAGTTTGTATATAAGCTCATAAGTCCTAAACTAAGGGGGTGTTTGGATTAGCTTATTTTATGGGCTTAACAGCTTACTGAAATTTCGAAAAGCTGATAAGCTCACTTCTATGGGCTTATGATAGGTTAAGCCCATGGCTTAAGCCATGAGCTTATATTTTTCTGCTCATAAGCTCAAAAAAGTAAGCTTATCGGCTTTTCCAGATTTCAGTAAGCTAATAAGCCCATATAATAAGCTAATCCAAACACCCTCTAAGCCTAAAAGATGGTGCTTATGAAACATAAGCCGAGAATAGATAAGCTCATAACCCGATAAATAATCTTATACAAACACCCCTACATCCTTCTCAACTAATTAACCGAATATCAAACACGTAAACATTACCGCAGTCAAAATCAAAGCAGTAAACGCAGCAAAAATAACCCAACGATCAGTGGAAATCAACCCCCACATCCTTCTCAACGCCCGAACCAACGTAACCGGTTTCGCAATCTGCCCAATCTCAACTTCTTCATCAAAACTCCACCATTTTCCACCAGGCAACACTGCCGTAACTAACTTAACTAACTTCAACAACCTCTCACTCACCCCATCCACATTCACATCCACATTCTCACCCTCAACGTACGCCGCTTTCGCCTGCGTAACAAACACAAATCTCCGGTCATCTCTCCGGTCAACATTCCGGTAAAGTTTCCGGCGAGTGAATTTAATGTCAAATTTGGCGGGAAAATTGGGTTTTTTAATGTGAAAATTGGTGTGGAGTGGATTAGGGTGGTGATTGTGAAGGATTAGAGACATTTTAATTCATTTAACGGTATTAAAAAAGTTGGTTGGTTATTAGTTGATAAAATATTTGGGGTTGTGAAATGAGTGATGAGCGTGTTTGGGGTGACGTGGAAATATGGGAAGTGTGATACGGTGTCGTATTGGTGAAAGGAGAATGTAGCGTGTTGGACTATTGGGTTAAGAGTACTACTGTGTCGTTTTGGGAAGGTAAAGTGTAGCGTGAAGTGAATACTAACCACTTGTTTTTTGTTATGACTATATTGTCCTTGGGTAATATGACTTTTCCATTTTTGTCTAGTTTGCAAAGAAGCCCCTAAAGGTTTGTGATGTAAAAGTTTTTTGCTACAATGCTTTGTTACTTATAATATGGCAAATAAAGAAAATTGTTAGCCTTAATATCTATGAAAAATAAGTTCACAACTCATAAGTAGTAATTTGATGTTAAGTGCTTGAGTTAGCTTATAGGAAGCTCAATTACTATGGTATTCTTGGCTCATCAAGTGTGTAATTGTTACTCGCAATTAACCTGTGTTGGTTCAGCTTTAGCTTATAAGGTAAGTTACGATTCATAACTTCAAAGCATTGTTTGTATACATATCTCAATTCGCTTGGTTTAGGTCAATAGCTTAAGCTTTGTTAATCTCGTTTTAACAAATAAACACTCTAAAGACATGATTTACACACACTATGGAACCTTGTGTTTTGCCAACATCAATTATTGATATTGTATTATTTGTTGTACAAAGTTTAATATGTTAACATAAAGGGAAAATTGTCCAGAAATGCATCTAACTTGCTACCTTTTGCTTTTCTATACCATGAACTTTTTCCTATTGTATACACGAATTTTCTTAATCTTCCTATTGTATACATGAATCTGACGTGACATGTAGTTAATTACATAAATTTACATGAATCGTCCCTGTGGCTCAAAACAATTACACCATTCGTCCTTGAAACAATTACATAAAAGGTCCCTGTAGCTCAAGAGTTAAAATATTTGCATCGTTAGTCCTCATTAAGTTAAAATATTTGCATCGTTAGTTCTCATTGACTATTAAGTTAAAATATTTGCATCGTTAGTCCTCATTGAGTTAAAATATTTGCATCGTTAGTCCTCACTGCCACCCACCGCCACCTACCACCGCCCACCACCACCATCGCCACCCACCACCACCACCGCCGCCCACCACCGCCACCCACCAACACCCACTGCCACCACCGCCACCTACACCCACCACCGCCACCACCACCAACCACCAACCACCACCACCACCCACCTCCACCTCCGCCACCCACCACCCACACCCACCACCTACCGCCACCACCACCCACCGCCACCTACCAACACCCACCGCCACCACCCACCACCGCCACCACCACCCATCACCACCACCATCACCACCGCATCCACCCACCACCACCCACCATCACCACCACCACCCACCGCTACCACCACCAACCCACCACCAACACCACCGTCATTTCATGTTTTTTAGGGATGGAAGGAGTTCTAGTGATTAGTTTCACTCCTTATCAAACTAGGTAACCAAGAATGTTCTAGAAGAAAAAAACAATAATAATTACTGGTACGAAATGAGCTAAAGTAATATGTTGAATGTTTAGATAACTAGTTGCATTATATTTTATAGACGGTGACACTTTATATATACATTTTTTCTCGAAATGCCACATTATGTAATTTCGTCCAGGGTCCTCAAAATTTACAAAAATTCATAGACGGCCATGTAACTAATGATATTATAACTATACTTATTAAAATTTACTATAATAATTAAGTGTGATGACTTAATATTTTAGAACTTATATTTTAAAAAGTTTCAAACTGGTTTATAAAAAGTTTCAAACTGTTGTATGAACACGGATAAAAACATATGAAAATGTGAGAAAAATGGAAGAAGCGGATAAAAACGGAAGAAGCGGATAAAAACATGAGAAAAATGAATGATAACGTATAAAAACAGACGAACACTGATAAAAACCTATGAAAACATGAGAAAAACGGATGAAAACGTAAGAAAAACGAACGAAAAGGGATACAAACGTATTAATAATCAATGAGGACTAACAATGCAAATATTTTAACTCCATGAGGACTAACGATGCAAATATTTTAACGTAAGAATAGTCAATGAGGACTAACGATGCAAATATTTTAATTCAATAGTCAATGAGAACTAACGATGCAAATATTTTAACTCAATAGTCAATGAGAACTAACGATGCAAATATTTTAACTCAATGAGGACTAACGATGCAAATATTTTAACTCTTGAGCTACAGGGACCTTTTATGTAATTGTTTTAAGGACGAATGGTGTAATTGTTTTGAGCCACATGGACGATTCATGTAAATTTATGTAATTAACTCCATGTCACGTCAGATTCATGTATACAATAGGAAGATTAAGAAAGTTCGTGTATACAATAGGAAGATTAAGAAAGTTCGTGTATACAATAGGAAAAAAAATTCATGGTATACAAAAGCAAAAGGTGGCAAGCTAGATGCATTTCTGGACAATTTTCCCTAGCATAAATCACCGCGCATCATAAAAGTTGCACGTGAGACATACTTAACCATTTTTGTATTTGGTTTAAAATGAGTAAACTCACAGTAATCTTCTTGATAATGGGTAGTAAAACATAAACAGGTTTTGCCACTAATTATTGTCTATGAACGTTTACATCAATAGAATTTACTTTTCACTCATAAAAAACATTGATGAATAATGACAAACTTTATACACTGCGTACTATCAATAAAAGGGTGTTTATTAAAAGTAGCGGTGAACAGTAGCTATAACATTTGGTAACATATGTAACTGTAATTATAAATAAGTAAAATGACGTAAAATGATAAATGCATATTTAAACAGAACATGGTTATATGTGTAAAATGAATAGGTGTTACTTACGTACAAGACAACAATATGGTTATATTCATCTTTCATTTGTGGCAAAATAACTACGATATATGCACCAACTAATGCATTCATAGCAAGATAACACAAAAAACACAAAAAAATTAGCCTTCCTAAAGTTCATCGCTCCTTTGTCAAACGACCACTAAAAATCAAAATGTTCACTGCTCCTTTGCCAAATGATCACTAAAAATCAAAATATTCATTGCTTACCGCTCATCGCCTAAAAAAGCTTTACACCGCTTCGCGCAAAACATACCCAAAATCTAAGCTATAAAGTAAAACAAGTAAAACATAAAGGATTGAATTGCTTTACTCCATTATTCAAGAACACCACAAAGATTCAAGGGTATAAAAGTCTTTTACGCTAACAGAAAAATATCACCAGTCTCATTTCTCAACCGAACATCCTTGTTCCACACACAAAACCAAACACCTTCCTTCACTTCACTTCATATCCGTTACCGGAAAACATCTCCGGCGATGGCAGCCATCGGTAACCTATCACTTCTTCTCGACGTAACGTCTCCTCGAACCACCACCACTCTCCCTGACCGTACACGCTTACTCCCCTCCGACCTCATACTCACCTTCTTCAAAAACAACAATAACAACTTACACGCTTCAATTTCGTCAAAAGGCGGTATCGAGTTCGATAAGGAAGCGAACCGGACCGGACGTTTACGGAAGAAGACGAATTCGAAGTTTAACGAAGTGGATTACGAGAGTTCGAGTGATGAGGAGAATAACAACAACGGATATGATCAGGATGTTGATGACGTGGAGGCTGTTATGGATGAGGAGAGGAGGAAGAGGATGGAGTGGGAGAAGGAGATGAGGATGAGAGTTAAGGAGATTGAAGATTCTAGAGAGCTCGAGAAGAAGGCCGAGGAGTACTTGCAGAGTGGTGGTGATGATGGTGGTGAAGAAGAGGAGGAGGAGGAGACGGAGGAGGAGAAAAGGATGCGAGTGCGAAGAGAGCTCGAGAAGGTGAGATGTGATTATTTAATGGTGGTTGTGTTTTTTAGTTTATGTTTGGCAAAACTAGCGGTAGCAGCAGCATAGTGAGTAGGTTTAGTAATCTAGCGAGCTATAATTATAAAGTGTAATTTGATAGCTAATGCTAAACACTTCTTTTATTAGCGTTTTACAATAGGATCGTTTAAACAAAATCCTAAAACATTATATTCTAAAAGTTCCAAAAAAACTAGTAATAGAGGTCAAACAATATATTTACTTTTAGTTTAGGGGTAATTTTACACGTAATACTTAGAATTTTCCAAACACGCAAACAGTTGATAATGCGCTTATTACATCTTTAAACAATAGGAGAACATCCAAACACCACTGTCTGAAGCCTTTTGATATCACGTGATAAGTAATTATATCCGCAAAGACAATGGTAAACACTTCTGCAGTTCCGCAGAACGTGATGTCAAGGTTTAAAATAAGAGTTGAATCTCATCTTGTTTAATGTTGGCATGTCTTAGCTTGGATTCTGATTCCAAACCACAACCCACACTACTTCATACACAAAAATAAGAGGAATTATTTAGTGTGTGGGTAAATGTGTGGTAGGGAATGATCTACCAAGCTTGTAACTGATATCGTCTATTGAACTTAAATACAGTCTCTTTAACTCTTAGAAACGAAAACCTAGTTATCATTACTTGGCTCAAGTCTCCGGTGCATATGAAATGGTTTCTTCTACTAAAAGAAGGGATTAGTAACAAATTTGAAAGAAAATGTACTAAATGGATCTTTGTACCTTGTTGCTAATATTTGGATTTAATTGTAGTATGATACATTGAGAATTTGGCTGCTGAGTTAGAAAGGTGAATCCTTTCCAAAGATTATCAAATATGTAGGTTTATGTCTCTATAAACCACAATATCTTACCATTTGACGATAACACCATAGTTCTTGTTGTATTGGCAGGTTGCAAAGGAACAAGCAGAGAGGAGGAAAATGGCTCAATTGATGTTTGACTTGGGTCAAAGAGCATATGGAAAGGGTATGTATGGGCGTTCTATCGAGTACCTAGAAGGTGCTCTCACAATCATACCAAGGCCCACTTTGTTTGGTGGGGAGGTTAGTCTATTTAATTGATGTCTGATACCATCCATATTTGGAATACTCATGTCTCAGTGTGGTCATAAAATGTGTTGTTCGTTTGGTATTTCCAGATACAGATATGGCTTGCTATGGCTTACGAAGCTAATAACCGCCACAAAGATTGTATTGATCTTTACCGGAAGCTAGAAAGTAGTCATCCTAGTCTCAGTATTAGACGTCAAGCTAAAGACTTGCGGTATATCTTGCAAGCTCCTAAGCTTAAGATATCACAGGAAGAGATGGTTACAATTCCACTTATTGGTTCCAGCTATGATAGGTGAGTGACTGAGTTCACTACTTCATTTGTTAGAATGTATGCATTGTATGATAAAATCCGGTAATATCATGTAGTACGTACTTTGATGCTATCAGAATCTTGGTTAATACAGAGTCGATTGTTGAATGATGCAACTTAGTTTACGATACGTCGTTGTAATATTCCATTTTCTAGGCAGAATTTGAAGTTAGAATGACCTATTTCAGCATTAACACTTTTACTGTCTATTGAAGTTATATAGGCCAGACGATGATCTTATCTCCTATTTAACAGAGAACGTTTGAAGGCATTTAACCAGTAGCTTAATTTTCATGTAGCAAATTAAAGATGCAAGTTGGTGGCATTCACCACGCGATTTTTCTAATTTGCTTTGTAGCAGGCAACTAATAATGGTAACGGGTCAATTTGGTTTGTTCCGGAAAACTTATTGTCCAATATTTCAAATATTATATGGAGTAGATAACAGGATCATATATAAAACATAACCTGTTTGACCCTAAAAACATGACCTGTATCAACCTATTTATAAGTATACGGGTCGAATTGCCATTTCTAACGAACATATAAATGCAGTTATGCAGGATCTTGGAGTGATAAAAACAAGGACAGGGATGATAGAATTAACCGATCGACAACCAATCAAGTCTCATCAGGTAGAGACTACCTTGGCGACTTTCTGGTATGGCGACCGCCAGGCGATTTAGCAAAAAACCAGACCTTCTGGGCGGCTTTAGTACTGTGGGTTGCACTGGTTGGGGCAGCCCTCTTTCTCCAGTAATGAAGTCGGATCTTTTGGCATGGTAAATTTGTTGTGCATTTTCTTGTTGAACATATTTCTATAGTATCGTCATTGTGTATATGTATGATGAAATCTGTAATTATTCTTGTGTCTGGTTAATTTATAGTCATATAATCCTATCCAGTTCGGTAAGGTCTGTGTAGGATCATAGACTCCTAGTGGACTCTTTCACTTAATATATGTGTGTTGAAAAGCCTCTATAGATGATAATCCCTTTGATCTTAAACCACAATAACTTTGAAGAAAAATGATATCTTAACGCATGATATTTGCAGTTTAACAATTAGTATTGATACTCTATATTAGCTAGATGCTTCGTGTAGCGTCGTCTTAGTATTTGCTATAGCCATTATAGACATTTGAAATGTGTATAATTCATTGGACTCAAATACGTAGTTGCAAGAATAAAAATAACGCTTTGAAAGTACTAGCATCGATCTCGCTCTCACTATCTTAGTCAGAAAACATTAAAAAGAAAATAAGCACAAAATACTCGTAAATTAGTATTTGCTTTCATTACGAATGACTCTAGAAGTACAACAAACATGTTATGTTATTTGAATATTAAATAACATGCAACCTGAAGCCTTCAATGAAATTTCACTACTCAGTCACGGGTCTAGTAATCCCCTTGGGATAGTAAGTAAAAACTCTTTGAGTCCGGGGCTTCATTGTAGATTCGCGTTTCTTCTCAAGATTATTGAACATTTCTACAAGTTGTTGCTTGGCAGATTCTGTAACAGAAGACTGACAATAGCTATGGATAGCAAATTTACACTGTAAGCACTTGAGAATGAACTTGGATTGCAATTTGAGCCCGCATTTGGTGCAATCACCGTCGATTCTTGTTCCCACACCAAATGACAGAGAATGCTCGTGATCTTCAATATCATGTAAATCACCAAATTTCATATTAATAAACTTATAAACAAGATCGTCATCAGAAGAATTAAGACCTTGTTCAGACGTGAGTATTAGCGTTGAACAAGCAGAATGGATTGACTGGTCACAATCTGAGCAATGATAAAACCACTTCTCAGGATTAAGATCCTCCTCACAAACTTCGCAGAAGTATTGACCCTTGTGGGTCTCAACTGGGGAGTAACTTAGCTTCAAGGGATGCTGGTCATACTTATGCCTAATTGTCTTAGGCAAATTCCAAGCACACAACATATCCAGACAGAAATCCTCTTTTTCAGACATATAGAATGTCATACCTTCAGAAATAATGTTATGACATGCACCACATGTAAAATGGTTGTTTATTCTTCTTTTTTGTGAAACACGATCCAAATATGGGATATTTGGTTGTGCTTCATGTGTAAAAATGGATGGTGCAATTCCACAATGAACATCGATGCAGTATTCACATGAGTCACAGCTGTATGCAAACCCATTGCAAGGTAAACGACAAACTCTGCAACAAAACAGATAACAACTCTGCCGAAGAACAAGTGTATGCTCGTGGAAGGGTTTCTTCAATTCAGGGACTAGTCGAGCACACGACTCATGGAGAACAAAGTTGGAACACCCCTGTGAACACTTGTAAAAGGGCATTGCTATAATTGGCCTCACGCATCCATCACATAATAGTTTAACCCTCTTCATTGGGTCATGGAGAGACATTGATTCAACTCCCAGGGTATCATTGTCGTCGTTGTTCTGAATCAACACTAGTGGATGCTTATGGCTGAAATGTTTGAGGTAACAATTTTCATTTTTTACTTCATTCAAATATACATAAGCCATGTATTCGGGAACATGGTGTGGTAAAACGCTGTACGATCCATAAGGGAGTGGTAGGTTGAAATAGACAGTTAGAGTGTATATACCCATCATCCTGTTGCTTCCACCTGTATCTGATACATCTAAAAACAGAATATAGTCATAAGCAAAGCCTTCTATACATTCTAAGATATGGAAATAAGGAAATAAGTAAAATCATATTCTTTGCATAATTACCATTTAAGAGTTGAAGATCACGTGTCGCACAATTTATATGGACGTTGAACCTGCATTTACTGCATTCGTAAAGCCAGTTTTCATTGTATATTTCCCTTTTACAAATCCTGCATCTAAAACCATATAGTTGATCCGAGAAGGAATAGGAAAGAGTGAGCATATGAGAATGAAGAGATTCAACTGATAACTTTATCGGAAGGGAAAGACAATCAGCGTTGACTATAAAGTTATGGCAAGTGTTACAATGATAGAAATTCCCTTCATGTTCCTTCCCGCAAGCAAAACACGTGCTTAAAATAGGGTCGACTGTAACAGAGGTTAATGAGTGTGGATGGGCAGGGTGATAGACCGTCTTTTGCTCCTGAAACGTAGCACAATGTAGATCGATTGCATAATCACAAATAGAACAATGATAACAGATGCCATCTGGATGGTCAGTTAGACAACCACCACACCTCCAGTTGGTTGTCCGTTTTTTAAGAATAAGAATATGAGAAAGGTGGGCCGGGGATCGTAAGGATGTGCATATTTCTGCACAGAATTTGTGGAGCGAGTAGTTGCATGACATGCTGCTGCACTTGTAGTAATACCGGTGGTACCAATCGATTCCTAGGCCACACCTGTCACATATACACTTAAACTTTTGCATAGTGATCAAATCATTGTCGTCAACATCGTCATATAGGTCTAAGTCTTGATATATAAGTTGCAAATCTATGAGATCGAGTGGATGCTCATGTTGGATTTCGTCAAGGTGTAGCTCCTTCAACTCCATATCTTTTTTATAACAAAGGAAAACGTCATTTCAGATCGAAATGGAAAAGTCTATTGTTTGTTAGAAACAGAGTAAATCAACCCGAAATCTCATGAGCTAATCTCCAATACGGAGTAATATTTAGTTCCAAATATATATATATATATATATATATATATATATATATATATATATATATATATATATATATATATATATATATATACTTGATAACTTAGTATTTGACAAAAATCAAATTGGACCATAGTAGAGCTCAATTTGGCCGCGTGACAAAATTGAGCTACCTAGTTGATCAATAAAGATCAAAATTGGATACTCAATTGATCAAAATTGGCTCAAATTTGTTTTTCATGAAATATGAATCTTAAAAAGGGAATGGGCACTTTATAAACTTTTTTGGTTGAATGTAAAATAGCGTTATACTCCGTATTTTGGTAAATATAATTTAACGTCAATTCAAAAACCTTTATACATAATATATCAAAAAACTTTATACTATAATCTTATATTAATTAATAATTTCATTTTTATGGACTTAAATGTGGAATTTTCAGTTTCTTCCTTTTTAATAATCTAATAAATTTAACAAATACTTCTTAGACCTTATAATGAAAAAAAAAATAAAAAATGCTATCGTTATTATTATTATTATTATTATCAGATTAAATTAATCGTAATGTCCCAAAATTTTGTATCTGTACGAGATGAGAAATATCAAAATGAAACCACGTGTTACTGTGATATACAAATAAATACACGAAATTGCACGTATAACAACCTCATATGGATGATTATTTAGTAATTTACTATTTAAATTATCACACTCTCTCCGTCTCAAAATTTTTGTCATGAGAGAGAAATCACAAAGTTTAATAAAAGTAGAGCCACTTTAATTTTCAACCACTAAAATATAATATTCTTTCATTATATTCTCTAGTTTTTACTTAAGGAAAATGGATAATTATTTTGAGACATAAGGAAATATGAATAATAATTTTGTGTCGAAGTGAGTATAAGGTTTATAAGAAGAACCTTTACACAAGGTTATAATGCAGCGACTCATGATAAGTATTAATCGTATTCTTTTCAAAGTTTAAGTAAAGATTAAACAAAATATATAAATTATTATAATTATTTTAAATAAAAGTACACAATATATCAAAAATTCGTGTGTGCTATATATAATAAATTTGATCATGTTTAAATCTCATGCGTGCAGGGCTTATAATTAGTATAATATCTCAAGTATACAACTTAACATAATATCTCAGATCTTCAAGTATGCATGATATGATGTTTGAATAGTAGCAACTGCAATATACAACTTAACTATATAAGAATGTAGTAAAATCTGATAATCATATATGGCACCTTGCAACCTAACTACATGAGAATATAGTTATTAAAAAAAAAAAAAAATGCTTGGAACCAATGAAAAGATTATAAATGCGTACCTTACTGACTAAGGCCTGAGGGAGGTTATAGCATGTAACCATAATTTCTTTAATATATATGATTGGCCAATTGGGTGACTTCCAACTTCATATGGTATATTTGGTTTATGAAGTAAAGAAAAGAATGATCACTATCATGCTTTGCTTAGTTGTTGAAGAAAGAATGCTGTTTAACTTCGGGCTTTTTTTTTTTTTTTTTTTTTTTTTTTTTTTTTTTTTTTTTTTTTTAATCAATCAATCTTCGAATACACACCGCGCGTGTTGGAAAGTTGCTTCATACATCATACGTGAATCAGAATACCGATAATATTTTGCTGAACCTCCTCAAAGTAAAACTCAAGTTTGTTTAGTGAATGAAATTTATTTCAATTATCTCTCTAAAATTTTCAACCTAGGGAATAGCTAGAAAATTGAGCCGAAAATGCGGTTTGTTGTATAAGGCTAGCCACAATGGGCCGGAGGAAGATCGGTCGAAAAAATTTTGTGACCGAAGTTGACATTGGTCGAGCCAATGTGGAGGGTGGGTGAAAGATCGGTCGCCGGTGGCAAATGCAAACATCGGTCTAATTTTCGATCAAATTTACGCACACACAAAACACAAACAAAACCCCCTTTTTTTCCTTTGATATAAAATAAAATACATGGGTCATCGACTGTGGCACATGGGTCATGTCTGGTCACCCGAAAAAAAAAGCTAATGTGGCAGCCGAAAAACAGGGGTGACCTTGGTCACCATTTTGCTTAGCTTAATGGTCTTGTATCAAATTTAGTCAATGCATCCTATCATGTTTGCCAATGAATTTAGTTGCGTTTCATAAACAAATAAAAAAGGTTTTATTGAGTAAAGGTTTTACCCGGTAAAATACCTGAAGTTTAAACCAGTAGTTAGAGTTAATTTTCTTTTCAATTGAGTTCCAGTAAGACTTCATTTATAAAAGAATTTAAGTCATCCTAAAATTTATTACGCCAACACATACAGCCGCACGTTTTTGGATTTGTTTTAAATACGACTATGCGGATCTAAACTAATTTCTAGAATAAAACAAATGTAGGGTAGCTTGGCATGCCCAACCGAACAACATGTTTATATGATGGAAAAAAACAATATAAATATTTCTAAATGACTATAGACAGTGATTTACATTATAAATTATATTACCATACAGGTGTTTGTTTGTCTCTTATCTCATCATGTAATTCAAGTTTCTTGTTAGCTCATCTTCAAATAATATGATCAAACATTTTTTTTTTTTAATGTTAAAGGCCTGATGTGATTGCTTGCACCATATGAATGCAGAGAATGACTGAATGGTGATGATATAGGCTGTGGACATTCCATGAAATTGACAAGGCTTATGAACTTGGGCTCAGGGGTGGACCTAGTAGGGTTGGGTGCTTAACTACTCCTAATCAGCTCATTTTATTCATTAGTTATATAACCAATAAGTTAATTTCTTAATAGTATTTGTTATTAGCACCCCATATTTCCAATGAAATTTCGAACAACTTAACAATTAGATACAAGACCAAAATAAATTTACTTGTCAAGTTAAGAAATATAGATTTTTTTGGAGCAATATTTATTATTTATTATTATATTTTTTTTTTTAAAATTCGGTCTCCCTTAACTTCAAATCCTGGCTCCGCCCTTACTTGGGATAAAGTGCAATCTAATGCATGAACTTTGGGGTAAATTGCACTGTATCAATGCAGTAAATGGTGATCAAGGTTATAAATAGCGCGAGACGTGACTTGGTGTGACGGCATGACCGAGACTCATGTTTTAGCGGCCAAGGCGAAGCTTTTACGTTTATAAGGCGTGACATAAAGTGACACAAAATATGAAAATATTTATATATTTATATTATATTTCATAGAGTTAGGATCAAATAAGAAGTAACCACAACCACACATTCTAGATGCATCTAAAAAAATGGATGCATTTTTATTCAAATTTTCCCTCCTACATTAAAATGTGTGGCTAGAATTACTTCTTACCATTCTTATTTTAATTATTCTTCTTATTGGATCCCTTCCCATATTTCATATATATCAAGTTTACAAAAAGACGTGACATAAAACGACATAACGCTTGACGTGACGACATGACCGAGCCTCACGCTTTTGTGGACCGTTTGCGCGCAACAACAAAAGAAGCACCTATATGAATTTCAATTGGATACAAAAAAAGATAACGAAAGCATTTTATGACACCTCAACAGAGTCCAACGAGTCCATTGAGTTATGCATAGCAATGTTATGACACCTAAATTTACAAACGTAGTTTTTAAAAGAATCGGCTTTACAATTTGAAAAGGCCTAGTAACGCAGTTTGTTGCTCGCTTGCCTTGCACTTATATGTAAGTCGAAAGAATTAATATACAAATAAAAATTCAATTAAAAAAAATGTTGAATGAGTAAAAAAAATAAAAAGCATTTAAGTAATTTGGTCAAAAAGTATTGGCCTATTCTATGTAAATCATAGGTACTTTTGCTAGTCAATATAGTTACTCTTGGATTAGTTTCCCAATTACATTAAACAACATATTTATTTATAAATACATTGGCCCCTAGCCCGCAGATATGTTACCGAGATATCTCATCATGTCAAATACACAAACAGCGACTAAAACGCATGTTACATGATCAGTTCGTTCGGCTTAATTTTTTAATATCTTTAACAATAATCGTCACAATACCGGCCTTATCTCAATTCCTTCAACAAGAAGCCCTCCTTTCAAGTGAACACCATCGACTTCTCTTAAGCTCATTTTAACTTCTTTCTCACCGAATCCCTCGTTATAGAATTCACCCAATTCTATCTCCAACCATCCATCATTTCGCTGACGACAAACCCTAGAAACATCTTCTTGATTGTATGTTAAATTTAAATCCTTTTTAGGATGCTCAAAGGAACGCTTGCTACGTTCACTATGGGACAATAATATTGTCCCTCGTGAGCGAAAATCACCAACTTCAACTAAAACCTCGAATGGTAGAACATCTAAACCATATGCACGATGATGAGCTACTTTCACAATGAGACATGCTCTATACATGGTTTTCGGTGATAAAATGTGTGTGCTAATCTTCCCTTCTACTTTGAGGCAACTTGTCATTATAAGCTCCACACATTCGCTGAATCTAAAAAACAAGACATGTTTAGTTCATAAATTCAGCTTAGGTCTATAGGAGTATATTTATATATAAATATGTTTATTAGTTAGTACTCCGTAATTACTAACCTGGATTCAACAACGGGTTTCCAATACCAAAACAAAGGATTGGCTGACCAAGCTATGTAGAGCTCTCTTGCACTTAACATGTAACATTTTTTACCGGTTGCTTTGTCAATTGAAAACGCCTACGATGAAAATGGAAGACTCCAACAACTCAGAAGCACAGTCATACACATACGCAAACCATAGACGACCTTGAACAACAAAAACAAATATAGAAAACCCATAGCTAACAGTTATATTGTTTACCTTGAGGCCACCATCAATGAGAAGAGGACTAGAAAGTTTATAAAACAACTCCTTCTTAGATTTATACGTCATAGGACACACACTTTGCGATAAGATTTCTTGGTAATCAGGTGGTAAGAACTTATCCCACAACACATCCGACTCTGCAGCGTTCTTGAATATTGAGGCTAGCACCATCGACCGACATGCGTCACGAGGCGATCCAAAAGATATTATGTGAGTTATGCAATCTTCAGGTAAACGCTCCATGTCTGTTTGAAAACTTGAAACTAATATAATAGACTCTATATGGAAGGCTTGTTTTACTTTCTTTAGACAATATGAAGACATAACTTGGGGATATGAAGACATATTTATATATGCATGTTTGGTTTGGTGGAATAGCGATCTACGTTTATTAAAAACTATGCACACATAAGTGAGTGGTGGTCATTATCATATGCAGTGAGGCAACCGCACAGTGCCATCATTTATGAGGATATTCGATTTAGTATATATATGTCCATTAGTATTTATACATGTCTAAGTATATTTATACATGTATAGTTTGAATGTTTATAGCCATTTTTAATTATTATGTGAGGGGGCCTCCGATTTATTATATGTCTATTAGTATTTATACATGTTATGTTTTGAATTTTTCATAATAGTTAACGCTTTCATGATTTACAGGGCATTATTTGTAGTTTCGCATCGGGCCACCTAAATCAATAAGACGACCCTGGTATAAGTTCTCATTCGAGTAAATTTTGTACCGACATCCTATTAAACTTGACTAATTTTTGTTTTGCTATTTTTAGACCAATGGCTAGCGCCGTCACATACGTAGCGACGAATTGCAAGTGGATAAAAAGTGAACAAATTTTAGGCATTTGTTGACAGGGACGGAGACTGAACAATATTATTGGAGGGACCGAAAAGTTTTCGTTATAATTTTGAGGGGGCCAAACCTATAATTATTATACATTTATACTAATTTTTTAGAAATAATATGCAAAACTACAAAAAATAAAGGCTAGTGGTCCTAAATTTGGGGGGACACAACCCCCTCTTGCCCCTACTATCCTCCGTCCATGTTTGTTGAGTTTGACGCACATTGGAATCCGATTACAATTAAGCATATAACCAACCAAGGAGCATGCTAAGATAGGGTCTCCTAACCAAACATATATACTCCAATTTAAGCTTATAACCAACAACGTACGAACAGGTCACATGAAGGCGGTATTAATTGCAGTTTTCGGTTGTTTCAGTAATATCATTCGACATGTCATTTCACTGTTTCACATGTCATAATAATAAGATACAGCCACATATTTATTGAAAGAGAAATATCATATACTAACACTCCATATTTAACTTGTGCGAGATCAATGGTACTCCTACATGTAATATTTGCATATATTGTGTATTGTGAATCGATAATACAGAGTAAAAAAAAAAAAAAAAAAAAACCCTCAAGAGGTGGTCTAATGCCAAAAAGACTTTTGACTATCACTTTAAAATATTTGAGGTCTCAAGTTCAATTCCTGTTAAGTACAAACAATTTTGAAGTAGCCACGCTAACCTCCCGAAAAGGTAGGGCTTTACCTGATTTGAATTTGTGTGGCGATGAGTTCAAACCCCGTTGATTAGTCGGCCAAATGGTCTAAAATCCTAAATGGTCTAAAGGTTGTAATTCGTCTTTTATTGCCTTGATTCCTAAAATCCCTGATGCTAATGTGGTAAAGGATTTTAGGCCAATTAGTCTAATAGGAAGCTTGTACAAAATTATTGCAAAAATATTGGCGAACCGTTTAGTTGTCGTTTTGGGAGATATTGTAAACGAGGTACAATCAGCTTTTATTGCGGATCGACAAATTCTAGACGGTCCTTTTATTTTAAATGAAGTGTTACAATGGTGTAAGTCGAAGAAGAAACAATCCTTCATTTTTAAGGTTGATTTTGAGAAGGCCTATGACTCGGTTCGATGGGATTTTTTGGACGATGTATTGAAAAAGTTTGGGTTCGGTGATAAGTGGTGTAATTGGATTCAAAGTTGTCTTAGATCTTCGAGAGGTTCGATTCTTATTAATGGCAGCCCAACTGAGGAATTTCAATTTCACAAGGGTTTAAAACAAGGTGATCCGTTATCCCCGTTCTTGTTCATTTTAGTTATGGAAAGTTTGCATTTATCGTTTCAAAGAGTGGTGGATGCTGGTATGTTTAAAGGAATGAAGCTTAGTCCTTCATTGAATCTTTCCCACATGTTTTATGCGGACGACGTGGTTTTCGTAGGACAGTGGTGTGATGATAACATTAATACTCTAGTTCATGTCCTGGAGTGTTTTTTTCGCGTATCTGGTTTGCGTATTAATATGAGTAAAAGTAAATTAATGGGGGTTCGTGTGGATGATGACAAAGTTAAACATGCAACTTCAAAACTTGGTTGTCTTATTCTTAAAGCACCGTTTTCATACTTAGGTTCGAAAGTGGGAGGGTCAATGCATCAGGTTCAAGCTTGGAGTGACGTAGTGGATCGCGTGCAAGCTCGTCTCTCTAAGTGGAAAATGAAGATGCTTTCAATTGGAGGAAGGTTAACTCTCCTTAAGTCGGTCTTAGGATCGATGCCTATATACCACATGTCTATTTTTAGAGTTCCTATGAGTGTGCTTCACAGGTTGGAGTCTATTCGTAGCCATTTTTTTAATGAGCATGATCTTAATAGTAAGAAAACGTCTTGGGTAAAATGGAAAAATGTTTTGGCTTCTAAAGAGAAAGGGGGTCTTGGTGTTTCAAGTTTATACGCATTGAATAGAGGTCTTATGTTCAAATGGGTGTGGAGGTTCTTTACGCAAAATACATCTCTATGGGTGAGGGTTATTAAGGCAATTCATGGAGAAGATGGGAAAATAGGAAGGCAAGTGATATCTGGTTTTCCGTTTTATTGGATGGATATTGTGCATGAGCTTAATGTTTTGAAGAGACAAGGTATTAATTTACTCAATTGTATGCAAATTAAGTTAGGTAATGGAGATAAAACTTCTTTCTGGGAGGATGTTTGGATTGGAAGTAACACTCTTAAAGACCTTTACCCTCGTATGTATGCTTTAGAGACATGTAAGGCGGTAAAGATTGGTACGAAGTTGGCTCAATCCAGCTTGGACTTTCGTTTCGTCGAAGTCCTAGGGGTGGTGTTGAACAGGAGCAATTTGAAGCATTATCGATTAAGGTTCATGACGTTACTCTTGTTCCTTTATCTGATAGATGGAAGTGGTCTTTGGAGAGTTCGGGAGATTTTTCAGTTGCTTCGGTTAGAAAGATGATAGATGATAAAAGGCTTTCGGATGTCACAACCAAGACAAGGTGGATAAAATCTGTTCCTATTAAGGTGAATGTTCATGCGTGGAAAGTTAAGATCGATTCGCTTCCAACGCGTCTTAACATCTCTCGTAGAGGTATGGATACAGATTCTATCATGTGTTCTATTTGTGATAGTGGAGTGGAGTCTTCGAGCCATTTTTTTTTCACTTGTCGTATGGTTAGAGATATTATCCGTAAGATAACTTGTTGGTGGGATGTTTCCTATATAGAGGTTGATTCATATGAAGATTGGTTAAATTGGCTTGTGAATCTTCGTCTAGGTTCTAAGCAAAAGCAGGTTCTTGAAGGAGTGTTCTACGTAATATGGTGGCATGTTTGGTCTTATCGTAATAAGAAGATCTTTGATGCCGAATCTCCACCAAGGGCGATGATTTTTGAAGATGTAGTTTCTCGGTCTTTTTATTGGTGTCGGTATAGATGTAAAGTTTCGTTTAGTTTGAACGATTGGCTTAAAAATCCATACCTTGTATCGTTGTAATTTCTAGTTTTTCGCTAGTGGTTTTTTAATATTATAGCTGTTCAAAAAAAATAATGGTCAGAAACAATGGTTAAAAAAAATACTACATCCGTCTCACATTAAGTGTCCACTATGACCTTTATAAGTCTTTTTTCACCAATTTTGACCTTAAATATATTTAATTATGTTATATAATACTTAATAAAAATTACACAAATGAAAACACAACTAAAAACTAAATACATTCATATATTTTGCATCAATTATTATATAACACGGACAAAAAAAGTTTAAGTCAAAGTTGAAGAAAAAATACTTAAAAAAATCATAGTGGACACTTAGGGGGTGCTTGGTAAGGGGTTAAAGGGGGTAGGGAATGACTAAGATATTTAAAAGGGCCCACATAACTCAATATATGTTGCTTGGTTAGGGAGTGCAAAGTTATTGATTACCCTGTAGTGGGTAATCAACTATTATAAAGTAAATTGGGGGTAAGGTATTGATTACACACCTCACTCATTCTTTTGCATTATCTTTCCCTTTCTCTTTCCCCACTTTGAATCAAGCGGACCCTTAATGTTGGACGGAAGGAGTAATAATAATAATGCTAGGCGTGCAACTTAGGTGTATCTGGAACCCGAGTAGAACAAAGTTTCTGACAAAGCTTTGTCGGTTTTTTTTTTTTTTTTTTTTTTTTTTTTTTTTTTTTTTTTTTTCACTAAGGAAAGCTTAAGGTGCGTTTAGTTGGGGACAAATTCTTCATTTTTCTAAGAAATTTTTCTTAAGAAAATGAAAAAACTAAAAACGTGTTTAGTCGCATTTTTTTTCAACAATTTTCAAAAAAAATGAAGTTCTCATTTTCTAAATTTTAACTAAGAAATTGAAAAGTCCATTCTACTATTCTCATTTTTTTCTTTCTCATATTTTTTCTTAACTCCAAAAAATAAACACATACACCATTCTACCCCTAATATCTCGTGTCATCCTCCACCGCCGACCATCGCCGCCACCGCCCGCCGTCGCCGCCACCATCGCAATTTGATATAATCTTCTTATTATTTTTAAAAATAAAAAATATAATTCCAACTAAATGGGTTTTCAAAATTCTCAACTCTTCTTTAGAGAAGAAAAACCATCTCCTTCACAAAAAATTTAGAGATGAAAAAATTGAAAATTTTTTCACAAACTAAATGGCCCTTTAGTTTTATTCGAGATGTTCCATTGCTTTACTATTTCTTATCTAGATGTGTAAACCAACTGAAATGAATCCCAGATCATCAAAGCTTGATTCGAAGTTATATTGCTAAAGTTCAAACTTGCGCGGCTCCTGAGTTGTCCTTGACGCTGTGTTCTTGAGTTCCCTTTCCCCTTCCTTTCCCTTTCCCTTTCCGGCCAAAAATAGGCGGAAGATTTTATTAAAAATCTTCCTCCCTCCTTCTTCTCAGCTTCACTTTCCCCTCTTAAAAAAAACTCAAGAACACAAAACACATTCCATTTCCTTTCCTTTCCTCTCAAATTTTAACTCGAGAACTGAGCGTGAAACTCGAACTTATTTCATTTATGAGTGTCTAATTTATTATACTTTTCTGGGCTGTTTGTTAAAATAAATAAATAAATAAATAATACTCGTTATGAGACTGTAAGAGGTTAAATTGTTTGGTTTTACTTTTTCAGTATGAGCTGGTAAGATGTATATTACGATCTTACTAATTAAGAGGTTGAAGGAGTATCTTATTGCCTCTTAATGTCTTATACCTTTGTTTATGTTTATGTTTATGTTTATGTTTCGTTTTTTAATTTTTGGTTTTTGGTTAATTATATTTATACTATTTTTTTCTGTCATCTTAATTATATGATTATATAAACTTTTTTTCAATTTAACATAAATTGATGATTTACATTGTTGAAAAAATTGAGTTTCTTTTTAGAATAAATGCAACGATTTATTCAAATTGCAAAACCTGGCACCATTCAAACATTTTTACCAAATCAGAAGAAAAAAAGCGACGTTATATGATTCAGATTCAGACTTCTTAAACATCTCTTAATAGTAAAATGCAATAGTCAAATTAAGATAAAAAAACATTTTAATGAAACAAACAACACGTTAAACAGTTGATATCCACGTAGTCATGGTCTAGTAGACTAGTTATAGATAGAATAGAATGCATACACTCTCTTTGACCTGATTTTGAATTTGTCCTATACGTCCCTAAATAAGTAATTTAGCCAAGCACCCTCAAAGCTTCCTAACCCCTAATCACACCAGTCAAACCATAAACTAACCTATCATAAATAGTGATAAAATAAGTGTACTCATTTGCTAGTAGAACGATTAAAAAAAATAAAAATAATAATAAAAAATAAAAAAATGGATGCACTCAGTATGCGATATTGATCACAGATAAGTTAATCATGTACGTTCTTATTATAAGGATGCATATATGTAGTACAAAAACAGAAGAGGATAGCTTAGCTACAATTTTTGTAGCCACTGCAAATCCTCCATAAAAAATATACTGAGTACAAGAAATGACTCACGGACCTATAAAAATAAATCAGGGACTCACAAAAAAACTCAGAGACTAATAATTTGTAACACAAAATTGTAATCAATTGGTTGCAAAAAATTATAGCTAATATATTTCAAAATAGAAATATAGTTGACCTTATTGAATGAAAATTTTCCTTCAAAATAGTCGAGACCATATGCTTGTGTTTTGTTTAGCATCTAAAAAACTGATAATACTTTTTATATCGAGTGATGCATATAGTACCGAAACTATTTATGTTTCAAATAAATTTATTTGTTAAGCTAGTTTTGATTTACATAAAATTTTCATAATATGTTTCTTTCTATATGGGGTACTCACTAAGTTGCCTACTTGTCCAGTTGTCTGATATGGACAAATAATATTTGGTTCAACTTCGAAAAGCTTTGCAATTTGCATTCTTTCACATGTGCTTTGATATGACGCTCATTGGTGGTGGGTGTCTTTTATTGTTGTTAAGAGTTCGATACTAATTTTATTTAGAATCTTATAATTTTATTATTTTATAAAATCAAAAATGATTTCGATTTTATGTAGAATCTTTGTAAGACAGGATTTTAATCTGATCTAATTTTACGATAAGATCTTAAGATGTCGATCGATCCGACCTTATTTTTCTAGAGCCACAAGCTAAAACAATACAAATTTGTGTATCTAAGTTTTCTAGAGCCACAAGCTAAAACAATACAAATTTGTGTATCTAAGTTTTGTAAAATATAAAAAACAAGAGAACAATTATATTAAACACTTTATAATCATAATTTTGAAATACTTTTCATGATATATAATCTATAATATTATGTAGATTTGTATAATTTTACAACGCCTATTAAGAAAATGACACTATATTAGGATCTTAGGATCCCGGTCCAATATTACGATCACGATCTTAGGTAGGATCCCGATCTTAAAAACTATTGTCTTTGTCTTCGAGGGCAATGGGTTTTAGGTACTTTTGAACTCTATCATTAATAGATGAACAATATTCCCTCCATCCCAAAACTTAAGTCTTTTTTTTTTATTTTGCAACTTTAACCTTAATTCGTGTTATATAATACTTGATGAAAAGTATAACAATGAAAATACATATAAAACACAATCCATTTATCTATTTTTCATCAAATATTGTATAACACGAAAAAAAATAATTAAGGTTGAAGTTACAAAAAGAAAAAAAAAAAAAAAAAAGTCAAAATGGACTTAAATTTTGGGACAGAGTTAGTATTCAATTATTTTGTCGTATTTCTTTTAGAATTTATTATTTTTTAGGGGCAAAGGCAACATTAGGGATGGAAAACAATCTAAACCCGATGGGAAAACCCAAAACTCGAACTAGTTGGGGCGGGGCGAGATGTCGGGTTACAGGGCGGGTTAATTTGGGGCGTAATCGGGTTTGGGGCCGGAGTGGGGCATAACAGCCCCGCCCCACGTGAAACATACATATATATCCATAATCATATAGTGTTATTTTAGTATTTACATAATAAAAACATGTTTCTTTATTTTATTTTTTTTTCTTTTTTAAGTTTTTTTCTTTGTAAGATTGCAAATTGTAACCAAAGAAGATTGCTTAATGTCATATTATAAAAAGAAGTTGTCATTTGTGATGGTGTAAGTCATCACTATTTATGTTTAATACTATCGTTGAAGACTTAATAAGGCTAGTGCGTTATAGATTATTGGTATTTATTCTTCAAGGCATTACATGAAATCATATTGCCAACTATGTAAATATAAGAATAAACATGAAATAGTGTGCATTTGATCGAAAATCGCTTCCAAAGAGGACACCCCAATAAAATTCCCGACAAGTGTAACACCTAAAAAATTTCATTATAATAGCGAAAGACTAATTGGGGTATTACGTAGAGGATCACAGTCATAATCATAGAAAACGACTCAAAATAGACGTTTTGAAAGTCGTTATTATTCAATTCAAATAAGAAAGAGTTTCCATTGTTTAGCAAATCATAAATGACATATGAGTTTGAAATGATTGATAGAATTTATGTTTACACCAAAGACTCATGGTCTATTGCCCACTCCGTGCCTTGAATGCTGCTCCAGTTACCTGAGATAAACATGCTAAAAGTCAACAAAATTGTTAAGTGGATCCATAGTGTTTGTGTTTAGTAATCATTTGAACACAAGACAAGTAATTCAGAAATAAATCAGGTTGTATATTACAATAAGTCTCATGAACTCAAACATTAACGTGTGTGATATAATATAAGGGGCCCTCGGGGTAGGAGCTTGCCATTCTTCTAGTATAAATCAAATAATGTACATTTTGTTATCTTGGCCGACTAACACAAGGAAATCTCTCGGCTAGCACAAATGGGTTGTCAACCGCCAATAGATCTATTCACAATATTCGCGTTCACTCAAAAGTGACTAAGGTTCATGATATGAGGGGCTTTATAGGGGCAACGATGTGTCTTATGCAATAACATTCAGGATACCATACATAAAAATACTTGCGTTCAGTTTGTAGCATGTATCTCCCCACAAGTTTGTTAAACATATAAAAGTGGGAATATGAACTCACCTAAGTTGGTGGTAGGCAAATAAGTGATATCAAGTGCAACTTGGGAACGGCTCCAACACACAACCTGGATAATAGGGAAAGTCTGAGATTCTGGTGGTTTTAATTGTGGCAACGATGGCTCTGATGCTTGAAATGCTTAAAGTTCAAGAACAATATTATAAATAATATCATCTTGTTTTTATGTACTTAGATTCAGTAATTGTTGTCTCTTCAAAAGTTGGTGGATGATAAGTTATGCTTAACAAAACAGTTTTGTGTTTTTCTTGGGTTATAATTTATATAACTTTAGTATGTTAATAAAATTATAATGTTACTGATTAAACCTTCAAGGTATTAGAAATTTACATTTTAAATCTTAACAGTGGGTATTTACAATTTTGGTCTTTGTACTTTGACAAAATTACATTTATCGCTCAAAGTATTAAAATATAACTGTGGACGTATGGTCCGGACTGGGCCATGCTCGGCAGACAGCGGCCCACTCTACGCCTAAACCCTAATCCATGTCCTATAAATATAGGACTGGGATTCCATTCACAAAGATAACAGGCCGATACTAACTTGACCGTCAGAGGTGGATCCCGGGGCTACGGCATCGAGTCCACTCCTAACGGGTTCTCTTTGTTGACAGGTCTACTCAGGGCTCGAGAAGACGACGAACGGCCCAAGGAGAATCGTCGAATCCAGCCCGCGCCAGATTATGCATCAACAATAACCATTTATCATTATTAGTTTCCAAATATTCACTTTTTTATCTTTTTAGTTATCAAAATGACAATTGTTGATACAAGTTTATGAAAATTACACTTTTGGTCCTTCAATTTTAGTATAATTACATTTTTGGCTAATATATTTTAAAAATGAAATTTTATCACCCTTGGTTCTTAAATATTCTATTTCTAACCTTAAATTACAAATATGGCAGTTTTGATACCCTTTTATGGATAATTACACAATTAGTCCTTTAACTTTACAAAATTACACTTTCAGTCCTTAATTAACAAACCTTGATATTTTAGCACTTATAATATTCAAATAATCAATTTATACCCTTAGTTTAATGAAATTACAGTTTTAACACCATTTTTAGGGAGTTGGTAGTTTTAGTCCTTATGGTTAAATAGTTTTGCAAATCTAGTCCTTTTTCACATATTGTTGCATTTCAAGTCTAAATTCTTCCAAAATTACATATTTGACCCAAAAACATTCATAATATCATTTTATATCCTCAGATTATGAATTTGGCAGTTTAGATCCTTATTTTCCAAAAGTGACAGTTTTAACCCTCAAGTTTAGAAAAGTTTGCATTTTTAGTCCAAAATACATATTTAGCAAATGTTATCATTTCTTTTCAATGAAAATAGTTCCAGTAGCTTATTCAAGCTTATGTGAGCTTATATAGCAGCTTATTATGGGTGATGAGCTTATTTTTATGTTAAATGGGCTTTAAGTAAAACACACGGCCCATTGATATATTAAATGACCCAATGGACTTGGTGTTTTTTAGGCTTGTTTATGGGCTCAATATGGACCTATTTCAATTCACAAAACAACTTATATATGGCTTATTTGCAAACTGCTTATTAGTGAGCATTGGCCCTTAAGGCCCAATGTGTAATAGAAAACTTTTTCGAGTGGCTCAAACTTTAAGCTTGTAAACTGTATCAATTGAGCTTGTTAGGATGATTTATTGGTACCTTCTATTTATTTGGAGTATAAAGAAAAGAGTCAAACAATTTGTTTGGATATGTGTACGCTAGACCATGGTTTATCATGGCCATTTTTAAGTGACAAAACAGTTTCTGTTGAGTGATATAACACTAGGTATATTTTCGATATAGGCCAAACAATATTCAATACGTGTTATATTATGGGTTTATTAGTTGTGATAGGTTAATAATAAGTGTTCAACTCCAAATTTAGCTATATAGAGATTCAAGTGATCATATTTATTTGGTTTAAGCTTAACGAGAGCATGGAAAAATATATGGTGAGCTTATATGGTTCGAATATGTTATGATATGATTCAAAGTGTTCAAAATAATAACAAGTGTGGAGAGAACTTACAACACCTTAATAGGTGGGATTAGGGGTGTCAAATGGGTTGACCCGACCCGACCCGAACCCGACCCGAACCCGATAAAGCCTTATAGGGTCGGGTTGATTCGGGTTCCACTCGGCTTATCGGGTTTATCGGGTCAACCCGACCAACCCGATAGCCTTATAGGGTCGGGTTAGGGTTATTTTTTTTATATCTTATCGGGTTCGGGTTCAACCCGATAACCCGATAATATGTAAAGGATTTCTATTATTTTCTTCATTTTAGGCCAAATAAAAATCTAACCCAAAGTTGTGAGTTATGATTTGTACATTGAATTGGCTAGCTACTGCCAAAACTTTTTTTTTTTTTTTTTTTTTTTTTTTTTTTGTTTTGTTTAAATGGCATATGCCTACTGTATTATCTTGTTATTGTTTCATTGTTATGAATGAGGACCATGGAAACTGGCCAATCGTGTTTTTTTTATCTAGCGTACTAACATTCACTTGTTATTGTTTTACTTCCATTCATGTTAATTTTTTATCTAGCATGCTAGACTTACTTTGGTTTTCCTTACCGCACTGCACTTGTTTTTTAAGTCAAGTAATGTAATATGTTCATGTTTCTTTCTAAGGTTACTTTTTTTTTTTTTTTTTTTTTAGAAAGGCAAGGTTACTGCACTTTTCTTTACATGTCAAAGATTATTATGCATAGTCACTTTATCAAATAACTCATACCACATGATTTTTAATAAGCTAAAAATCAGATCTAGTTACCAAAATGTGTACAATGTCTGTATAATCCAATTTTATTAAACTATGCTTTTATTTTACGTTAGGGCCAAGCCACCTTGCCACAACCCGACAACCCAACCCGAATCAACCCGACCCGTTTTGACCCGAAACCTGATAACCCGATAGCTTATAGGGTCGGGTTAGGGTCAAATTTTGAGACACCAAAACCCGAATCAACCCGACCCGATATACCCGATAACCCGACAACCCGACCCGATAACACCCCTAGGTGGGATGATACATGACTGTGGGATTAGGAGAGGGCACAAGGACTTTGTAACTCGTTTGTTTGCACACCAAGGACTTGAATGAGGCTTGGAGATGGCTTGTACACGCTACGAATTCACTAGGATTTGGCTTTTTCTTCTCGTACAAAATCACATGAACAAAATGACTTTAGAGTGGTTTGCTTGTGTGATATGTATGGGGTGTTTGCATGGTTTATTATAACATGAGATAGGGACACACGTTGAGGGACAAAGGGAATAATGGAAGGTGATAACGGATGAGGGGGAGGCTAGACTAGGGATGTAGGGTACTTGAAGACTTGCAACTAGTGTGTACAAGTGTTAGATGGCTTGTAGGTTTCGGTTTAAGTGAAAGGAGCAAGTGGTAACCGACCATGGAGTTTATTTCGTTATCTTTGGGTCTAAGAATACACTTAACGTGTTATATGGTGTCACAAGGATGAGTTGGGGTGCTGTGAAGGCTTAGACATCACGTAGAACTCATAGTTTAGTCTAGGAAAATACCACAAGGGCTCGTTTGGTTGTAAAGTCCTCAAAGGGTCTAAACAACTTACTAACGTGACCAAAAGATACATGTTATGATCGAATTGGGGTATAAGGAGATCATGGGTGTTTTGTACTTGCATTACGGGCTTTGGTGTTGTCCGGTATTTTTGTTTTGTTGGGCTGGGGCCCAGCTCTTTATGATGCGATCCAGGCACGGTGGACCTGTTATCCGTGGTATGCGTCGTTACTTGCTTTGTTGGGCCGGGCCCAGTTGTGTATAGTACGATCCAGGCCCAATAAGCCTGCTATCCGTATTATATGTCATCAGTTAGTGTCTGGAATTTTCTCACCGCCGCAACAAGCGAGCACCTGCTAGTAAAGAGTTACAGACAAAGGTTGTCCACAAAACCAAAACCAACAATCATAAACAAATATGTATGATGATCCAATCTGTATACCATGCTAATACAACACTAAATCTCCAAAATCATAACATCAGCGCATCATTTTGAAGACGGCCAAACAGATGCACCGTTCAGAGGTCACACCAGCTCTAAAGGCTAGTGTAGGGCACACCAGCTCTATATGCAGTTTTGACTTTTGAGACCTTAGATATAACCTACACATTAGCTCAAGTAGAGATTACAAGCAATTAGCTCGTTGTTTTTGTTTGGAATCGCAAATCAAACTAGACACAAACTCATATACAGGCTGCGGAAAATTAATCTGAGACTTTTGTATGACTGATGAATATAGATACAGTAGGCACCAGTTCCAATATCAACACAAGAAGTCAAGAAGTACCATATATGATCTGAAACTTGATGTTTGAGCAAAATAAGAAGAAAGCCAGTCAGTTGAAAGCATGAAACATAATAAAAACCATTGATGTATACTCTTTCTTGCTACATTTCCAAAGAACTTACAGATAAAAAGACAGGACAGGGAAAGATCCATGGGTTTAAATCTATACATCTTACAACACCATTTGAATCTCACTTTTTTTATATTTCTATAAAGTTTAACAAGACAAAGATACAATTTTATTAGAAAAAGTTCCAGGCACACATACACCAGAAGAAGGTGGCATTCAACGGGATGATGGAAGAGCACGCCAATTATCAGCAAGAGCAATAGCCCGCTCTCGAGAAGGTTGTGGGAGCTGTTGAAGTATAACATTCTTTACATGAGCTGCTGCTGTCTCACCACCACGTCCCGCCAGTTCCAAGTACACTACTGCCTTCATCATCTGCCCTTCCTGTTTAATTAAAGTACAAAAGTGGCTAAGCTTATCAGAGGGTTCTTATAGAGTTAATTGTATTATCAAATTCTACTAGTAAGCAAAGTCAAACACTTCTAACAAAGTGCTCAACACACCCTTTAAACTGCAACTGATTCTAAAAATGCCAAACACTCACTTCTTTAACTCACAAACTAATGTGATATTGAAATTTTTGACAAACTATTCTAGTATTGCCAAAACCAAAATATGGTTTCACTTTATGCATAGAGGTTGTATTGTGTTTAATACTGGAAAGTCAAATGTTGACTTCTTTTCAGAGGAATATTAAGTAATTCAGCTTTTATTAATAGTAGTAGTAGTTACCGAAAAAAGAGCGAGTCCATGCTCAAACTGAGCTTTCCTGTGTCCATGATTAGCGGCAAGCTTCATCCATTTTCTTGATTGTCTATGATTTTGCAAAAACCCTCTGCCTAAAGAGAAGCAGAGCGATACATTATACATGGCTCTTACATATCCACCCTCTGCAGCTCGTAGATACCATCTCGCCTATTTCAAAACATAAAAAAGAATATATAAACATCATATCTAACCAAAAACGTACGATACAATTACAAATAGCTATAGCTGTCTTGTGCAACCATTTGTAAGTTGCACTTTGCGTTATATCAGAAGAAACTAAGGTGTGACAGCGGGTCTAAAAGCTTAAATTTTAAAGAAAGGAGAGATGGATTCAGAAAATGTAGAATGCATGAAAGTATCATGAACAGATAGGACATGAATGATCAGGCAAGGGAGCAACATACCGCTTCTGATAGATTCTGATCCGTTCCAATACCGCGATGCAAACAAAGGGCAAGCTGGTATTGGCCACGAACATAGCCAGTAACAGAAGCTTGATACAACCATTTAACAGCTTCCTTCGCGTTAGGTGGTTCAGCTGCATTTGTCAAGGTAGAACGCTTAAACGTTTAATCATCTATAACACCGTTAAAAATAAAAAGAGCGCTATATGTAGACCAATATAAACAACATAAACTTCTATGCAAAATGTACGAGGAAAAATTGCAAACAAAGGCTTCTGTCCTAGTTCCAGTAAAGCTGATGATCACCAATCGTTTAGATTGTCACGAATCATATTGCTTGAAAACTCGAGCAATAGTTATAGGATTGCAAGAATTCGTAGTCAACCATTAAATAACTTCTTACGATTGCCATAAGTCCATAACCGTAATCCTAACACCCAATAACGGAGCAATTAAACCATGAACTAAGTATCACAGTCACAAATCTTCAGTTATCAGATACACATATGCATAAATCAATGCAATTTAGTTGCCTTGAAGATAAAAAATGAACTAGGATAATCAAACATAACTAAAAGTGATCAATCATCTTTTTGCTAATACCTCAAAACACTAGAACACTTAAGTAACAATAACGAAATTCTATAGTCGACAATGAATCCTATTTCCATAAACAGTAATCATAAACCCCTAAAAATTCCCAAATCATAACACTAATTCTTAATACTTCATATCCATAAATATAGCAATTAAACCATGAACATATATCGTGTCTGAGAGTGCTTCTTTTTTCTGCTTATAATTAAGTACCTATAAGCTGCTTAAATTAAACACCTAAAAAAATTAGTGTATAAATTTGTTTGTGTTGAAGTTGCAATAACACCCGATATAATAATAATTTGTTAGAAATTATCACATAAACTGCTTATTTTAAGCAATCCCAAACAATCATCAAACTCATAGAGTCAACAGTTCTCAAACACAATTAAACTAAAATAAATACAGCATACAATATCAATGATTAAAAAAAAAAAAAAAAAAAAAAAAAAAAAAAAATTACCTTGAAGATAAGAAATACCCAAATTACATTGGCCAGCAGGATCACCAAGTTCAGCAGCTCTTTTATACATCCTTACACCTTCTTCCTTCTTCCCAATCTCCCAATACACCAACCCCGCATCCACCATCGCCAGCGTTGACCCACGCGCCGCCCCTTTCAGAAACGAATCTAACGCCTTCTCAACGTTCACCTTCACACCAAAAAAAAAACATCATATAGTTAAGCATACAAAGTTAACAAAATCATTTTATCTAAACATACTGAAAAAGTTGGAATGTTTAGTTGGTGTTTGGGATTGCTTATTTGTTCTGCTTTTGTACTTATTATTAAGCAGAAAAGCAGTTTTCCGTAAGTAAAATCCAAACACTATCTCAAACAATATTTAATTTTAAGCAGAGAATATAATGAATCCCAAAGACCCCCTTAACATAAATAAAAACTGATATATTAAAGGGGTGTTTGGAATAGCTTATTTTATGAGCTTATCAGCTTATTAAGACATGTAAAAGCCGATATAAACTCACACTTTTCAGCTTATTATATTGAGTTTATGCCCTTGAGCCGCAGGCTCAAGGTGATAAGCAACTTATAAGCCGAAAAATGCGAGCTTTATTGGCTTTTCAAATCTTAGTAAGCTGATAAGCCCATAAAAACAAGCTAATCCAAACACCCTTTTAAGTATAAATCATTAACAACTTTATAAAAAATATATATATAAAAATATTTAACAGCAACCTTAACTCCACCACGGCCATGTTTATATCTTTTGCCCCACCTCAAAAACAACATGGCTTCACGCAACGGCCGTAACCCATCACGCCATGCTTTACACACCAACGACGCCGTTTGAAGATTCGGCAAACTGAAATTTGCAGCTATCTTTATCAATATGTCGTTTGGTAAAGCGGCGAATGTACGGCTGTGACGGCGAGATGACAGTGGTGACGGTGGTGGGTCGAATCGAATCATTTGGCGGGCAATTGAATGTGAATTTCGGGATTTAGGGTTTTTAGGGTTTCTAGGGTTAGGGCTTTTAATTGGGAACTGTATGGTGGTGAAATTGGGGGTTTCTGATCGGTGATGTGGCCATGTTTTTTCGTTCATTTTTTGATTTGTCGGTTTTTTTCTAAAAAAGTTTTGTGAGATGGTTTTATATGGTGGTGGGGATGGTAGTTGAGATACTAAATATGATAGTTCGGAAGTCTTTTTGAAAGCAGTCTCTTTGTTTTCAGAGTGTTTTCAGATAATAGTTTTTTGATAGTTTACATCTTACGTTTTCTACACCATGTTTAGGTGTGATTGTGTATTGTGTACAGAGTATAATGTGATGTGAAATGTGGTTAGATGCGAAAATAAGTGAGGTAGGGTCGAGTTTAAATGAGCTAAAGTTATAAATTTGTGAGATGTTTTGAAATTATAAGGTCAAGAGTTTAAATGGTTGCGAGTTAGTCTATAGCAGCAAATGATGCTAAGTTAAGGCGCTTTGGTATGATGAGAAATTTGCGACGCGAAAGTAAATGAGCTAGGGTCGAGGAGAAATGAACGTGGGTCGAAATGTTATGACCTATTTAAATTGTTTAATGAACGGGGTCACATTCATGTTATGTTTATGATCACATGAAGTGTGTTCGGTAGTGAATGTTTTTCCCGATTTAATATGTTTAATAAATTGGCATCATGCTTATATGATGCAAGTGATCACATGAGATTTGTAACATGACAAGTAAAAGTAGAATCGAGTTTTAAGGCACATAAACCGAAGCAAAACTAGCAAGTTCCCTAGCAGGACGTAACAAAGCAACTCCCTTAAACCGAAATGAGTTAGTGTCAACTCATCACGTTCTTATTACCAATCCTTTAGGCGCATAATCCGAAATGAGTTTTAAGGCGCATAAACCAAAACAAAATTGCCAAAACTTACTAAAGCTCATTCTAACTCAATGAGTTGGCGTCAACTCTAACAAAAATAATTACTTTTTGTTCATGCAATGTAAGTTCAAACTTGAGGAAAATCATATAACACATAGGAATATATGATATTGCGCTCTAGTTTATGGGCATCCGAACTCGAGTTTACAATGGATTATTATGATGTAGATTTCATGTAACGAGACAAACAATCTATATTATATATAGCGAGAAAAGATATTTGATTAGAACTTAAAAAACTTAAAAACTAAGTAATATTTTTAGACTAAACTAGTTATAATGCCCGCGCACGTGCCGATTTTTTTTTTTTAATTTTTTGAATCATATATTTTTATTTATTAAAAAATAAATAATTTAATATTTGTTTTATTTGATTTATGATGTTAAATTATAGTTTTTTAGTATTAAAGATAATTATTTAAAGATTTTAATCCTATTATTAATTGCATCTTATCTATATTTTTTGTATTTATCTTCTACTTGTGTTATGGATAAATATAAAATGTTATTTTTTAAATAAAATTATTACTAAATAAAGTATGAATGCATTTTTTGAAATGAAAAATTTCCAATAGGAGTTTTGTTTTATTATATAAAAAAGATATCCACTTACAAAAATAAATATTATTTATTAAATATATAAATATTTAATTAGTATAATTTAAGCCACTAATCTTTTTCATTTTCACTTACTATACACCAATATATAAATAAAATATTACACACAAATTAACACTATTATAAATCATTCGTCCGAAAATTAAAGTCGAAATACCATAACAGTATAACCTCATTGGTAGGCCACGGGACTAACGCGCAGAAATGACGAATAAGAATCGTGACCCCATAAAGTAATTAAGTTAGGTACATCCTTTTAGTAGTATTTTACTTAATCTTTTCTCATATTTTAATATGTCTTCTTCAAGTTTTTGATGTTTTGTTCATTTAAAAACCTAGAATATAATTTAATATTCGGCTTTCTCAATCCATCGTATGTAGAAAAACATTGTTATGTAACATGACGTGTTATTCTTTCATAAAATATTCGATACATGTACTTTAAATAGTTTTAAAACAGTTGGTTATTTAAGAAAAGACATATTCAGTCAACATATTCAAAGGATATGAAAGTAAACATTAGTAGTTGTATGTTTATCGTATATGAACTGAAATTCACATATTAAGATAATCCGTCGTATTCATCAATCATAAAATAAATAAATAATTAAGGGCACGTTTGGTAGAGAAAATTTCAGAGATTAGAAATGATACAGAGAATTAAATTCAGAGAAATAAAATTGAATAAGAAATTAATTGAATTCTACTGTTTGGGAGTGCTAGAAAATTAAAATAATTTATAATCACGAAACATTTTGTTTTCCTTTTGAAAAACATATTTTGAGGAACAATTTATTTTTTCTAAGATGTTTTGAGCACATAATGTTACACACATAATTTGTTTACATAAAATGTTATTAACAAAGTAATTCTTTAATAAAATTATAATTTGAAATGATCAGAAGAAAAAAGTATAAAAATTACAAAAAATAAATAAATAAATATATAGGGTAATGTTCTAGAGAAAAGTGCAATTCGTTAGAAAAATGAGAAAAAAAGTTGTAAGGTAGAATTTGATAATAGTTGAAAGTTCATGGTAGAAAAATGAAAAAAAAGAACAAAAGTAAAAGGGGAGCGTCATTTAATTAATACAACACACACAGCCAGAACATCCCAAAACCAGTTTCCTCCCCCACTCACCATCTACATCGCCACCACCACATAGCCACCGCATCACCGCCAATCACCACCGCACCACAACAACATCAACAATCATCATCTTCACCGTCATCATTGCTGCCATCATCTCCACTATCCAAAACCCTAACTGCACTCATTTCGGTCATCATCTCCACCGTCGCCGGAGTAGCTTAAACCACCTACACCACACACCAGACTATCCGTCGTACATCCGTGTTATAGCAGAAGAACATTGAAATTGAACCACATATATCAGTTAATGTAAGTTTTTAGTTACATGTTTTTTTTTTTTTTTTTTTTTTTTTTTTTTTTTTAATTTTTATGTCATTTTGGTGCATCATTATGAAAATTGTGAAATAATTAGTGTTATTGTAGAGTGGAACGATATTTAATGAATTTGTATGTATAAAATTACATTTTAGTGCATCTAAGTAAATAATATATAATAGCATTTATTTGTATGAATAAGTGCATCAGTATAAAGATTATGTAAACAAGTGTAGATGATTAGATTATAATGAATTTAATTTACAGCATATTTTTGTTAGATTAGAGCATCATGAGATAGATTGATGCATCCATTGTGTATTATTAGAGCATCGTGTGACATGTTTCATCACTTGTTTGTTTGATTAATGCATTAGCAATTAATGTTATGGAATACTTGTTAGAATGATTAGAGCATCTAGTTACAAAATTAAGGCATCCGGATTGTGTGGTTAGTGCATCAAGTGACAAATTTAGGGCATAAAATGAGTGTGATTAGAGCATGAAATTAAAAAGTAAGGGCATCGAGATTTTATGATTAGGGCATCTCATGAAACGTTAGCGCTTCAAGTGCGTATGCTTAAAGCATCATGTTATACATTACGACATCTATTAAGTATGATTAGAGCATTTGTTTGTTTGATTAGTGCATCATGGTTTCATGAATTAGCATATGTTTATATGATTATTGTATCAGGAATAGTTGTTACAACATCACTTAGTAATATTAGGGCATCAAATGACTTGTTACAACATCTGTTTGTGTGATTATTGCATAAAAAATATGTTTAGAGCATCGTTAAATATATTAGAGCATCCGTAAGTATGATTAGGGCATTAGTGATTATGATTAGTGCATTATTAGACATATTAAGGCATCAATGCGTGTGTTTAGTGTATCTGTTTGTGTTAGTGCATCGATGAACATAATAGGGCATCAATGTGTATGATTAGTGCATCGCCATACATATTAAGGCATCAATGTGTATGTTTAGTGCATCGTTGGTCATAGTAGGTCTTCCATTTGTGTGTTTAGTGTATCATCATACATATTAAGGCATCAGTGTGTATGTCTAGTGCATCCGTTTGTATGTTTAGTGCATCGTTGGTCATAGTAGGTCATCCATTTGTATGTTTAGTGCATCGATAAACATATTAGGGCCTCAATGAGTATGATTAGTGCATTGTCATGCATATTAGGGCATCAATGAGTATGATTAGTGCATCACTGAACAAATTAAGGTATCAATATGTATGTTTAGTGCATCCATTTACATCGTTGGACATATTAATTTGTTTTTAATCTTGTACACATCCTCGTTCAGAATTATTGCATCTTATTAGACTAGTACTACCCCTTATGTCATTGAACGTCATTGTTGTTGTTTATTTCTTTGATGCAAGATCATCAGGTAGTTTTTTTGCTTTTATCTTATTCTTCAGTTAATATCTAATAAATAAGTAAATGGTAACTGATATGGTGTTTATTTTGTAGGTTATGGCTTTTGAAACAAAGGGGTATCAAAAGTTGAGCATCTCTCTTCTGCCCAGACCAACACAAGTGCATTTAAAAATGCCGAGAGTGGCCAATATGACATTATGTTTTACAAAATGTTACATTTTTTGGGCTGACAACAACAACTACTGATAAGTATGTATTAGGTCTGAATGTCAGATGGTTATGGGTGTTCTATGGACAAGATTAACCGAAACTTACCGCCATTGGCGTCACGTGTACAAGGTACTATCTATTTTATTTTTGCATTTGCAGCTACTTGTCAATACTTCATATGGGTCTTTTTTGTTGTAAAGTTGTGCTTTTTATGGCAATTCAAATTAGTCTTTAGCTCCAATAAAACTTTAACTCTTCGCAAGTTAAAGTTATTTCGAGATCTAACCCAGTCGAAACTTTGGAACAACCAGGTATTTAGATATTTTCAATCATGGTTTTATTACGAAACGAAAAATGCTTTGAAATGATCTAAACAAACAAGACATTTGTATTTTGGTTAGAAATCATAGAATCTGAAATGGTCTTATTAGGCACTGCACCTAACAAGAGAGATGTCCAGTACTGAATAGGAAGAAGCTACTTTAGTGCATTATATAAAAAAATGGCATATTGGGAGGTACTTCAGTGCATCCGTTTGAGGTACTCTAGTGCATCTGTTTGAGGTACTTTAGTGCATCCGTTTGTATCATAGTATCCGTTCGAGACTCGTGCTAACAGTTGACTAATAAGTAAATAATAATACACTCGTGGCTAGCTGAACTATAGGACAGATTACGTAATCAAGATGATTACCGAGCGTTCTTGAAGTGCCTTCATATATTTAGCACATAAATAATCACGAGAAAGGAATTACAGAGCTTGGTATGCTAATTTACATGTTTTAGACATTTAACACATATTGTCATCATTTTACGTTAAAACTTCGAAAAATATGAGAGTCACTGTGTTATATGGTTTAGTTTTGATCTTTGATCAACTAAGATGCATTAACACATAGGTTCCCTGTTCTCTCTGTCATAGTTTGAGAATTACCACTGTACTCTAAATTAGGTATGCTAGTTGCAGTTTAAGTCTACACTGAAAAATGCTCATGCATTGTAATGAATCTATATTATGACTCCTTCTCAAGAGATATTTTTTATGTGGTTAATGTCATGTGTATCAGTTCCATCTAAATTCAATCGGTTAGATATTTCTCATATACGGTATAGATTCCCCATTTGTTTTATCACTCTTATCTTTTGTTTATAGAATTTTAAAAAGCAGTGGTTGTCTAATAACTTAGTGTCAATTCTCTACATTTTTTTAATAAATGGACACTCGTTGCGAGTTTTTCAAATCTGGGACTTTTCCATTCTCAGGTTTCTAATCTACTTGGAAATATAGGTGAATTTCATTTTTGGAGCTTTGTGAAAATATAGGTGAATTTCAGACTAACTTACCAAACTCTTTTTACATCTAAATTCCTTAGTTGATGCTGCAATTTTTTGTTTGTAGATGGATTATTTGCTGGTGTCGTGGACAAAAGTAAGCCATTCTTCTTGTCCATTGTTTAAAATGAATGTTTCTTCTTATTGTACTTTTTTTTTTTTTTTTTTCATTCAACGTTTTTTTTTATTATTTTTTTTTTATGTTATTTTCTGGTAATGCTATATCATATTTCACACTTTATCTTTGTCTCATGTTCGACAATATCCAATACCATCAGTTAGCCAAAGATCGGAGCTTGGTACTCAAGTACTGAATGATCTCTAGGTGTCTTAGACAATTTGTAAACCATCTTGTTTCATCATGCTTATTATTATCGAGTGCATCCGTTTGAGGTACTTTAGTGCATCTTCTATAGTTTATCTAGCAATCTTACAAATGTGGTTGCTTGGCGTTTGGCTTTTAGGAATTAGGACGTGGCAATCATAAACAGATGCTAGTTGGGGTTGCTAAAGAGATTTTGGCTCTCCTAATGTGCACCATATATAATTGTGGTTTAAGTTACTTGGCGACTCGTGTTTCTGATCTACTAGGTGTTATGCGCTTCGTTTATCTTTTCTAGAACCATTCGGCTCTGTTTCACCTTCTTCCTTTCTACAGTTCATACTTGCTTCTTAAGCTTCTGTGAACTTGTAGATATCACTACTATAATGGTAATAGACGCATAATTTAGGCTACTTGGCCAAATCAATAATAAGAATGTCAGATGTCACACCATCCTAAATTATGGTCTCAACATAAAAAATAAAATCTTCTATCTGTTCATATTTACTGATTGATTGCTATAGGGACTACTATTACTATTAACTGTTTACCGTTAGGAAATATTTAAAAATCTGTTGGTGTCTGCAAGATGTAGTATTACAAGAACAAAAGTGGTATACCATGAGCTAGCATGAGTACCGATGAAGGAGTACACGTGACAGGTATGTGCTGCTAATGTTGAAATTCAATATGATTTTTTATATCTTGCACGTGGAGGTGGAAATTGTGACCCATTTACTAGTTAATGGGTCAATTTTGGTATGTTAGAACGAAACGGGTCAAGTGGGTCGAACGTGTCAAATGGATTAAAAATTGTTCAAAAAATATGTGATATATAGTTCTTCCTGATTATTAGTTATACGAGAGTAAATTTGGTGAGGCCAGGTGGGGACTTGATGATAATCTACGTAGCAATTTATTGAAGATTTTGGGCTGAGATCAGGTTTGCTATCTATTGGAACATTTTGCGCAACTTGATTTAATGCATGTGTCCTTTTAGATGTCTATCTTAAGGGTTGCTTTATAAAGTACTGCTGCTTATGACTATAAAAGTGGAAGATGAAATCATGGTGATTTTGGCCAATTTTGTTAATGTTGATCATGGTATGGTGTATCTAAGAGGCTATTTTTTTGCTATGGAGACTTGCTTTTTTGTTCTCTATTTCGTTGGGTTGTTATGGAGTCAATCTTTAGGTTTAATGGATATGGTTATTTGTTGCAGCTGCTCTTTATAATGGATACGCTTTGGTAAGCTTGTTGCAGGTTTGCTCATATCAGATGGGATTTTGTTGTTAACAAGGATGAAATGATGTCATCAAAATATCATGAGAGTCGACATCAATGTTACATAATTAATTTGATAATTGATAGAAAAAACTTGTATCTTGTATTAATTTCCTATAAAATTTTGTTGAGCTTGTAGTTTTATCTGTTGTTTATAATCTCAGCAAGTATTAAATACTTAATTCTCGACTTCCCAACATGTGTTTTTTGTTAATTGTACTTGTTTTGTATTTGAACTCTGAATGGTAACCGTATTACATATGTAGTTTGATGAATAAATTATATTTTCAATGTATAAAGGTGTCACCTGATTGAAAATTGTTTAGTTTAAATGTATAAAAAGTTATAAAACAGCCCTTAATAAATAAAGAAAGTAACAAAGAAGCCCATGGACTTGGGAGAAAAAAGAGGAGGGAAAAGGGACATGTACGGAACAAACCTTATAAAATAAGAGAAGTTACAATAAGGCCCCTTGAGTTGTTGGAAAAAAAGAGGGGGAAGGGGAAGAGTGATTTGTACACTTTTCCCACTTTTCTATCAAAGTGGGTTTTTTTCATTATCCCACCTCTCTCTCTCTCTCTCTCTCTCTCTCTCTCTCTCTCTCTCTCTCTCTCTCTCTCTCTCTCTCTCTATATATATATATATATATATATATATATATATATATATATATATATATATATATATATATAAATTCTCTACCAAAATGATAAAAATGGAGGTGAACCAAATTACACTATCATTTCTCTCCAATTCTTCATCAATTTGCTTTCAATTATCCATTTTTTTCTCTCTATCAGTTGATATAAATAATGCGTACAAACATTATTAATATTTCTCGATATCCCTATGTTTTGACGATCACAAAATGTAAAATCATTAAACGTAAAATCATTATGTAAATAAGTATTTAGTGACAAAATATCATTATATCCAACTAATTCACTTAAGGTATGAATAAACAAGTGCCTAATACATTTTATGATCAAAGGAAGGTTTATTTACTAGAGTAATTACAAATTATATAAAATGGTATAAACATTTTATATATTTAATAAATACATTTTTGGTAATTAAATGAAAATGGTATTTCATAATAATTAAATGAATTCAAATTTTTAACCAAATTTAGTTAAATTTTCACCAAATAAACTTTCCTCAGAAAGGACAAAAATTTCAGGCCGTTTCAGTGGGCGGCCCTCTTAATTTTAAGGGGGCCGGCACACAATTAAGGGGGCCGGCATACGCTCCTCTGTCAGAATTCTTTGCCTATAACTACTGGTTCAAATCTGAAATTTTTCCTCACCTTTTGCACTAAAACTTTCTGTTCTATTTCTCTCAAATCATCTTCCAAAAACCTTTGATCATAAACATATTAGTTCTTGTTTTCAAGTGATACTATACATTCTCATTCAAAGTGCAAGAGAAGAATACTTCTCCAACATCTTGTTTAGAAGTATTGAAGAGTTGTGTATATTGTTAGGTGTTGTGTAAATTATTTGTAAAAGTGTAAAAGGTGTGTAATAGATAGATCTAGGTGGGTTAGTAGTCGTGAATAGAAGTAGTAAAGAAATAGTTGTGTTGTGAAGAAGAAGTAGTGAAGGTGTGAGAAGTAATGTGGTAGTAGTGGTGTAAGATTGGTTCTAGCTACTATTAGAACTCGACATCTAGCTTAGTGTCGTTAATCGGTGTAAGCAAAAGTTGTGTAAGGTTTCTCCGCCAAAAGGGAGCTCATTGTGTTAGTGAAGAAAACTATCGAGTAGGAGACTCGAGGAGTGGAGTAGGGCAAGGAAGGAGACCTTGTAGCCGAACCACTATAAATCCGCTGTGTCTTGGTTTGATCTTTCCATCTCTTGTTCATTATCTTATTTACATCTTTATTGTTTACATACTCATAAACATTTGCATCTAGTTGAAGCTTGTGATATTGTGCTAAAATTGATTTCACACAAAGTTCAAATAAAAGGTTCATTCACAAAATAAAGTTTTTATAAATAACCTAAAAAGATACAATATATATACATACACTTATGCAAGTGAAATTGATCATTTAGATTGAGTATATTTTTACAATGAATCTTGTATTGAAGATTTTGAAAACAAAGTTTTGAAATAAAAATTAACGTAAAACTATTCAACCCCCTTCTAGTTTTCCACAATTGGCATCAGAGCTACGTTAAACAAGATTTTTAAAATAAATTGTATTTTAAAACTTGTAATCGATCTATGGAATCGGAAAAATATTTAGAAGGAAAAATGACATTTAAACCACCATATTTTAAAAATGAGAATTTTAGTGAATGGAAAAATAAATTTGAAAATTATGTGAAATCAATAGATCAAGATCTTTGGCACATTATTTCAATTGGTGATATTCAAACAAAAACGGATTTTGAAAATCAATACAATTACTCCCAAACAAAGATTCATAAAAACACTAAAGCCAAATTAATGATTTATAAAATCCTACCTGGAATTGAATATGAAAGAGTATTCTTTCGTAAAACGGCAAATGATATTTGGAAATGTTTTTTAAACTTTCACCAATGAAAATGTCGAGCCGAAGATGATATACTTGATGTTGCACAAGAATTAATTGCTATAGAAAATTTAATAAACAAACATTTAGTTGATATAAATACAAGTGCTACTAGTTCAAACATGGTCATTGAAGGTATCAACAATGAAGATTACATGAGCCAAATCCGAAGAAAGATTATAAATGAAACATGGAGCGACATGGAAGGTGAAGAGGATCATTATATAGCATGTGAAGATTGTGAAGCATATAAAGCCCCAAATGAGGTACAATCCGGAACCAAACATTTTTGCTATGATCAATTCATATTAGAGTTTTCAAAATTAGAAAGTAACTTCAAAAGTTTTTGCAACATAGACTCAAATATATATCATGTTTAAAAATGAATCTTCAACATCTACTAAAGAAAATTTTGAAAAAGGAAAAATACTTGCTAAATTTGAAAATAGCTCTAAATCACTAATATACTTACTTAATACTCTGTAACACCCCCAATTTTAAAATATTTGCAGCGGAATAAAGATTGGGTGTTACTTCACAGCTCATAGTTTTTCAGTAGAAAATGATTTTCTAAAACATCTATCATTCGAATTTTTATAAATATCAGAGTTTTAAAAATGAGGTCCCAGTGGTTTTAAAATTTGTTAAATAGGTTTTCAAATGATAATAAAAATTTTATAGCCTTTGTAAGAATTTCGTGCTCTTCCGTCCCATCCTTGCTCGTTATAGACCTGAGATAAACATGCTAAAAATCAACAAAAGTTGAGTGATATTTATAGGTTTAAGTTTAATAGTTGAACACAACCTATAAGTGATAATTGCACCGGTATACAATTATAATTAAAAAATCAGTTGTTATTGCATTAAGCTCATGACACTCAGCCGATTAACAGATCTCATCATAAATGATGGATTATAGTAACAGGGGCCCTCGGGATAGGTCCTTGCCAGTAACCTATTAGATTTCAAATAAAGTGCGTTTGGTTGTTTTCTCAACGCCCAAACAGGGATTGTCAATCCCTAATAGATCTATCCACAATTATTTACGTTCACCTCTCTGGGTGACTAAGGCTCATGATATGAGGGGCTTTTGGCAATAAGGGACTTAAGCAATAACGATATCAGGTAAAGCATACCAAGAAAAATACTTGTGTTCAGTTTGTAAAAACTAGCATGTATCCCCCTCGCAGGGTTTATAAAACATTTAAATAAGTAAAGGCAAGGCTATGAACTCACCTTAGTGGTTTAGTGAATAAAAATATCGATACTCAGTTTGCAAAAATGGAAACGGCTCCACACACGACCTAGATAATATATGGCAAGTTTTAGTGTTTGATAGTCTTAATGTTTTAATCGCGAGTAGTTTTTGAATACGTGATTTGTTAATTTAACGTTAGTAAAACTTTTAGTTTTATAATATATTGTACGTTTAGTTTAGTTATATATATATAAATATAACGTAACGTTTATTAATAATAATAGTAATAATAGTTTGAAATAAAACGTAACGTTTAATAATAATAATAATAATAATAATAATAATAATAATAATAATAATAATAATAATAATAATAATAATAATAGTTTGAAAATAAACGTAACGTCGTGACGTGAACTCGTAAAAATGGGAAGTAAAAATGAAAATATTAATTTTAGTATACGGCCCTTGTATTTTCCAAAGATTTACACTTTTTACCCTAACGGCGTTAGCGTTACGCCGTTAGTCCAAAATTAAATATATTTACATTTTACGTCCAACACTTTATATTTCTTACACCTTTCACCCTAAAGTTTATAAAAATCAGTTTTCATCCTTAAGTTTTCAAAATGACAGTTTATACCACAACTTTGAAAAATTGACACTTTTAACCCAAATTTTGTAAAATTTGCAAATCCAGTCCAAAATTCACAATTTTCAAAACTTAATGTTTTCATTTCTTAAATAGTTTCAAAACAGCCTATTTAACTTATTCTAACAGGTTATTAGTTCGAAAAGCTCATTTGATAGCTTATGGGCTTTTTAACGAAAAACTAAGGCCCGTTAGTGTTTTTAAATCCAATGGGCCTACGAGGGTTTTGGGCTTTGTTTTGGGCTAAGGTTAGGACTATGAAAAATTTACCAAACTGCTTATTGCCTTAGCTTATTTGATCGGCTTATTTTGAAATGATTGGGCCTTAAGGCCCAGTCGATAATTATAAAATTTCAAAACTAGCTCCTATGTCGATTTGCTTTGTGACTTTTATAGGTTCAAAACGTGATTTTTATTACAAAGTTTTTATACGAAAATGATTGTTTGTTAGGGGGTCTATTGGTTTGTGAAATAAAATGGCATGCTCGTTAAGTAAATTTTAAAGATATACGTGCGTTTTGGGCTAGCATGGGACGAGTTTTTTTTATAAGAAAAGACTTAGAAAATTTTAAGGGTTTTCAATACTTGTTTGTATACGTTAGAAATGTATTCCAAAATAGTTTGTACATAGCGTTTTAGTTTCAAAACTTTATATAACTTGATTGTTGAGGTGGAAAATATATAGACTAACGTAAAATATATACATGTCGTTTGTTTAGTTTTTGAATACTAAGGTGCATTTGTTTGTGTCGTGTGCTAAAATAATGCAAATGTAAGTTTAACTAAATAATGAAAAGAGTTCGTTTAGGAACTTACGACACCAAATGGTGGGGTAAATGAGACGTAGAGTCGAGAAGTGAGTGATATGAGTACGTAGCGTGTATGTTTGCTCGACCAAGATTCACAAACAATAACTTGTTCCTCCTAAACCCACACGAATCCCTTGAATTCCTACCCAAATGCTTCGACCCAATGCCTAGACTCACTACTTAGAAATATTTGGTAATTTTCGGTTTGCATGGAAATAGAAAACGCAAGCATGCATGCATGGGATTTATATATGGTACCTAGTGTGTTTTAGTATCTAAGATTTAATGTGATTGGATCGTTACGTGTATTCAAAAGTCCTAAAGTTGTAAGAGTGAACATGTTACTCAATGTTTTGGTTTCTTATGGTGTCGACATGCTCACAATTCAAAGAAAACGTGGGTATTGAAACTTTAAAAACGAAATGGTACTTGTGAAATACATTTTAAAAGGTTATGGTACTTTGCCTAGTGAATATAATATGCAATTGAGTGTGCATGAATCAAGAAAGTACTAGTTTGTTTGAAACATGCATGTCGACCACTATTTCTTTTGTTAACCGATTTGTAAATTCGTGTATAGTTTGTGAGGTTTGATAATTTTGCAATATTTAGACATTAGGTTGTGTTTAGAATGAGTTTAGGTCGTTATAGAAACAAACGTGGGTTAAAATGGTTGAGTTTTGGATATGTTGTAATTTTATGAACTCGTTTTTGGGACATAGGCTTTGCCTAGTAAAAACGTATCTAGACTCAACGTGGGGAACTAAAATTCGACACTCTAATTGTTGGCTAGGGGAGGAATGAGTATGTGTAAAAATAAGTGTGTGTCGTGTGTAAGATTTGAGCATACGAGGCTCGTTTCTAGCTTGTCCTAGTCGAGTGGTTTGAAAAATAAAAGGAAAATGGGCTAAACTTGGTTTGGGCTAGGAATAGTAACAGGCCAAAATTTTATGTTGGGCTTGGTGGGTAATTAGGGTCCGGTTTGGTGTATTTTAAGATTAGTAAAATATTAATTGTGATTAGTGATAAGTTTAGTAAATATTTAGTGAAACGTTTACGTGAGTCCGAGAGTGAATAGTGTTTTATGAATAGTGTTTCGTGAATAGTAAAACTTTTGAAAAACATCTCAATATCACTAACCGACTCCAAAAATGATGAATAGTGAAATGATGAATAGTGTTTGGTGAATAGTAACCGATGAATGGTAAATTTGAAAAATGTCTCGAAAATGCAGGTTCGTAACGAATAAAAGAAAATTTTAATATTCTCGCGATTTTAGACTATAGTGATACATGTGTGAGCATCGTTCCAAGCAAAATGAGATCATGAATATCGTAGTGATTTTTAAGTAACATAGCATATTTGATAAAAAAAAAAATTGTTATTGGTAAAAACGTTATTAATTAGCGTAATGATATACTAGTCTTTGATTTACTTTTACTATTTATAAGGAAATTTACAGGAGTTTACATACTCAAAAGGCTTTTGATGACAAAACCGGATTAGTATTTAATGCTAATGATACTTTGACAAATAAATCAAAGCAAATAGAGTTTGTAAAACCTAGTGGAGAAATTTAGAAAATTACTCTAATCATAACAATTGTTTATCTCTTGAGACAAGAAGGACATTATCATTGTGTGGAAACATATTGATAAGAAATTCTTGCACTTGTTAACAACATCTATACCATATGCATTTTAAATGCAATGGATGTTGTGACTAACCATCTAGGACCCATAAGACTTTGGGAACCAAGTTGTTTTACATGTTAGGTATCTTAATCATGTGGATTGGCACACTTGCATATACGTGAAGTTTGACGATCTATTGAGACATGTTTTTAAATCTTCACGTGTTTATGCTTCAAGAACTTGCTTGCGATTTTGATGTTATCTTGTTACGGGTTCTCTATTGCTTTGTCTTCTCTCTACGATCTTCTTGGTACTCGTTGCTTCCTCTTTTCACTTTCTCATATGTCTTATTGAATTAATTCATTTTAAGACGCAAGGTACGTTCTCTCTTTTATTATAACGTAAATTTCCAAGATTGTTAATTGCATGTTCGTGTGATAATTTTGTTTATTGTATTATTTACACTGCGGATATATTCACTAAACCCTTTTAGCATGTACTACTTAATCACTAGCATTTAGGATTAGGAATGATGGAACAAATTGACAAAATTCTATTGATTTTTCATAAATAAATTATTGCATAAAATTGCTTTATTTTATCTTCCTCATTCTTGAGTCTAGGTATCTACTTCACACAAAAATTGAAGATTGAGAACTTTACATTGCATAATTTTTTTTAACTCAATCTATCTAAACTATTCATATTTTTTAGCAACAAATATTGTAAGTCATTCATAACACATTTCATCAAATTTTGGTCATAATCAACATTAAGTATTTCACTTCAATTTCTTCAACATCATTTTGGCTCTTTCAAATCGAGTTTAGAATTTTCATAACTAAATGTTTTCCATAAGATTAAAATGCCTTATTAACATTAAAAACCCCTTAACTACAAATCCTCTTAATGAAATTTCTCTTTGATTATACACTACTTTTCAAAAACTTTTCTTAAACTCATTGTTGAATAATGCTAAAAACGTTTTCTCATAAATCATGCTTGATACTACACGTGTAATTGTCATATTATATAATTAAATATATATTTTTGACAATCGTGGGTTCAACAAATAAAATCAGGGAGATTTTGGATTGCTTTTTAGGATTTTTTTTTTCATTAGGAGTTGAAGCAATCGCATCTTCACATATGTTAAATCTAGACACAAATTTCATTTTGTCACATTTGTTCCATCACTGGTTTCTCACTCACTAGTTGCCTTGGCCTCTTTTATTAAGTTTGTTACCTTAGGATATATGACTTGCTTAATTGACCTTTTACATGATTTTGTTTGCATGAAATTATATTATATGCTTAGTTACCTACATACATACTTCTCTTGCATACTCTATTAAGATAATACTTGATTAAGTTGCCTAAAGAGATGGACTTGCCCAAAACCAAACCTCCAACCAAAGATCTTTCTGGAAAAATCTCTGCCAAAAACCATTTCTGGCAATCTGTGAACCAGACATTGGGCGGCCCCCATAATTATAACAGGCGGCCCCCTTAAAATTAAAGGGGCCGACCATTAATTACGGGGGCCGGCCACCTGATGGTCGAGGTTCCCTGTTTGCTTTCCACTTTTTAGCTCATTTCACCCTATTTTGATTCCTCACTTCCCTAAATTCACAAACACATTTTTGTCTAGTAAATCCTCCACTTATTTATCCTTCCATAAACACATAATCATCACACTATAAATACCTCTCCTCATAACATATCCTTGCTCAACCATTCCATCATGACCTCTCCCAACAAACCAAAATCAAAATCCTCCAAGCTAGCAAGGATGACTGAAAAACCCACGTGGAGAAAGAAACAAAGCCCTCGAAACATATCCGTCACAACAAATGGATTTGGTAATTAATCAACACCTCCAAACACGTATTTTCCCAACTACACTCCAAAATCGCAAGGACACTCCTTTGAACCACTCTACAAACCTTACCACATTGGTCAATCATCCCATTTCATCCCAAATCATACATCCTCATTTCCATCCAACTACAATGATCCATATCACTTTGGTCAATCATCAAACTACAACCCTGTAACAACTCGCATTTTCGGATTACTATTCATTTTTACTATTCACTATTACTATTCACTTTTTTACTATTCACTATTCACTATTCACTCCCGAAATTTTTATTTCATATTCTCATAAGTTAAACTATTTTAATGATAATCCGAGAATTTGACACTCGTCGGATCATTTCTGCAAAAATCACGAAACCGTGTCCGAGATTTACTTTTAGGTTTAAACGTCATTCCAGCATCCCGATATGTCCATAAAACACTATAAACAATAGAAATATGAATTTCTCTCATTTTACGACAATTCCAAAAGTTTTGGAATTTTACGTTTTCCAGTTCAGCGTTTTACGCGAATTACGCGTTTTAGACCCGCGTTTCCAGTTTTAGCAGCGTTTAAGCAACCCGATAGAACTTGCCACTCATTAAATATGCTAAGATAGGTTATATTAATAAGTTTTAACATATTTATAAGTTTCATATTTTTAGGATACCCGATTTTAAGTTTCATGACTTAACGACTTACTATTAGCGATTACCTGGACCAAAACTCACTCCGTAAGTCAAGATAATGACCAAATCTTACATACTTATCATGCCACATCCTCTTTAGGCGTTTTCTTGCTCACTAAGTCATAGATAGGAAGCTTAAATAGGAAGCTTACATAAAAAGCTTACATAGGAAGCTAAACACATTTGCAAGTAAACTTGGCCACAAAGTCTTGGAAAATATCCTAAGTCTCTAACCTCCTCAAGGAAACTTCCTAGGTAACTTCCTAACCTCCTCATCTTCCTATAACTAGGAAGCTCATCCTCTTCCTTTTATCATCACCATAAACAACACACACTTAAATCACACAACCTTTCATCTTTGATTTCCAAGTTATAAGTTACACACCAAAGTTGAAGGCCTAGTTAGTCTCTACATGAATCAAGAGTTTGTTTGGTGATTCCATAGTTGAATTAGGAGCTACACAAGATGTTAGGGGCTGAGGTTAATTGGTTTTCACAAGGGTTATGTAAAGGTTAGAAAGGGTTTACAAGAGTTGTGGTGAAGGGTTTGCAAGCATAGGTTTAGTGTCCTAGTTTCATACTTGACTTCCTTTCTTTAGAAAGCCAAAAGTTGTAAGAAACCCTAATACACTTTCTTGCTCAATATCATTTTCATGCTTATTATGTTTCATTCATTCTATATATGGTCTTTGTGTAATGTTCATGATGTATAAAAACCCTTAAAACAACTTAAGAACACTATATGTTAACCTATATTAAGCAATCAAGGAAACTAGTGACTTATATTGAGAACCACGACCAAAATAGAGTAACCATGATATGAAACACTTACCTACTGTTATATAGGACTTAAAAAGGAAAACATAGCAATTTGAACCACCTAAAACGAGTACACGAGTCAAACGTTATGGCCAAAAGAAGTTAGCGAACCTAAAAACCCGAAACTGCCTTATAAACTTTCTGATCAAAATCCATATTTTTTTTAAGGCCCTTCTGGTCCGTTTCATCAAAAAGTTAAAACACAAAAGTTGTCCGGAACGACGTTTTCGTTCAGGAATAAAGAAGCTCAAACCCTGAAAACGCATAACGAGTGTTATTTTTCTTCAAATTCTTAACAGCCCATTTATTACTATCAAGACTATACCTTTTTGTCACGGCTAAGGAAAACCAAATGGCCTAAAGGCCTAGAGCTGAGATCAAAAACGTGGCTAAGGCCAAGGTTGAGATCTCAAAGACATGGTAGCCAAGACCAAAGCCACGGCAAGGCCATGATTAAGACCTCAAGGCTTTCTAAACCGAAATCATTATAACTATTATACATGTTTTACATATTAAATACTACAACACTAGGGAGCTTCATGTGAGGGGTTTCATTTGGGTAAACGGATCGAAGAGTTGCTGGATTTACGAATTAAAGTGTCCTAGCTCCTCGAACGTTTACTACATGACCTCTGAATTATGACGGCCCGAACAGTAGTAAGAGATATACAAACTATACATGTTTCATAAACCACTTTTATTCAACGACTTACGCTATATACTAAGTACTACATCATGAACTATATGCAAGACATATATAGGCAATTTTTTGTATTCTTAGACATTACTCCAACCTCAGTTGCAATAATTATTCTAGGTTGCTCTTAGAGACTTTCGCGATTCGACTACCATTTTCATTACTCACTACATAACTTAAGGTGAGTCATAGCCCCTACTCTTTTTATACTTGTTTTAACTCTTTGGGGGAGATACATGCTCAACTACTTGCTTACTTGTACAAATACTCAAAACATTTATACTTGATTGCATACATACATGACTATGTTATACTTAATTGCGTTATTCTATTTAGTGGCTAGTAGTTATCTTTGGGAATTGGCTCCCAGTTGTCTTTGGGAATTGACTCCCAAGTGAGGTCTTCGGAGATGAAGAAGAGACTCACGACTAATTGCTTAATTGTTGTGATGAACTTATACATGTCTTAATCATATTATATATTTAGCAGTGGGTTGTGAACACACAGGTTGCAAGTGTTGTTATGGGCGGGACTTGCAACTGAGTGGATTCACAATGCCTTTGTGTGAACATTCTTTAATAGCTTTTCAACTATTTTAAGATAAACTCTATGAACTCACCAACCATTGTGTTGACACTTTAGCATGTTTACCTCAGGTTAGTAAGGCGATAGCTAGTGCGTGGAACATAGAGTCAAGCTGCACATTCTGAAGACTTACGCTTTTATTATTTACCATTCAAAACATTTTGTATACATTTATGTATCATACTTTGGAATCTCATGTTTGTAACTTTGAATTCATTAATCGAATGGTAACTTTTCAAAACGTCTCATTTAGAGGTCGTTTTCTATAACTTGTACTTTGTATTATGAAGTAGCACCCCAAGTGACACAGTCTTCCGCTGCGGTATTTTGGGGGTGTTACAGCCAACTACACAACACCAATTCATCCACCTCCACCAAATGATTCACTCTACATTACCACGGAAAAGCAAAAGTTCCGTGAAGAAATCAACCAAATCTGTGATCTTAGTGATCTTAATGCTATGCATCTTGCACAACGCAACTTGCACAAAACTCCATCCTCTCCTTACTCAAATTGCCTACCTCACTCCCTTAACTTGGATCAAGTCATTAACCACACCCACTATTGTCCTTGTTGCTACTTTCTCCAAAAACAAATCCTTAACCTAAGCGAAGATATTTCTTGGATCAAATATCTCCTCACTCGTCCACATCCAATGCCTCCATTAATTAAGTATAACATACCTAGATCCATTCCTTCTGCTCTACATCCCTCACCATCATACCACTAAATCCAATCACCATGTTTCCATCTCCTAATAAATTCACCACAAACCTTTGTACCCCATGCAAGTTCAAGAGACCTCAAGTTGGCAACTTAGTTATATCTAATGTAGTTTGCTAGAATAGCATATATGTATACACATATATATATGCCTTTGTACTAATGATTATGTTTCTAACATAATATACTTTAATAATCAATAAATGTGACTTATGTTTTATTAATATTATTTGCTTGGTGTTTATGCATGCTTTTCCCCTTGTTTTTAATCTATGTTTGCATGATTAGTTTATGATTATATATGCCTCTCTAATAGACCAAAACTAAAATAAAATGTTCCAATAGAGCTTGCTGCAAACACAAAACCAAAATAAATCATTTTTAGAAAAATTTTGAAATTTGATCGTTTGGGATTTTACCAGATGGGCGGCCCCCATAATTAACAAGGGTGGCCCCTTTAATTTTAAGGGGGCCGGCCATGAATTAAGGGGACCGGCCTCCTGGAACAGTTTTTACACTGTTTTCTTTTGCAACTTGTGACTCCTTTTGCTAGTTCTAGCTACCATTTCCCTTAAAAACTAAACTGATTTTGAAATCTAACAATGCAATTTCAAATTAATACAATTTCTAAACATGATTTCATACTATATAACCCTTATACACCTTTCATCCACACTCCATTATCACCATATTCATCAACCTAAACCAATTCATCATGTCATAACCAAAAGCCACCACATCCAACAAAGCCAAGAAACAAAAGCTTGTTATCATGCCACCAAAACAACTTTTCATTGATCTCACAAATGATGATAATACCACTCCATCACCACCTCCTCAATGCTCATCTCCTAGTGCTCCCAATGCACCTTCCAAAACACCATCAACACATGGAACCTCCACCTCTTCCATACCATCATCATCATCCATCAATGACTACATCAACACTCACTTATCACCTCCACCAAGAATTCCACCACCACCACCTCTTGAAAATGCAACCTTAGACATCACTCTTTCATTATCACCCATCACACCTCTTGATGTACAATTTTCACCATCACCACTCAATCCACCAAACTTCAATCCCATCCCATGGAGCTTGCTTGAAGCTCATGGTGATACTTGCCTTTGTTGCACCATAACCGCCCCATCATCTTTGGCTTAAGAGATGAAATCCACTACATGTTTTCATACCTTGAAAGCTTGTTCCCTCAACCTCAACCAACAACATCCACAGCTCCACCACCAACATCAACCATACCTCCACCTCTATCAACATCAAACACACCTCCATCAACTCCATCATCTCCACCTACAACATTGCTCCTCCCAAACTAAGCATGGCTCATATTTGGAAAATAAAAATGTTTAAACCATTTTGATGGCAAGCTCTAGGAAAAACATTTCTATTAGAGTTTTGGTTGCTTGTAAGCCCTTAAGGCTTTAGTTTATTAGTTGTATTGTTCATGCATCTTGGATGCATGTTGTTTGTATTTTCATCAATTTATTGAAGTGTTTTCTTCCATGCTTATATTACTTGTTTTATTTTTATATATATTTGTTGCATGCATATATATTGTATGTTTTAAATATTTTTGCAAGCATTTCATACCTCGACTTGTCTTGTAACCTTAAAACGAGGGGGAGTACACATCAAGGGGGAGCTCATCCGACTTCTGGACAACCTTTTTGATGTTCACAAAAAGGGGGAGAAATGATATAAACTCACTAAATACTTGCATATATAATAATTTTTGATTTAATGAGTTTAGATTTTGTAATCATCAAAAAGGGGGAGATTGTTGATATAAATAATGCGTAAAAACGTTATTAATATTTCTCGATATCCCTATGTTTTGACGATCACAAAATGTAAAATCATTAAACGTAACATCATTACGTAAATAAGTATTTAGTGACAAAATATCATTATATCCAACTAATTCACTTAAGGTATGAATAAACAAGTGTCTAATACATTTTATGATCAAAAGAAGGTTTATTTACTAATTACAAATTATATAAAATGGTATAAACATTTTATATATTTAAGAAAAATATTTTTGGTAATTAAAGAAAAATGTTTATTTCATAATAATTAAATGAAGTCAAATTTTTAACCAAATTCAGTTAAATTTTCACCAAATAAACTTTCCCCAGAAAGGGCAAAAATTTCAGGTCGTTTCAATTAAGGGGGCTGACATACGCTCCTCTGTCAGAATTCTTTGCCTATAAATACTGGTTCAAATCTGAAATTTTTCCTCACCTTTTGCACTAAAACTTTCTGTTCTAATTCTCTCAAATCATCTTCCAAAAACCTTTGATCATAAACATATTAGTTCTTGTTTTCAAGTGATACTATACATCCTCATTCAAAGTGCAAGAGAAGAATACTTCTCCAACATCTTGTTTAGAAGTATTGAAGAGTTATGTATATTGTTAGGTGTTGTGTAAATTATTTGTAAAGGTGTAGAAGGTGTGTAATAGATAGATGTAGGTGGGTTAGTAGTCGTGAATAGAAGTAGTAAAGAAATAGTTGTGTTGTGAAGAAGAAGTAATGAAGGTGTGAGAAGTAGTGTAGTAGTAGTGGTGTGTATAAGTCGTGAAGAAGGTGTGTACTGACTAGTGGTGTGAGATTGGTTCTAGCTACTATTAGAACTCGACATCTAGCTTAGTGTCGTTAATCGGTGTAAGCAAAAGTTGTGTAAGGTTTCTCCGCCAAAAGGGAGCTCGTTGTGTTAGTGAAGAAAACTCTCGAGTAAGAGACTCGAGGAGTGGAGTAGGGCAAGGAAGGAGACATTGTAGCCGAACCACTATAAATCCGCTGTATCTTGGTTTGATCTTTCCATCTCTTGTTCATTATCTTATTTACATCTTTATTGTTTACATACTCATAAACATTTGCATCTAGTTGTAGCTTGTGATATTGTGTTAAAATTGATTTCACACAAAGTTTAAATAAAAGGTTCATTCACAAAATAAAGTTTTTATAAACAACCTAAAAAGATACAATATATATACATACACTTATGCAACTGAAATTGATCATTTAGATTGAGTATATTTTTACAATAAATCTTGTATTAAAGATTTTGAAAACAAAGTTTTGAAATAAAAATTGACGTAAAACTATTCACCCCCCCATCTAGTTTTCCACACTATCAAACAATAGAATTTAATCCAATTCCATTTCTTCCATTTCTTTTCTCTCTACCAAACACACCCTAAAGTTTTTACTTTGAATGAAAAATGAATACTCAAATGCATGCTTCCTCTCTCAGATTTATACAACTTGAACCGTCATGTTGGATTAAACATGTGAGAATCTTTATCCATCGTATATGATATGTGGTTTCTAAACAAACATCTAATATAACTCCAACACAAATGCTACCTAAAACAAATTTTAAGCGTGACTTCTACACAACAATTACCTGAAATAATATACTATCATACTACTTGTACATCAAACCTTAAATGTTTTATATTTTCAATCCGAATAATATCGTTTTTGATATCACTAATCGAAAAGTCTTTTCCCATTTTTTTAGCTAGAGCAGAACAGTAGAAAAAAATGTGCCAAGCGCCATGAATAGTACAAAACTTATACTCTGTGGATATGGGCTCTATCATGGATACAGATTTGACTTCATTCCCTTCTTCAAGGACCTTCACTGACATATACGATAATTACTCCATCTCTGCTACTTATCCTGTATATTGATATTGTAAAGTGTTAGGTCTGAACCCTGACATAATCTCCAAATTTTGCGATGCAGGGTAGGGCGCCAACTGCAAGCAAGAATGCGGGCTGACTCTCTAGAAGAAAGTGGGAGGGTTCGAAGCATAGCATTCTTCACATCAGTTGCTGCCTTCACACCACCACGTTCCACAAGTTCTAAGTACACTACACCCATTAGTCTTGCCCCTTTCTGTTAATTAATCAAAGTACAACATCAACCGTCTCATTAGCATCCAATTCAACATAGTTTATGTAAAAGCATTTAACTGTTTGTTAATAATCCTCAAAGTTTCAATGCTTTCAGGTAACCTGAGTAATAAAAAGAGACGTTAATATGGTAAAAATTGTGGTCGCATCAGTCTTTTAACCTCGTAACTGGGTATATTACTGCAAATTAATTGTTTTTAAAAAAGATTAAGAATTTACCAAACCCTTTATAGACTAATTACCATATTTAAAATCTCATATATCTATCATCAAAATTTTGGCAGTTGAAAACTAGTAAATTATCGATAGGTAGAAAATTTTGCTAAATACAAATATTGCTTTGACTGACTTCATTTAATAATTTTTTTGCTTAAAACTTAATTTTGTAGAGAAATGGAAGAGTACTATTGAATAACCGAAGTGGTATTTGTAGGAGTTACCCGAAATAGAGTGCGTCCATGCTCAAACTGAGCTTTTTTATGTCCATGATCAGCGGAGAGCTTCATCCATTTCCTTGATTGTTGACGGTCTTGAGCGATACCTCTTCCCAAAGCGTAACACATTGCTACTTCATACATAGCATGAACATGCCCGCCTTCTGCAGCTTGTAGATACCACCTCGCCTGTTCAAAAACATAACAAAATTAAGAATTTGATCCTGCCTTGCATCGGTTCTTGCGCTTGCTAAATCTAATTATTAAGACCGCGGATTTCCATTTGATTAAATGATTATTGCTTTCGCAAATATGTAAGAAATAATGAAGACACTGCATTTCACAAGAATGAAGAATTTGTACACACAGTTGCATTCATTTAGGGGATGTTTGTGTTAGCTTATTTGTTCAGCCAATGAACTTAAATAAGCCATAAGTTCAAGTTGATAAGTTCTTAAGTCCTAAACATTGAGCTAATTAGCTTTTCAATAGTTCAATACGCCCATAAGCTGCACAAATAACCAAAACAATACCCCGTTACTATTTTGTCCGGATTTGTGAGTTCCACTTGAATAATAAGAGAAGAAACAAATATGTGATATAGGGATTTATAGATGCACGAAAGTATCTTATATGGAACAGGAAATAAAAGATCTAACAACGTACCGCTTCTTTCATATTCTGGTTAGTTCCAATAGAATGATGCAAACAAAAGGCGAGCTGGTATTGCTGACGAATATAGCCAGCTTCAGAAGCTTGATATAACCATTTAACAACCTCCTTCATGTTTTGCGGTTCAGCTGCATCACATTGAAACCCTTTTTATCTAAAGTAACCTTTAACAGTAAAAAGAAGATAACTAAGTAGACCAATATAAATACACGAAGTTTATCCACAAACTAAACCACTATATAGAACTCAAGTAACAGTTATGACTTATGACTAATTGGATATATTGTGATTTAAGGCCCCTAATTTCTCAAAATTGCAATAATCCGAATCCTAGTACCCATGATAACCAATCAATATAAGCATAAAAATCTTCGAGTATCCAATACAATTAAAGGTCAATCAATGCTACAAAAAACGGTTTTGTAAAGTCAAGGAAATGAAATGCGCTAGGAATTGAGCACTTTAGTGGGTGTTTGGGATTAGAAGCTAATTTTCTGGAAACGGCAAACCAAATTAGGAGGCCAAAGAGCTTATAAGCACACAAGCGGTTTTAAGCTAGTGTACAGCATAACTTCTTATTTGCTTATTAGTATTACACAGAAAAAAGCACTTGAAAATAAGCAATCCCAAATGCCCCCTAAAGCGATCATTAATCATCTTGTTTCTTTAAATCCACAAGCTCAACCACTAGAGAAAAGTAATTCATAGTCAACAATAAACAGAAATTCCATATACAGTAAGCCATCCAACTTCCCTTGTCGGTCAATAGCCTAACACTAAGGGGGTATTTGGCTGGAAGGTTGCAGCTAATTGTGGTAGTCCTAGCTTCTACACAAGTTTATTGGTCATGTATGTTCTTACTTCCAAAGACTTTGATTAAGGATATCAATAAAGTGCTTAAAGGTTTTCTGTGGAGCCAAGGTGAAGCTAGCAGAGGTAAAGCTAAAGTTGCTTGGTCTTCTGTGTGTAAACCAAAGAATAAAGGAGGTTTGGGAGTTAAAAATTTAGGTACCTGGATGGCTGGATTGAAGCAATTCTATCTAAGCATATATGGAACATTGCTAGAAAGAAGGATTCTCTGTGGCTTAAGTTGATTCACACAAAGAAGTTGCAATATAATACTGTAGTAACTAGACTGTACAGCAAGATAGTTCAGATAGTTGGACATGGAAGAAATTACTGGAGATAAGACATAAAGTGAGAAATACCTTGTTTGCCAGATTGGTAATGGGGAGGAAATTCTAATGTGGTATGATCTTTGGGCAAGTATAGGGCCTTTAATTGATCATATTACATTTAGAAGTTTATACAGTGCAAATTTGGGTCATCAAAGTAATATTGCTCAAATGATAGATAATGGTGATTGGAAACGGCTTAGTGAATGATCATCAAAGTACCCAGAGATTGTTTGTCTTCCTTTTCTGAACTAAAGAACGAGAAAGTGGATACAGTAGTTTGGAAAAATCAAGCTGGACAGATTTTGCCTTTTTCAGTGGGTAATGTTTAGGAAGAATTAAATAATGATGGTCCTGAAGTTGAGTCGTATAAAGTTACTTGGTTTTCTCAATGTATACCAAGACACTCTTTATTACTTGGATTACTATACAAGGGAGACTGAATACACAAGACAGACTGTCAAGATGGAAGCCTGGAAGTAATATGCTATGCCCTCTATGTAGAAAGGTCCCTGATTCTCATGAGCACTCGTTCTTTTCATGTGATTATTCGGATGAAATTTGGGAGAAAATTGGTAGTCTGGTGAATATGGGAAATGTGCCAAATGACTTGGGAAGGATAATTGCAATCCTAACTGGTGTGCCTAGTAATAATTCAATTGCGCATATAATGAAAAGGATATATGTTTGTGCTGCTGTATATTTTGTATGGCAAAAAAGGAATGCCAGGGGCGAGGAAAGAAATGTTAATGCCATGACTATGGTAGATGATAGATGGGGAATAAAGTTTTTTGATAAAGTTGAAAGAGCTGGTAAATATTAGTTTGGTCAATGGCTAATTGGTGAGCTGTGAAAGAAGAAGCTACCTAGGTTAAGTATGCTGTGAATTATATTCAGGTCTGTTGGGTTTGATAGTGTATGTGATTATAGTGGTTCGGAGAGGAAAAGGTAGCTTGCAGTTGCACTCATACTGCTAAAATGGAGATGTTCTGATGGCCACTAGGCTTGGCATTTTGCTCTGTTTCTTGTGGTTCAGTAGTCATTACCCATAAAGAAGGTTTCAAGTGGATATTGGTGTACGCCTAGGGATGTCTTAGTAGAATAGATGATGCCTAACAAAACTTGATCTATGCTTTTAATATGAAGAGGAAGCAACATTGAAGCAGTTTAGGAAAGTCTATTTGGAACATTCTTTGGAGAATAGGTGTTATCTTGCATATGATGGTGCCATAGTTACAGTAGCATTCTGTATCTTGATTCTTAAAAGGTATATAATTGGCTAATTACTTATGCAGCTGTGGAAATGTGTAAGTGCAGCATCTTGGAGGATGGTTGGTTTTGAATGGAGGGATGAGGCCTTTCATTGATGATTATTCTAGTTGCCATTATGAGGTTGTAGCTGTAACAGTGATTATGATTGGTCATAGTGGGAACGAAATGTAGTACTAGTAAATTGGTGAATGTATTTTGTGTAGTCCGTGCAGGAAATATGCTTTACATTGCATTGGCATTGTGTTCTTGCTTGTATTCCACTTTCAGTCTTCATGATAGCTTTAGTTTGTCATCGCACCGGATGACTAAATTGTGTTGTAAATATTGGTTTGGAAAGTTATTAAGTTAATATATATTTCACTTTTTCACCCAAAAAAAGTAAAATAAATAAATAATCAAATAAAAAATAAAAGAAAGAAAGGGGGTGTTTGGCTAAGCTCGTAAAATCCTTATAGTAGAATGTCATTTTTGAGAGGCTATAACAGCCCATTCTTACTCTTCCATCATCTAGTAAAGCTAATAAGCACCTCAAATAAGCTTAGTCAAACACCTACTTAATACCCCATACGGCCATACACATAAATAGGGTCATAATCGAGTCATCAGTCAAGCTCAAAACTGAGTATTTAACTTTCACGCTTTATTATCGGTATTAGAATAATAATGCCAATATTAACTAAATTTCAAAATTACTTGATTTGATACCTTCACTTGCATAATAATTGTCCACTTCTAATTTCAACAAATTATAAAGCTTGTAAAATGTAAAGATAAATATAAAATTTTATTAAAAATTACACTTTTCTTAATTTGTGTCTTTCTTTTCTTTGGCGGACAATAATTTTTGGATGGAAGGAGTAATCACTAATTGATACTCTCGAACTGAGCTTGACTCGGTGTTAAAATATCAATAACAATATTTATAATATTTTAAAATTACTAGACTCGATACCTTTATGGTATGTTTGGAACAATTAGCGGTTAGCGTTGTTTGTTTTAAAAAAGTGTTTAATGCTTATAAAGTATAATATGACATAAAATCTAAACGAGTAAATTACATAGATGGTCCCTGTGGTTTGTCCAAAGTTTCACCCACAGTCCCTCAAAGTTTTTTGTTGCACGGATAGTCCCTATCTTTGAAAAGAATAACACTCATAGTCCCTCCACTTAACTGGGGTTAGTTGCTTCCGTTATCTTTTGCATCGTTAGTCCTTTTTTGTTAAACATCATTGCATCGTTAGTCCTTATTAATAACGGCCGTTTATAATTTGAAAAAAATAAAAAATAAAATTAGAAAAAAATTTTGAAAAAATTGAAAAAAAATTCGAACAAAATTTTTTTTTTTTTTTTTTGAAATTTAATTTTTTTTTAGAAATTTCGAAAAAATTGAAAGAAAAAAATTTCGAACAAAAAAATTTTTTTTTTTTGAAATTTGATTTTTTTGAAAAATTTGATTTTTTTTGAAAAAATTGAAAGAAAAAAATTTCGAACAAAAAAATATTTTTTTTTTTGAAATTTGATTTTTTTGAAAAATTTTGAAAAAATTGAAAGAAAAAAATTTCGAACAAAAAAATTTTTTTTTAGAAATTTCGAACAAAAAAATATTTTTTTTTTGAAATTTGATTTTTTTAGAAAATAATTTTTTTTTGAAATTTGATTTTTTTTGAAATTGAAAGAAATTTTGAAATCAATTTTTTTTTATTTTTTTATAAATTTTTTTTGATTTTTTTCTAATTTTTTTTAATTTTTTAGAAAAAAAATTTTGAAAAATTTGATTTTTTTTGAAAAATTTTGAAAAAATTGAAAGAAAAAAATTTCGAACAAAAGAATATTTTTTTTTTGAAATTTGATTTTTTTTGAAAATAATTTTTTTTTGAAATTTGATTTTTTTTGAAATTGAAAGAAATTTTGAAATCAAAATTTTTTTTTTTTTTATAATTTTTTTTTGATTTTTTCTCTTTTTTTTTTTATTTTTTAGAAAAAAAATTTTGAAATAATTGAAAAAAAAATTTCAAAATTTTTTTTATTTCTGATTTTTTTTTTTTTTTTTTTTAAATTTGATTGTTTCAAATTGAAATTGAAAAAATTGAAATTTGAAAAAATTGATTTTTTTTTTCAAATTTTTTATTTCAAATTTTTTATTTCAAAATTTTTTTTCAATTTTTTGCTCGAAATTTTCTAAAAAAAAAATTAAATTTCAAAAAAAAAAAAAAAAATTTTGTTCGAATTTTTTTTCAATTTTTTCAAAATTTTTTTCTAATTTTTTTTTTCAAATTATAAACGGCCGTTATTAATAAGGACTAACGATGCAAAAGATAACGGAAGCAACTAACCCCAGTTAAGTGGAGGGACTATGAGTGTTATTCTTTTCAAAGATAGGGACTATACGTGCAACAAAAAACTTTGAGGGACTGTGGGTGAAACTTTGGACAAACCACAGGGACCATCTATGTAATTTACTCAATCTAAACAATAACGCTAAATGCTTCTAAAGTAACATTTCTAGAGAAACATAACGCGTTAACGAGTTTTCAATTCTAAACGCTCCTAAAAGCTCTTATCGAAACACACCCTTAATCTCAACTTCCTTCTATAATACAAACAAAAAGTATGTTAACACATGAATTTCCCTGAATGCACCCGGTTTTCAAAAATTGTGTTTACAGTTCTTGCTTGGTTAGTACATTATCCGATAAGTAAACTCATTTTCTAATAAATTCAATCGTTTTAATGAAACCATACTTTTTTGTTCATTTTTACCAGTTATGTATCCGTTCAAAAACTTTTGTACATCCAGTCACTTTTAGTTCTGGTTCCGCCACGATACAAACTACTACACATATACGAAAGCGGAAAAACATAAATTGTACCAACAATAAGATGATCCCCACCAACAACACCTTCATTCTCCTTCTTATCAATCTCCCAATACACCAAACCCGCGTCCATCACCGCGAGCATAGACACACGCACCGCCCTATACAAAAACGACTCCCTATCCTTATCCTTTCTAAATATCATATTATGCCACTGTCCTAAAAACATCATCTCCTCCATTAAAGGCCACAGACCATTTCTCCATGTTTTACAAACCAAACACGCGCGTTTTACGTCGTGTAAGCTGAAATGTGATGCTATTATGGTTAGTATGTCATTGGGTAAAGTGGCAAAATCACGGCTGTGACCGGAGGATGATTGGGGCTGAGGTTTTGCATGTTTTTTAAGGTCAGGGTTTTGAGGGTTTCTAGGGTTTTGGATAGTTAAAGGGTTTAGGTTTTTTGATCGGTGAGGGAATGTTAGTTGGTTGTTGTTCATAACTGAAAAAATGGTTATTGAAAACATTTGCTAAAAGAATTTTGAATTAAATACTGCTTGAGTGCTTGTTAATTAAAATTTGAAAAAGTTAAGAGTATTTGGATTATCATGCATATCCTTTGGACTTAGCAAGTTATTTGAATTTGGATAATCCATAAATCATGATTTGCACACTTTAAAATGTGATTGTCACACTTTAATATATATGTACAATAAGCATCCAATAAAATATGTACAACTGTTTCCTGCCAAGATTGAAGTGTGTCAATCAAACTTTGAAGTGTGCAAATTACCACTTTTTTTCAAGTTACTTGCGGCTATATATAATTATGTTTTTTTGAGCAAATCTATACTATCTATAATGTAAAAATGGTCAAAGGTGAAAATTGGAAAAGTGGAATAGTCAATATTGTAGAACGTTGAAAAATGTATATAAGTAAATATTGAAATGCATTTAATACTCTTATTAAAACACCTCATTACTTAAAAGTACAATGATTTATTCACATTGTACAAATAATTAAAAACATATCTACCAAATTAAATACAACAAATTAAAACACAAACCGGGTTGACCCGGGACGTTTCAAACACAGCGGGTTGACCCGGTTTAATTTCACCCATTTTCGGCCCAACCTAGCAAGTTGACCCGGTTTAAATTGACAGATTTTTCGACCGAAACGGTTTCAACCGGTTGAACCACCCGGTCGAACCGGGTTTCAAAACATTATTCATTACTTAAAAGTGCAATAATTTATTCACATTGTACAACTAATTAAAAACATATCTATCAAATTAAATACAACCAATTAAAACAAAAACCGGGTTGACCCGGGACGCTTCAAACCCGGACGGGTTGACCCAGTTTAAGTTGCCCCGTTTTTGACCCAGCCTAGCAAGTTGACCTTGTTTAAATCGACCCATTTTTTGACCGGAGCAGTTCAACCGGTTGAACCACCCGGTCGAACCGGGTTTCAAAACATTATGTTAAATTCCCAAATCTTCAAACTTTTATTATTTTTCGTTTATAACCTATGAACTCTTTTTGTCAATAAGCTATCTATCGCTATAAAATCCCGTTGCTATGCACGGGTACTCGTCTAGTATATATAATTACTAAAAAATATGAGTATGTGCAATTATATATATAGTGTAGCGTTCAATGCAGAACTATTTTTTTGTACAGAACCTACAGAACCAATCTTTTTACTCCTAATACTGCATGATGTACATGATATTAATGCAAGATGACATCTTTATAATATTTACTACTTATTTAAAAAAAAAAAAAAAAAAAAATAGATTAAAGGGCAAATTAGGTATTTTCATTGCCCATAAAAATAGCATCTTAAGGGATTGGCAATGCATGCGGGGAGGTGCGGTGCGGCATCCCCACCGCACGGGAACACCGCCGCCCTCCCCATTTTACCGTGCGGTAAGGGCCAAATTCGGGGAAGCTTACCGAGCAAAATGTGAACGTTGGAGCATTAATGATTGTGAACGTTGGGCTTTCTTTTATGGTAAACGGCTACTTTTGTTTGAAGTGTATATATACACATTTGTGTTTTCAAATGTGAACACACAACAAAAAAAAAAAACCACTCCGTAGCCAAAAAAAAAAAAACAATCCGTAGCCAAAAAAAAAAACATACCGAGAGAGAGATGGATTCAGGAAAGAATAGAGATCCGAGAAAAAATGTTCGTGGATCAAGAAGTGGATCGAGAGGCGCAATTCGTCCTCGAGTTCGATCACAAACCGGTCACGATGGTTCGTCACAACCCGGTTACCGACCGGAAATGTACCCGCAATCTCCACCATATTTCTACACCCAACAACCTCTCCCACATCTTCCTACAAACTTTGAGCCGTTTGATTATCAATATACACAACAACCCCCACCGCAAAATCCTACTAACTTTAACCCGTATGAGCCACGTTATAACCAACCACAAAAAAGGCGTGAACGGGTTAGTGAACCATTACCCATTCATGAAGAAGATGATGATGACGAATATTATGATAATGTTAATGTGGTACCCGAGACACAACAAAATGATGAAGAAGAGGAACAAGTCCAAGAGGTGGCGCGGCCTAAAAGTGGAAAAAAACCCGCAAAAATTTGGACGCCCGATGAGGAAGAGGCGTTAGCTAAGGCTTGGATCAAAGTTTCAGTGGACAAAGTTGTTGGCGACCGCCAAACAAAGATGGGATTTTGGAGGCGAGTTCTAATGCATTTTCAAAGCCTTGTCCCGAGAACCGAACGTACTTATCATCAATTGAACTCGAAATGGACTCCTATGCATACAATGATCGCTGCGTTCAACGGTTACTACATACAAGCGGTATATATATATTTTTTTTTTGTTCGAATATACATGTTTTTTCTTTTCTTTTTTTTTTTTTTGAATATATAATGCTTGTTTCATATATACATTTTTTTTTTTTTTTTTGTTTTTTTTTTTTTTGTTTTTTTTTTTTTTTTTTTTTTTTTTTTTTTTTGTTTGAATATATAATGCTTGTTTCATATATACATTTTTTTTTTTTTTTTTTTTTTTTGAATATATAATGCTTGTTTCATATATACATGTTTTTTTTTTTTTTTTGTTTTTTTTTTTTTTGTTTGAATATATAATGCTTGTTTCATATATACATGTTTTTTTTTTTGTTTGAATATATAATGCTTGTTTCATATATACATGTTTTTTTTTTTTGTTTTTTTGTTTTTTTTTTTGTTTGAATATATAATGCTTGTTTCATATATACATGTTTTTTTTTTGTAGAACCGTTTGAGAGATAGTGGATTGAACGATCTTCAAGTTTATGAGAGAGCACAACTCGATTTTGAAAAACAATACAACAAAGCTTTCGCGCATACCAAAGCGTGGCACATCCTCAAAGATCAACGAAAGTGGCAAGAACAACCGGTGGTTAATCAGGCTGCGGAATCCACGGGGTCAAGCAAGAAAAGAAAGTCGTCGGAGTCAAGTAGCGCTCAAACGCCAACAAGTGACACGCCAATAACCGTAGAAGATTTCGACTGTGACTTACCGAACCTCAACGAGAACCCAACTCCATCACGTCCATCGAAAGGGAAAAAAAAGACGATTTCTGAAGATTCAAGCCGAAGCTCGATGAGTGATACTCTTGCAAGTTACACAGCCGAAAAGAGAAGTTTAATGCAGCAACAATTGGAGGTGCAAAAGAAAAAGGACGACGAGTATTTCAAATTTCTTGATGGGGAGGTGATGAATCGTGACATGAGGTTCGTTATGGATCCGCACGACAATATCCCAGACGAGGCTTTTAAGGAATTCGTCATCAACAAGAAACGTCAGATTTGTGCACAATACGGGTGGCCATGTAGTTTGTAGGAGTTTAGTTTTATAGTTTTAATAATATTATGTAACGCTTTTTTAAGTTTTAATGGAATTTTAGACTTGTAATAAAAATATGTAATGTTTATTTTAATTTTAATGAATTTTAGTTTTTAATAAATTTTAATAGAATTTAAAAAAGAAAAAAGAAAAAGGAAAAAAAAAGAAGTGAGTGAAGGGTGAGGGGTGTGCCGCCAACAAAAAATGAGTGAGTGAAGGGAAAAGTGGGACGGTGATGTGGCATAAGGGGATTGGTAGTTTGTGAGTGAAGGGTGATGGGGTGAGGGGTGCATTGCCAACCCCCTTATAACAATAAAATCAGTTACCTATTCCTTTCCTCCAGATCTAAAGCCACCGCCCCTCTCTTCTTCTCCAGATCTATTCGAAAAAAAGAACAATAAACCACAAGCCCTCTTTTCCTCTCAACCCCCAAAACCATGTGGCCGGATCCTTTGCCATACCTCTACGGTGACCAGATTTGTAGGCGATCTCCCTCCATCAATCGTCCATCGGATCCTCCTCCGTTTCCCTCCGTCAATCGTATGTTATATTCATCCTAAAAACGTGTTAAAAACCTACATCAAAACCAACTGTCGCCTCTCTTCAAATGGATATGTTTATTAAAATCCTACCCCAAACCTTATATAGATCTTGAAGCCGAAATCTTTAAGAAACTAACTCAAAGCCAAAATCTTTAAGCGAGACTCTTTGGTTCCGTTTTGGTGGCGCCGCCTTTCATGGAGTATCTGAATCATGGTTTTTAAGGTTGCTCCTCGAAACCGACAATACTAAAAATGGTGTGCGTATGTATGGATCTGGTAAATGTGACCATCCTTCTCTATTTGATCTATCGGAGTTTTGTTCTATTTTGTAGATCTAAATTCTGAGTGATAATTTAGTTCATAAAAAAACTTAATATTTTAATAGCAACTTGGTCATGTGGGAGAAAATTATTAATTTGGTTTCTTTAATGTTATGTTTTACTAAAAAGTATAGTAGATTATATTAATGGAGTATGATGTATTTGTTTGATTGAATCGCATACATGGCAAACCAGAGACCACTTGTATGTTTGGCTGGATATTTTTTTGCCAGGTAATAAATTTTTTTTCATTAATATTGGAAAGTTTGTAAACAAATTTTACGCTATTGTCATGTCAAGATTGAAAAATGGGTCACAAAAAATATGTACTTATATAACAGGTTTTTGTAGTAGTCATATAAATCCGTAAATCATTGTTTTGATTGTGCATATGTTTTTAGAAGGGGTGCACATATGTTATCTAGTTGTTATACTTAAAAAATTAGTTGACATAACTATACTAATCCTGTATTTTCCTTTGGATATGCAGTTAAAGCAAGACCATGTGCTTAATAAATGTTTACAGCGTGCACGTATGTTTTTGAAAATCGTGCACATATGTTTTCATGAATTTGACGAGAAAGCGCAGCGTGCACATATGTTCTAGAAGGGTACTCGTATGTTCTAACGAACTTGATGAGAAAGTGAAGCGTGCACATGTGTTTTTGGAAGAGTGCATATGTGTTTTTGGAAGAGTGCACACATGTTTTTGTTGATGTGCACATGTATATTTAACAAAGTACATTTGTATTTGAATTGTATTTAATTTAGATCAAAATTTGTGTATATTATTTATGTATTGATATCTTATAAATTTAGTTGTTACATGTATATTTTTATGTTTTTTGATTATAAATTTCAAAGAGTAAAGAATGTACACCATAAACATATGTGCAATTCTCATTTTAAGTAAAATAAGTTTGATTTGTAAATAATTGGATGCAAAAAAAATTATATGTAAAATTACAATATTAAAAAAACATATATGCACCTGCCTTTTTCCAAAAACATACATGCAAAAAAAAATAATAAAAAAATAAATTCAAAATTTAAAGGCCTAAAAAACTTTTTTTTTAATCTAATAAAAAAAGTAAAAAATGTGTTTTACTATTATGCCCTTTTGAATTAAAAAAAATGATTTAATAATATTAAATTCCCATTGGTTTAAAGTGATTCTGTAAAGTTCTGTACAAAAAAGTGGTTCTGCATTGAACATGACCCTATATATATATATATATATATTAAAAGTCATTTGAGGTACTGTAGCAAATCACTGTAGCAACAGTGTTGCTACAGTGATTATGTGTGGTGCGTTACTGTAGCATATCGATCCCTGAGGTTAAATATTTAACAAAAACAACACCCCAGGTTAAATTATAATTTCAAAGATAGTCTCAAAGAACTAACTTTGCAACATATCGATCCCGTTAAAAATTACTGTTCATTCGTTAAAACACTGTTCATCATTTTTTTTTTTTTTTTTTTTAACACGACCTCAGGTTTTAATTTCAAAGTTAGTCCCAAAAGACTAACTTTAAAAAAATAGTACTTGCGGTTTTCGATCTTTTGCAAATTTAGTCCTTAATAACAAAAATAAATTTTTTCAATTGTTTTATTTCGAGGTTAGATTAACCACAATATTTCCGCAGCAACGCGCGAGTACCCCTGCTCGTTAATAGCTAAACCAATCTCTTAAAAGTAATGACTTTATGTTACTCAAGTCTGTGTGAATTACTCGCCAAAAGATCCAAAAATAAATACGTGTAATTAAATTGGGCATACAATACTTTCTAAAGTTTGTAACATATAATTGAACTTTTTTACGTAAATATTCAAATCAAAATAAGTTGTTGTCTTAAGTTTTTGTCAAAATTTTACAATTTAAGTGTCTTCTAAAAGAATGTATCTGAACTCGACGATAAATTTTTTTGAAGCAGTCTCTAAATACCTACGTTGGGCCGTTGTCACGTTTTAAGCAAACTGCTGTGTGATATACTTCAGATATACATGCTATATATATGTCATTTTTAGTATTTACTTACATAATGTCTGCAACACTTTAAGTAAACAAAACATTCACCAAAATATCAATTTCGTTTAAGGATTGGTGACCAAAGGTTTACATAATTTAGGAGGTAAATAGAGGTGCGTTTTGAAACTCATAATGTAAAATCATACAAGAAATATTGTGCACAAACCCAAAGCATATATAGGTATGAGATATCCTGAGTTGCGCCCTATAGCTGTGAGCACGCTTGTCACAGCACCGGCTTTTGTGGCACTATTGATGATTTTGCGATATGCTCCCTCTGCATATACCATACAACAAAAAACAGTGACAAAAAAAAAAAAAAAAAAAAAAAATCAACTCCATTTCCCAAAGAAGTACTAGCATATGTCAAATTAAGTTTACAACAGTTTTGAGATACCTCTTTTAAGAGGCTTTTCAATTATCTTCTTGAGATTAAGTGCATTCCAATCATCAGGTTTGACCTGTAAAATCAATTGTTTGCAAGTGCATTGAGCAAAGAATGTAGCAGGCTAAATACATGAACTCTGTGGGTCAAATATGATCACATAACTTTGCGGAAAAGAATAAGAAATAGAAGAAGGTTTATGAGGTGTTTTGCAAAACTACCTCCAAGCACTTATCAACATAGTTGGCGCTCTCTGAGTATTCACCACATCTAAAATGTGCAACAGCAAATAAATACATCCAATTTTTCTTTTGCTTGAGGTACCAACTATCGCTGTTCAACTCAACTGCCACAACCAAGCGAAAAAAGAGAGGATTTGGGTAAAAGGTAAACAAATAGATAACAGAAAAGCATAGAAAAAAGTGTCAGTGAAAATTACATAAAAGCGTTTTCCCACGCGGTACATCTTCAGGTCGTTTTGAGTGAACAAGAGCCCGTATATATGGATAACAAATCTCAAGCCTTTTTTCATCATTAGCAGACTTATACACGGAGTCCAATTGCTGTAACGAAAAAAATGGAAATTGAAAATAATTTCAGTATGTCACTAATAGCAGGAGGGAGATTATATATTAGGGTGAAATAATGCTTTTGTGGCATAAGTTTTAGACCACTTATTTGTACAAGCTTTAATATCGTGACGCCTCAAGGGAAATCTTGAGGTTCTTAATGGAGCGGTGATGACTAATAACTATTATAAGTAACCCAATCGGCCAATCCTTACAGGACGTGTACTTTTTCTGTTAATAAATGAGTGATCGTGTGTTGCGTTGTGTTTCTGACGGGAGCTAAAAGAGAGTTTGCTGTGACATAACGTGTAGCGCAAGGAGAAATAAAAAGCAAAAAGAGTCACCAAAAAATCTCATATATATATATGCGATGGGAGTTACAGTGGGCACATCATAGGAAGTTATCATGCAAACTGGTTATCTTTTATAGTGCAAGTATATCTAGATTTGTAGCTAAGTAATATGAATCAAGAAACCGAAACACAAGTTTGATTGATAACTTCCTATGATGTACACAATGGTAGTCAAGGTGCTAATTACTAAAATCAAGACTAACGAGTCCTGCAACTTATTCTAACTCATTAATATAATTGATTTCACGCTGGACCACTCTATTTTCCAAGATACACGACGAGTGATTGAGTGAACACTTCGTAAAGAAATTCGATAAGTTCATAATATTATCTTGTTACCTTCTAATAGATAAAACTAAAACTTAGATTACAAGGAAAGTAGTTACATCAACAGTGGCAGCGTCGGTCCATGGAAGAGAATCGTGGCGAGTGAAGCTGCATAAGAAATCCACAAATGTCTCCATGGATTGATCTTAGTTTCAACAGTAAAGTAGGCTTAGGGTTGGAGGTCAATAAATATTTACTATAAGAGTAAAAATTGTATGCCTTGTGAAATAAGTTTACTCAAAAAGGTAACGAATTTTTCACCTTTAAAAAAAAAAAAAGGTAACGAAATTTTATGTTAGGAAAAGAAATAGAGAACGTGAATAAATTTGAAAGCAGAGATCAAGTTTATAATTTGCATGATACTGTAACCTTTTTGAATTTTAGTTATATATAGTAATTATTTATGTAATTTCTTGTATGAAATATGCTAACTGTAGTTTTATGGTAATTTCGTCTTTTACAAAACACTAAAATAACTTATGTTTCTTTTCTTTTTGGAAATTCATTTATTAAAATAAAACAAAGAAATTGTACTATTAGATACATTAATTCAGTTGGTTTCGTATCTAATGTGATCCACTTAAATGTTGAATATTGTTTTTCAAAACATTTGTCGTACAAAGATATTTGCTATGTCTCTTTGTCATATATTTTGACTAGGTTATCTCACAAAGCAAATCATCTTTATACTTTTGCGTAGTGTTTGGTACTTTGTAATCAAATGGTGAATAGAAAGGATGATTACGTTGAAATGATAAAATGTTGTTTGCATACATATATGAAATGTAATGGTTCATTACAAGGAATGACCCATTACAACAAAATCACTCCCTAGTCCCCCTTGCTTTTTTTCATTACATCCGTAATGAAATCAAAATTACATAATAACCCCATCAATAATTAACCATATTAAATAAACTTTCTATCGACATTTTAGTCTTTCTCTTATGATTTCATTACGTCTTATCAAACAAACAAAGCATGATTAATAATTGTAATGAATAATTACATTACTATTTATTCCATTACGTCGTTTATTCCATTAATTTGACATTTCATTACGTCCTAACAAACGTACATAAGTGTATCAAATTAAACAATGATCTTCTATGCTATTTCATAATGTACAAACTTGATCTCTGATCAAATCACTTTTTCGATATGAACCGTGGTTGAGAGGTAAAAGGAGCAAGAAACTGGTATATTTTTGGTTTATGGATGTTTGGTTGATAGATGGGAAATGTTTTAGAAGTGAAATTCGTATTTTTCATAAACCCAAATCGGCAACCTACTACCAAATTTTATACTCATAATTATTTGATTCCAGCATTAGCATAAATCAAACGTAATAACAAACATTAAATTTGTTCATATTAAATGTTTAAGCAATAACCAAAGTATAACATATAGTACACATTAACATTTTTTCAGTTTCTATGAGAAAGAAGGATTATAAAGAAAAATTGCTTCAACCATTGGCGATAATCAGCTTCACTAATATATAGAAAACTAAAACAAGATGCGCGAATTTGCCTACAAACACATGATTATGGCATAGTAATAAACAACACCCTTGAGCACCCTATTTAGTTTTCGTATAGCTAAGCGGGCGTATCATTAAACTTTTAAAGTTGTCCATGATTGCAGGCTTGTCCTCTTCACAGGCAAAAATGTTGTTGAAGACAAAAAAGTTGTCCTTAAGTGGAAATCCCTAGAAAACAATACACCCAAATGATTACAATGTTGCCAACAATTCTTCAAGATTCTAACACTTTAAAGTTGAACACAAAATCTTTAAAAAAATTAAATTAAATAATAATAAAAAAAAAAAAAAAAAAAAAAAAAAAAAAAAAAAAAACTGCAGCCAATGAATTTTGCAAAAACACACAAAAAACAGTGTATTTCATATCAACAAGTAATTTTGATTCATTTTTAGTAAAAACAGAAACCGATCATTTGTGTTACTCCCTGTCTCTTTGTCTCAAACCGTTACAGGCTTATGGACATTTCATTCCATTCACTCATCAATGGTTAATTATTTGAGCAATTTTTTGTTTCACTAGCTTGAAAAACAAAATTTGATTCATGTATAAACTTTATGCGTTCACAGGATTTATGACTAGTTATCTTATGCTATACGCACATACTGTAATTATCTTTTGTATCGACAAATTTGGGGTATTATAATAGCTGTGAGCATGCTTGTCACAGCACCAGCCTTTGCGGCACTATTGATGATTTTGCGATATGCTTCCTCTGCATATAATACAACAGAAGAAAATCAGTGACAAAAGAACAATCAATTCCATTTCCCAAAGAAGTACTAGCATATGTCAAAATAAGTTTACAATTGTTTTGACGTACGTACCTCTTTTAACACGCTCTTCAATTATCTTCTTGAGATTAAGTGCCTTCCAATCATCAGGCTTAATCTGTAAAATCAATGTTTCGCAAGTGCATTGAGTACGCAACAAGTACATGAACTCAGTAGGTGAAATATGATCACAAAATTTTGCAGAAAAAAGAATAAGCAATAGAAGAATATTTATGGTATTTTGCAAACTGTTAGAAAGAATGATACCTCCAAGCACTTGTCAACATAGTTGGCGCTCTCTGAGTATTCACCACATCTAAAATGTGCAACAGCATATAGGTACAACCATTTTTTCTTTTGCTTAAGGTCACAACTATGGTAGTCCAACGCAACTGCCACAACCAAGTTTCACTTAAAAGGTAGACAAATAGATAACAGAATAGCGTAGACAAAAAGTTTCACTTAAAATTACATGAAAGCCTTCCTTTCCCACGGTGTACATCATGAGGCCGCTTTGAGTGAACAAGAGCCCGTATATAGGGATACCGAATTTCAAGTCTTTTTTCATAAAAAGCAGCAGCATACTCGGAATCCCATTGCTGTAGCAAAAAAATATGAATATGAAATATATCTTCATTATTAGCGGGAGGGAAATTATTAGCGTGAAATAATGATTTTGCAGCATGATTGTTAGACAAATTTGTGTGCACGCGCTCATATATCTTGACGCTTCAAGTGAAAAATGTGGACCAAGTCACACCGTTGATCGAGGATCTTAATGGAGCGGTAATATCTAATAACTCTAAGTAACCCAATCCTTACAGGATGCATGTGTATTCTTTCTGTTAATAAATGAGTGATCATGCGTTGTGCTGTGTTCTCTTTTTAAGAGGAGCTATAAGGGTGATTACTGTGATTTAGCAAAGCACGAGGAAGAAAGAAAGCAATATGAGTCACCAAGAAATCATATGTAGGAAGATATCAAGCAAACTGGTAATCTTTCACAGTTTAACTATTATAATTCTAGATTTGCAGCTAAGTAAGTCAAGAAATCGAGACACAAATTTGATTGATAACTTCCTATTATGTACACAATGCTCGTCAAGGTGCTAATTGCTAGAATCATACTAATGAAGCTCCAACCTAGCTTATTTTATGTGCTTTAATTTGAATTTTTTACAGTGTGCCACCCTATTTACCTTCAAATATAATTGATAGAAACTTAGATTGCAAAGATAAAAGAGGAGTTACCTTAACAGTGGCAGCGTCGGTCCAAGGAAGAGAATGGTCGCGTGTGAAGCTGCCTAAGAAATCCACGACTGTCTCCATGGACTGAGTTCAGTTTTTGCAGTAAAGTAGGGTTAATTAGAGAGGGATGTCAATAAATATTTAATTACTGTAAGAAAAAAAGCTGTGTGCCTTGTGAAATAAGTTTACCCAACCTAGTTCATATTCTTGTACGTTATGATGATTTAATTGTATTATAGAAAAAGTAACTTACTTTTCTTAAATCTTTTACATTTGGGAAGAGAAGCCTTGCAGAAATAAACCACAAAGTCTCTCGATCGAATTTTGTCAATCGAAAAATGATTTATGTAGCTTCCTACAAATCTTATTGAAAATGTGATGAAATTATTGGACGGTGAAATTGTCGATCATTTGATTCATCCACTGTAAATGAGACATTTTGAATTAGGAAAATTTATAGAAAGATAAATCATTTTCCCTAGTCAATGACATTCTCGCATCAAGGCTTTTCAAAAAAAAAAAAAAAAAAAAAAAAAAATCTCTCATTAAGAAATTGTATTACAAGGTTACGTCGACTTGCTTTCATATCGAATGTGATGTACTTAAATGTCAAATAGTATTTTTCAATCATTTGTACAAAGATATTTGATATGTTTCTTTTTCATACATTTGTAATTTTTATTTCATTATATTGGTAAGAGCTTTTGTAATAAGCAAAGCATCTTATTCTATTGGATATGTCGTAAGTGTATCTAAACAATCATCCTCTATACTATCTCATATTGTTAAAAACTTGATCTCTGATTTAACCACTTTTTCGATATGAACTGTGGTTGAGAGGTAAGAGAAACAAGGAATTGGTATGATTTTGTTATATGGATGTTTGGTTTATCGTTGGGAAGTATTTTTTAAGAATGAAATTTATACTTGTTTCAAACACAAAAGGGCAAGATCGAATAGTTGATTCCAACACAAACAATAGTTAAAAACATTAGCATACATCGAACGTATTTTGAATACTCAAGCTATAACCAACGTATAATGAAGGAATATTAAAAATATTTATGCTATAACGAACGTATATTGTACACTCAACCAACATAATTTACGTGCTTCGAACTGTCTACATCATGTCATCGTGCCACCCTATTTACCAAGATACACAACGAACGAGCTATGCCCTTAGTAAAGCTAGAACTTCAATAAGTTAATTAATCATCTACTTACCTTCTAATAAATCAAAAACTTAGATTAAAAGATAAAAGAGGAGTTACATTAACAGTGACAGCGTCGGTCCAAGGAAGAGAATAGTCGTGTGTGAAGCTGCATAAGAAATCCACGAATGTCTCCATAGATTGATATCAGTTTTAGCAGTAAAGTAGGGTTAGGGATCGGAGGGAGGTCAATAAATATTTACTATAAGAATAAAAGCTATGTGCCTTGTGAAATAAGTTTACTCAATACCCTCTAGATGTAATAACTTAACATTATTATTTAAAGGAAACGGAAACAAAGCTTTATGTTAGGAGAATAGAGAAAGTGAATAAATTAATTAGTTGAAGGATGATGAACTCGATCAAATATTATCTATGTTGAAAGTTAAAGATCGTGTTTATAACTTGCATATTGTACGTAATGATTTAATTATATTTGAATAATAAAGTACTACATCCGTCTCAAAATATAAGTCCAGTTTAACTTTTTGATCGTAAATATTTTTGTTTGTATTATATATCACTTAATGAAAATTATACCAAATGAAAATACATATAAAACACTATCCATTTATATATTTTATATCAAGTATTATATAATACTTAACAAAAATATTTAAGGTCAAAGTTCGATTCAAAAATTCAAACTGTACTTATATTTTGGGACGGAGGGAGTAACTTACTTTTCTCAAATCTTTTACATTTGGGAAGAGAAGTCTAGCATATACAAACTCTATCGATTTCGAATTTTGTCAATAACATTATCTCATTAGGGCCTTTCAAGAAGAAGAAAAAAAAAAACTCTCATTAAGAAATTGTATTACAAGGGTACTTGGTTTCATATCAAATGTGATCGACTTAAATGTTACATAGTATGGTTTTTCAAACATTTTTACAAAGATATATGATATGTTTCTTTGTCATTCATTAATAATTGTTATTTCGTTATATTGGTAAGAGATTTTGTAATAAGCAAAGCATCTTATACTTTTGGATAAGTCATAAGTGTATCTAAACAACCATCCTCTATACTATCTCATAATGTTAAAAACTTGATCTCTGATATAAAAACTTTTTCTATATGAACCGTGGTTAAGAGGTAAGAGAAACAAGGAATTGATATGATTTTGTTATATGGATGTTTGGTGTATCATTGGGAAGTATTTGGAAGAATGAAATGCATGTAGTCATGTACAATACTTGTTTCTAACACAAAAAGGCAAGATCAAATAGTTGATTCCGACACAAACACTACCATAGTAACACGACACATAGTAATTAGATAATTATGGTCTTATAATTACATTACTTATCTATGTTGTCTCTTGTTTGTTAAGCTTATGTATATGTTATCTGCAAAAAATTAGATTAATAAATGTGACTTCATTTTTATCTTTTCTAAATTATCTTTTTAACAACGGAGACTGAACGCCAATGTCACCAAATAACAAGAATGGGAGATTTCTAAGGTGAAATAATGATGTTATGTCACAAGCGTAAGGCTAATTTAGTTGTTGTACAAGCTCGTACATCTTGACGCCACACGTAAAATCCATTGGACCAAGTCACACCCGTCCGTTCTTATGGAGATGTTATAACTATTAACTTTAGCTAACCCATCCCTTCATGATTGCATGATTACAACGTTGCCAATGCTTCTTCAAGATTCTAAAACTTTAATATAAAGATTTAAACCAAAGTTGAATGAAAAAAATAAATAAATAAAACAAATAAAAAAAATGTTTTTCATAACAATAGGAAATTATGATAGATTTTTTAGTAAAAAAAAAACATAAATTGATCATTGTGTGTTATTCTTTGTCTCACAACCCGTCCATTGGTGCAAGTTATGGTTTTATTAAAGATGGCTTTGTAGCTTGTAAGGGGCTTTTATGTACATTTCATCTCTTTCACCCATAAATGAGTCGATCTTTTTGTCTTATAAAGCTTGTCAAACAAAATACTGTTAGCTAAAAACTGAAATTGATCAAAAAGCGTCCATAATGCAGCATCTTTAATATTTTACAAACTATTACCAAAAGTATACTTGACAAATACATATATATATAAAAAAAAAAAAAAAAAATATATATATATATATATATATATATATATATATATATATATATATATATTTTTATACCTTTTTTTTTTTTTTTTTTTTTTTTTTTTTTTTTTTAACATAAGAAAATAAAATTTGACTAACATTAGACACCAGCTTTAAGATTTTTAAAAATGTATTTTTAAAATACTCAATATTACATATTTAATCTTTTATATAATAAAAGAATTACATCATTTCGAAGTATTTTTGTAAATCCCTTCTCATTGAAAAAAAAATTAGACCAATAGCAGAGCTCGATTTTGTCACGTAGGCGAAATCGAGCAACGTGATTGGTCAATAAAAAGTCAAAATTAAATTGATTTTTGTCAAACTTAATAAATTTGGTTGAGAAATTTGGTTAAGAAAAAAAATGCATAAAAATATAGGTGGCAAATTTATGAAAACAAAAACTTAAAAAAATAGGAAGTAATTAATAAAACTTTAGTGATTGAAATTTAAATAATTTATATAGAGTAAAGTGTAAAATTACAAGTTTTCATGTTTTTTAATAACTTAAAAAAAAACACAAATAACCCCTTACACTTTATACCCCCTATACTTTATAATATTAACTTTGTTTAAAATTACATGAGTATTAGTAATTTTTAGACTTTCATCCATTAAAATTACAAAATTTGGTAAATATGCGAATTAGTTTTAATATACGTTAAATATTTTTTTAAACTAATGTTAGTTTTAAACTTTCATCAATTATAATATTTTTTAAATAAAGACTCATGATACTATTTAAAAAAGTTTAATTTATGCGTAAACTTTACGGAGCATATTTTAACTTCATCAACGCTCATTATGTGCTACTAAATTCACACATTTTATACAACATGATATCAATAATTAAAGTTAAACAACAAAATCAACCTCAACCTCAACATGTCTGTCAGTTAAAAACGTTATACAAAGCTAACTATTAAAATAAATAAATAATAAATAAATAACATGAGTTAGATAGCCATTGTTTAATATACAAGGTGTTTTCCTTAAATTAATATTAAAAAAATGCACACATCACAATCCTTATTTGATAACAATCACATACTAAAAAAATAAATAAATAATAAAACCGTAATAATTGACCGTTGTAAACGAATTAAAAGTATGTACATGAGAATTATTCTGCAAGAATATATAGTTTTAATCAGGTTATTACGTTACTATACTGCGATAATGTTATTGAGTTGGTAATCACGGATGTCATATACAACCATTATTCTATACTTATGATTTATGTGTAAAACTTTTTTTTGCTTCTGAATAGAATCCGAAAGAGACCTCAACAGAAATTTTGCTTATGTCTTATCTAGCTAATAGTATTTAGTAACTTTTTTATGGTTTAACTTTTTTGTTATACACACCAACTTTTATTAACTATTTTTTATGTTTTATTAAAAACTTCTACACTTAATATTTGTGTTTTTATTATAAACACACTAAGCTATAATAGAATTAGTTGTGAGTTCAGGGGTTTTTCACTAAGCTTCTAAAAAAAGCTTATAAATTTATCATACACTTATTGTGTTATTAAATATGCCAATAAGCACCTTTAATAAGCATAACCAAACGCCCCTTTAGTTCTATTTTGAAGTTTTCTTATTTGATGTTATGACTAGCTTTGTTGTTATCCTCACTATAATGCAACATGTTAGTGGTTTTTGCATTTTTATTATCTTATCGCACACACTAAAGTGTAATGCAATTTGTTATGTGCATTTTTTAGAGAATGATTAAGTATCAACACATAATTGTCATGGAAGGATTTTCTACGCCTGCTCAAGGTATTAATGTATAATTTAGTTGAGTTGCTGATTTAAATAATACATGAATGTATTTTAATGTACCAAAGATGTGTTTTAGTGCCTATATAGGGAATTTTATGGTAAGAATTCTTTTCGGAGTGTAATTCGTCTTTGAATGAGTTAATAAAACTTAGCAGGTGTTTGCTGTCATTGATAACACTATGGGTGTCAACCAACGGTCTAAAATATAGGTGTCTTTTACCTTGATGATAACAATCCTAAAAGACTTGCGAATATATTCTTTGTCATTTTTTTCATGCATTTATAATTTACTTATACAAGTAATAATAATTTCCTTATATAGTTCGGGTTTAGAGAAAAATTATTCTTATACATTATACATAAACGTAAAATTAAATTTGAGTTCTACCCATTAATTTTGTAATTTTATGATCAAACATGAGAAACAAATAACACAAACTTATGAAAATACAACTTTACAAACAAAAAGGTGCATTAGTAAAAATGATATGATGGTTATTCATAATTAAGAAAAATGAGTCAATTTTCAAAGCTATCTAAATATGCTACATATTTTAACGAAAATATAAGTAAAAAAAATACCACAATTACAAAACATGTCGTAAATTGATAGCACAGGTTTGCAAAACTAAAAACATATATCACTGACATCTCATGTAAGTCAATTATCATCATGTGATTTTGCTTGAATAATAAAATATAATTTTTAATCCAAAAGCATTCTCCTAAAATAATATGTAGGTTATAACATATACATATGATTTTTTATTTTTAGTTTACCAAGTAAAATCATTTGAAACGTGTTAAGTGGTTCATTTCTTAATCGATAATAATACATAATTAAAACAAAATTTTAAAAACCTGTGCGTGCACATGTATTATAACTAATAAAGTAATATTGAGAAAAAAAAAAAAAAAAAAAAAAAAAAAAAAAAAAAAAAAAAATTTAACTAGGAATTAGAGTTATAATCCCTCAACAAACCCACAAAGGCATGACCTAAAAAGCCAAGAAGGAATTAATTCTTTCCAAGCTTTGGGACCCAATTTATAACAAATCTACCCCACACCATTTGGTTCATCAAGGCTATGTGGGAAACAAATACATTTTCTCTACAAAACTACTTGTATACGTAGTTTTAAACATAAACATAAACATAACATTATAAAGTATAAACAACGTGACAATTAGATAATTATGGTCTTATAATTACATTAATCTAGCTTGTCTTTTCTTGTTAAGTCTATGTACTTTTTATCTGCAAAAAAACCTGGATCCGTAAATTGAGTTCATTTTCTAAACATCATTTTCACAATGGAAATTGAAATCCAGTGTCACCAAATAAAAAAAGAGAAGATTTTAAGAGTGAATTAATGATGCTATCTCATAAGCGTTAGACTAATTAAATTGTTGTACAAACTCATTGATCGATCTTGACGCCACAAGTAAAATCTAGTCACACATGTCATGTTCTTGACTTCTTGATGGAGCGATAATAAGTTAATAACTAATTTAACCTTAGCTATCACAGTCATTGTGTTTTAGCACACTACAAGGAAAATATCAATAAGTTTCACCAAGACATCATATATATCATATATGCAGGGACTATGGGAGTTACAGGTTAGTTAGGTCACAATTTATTATGTTTCTCAGTTCATGTCGTCTTCTGATTTTAGATTTGTGTTGGCCAAGTGGTAACACGAGAAATCAAAAAACAAGCTTGCTTGATAACAACTTCCTATGATGTGCATAATGCTTTTGATCGCTTAGCTTGTCAAGGTCCGAATTGTTAGTATTAGAACCAACGAGTCATGAAATGTAGTTGTTGACTTATGAACATATATGACTTAAATTCGTCATGCTCGACCAACATATATTTTATCTTGTATCTATTTTTGTGCCACCCTAGCTATTTACCAAGATGAACATATATGACTTAAATTCGTCATGCTTATTATGTACAAGTGTACAACTACTTGTTAGATAACAATGAAAAAAGGAATTCAAAATACAAAAGAGATAAAACGAAAAACGATCTTTATTGTCCCTCTGTCTTAACTGTTCATTATTGCAATTTATGTTTCATTAGAAAAGGTTTGTAGCTTATGGACATTTCATTCCATTCAAAAATGGGCTAATGTGAGCAATTCCCTTTTTCATTAGCTTGAAAAACAAAATATCACTAGCTAAAAACTGATATTGGTCAAAATTATCCAAATGTACTCTTTACATTTTACAAACCATTATTGAAAGCATACTTAGCCAATACTAAAAAAGATGCATAAAAATCAACAATTTAAAGAAAATTCAGCTAAGATTATAAACACTGTCTTTAAAACTTTACAAACGGTTTTTTTTTTTTTTTTTTTTTTTTTTTTTTTTTTTTTTTTTTTTTTTTTAAATACTCGATTTAATTATTTAATAATAAAATAAGCAACTGTCAAAATATGATTCTTTCAAAGGTTGGACTGTTGGAGTTCTAATATTATAACTGGTTTCCCCATGCCATTTGATTCATCAAGGAAATGTGGGATGCAAATATCATTTCTACAAAACTACTCTCCTCCCTTAGCTAGTTAGCCATTTTAGCTTAAACAAAAAACCAATCTTGTTCGAGTTAGAGTTTTGCTTTAATTGGTCGAAACTTATTACTCCGTATGTTTTTCAGTTCAAGTCTTCATATGATCCAAGATTTGTGCCAGCTAAGTAGTAACACAAGAAACCGAAAAACAAGCTTGCTTGATAACTTCTTATGATGTTTAGAATATATGCTTGTCAAGGTGCGAATTACTAAAATCAAAACTAACTAGTCAAGTAGTCATGCAACATATAGCTATTGACTCGTTAACATAACTAAGTGATGTAAATTCGTCATGGTCGACCAAGTCTAAATTACATCAAGCATAATTAATTGGATTTTTTTTTTTTTTTTTTTTTTTTTTTTTTTTTTTTTTGATAGAGATCAAGTTTAAATTTACATGATAATGTAAGGTTTTAATCATATCAGATTAATAAGTCGAGAGGTATTGAGGTTGATTCGAATCTTTGTCCCTCTTGTCTTGACGATATTGAGACGATTAACCATTCTTTTTTCAACTGCGGGATGGCTAAAGATTTGTGGGCTCTTCTAGCTAAATGGTGGGAGTTGGATATTGAGACTCTCATGTGGTCCATATGGAACTTTCGCAATCAATTTATCTTTTCTATTTCCCCTCCTAAGAAGGCGACGCTTTAATTTGGAACTCCATAGTATCTCAATCTTTTTTTTTTGGATTTCATCTAGAAATCCCAAATGTAAGTTAAATTGGGCACGGTTGTTGAAAAACCCTTTAGCTTCTATAACTTCTATTTTATTTTATTCTGAATTGCCCTTGATATTGTTGGAAGTTAGAAATTCACTTGCATGATATTTTAATGGTATAAATATAGTTTTTTTTTAGGTTAAAGATTTTACTAAACTTAAACTAACCAAACGTAAGGGAAAAAAAATTACAGTGAATTGAAACATACAAAGAGCGGATCAATCCCATATTAAATAGGGTTTGTAGCTTGTAAGTGACTTATGGACATTTCAATTCATTCAACTATTAAATGGTCAATTTGAGTCATTTTTGTTTCATTAGGGTGTCAAACAGAAATTTAGCAAGATATTTAAACTGATCAAAAGTCGTCTTACGTGTACTTTAATGCTTATGGGCTTCTAAGTCGTATTATTTTAAAATTTTAGACTAGTCGCTGAATTAGCCATAGCCTTTTTTGTGGACGAAAATTGTTTTCAAGTCAAACATACTCGGATTATATTAAAAAGGTCGTGAGCACAAACGCTATCGTACGGAGCCAAACACTATAATATTCAAAGTTACATGACCGAATATACAGAAATAAGCTTAGCCACTACTACGAAAAGGCATATAACAAATAAGCTTAGCCATTACTACAAAAGTACAAAAAGCCCGGAGGTCTTACTACAAAAAGGCATATATACAAATAATCTTAGCCATTACTACAAAAAGCCCGGAGGTCTTCTAGAAGCACTCTCTCTATCTTTTGATAGGAGTTAGACTATCTACATCTCACATTTTTTATATCTCGTGAAAAATAAGATTTGGTTAATGTTTAAAGCTTAGCCATTAATTACTAAATGAAGTTGCACAAAAATTAATCAATTAAAAATACTTTAAGTTGGGACTTTAAATATAACACCCGGAAATCCAAAGCATTTAATTTCGTTTTAACCTAAGTAATAAACTAAACATCATACGACAAATAAAATCTAAATACTTAGGATATATGGAAATTTTACAAAATTTATATATAACATATACATGTACACGTTTAAATGACAACATGGGCCGAAAATTTGTGAATAAAACAAGTAAACTCAAGCTAGCCCAAGCCCATGATCTTCTTAAACTTGAAAAGAGGCAATCACCATCACATAATATACGGCAGATCTTCTATTCCTATCACAAATAATCGAATATTTTCTCACTTTGCAAAACCCTAAAACTACTCACACAAAATAATCGACTGCTGCTTCCTTTTTGGCTTTCCTGGTTCGAAATCAAGTGCAAGAGAAAGAGGGTTTGATCGTGGTCTTGGAGTGCTTGGACGTGGGTGTATTATTGTTCGGGTAGGGGTGTTTGGTCGCAATTAAGTTAAAAGCTGGTTTTGTTTGGGTTTCAGCTTGAGTAAGCGTCAAGGGTAAAGTATCCATGCTTGTTCCATTCATTCTTCCTTATTCGATCCTTGTGACATTCGATTCCTACCTTGTTTGTTTTGTCAAATTCTGGAATGCATAAAAACAAGAGAATAGTACACATGAAATCATGCAAACATCACATAAAATAATGAACTTTTTGACATATAAACTCGACATAATCTGGAGCTTTTGTTTCTGTTTGGTCGCGGTAGTTTTAGGGCATGGGTTTCGACTTATATAACTCCTAAGCATGTAAATTCGCTTGTTAAAACCACACAATTCATATAGTGCATCACATAAAATAACGACCTAGTGAACTTACATAATCGACCCTATTAACATGTGTATTCGTATTGATACTTGACACAAATGGTTGCCTATTTGGCTCGACATAACCTGGTAAAGACCTTAGTACATATACGAATAAAAGAGGAAGATTAAAACATGTGTATATTAACATAAGAGTCGGCTATAATGTGGCTTGCATGTACTTGAGTTGCTGTTACTTGAAATCAGAATAAGAAATATTGCATGGAGTCATATATATAACATATAATATCATCTCATAAAATCATAAACTTGGACTCTTAATATAACGATTGAAGGATAGATATAATTGGCATGTAATCATGTGTTTTCGTTTCTGTTTTGATCGCTTGTTTATTTGTTTATAACCTTTGCATAATCGACTCCAAATCATGTGAACAAATCGAATATAAAACTTGTGTATATGGTTCGAATAGATTAAAAACCAAAGAGAGTTAACGTATGATATTACTAGTCGTATAAGGGGTTTGATTGTTGCTCATTCGATTGAGGCTTATGATTGTTAAACGTGTTCTTTAAACATGAAAATGGTTTAAATCTGATTCGAGCTATTATAATATTAGTGCATACAGGTTGGGTTTTGGCTTAAAAATGGGAGAAAAATAAAAAGGACGCATGCATGATACTTGGTTTCTTTCGAATTGAAATGAATAGATAAAATAATAACGGGGTTCGATTTCGGATTGGAGGGCTCGCACAAATGGAATGTGTAATATGTACTTCTTTATAAATTACATTTTAGATCCTATAACTTGCAATAATTATACTTCTGACCCTAAACTATTACAAACTGGCATAATGTAACTTTAATCTATAATAATGGTTAATTTGAATGTTTAACTTAATAAATTGTTAATTACTACTAGTATTATTAATGACTAGTCATGCTGAATTGGGAAAGTTTACTAATTCGGGAAACTTACTTAAAATGAAAAGTTAATATAATTTGCAAGTTACTAAAAATAGAAAGTTAATAAAAATAGAAAGCATACTAAAATAAGTAACCTAATTCTATTAAACATAAAATAATACTTGGTTATCGAATTCGTGTAGATCCGGTGAAGCGGGAGTAGTTGTCATCCCTTTGTGATCATCGTTGATTTTTTATTTGCTTTCGTTAAGGTACAGATATTCTATCCCTTTTCAGTAGGGAATTCTCATGACTTTTTGATCCTCGACCTTACTATGATTCCTTTTGATATGATTCGTGATATGATTTCTTTGATATGATCTTCTGAGCCATCACTATGATTCCTTTTACCTTGATTCGTTGATATGATTCTATGATTTGATATCTGTCGGTTATTCATCTGCTATGATATGATTCTATTCAGTTGATATGTTCTGTTGGATATGATATGATATGCTTTGTATGTTTTGATGCCCGAGTTTTTATCTAGTCATGGAGGTACCATGGCCGTGTCATTGAAGCACCAATGGCATGACACTTTCTGCGGAGGTGTGATTGATCCATGGCGTCCCCATTTTGTCGGATATATTATGTGCACACTTGGATATTATGATATGTATGATTTGCTTTGTTGGATATTATTATATTATGTATGTATGTATGATTTATTATGTAGGGTGAATGTGGATGTGTGCTTTACACTCCTTCACGTTGGAGCTAGCTACTCCCTTTAGTACTTGGAGGTCTCCCTTCTTTGTGCATGTCGATTTGTAGGATATATGATTTTGTGTAGGAGACCTATTCGAGTGACTCTGGTAGATACGCCTTTGTTGATACGTGCTCTTTACATTTCAATATGATTATGTTATGTTGATATCTCTATGATGTTCCGTTCTATTATGAATTGTGATACATTATGCCAGCTTATGATCTTCTTCTTTCGTTTGCTTATTACTTTGCTTTGCATATATATATGTTCACTCAGCTTTTCATGCTCAGCCGTGTTTTCTTTTCCATGCGGCAGGAAATAAGCGGGAATTTGGGCTCGAGTGGTGAGAGTAGTAGCTTAGAGACCTACACCTTAGTTTTCCCATCATTTTGTATTATGTTTGACGCTATTCTATTTTATTTCCTTTGAATACTTTGTTGGGATGTTGTAATTTTAAGTCATGATGTTCTTGACTTACTTTTAATTATGAAGTTTCCGTTTGCGTTATGATCTTTGTATGCTTTGATATCAGAGAACTAAGATTGCGACCTGTAGACCTTTTACCCTTTACCGGGTTGGGGTGTTACAATTATGTGACGCTTTTACCCTTTACCGGGTTGGGGTGTTACAATTATGGTATCAGAGAACTAAGATTGCGACCTGTAGACCTTAGGACTTGACCTGTGAAGATTGGGTAGACATTAGGCTTCACTTTTGATTCGGTCTTTCCTTCGTATTTCGATTCCATCTTTGTTTTGTTTTCCCTGACTCATTTATGATCATTTAGATGGTTACTACTCGCAATCAGGATGATTTTGCTAATAACCTTGCTTTTGAGGCTGTAGTCCAACAAACCGTCACCGCACTCTTACCGAACCTCTTTGCTCAGATCCGGGAGGAAGTGCGTCAAGAGATGACAAATGCTACCAATGGTTTTGGTGGCTCTAGTGGTGGGAACCCACCCGAGACTATTCACACCTGGTTGGAGAGGTTCAATAAGCAGAAACCTCGTTCGTTTAGTACCGTTACTTCTCCGGATGATGCAGAGCACTGGGTTGCTACTTTACCATGGAATACCTTCCGTGAAATCTTCTTCTTCCAATACTTTCCTTTGTCTGAGAAGGAAAAGTTCGAACGGGAGTATCACACCATCTCTATGCATGACAGGGAGACCAACACGGAGTTCATAAAGAGGCTTGTGCGTCTAGTTGGGTATTTGGGAGATAAGGCTGGTACACCGGCGGATCAGGTGAAGAAATTTAAGTGGGCACTCCGAAAGGATCTTTTGGATGGAGTTGTGAATTTTCACTTTGTTGATGTTGCCGGGGTTACGAATGAAGTTCGCAACATTGAGATTTCTAAATAGAGGGGTAAGCAGGGGGTTAAGAGAAGCTATGATGGTGAGCGTGTTCGACCGGCTCAAGGGTATAATCCGCGGGCAATGATTATCGAGGGAATGATCATCGGGTTTATGATACGAGGGGATTTGACAAACCGGGTAATGACCGTCGTGGATATGATAATCGAGGGTATGATAGGCAGAATGATCGTCGGGGTTACGATGAACGTGGATCTGACAGACGGGGAGAAAGGGGTCAACAAAATAACCGTACTTCCGGTTCATATGGGCAGAAAGGAAATGGGGATCAGACAGTTTGCAATCTTTGCGGGAGGTCTCATCCTGGGAGCCAGTGCTATAAGGCTATTGGGGCTTGTTTCATATGTGGTGGAGGCACATGGTGAGGGATTGTCCTCAGAAGAATGGTAACAAGAATAGAGGTTCTGGTGGGGATCGTCAGCCGGCTACTACTGGCCGAGTTCATGCCATGACTAGGCACCAGGCCGCTAACTCCTCAGGTACCGTTAAACAAAAGCTGTACGGCCAAATAAATGTAGAGAACCCGTAATAATACCTGAGGAGTTAGCGCCCTGGTGCCTAGTCAAAGCATGAACTTGGCCAGTAGTGGTCGGCTGACAGTCACCACTAGAACCCCTGTTAGTGTTCCCATACTTAGTACACTCCCTAGCCATGTGTCCCATACCACCACAAGTATAACAAGCCCCAGACGCCTTATAACACAATCCCCAGACTTACCCGCAGTACGATAATCCTGCTGACCCCTCTGCTATTGGTCTCGACCAGACCTCTTGTAGTTATTCCCCTGTCTGTCATACCCACTAGCATCATAACCCCTATGATCATTCCGCCTATCATACCCACGATTATCATAACCACAACGATAATAACCCTGCCTGTCCGATCCCCTCGTATCAAAACCCCGACGGTCATTTCCCCGATAATTACTGCCCGCTGATTATTCCTTAGCACCGGTCGAACCCGCTCACTATCGTAATTCCTCTTAACCCCCTGTTTACCCTTCTCTTCAGTAAGCTCAATGTTGCGAACAGCATTCGCAACCCCAGCAACATCCTCAAAACGCATGTTCACGACTCCATCCAAAAGGTCCTTCTTGAGTGCCCACTTGAATTTCTGAGCCTGTTACTCCTGTGTACCAGCATTTTTCCCCAAAAACAAGCTAAACGCACAAACCTCTTCATAAACTCGTGCTGGTCTCCCTGTCATACATAGAGATGGTATGATACTCTCGTTCGAACTTTTCCTTCTCAAACAAAAGAAAATATTGGAAGAAAAATATTTCACGGAAAGCACTCCATGATAACGTAGTAACCCAATCATTCTCTCTTTTCTCATCCTTGTACACCACATCCCAACTCCTCGAATATTTTCTCCATATGAGCAATCCAGTGCTCTGCTTCATCCGGAGAAGTAACAGTACTAAACGAATGAGGTTTCTGCTTGTTGAACCTTTCCAACCCAGTGTGAATAGTCTCAGGTGAGTTTCCACCACCAGAGCCACCAGAACCATTGGTAGCATTAGCCATCTCTTGACGCACTTCCTCCCGAATCTGAGTAGAGGTTCGGTAAGAGTGTCTGTTGGACGGCAGCCTCAAAAGCAGGGTTGTTAGCAAAGTCATCCTGAGCGCGAGTAACAACCATCTTAAAGATCATAAACGAGTCGGCGGTAACAAAGCAAAGGTGGAATCAAAATATGAAGAAAAAACCGAATCAAAAGCGAAGCCTAATGTCTACCCAATCCTCACAGGTCAGGACCTAAGGGTTACAAGCCATAACCTTTTTCTCTGATACCAAAATTGTAACACACCAACCCGGTAAGGGTAAAAGCGTCACATTATGACACATCAAAGCATACAAAGATCATAACACAAACGGGAACTTCATAAATAAAGTAAGTCACGAACCTCATGACTTATAATTTGTAACAACCCGATATTTTCCACGTCTACGTTTACTCCCAAACTTTGGAAATTCCACTATTCACGTGCATTATCAGTAAGGACCTCTCAAACGGACTAGAAATAGTCGGCATATCATCATTAGGTCATTTACATGTTATACCACTCTTAGGATTTTCAAATATATATATATTTAGTATATTTAACGTTTTACGTATAACGATTTCTAAATAAACGTTAACGCCCGACTAATATATATACGAAGAATATATCTAAATATTCCCACCATGGTCCCGACATATTTTTATATCCCTTATAATATCTTAAAAGTTATAAAATTCATTTACCCGGTGTTTTGGAAATTTATTTAATTATTATCGTAAGTTTACTAAAATTATGACGGTTATCGTAGAAACTAAATAATAATTATCTAAACACTCAATATTTATACCCGACATATTTTCATAATTTTTTATGACTTTATTATACCCCGTTTAACTCCGTTAAAATTTATTTTTAGTTAACTCGGTACCCGGTATCCTTTAAAACTAAAATATCTAACTTAACTTACACAATAATACATAAAATCTCATCTTTTCTTCCTACCCCATCACCAAACCTCTTACACCTTTGAAATTTCTTACTAACTCATTTAAAACTTGTCATAACTTGTCTAGACTAGAAATATAAAACTTAAAACTACACATTCTCATTCATTTCACAAAATCAAAAGCAAGTAAACTCTCTTTTTCTCTCCTCTTTGTGGTGCTCGGTTCATCAAGAAAAAGAAGAAGAAACCATAAATTTTGCAAGATCAAGTATTTAACAAGTCCATTTGGTACTCCTTTTTAGGATTTTGAAATAAAAATCCAAGGTGTTATTAGGTTTTCATCTTCAAAAACTCCCTAATCTTTGAAGTAAGTATAAGAAACTCATTTTTATAATTTTATCAAGTTTATACAAGATCCATATAATATATATACTAGATCTACATGCATATGCTATTTATACCACTTTATTTTATAAACTTTTAACTTTGAAAGCCTAGAAGGTGATTATAGTTAGATCCTTGTTAGATCCACTTGATTTATGATGTTTAGGAACCCATGACACCCTAAGAAGGTGTATGGTAGGATTAGATTAGTTTTGTGGTGATTGAAAGTGGTTTGGTTGAAGTTGGAACTAGATTGGAAACTTAGAAATGATTTTTGAAACATTACATATACCTACTGTCCTTATTTTGAAATCGTGGGAAACTCAGGAACTCAGGGGTAATTTTTAACCAAAGATTTAGAAAATACTTTTAAAAACGAAACTTTTGGCGAAAGAACGGATTAAAACGAGCTTATAACGAAGGAGATATGATTTTTGTAAATTTAACGACGAAAACTATTTTTCTGAAAACTGCATGCTGTTTGATAGTTTTCGACGGGCAAATAGAGGTGTTAAACGTAACCTAGAGGAACCAAGCTATCAAAAATATATTAATACATACTAAAACGAATCCGTGAATATAAAGAACGAGGAAAATGAACTTAAAACGACCAAGTTATACACGTTTTAAAATCGTCAAAACTATATATATATATATATATATATATATATATATATATATATATATATATATATATATATATATATATATATATATATATATATAGTCACTACTAGAAAATAATATAACTACGTACTAAATAATATATTTTCTAGATTTCTTATTCAAGGGTTTATTTTTAACTAACGAAGTACGTACGACACAAGGTTTATTGCGCGATTACTAGACATTATTTTAAGGTTTTCAAGACGAGGAATATAACGCTAACATTTTATATACGATATATTACGACAAGTTTTTATAATTCTAGTTGGACTTATTTTTCCTAAGTATGGAAAATATTTTATTTTGACAATAACTAGTATTTCCAAGTTAAGAGTGGTATAGGGAAACATGTGCATGTACATTCCTTTCATCATTTCATGATCTAAAGCAGATCATATCATTCATTTAGGTTGCGGTTAGAGTGCGCGTCTTACTTCAGTTCGTACCCTTTGTTATCATATCGCTTATATCAGGTGAGTATTCACGAACCCCTTTTTCTAACTATTTTAATCGCTTTGGGGTGGATGCATGAATTATTACTTGAACTCTTTGAACATTGTTTTAAACCCTTTGATTATTATGAACTCATTTGACCTTATGACTTGTTTTGAACTATTGAACTCAACTTGAACTTTTGAACTTAATGAACTGTACGTACTATGACCTAAAGTCTCGCCATTTTTGGTGGAGCGTTCTTAACCCTAAAGTCTCACCTTATTGGTGGAGCGTGCTAAGTCTCCCATGTTTGGAGCGTTCTTAATCGTATATAATAGTTGTATGATGTACTGTTTGTACATTCGCATTGTTCGACATCTATTAGTAGTATGGATAGCGCTATTAGAGGTCGGCCAACCTCTCGTCCACTATGTTACGGGACGCATATTATTTAATTAGGGGCTTTGCATGGCATACATTATTATATATGTGGTGCTTATATTGTGACTTATTATGACCGTGGGTACTTGACTACAGGACATAATACTTGACAACGCCTTTGGCTTGTGAACTTTTTCAAATGGTTTTCTTATTATATAAAACGTTTATACTCACCAACTATTTTTATAGTTGACCGTTTTCTCTCATGCATTTCAGGTGATCGTCAGTAAGCTTGTCAGCAAGGTCTTGCATAATGAAGTTTTCACATGTCACTTCTTTTCATTATGTATTAAAATACCATGTTTTGGGAATCAAACTTATGTCTTTTATTTGCCAAAGTCGGCAATAACAACGTTGTAATGTTATATTTTTCCTTAATGTAAATTATGGTATTGTCTCATTTCTCTTTGGTGATGTATATCGATTTCGTTACACCTCGTGTTTCCGCCTTCGGCGAGGGTGTGACAGATTGGCATCAGAGCCAGAGGTTATAGAGAATGCCGATTTTTCTAAAATAAAAATCGCAACTATAACCAAAGTAACATTTTTCTTAAAAAAAAAAAAAAAAAAAAAAAAAAAAAAAAAATGATACGAGTCGACTAGTCCTAGCATTGCATTATTAATCCTCAAGTATGCATAGCCTGATCACCTATGTATAATTCAGGAAGAATCATGCGATGAAGGGAGTAGTGGTCAAAGATCATGTTTGGTCGAGTCTAGAGAGTCTGGTCACCTGAATTTGCATTGGTCGGGTGGGTATGCATAACCTGTTTATATGTTTCAGTTTCTGTTATCGTACCTTTTATATGCATTCATGTAGATTCTTTCTCCTTGCTACCTTACGTCCCGTTAGATTAAGCATGGCTTTGTTCCCATCATTCTGCGATCTCTATGTCACGACTATCATTATACCGTACATCATCCGTCATCGTTCATGTATCGTTCACTCAACCCATTATTTTTGGTCTATCGCAGAGCCATGGCCGCAATGAACACTCGCTCAGGACGTAACAACAATGAAAACCCGAATGACGATGCTGCTGGACGTAACAACAATGAAAACCCGAATGACAGTGCTGCTGGATTAGCTGACCTTCTCACTCAGATTGTTGCGCACATTGATGCCAAACGATCCAATAATGGTGCGGGTCCTTCGAACAACGGTCAGGGATGCAACTATAAGACTTTCATGACATGCAAGCCAATGGAATTTTATGGCACTGAGGGTGCCATTGGACTGCTATCATGGTTTGAGAATGTTGAGTCAAAACTCAGCATCGCGAAATGTGCTGAAGGGGATAAGGTTGAATTCTCTGCGGGTCTACTTCAAGGTCGAGCATTGACTTGGTGGAACAACCAGCTACAGACTCGAGGAAGAGAGGCTGCAAATGGATTATCTTGGGAAGCATTTAAGAAACTACTAACTGACGAGTACTGCAGAAAAGATGAAGTGGAGAAGCTGGAAGTGGAATTTTGGAACCACTTGATGGTAGGAGTAGAGATTGACAAGTACACGGCCCGTTTCCATGAGCTAACTAAGATGGTTCCTCATATGGTCTCCACTAAGGAAAAGCTGATCGATCGATATATTTGGGGATTGATTCCTGAAATCAGGAGGGATGTCACTTCATCGAACCCAACCACTCTACAAGCCGCTGTGGGCATGGCATACCGCTTGACAAATGATGTGATCAGGTCTGGTGAACTAACAAAGGGAAATAATGAAGGACGAAAGAGACAGGAAGATCAGCAAAGAAGCCGTGATCAAGACCAACAGGACAAGAGACAACGAGTAATGGGAAACTACAGAGCAACAACTCAAGGGCCCAGAAGATATGCCGGTCCACATCCTATGTGCACTCGATGTAACTACCACTACTCAGGAGACTGCCCAAGATGCACCAAATGCGGACAGTCAGGCCACTTCATGCGAAATTGCTCAAACAGGACTGTGAACCAAGGACCAAGGCCAGCATGTTACGAGTGTGGAAGCTTGGATCATCTCAGGAACACCTGTCCTAAGTTGAAAAGGAATCTTAGCCAAGGAGGCAATCGTCCAAAATTAGCAGCAGCAATTGAAGGGCCACAAGATGAGGCCGTTGAGATTCCACCCGCGCGTGGCAGAGCTTACTTCCTAGGAAATCCTATCACCCAACATGTCCACGATAGCATAACGGGTACATTCTCTTGAACAACTATATCATTTTCGTAGCACTTAAGTCTTAGTATAGAACTTATACACAACACCGACTAATCCGAGACCTAGCGTTTTCGACCTTAGTTGCTTCATCAAATTTAACCGCGATCACATACACCTATAGAATGGACAAATTGAATCTCGAGGACGAGATTCCTTTTAAGGTTGGTAGAATGTAACAACCCGATATTTTCCACGTCTACGTTTACTCCCAAACTTTGGAAATTCCACTATTCACATGCATTATCAGTAAGGACCTCTCATACGGACTAGAAATAGTCGGCATATCATCATTAGGTCATTTGCATGTTATACCACTCTTAGGATTTTCAAATATATATATTTAGTATATTTAACGTTTTACGTATAACGATTTCTAAATAAACGTTAACGCCCGACTAATATATATACGACGAATATATCTAAATATTCCCACCATGGTCCCGACATATTTTTATATCCCTTATAATATCTTAAAAGTTATAAAATTCATTTACCCGGTGTTTTGGAAATTTATTTAATTATTATCGTAAGTTTACTAAAATTATGACGGTTGTCGTAGAAACTAAATAATAATTATCTAAACACTCAATATTTATACCCGACATATTTTCATAATTTTTTATGACTTTATTATACCCCGTTTAACTCCGTTAAAATTTATTTTTAGTTAACTCGGTACCCGGTATCCTCTAAAACTAAAATATCTAACTTAACTTACACAATAATACATAAAATCTCATCATTTCTTCCTACCCCATCACCAAACCTCTTACACCTTTGAAATTTCTTACTAACTCATTTAAAACTTGTCATAACTTGTCTAGACTAGAAATATAAAACTTAAAACTACACATTCTCATTCATTTCACAAAATCAAAAGCAAGTAAACTCTCTTTTTCTCTCCTCTTTGTGGTGCTCGGTTCATCAAGAAAAAGAAGAAGAAACCATAAATTTTGCAAGATCAAGTATTTAACAAGTCCATTTGGTACTCCTTTTTAGGATTTTGAAATAAAAATCCAAGGTGTTATTAGGTTTTCATCTTCAAAAACTCCCTAATCTTTGAAGTAAGTATAAGAAACTCATTTTTATAATTTTATCAAGTTTATACAAGATTCATATAATATATATACTAGATCTACATGCATATGCTATTTATACCACTTTATTTTATAAACTTTTAACTTTGAAAGCCTAGAAGGTGATTATAGTTAGATCCTTGTTAGATCCACTTGATTTATGATGTTTAGGAACCCATGACACCCTAAGAAGGTGTATGGTAGGATTAGATTAGTTTTGTGGTGATTGAAAGTGGTTTGGTTGAAGTTGGAACTAGATTGGAAACTTAGAAATGATTTTTGAAACATTACATATACCTACTGTCCCTATTTTGAAATCGTGGGAAACTCAGGAACTCAGGGGTAATTTTTGACCAAAGATTTAGAAAATACTTTTAAAAACGAAACTTTTGGCAAAAGAACGGATTAAAACGAGCTTATAACGAAGGAGATATGATATTTGTAAATTTAACGACGAAAACTATTTTTCTGAAAACTGCATGCTGTTTGATAGTTTTCGACGGGCAAATAGAGGTGTTAAACGTAACCTAGAGGAACCAAGCTATCGAAAATATATTAATACATACTAAAACGAATCCGTGAATATAAAGAACGAGGAAAATGAACTTAAAACGACCAAGTTATACACGTTTTAAAATCGTCAAAACTATATATATATATATATATATATATATATATATATATATATATATATATATATATATATATATATATATATATATATATATATATATAGTCACTACTAGAAAATAATATAACTACGTACTAAATAATATATTTTCTAGATTTCTTATTCAAGGGTTTATTTTTAACTAACGAAGTACGTACGACACAAGGTTTATTGCGCGATTACTAGACATTATTTTAAGGTTTTCAAGACGAGGAATATAACGCTAACATTTTATATACGATATATTACGACAAGTTTTTATAATTCTAGTTGGACTTATTTTTCCTAAGTATGGAAAATATTTTATTTTGACAATAACTAGTATTTCCAAGTTAAGAGTGGTATAGGGAAACATGTGCATGTACATTCCTTTCATCATTTCATGATCTAAAGCAGATCATATCATTCATTTAGGTTGCGGTTAGAGTGCGCGTCTTACTTCAGTTCGTACCCTTTGTTATCATATCGCTTATATCAGGTGAGTATTCACGAACCCCTTTTTCTAACTATTTTAATCGCTTTGGGGTGGATGCATGAATTATTACTTGAACTCTTTGAACATTGTTTTGAAACCTTTGATTATTATGAACTCATTTGACCTTATGACTTGTTTTGAACTATTGAACTCAACTTGAACTTTTGAACTTAATGAACTGTACGTACTATGACCTAAAGTCTCGCCATTTTTGGTGGAGCGTTCTTAACCCTAAAGTCTCACCTTATTGGTGGAGCGTGCTAAGTCTCCCATGTTTGGAGCGTTCTTAATCGTATATAATAGTTGTATGATGTACTGTTCGTACATTCGCATTGTTCGACACCTATTAGTAGTATGGATAGCGCTATTAGAGGTCGGCCAACCTCTCGTCCACTATGTTACGGGACGCATATTATTTAATTAGGGGCTTTGCATGGCATACATTATTATATATGTGGTGCTTATATTGTGACTTATTATGACCGCGGGTACTTGACTACAGGACATAATACTTGACAACGCCTTTGGCTTGTGAACTTTTTCAAATGGCTTTCTTATTATATAAAACGTTTATACTCACCAACTATTTTTATAGTTGACCGTTTTCTCTCATGCATTTCAGGTGATCGTCAGTAAGCTTGTCAGCAAGGTCTTGCATAATGAAGTTTTCACATGTCACTTCTTTTCATTATGTATTAAAATACCGTCTTTTGGGAATCAAACTTATGTCTTTTATTTGCCAAAGTCGGCAATAACAACGTTGTAATGTTATATTTTTCCTTAATGTAAATTATGGTATTGTCTCATTTCTCTTTGGTGATGTATATCGATTTCGTTACACCTCGTGTTTCCGCCTTCGGCGAGGGTGTGACATAATTACAAAAATCCCAACAAGGTACTTAAAGGAAATGAAATATAATAACATCCAACATAAGTCCAACAATAACCAAAATAATCTAAACGATGGGGAACTAAGGTAGGTCTCTAAGCTCCTACTCTCATCACTTGAGCCCAAATTCCCGCTTATTACCCGCCGCATGGAAAAGAAAACGCGGCTGAGCAAAAAAAAAAACCTCAGTGAACATATATATATACAAAGCAAAGTAATAAGCAAACGAAAGAAGAAGATCATAAGAAGGCATAATGTATCACAAGTCGTAATAGAACGAAACAACATAGAGATATCAGCATAAACATAATCATAGAGAAAGGTAAAGAGCACGTATCAACAAAGAAGCGTCCAAACAAGGTACTTGAATGGGCAAACGAATCATAAGGAAAGCCACGAGCCGACCTGCTAAGGTACTTAACAGATCTCATACATACATAAATAATCATAAGTAGCCACATAATTGCACAAAGAGGGGAGACCTCTATGTACCAAAAGGAATCATAGCAAGGTCAAGGATAAAAAGTCATGAGAATTCCCTACTGAAAAGGGATAGAATATATGTACCTTAACGAAAGCAAATCGCAATTAGCAGGTTTCCAAAAATAGTAGGTTTATAGTAAGTTTCCAGAAATAGCAAGTTTCATAATTAACAAGTTTCCCGATTTATTAAGTTTCCCAAAATAATCGCAATTAGGGTTTATTAGGTTAAAAGCATTAAATGACATTTATAAATCAAACAATGGTATGTTAATACAATCATTGGGCTTATTGGAGGGGGCCTAGCACCCGCTAGCCACCCCTCCCTCCGCACCTGAACATAAGTGATGTAAATTCATCATGCTCGACCGACATATTTTATCTTCTATCTATTTTTGTGCCTCCCTTTTCTTTTGTTAGAGACTAAAAGTCTAAATTTACATGATATTGTAATGTCGCAATCTAACTCGATTATATATGTATTTTTTTGTATAAAATATCAAATTAATAAGTGAAGTGTAAATTTTTGGTACTTTCTTCTTTTAAAACACTATACATGCATAAACCCTTTTTTTCCAGCATCTATGCTATGTACGTTAGTGCGTTGATTTTATTTTAGTGTTTAAACTATTATGCATAAACTCGACTTTCACTCTATAATAATTGAGTTGTTTTCATGTCAAAAGTGATTGACATACTCATTATTGTTTTCCAAACCTTTCTGTAAAGGCGTTTGATATATATCTCTTTGCCATACATCTATACTTGATATTTTACGTTATTTGTAAGAGTAAACATCTTACACTTTTTGATAAGTCACAAGTGTGAATAAACGACAATCCTCTATACGACTATACCGTCTCGTATGTGAACTAATATGGTGTATGGTTTAGAGGTAAGAGGAGCAACAGATTGGTGTGATTTTGTTATATGGATCAATGGATGTTTGGTCAGTATATAGGAAATGTTTCATGAGTGAAATTCATATTTGTCTCAAACCCCAAAATTAGTACTCATTATTATTTGAATGACGTCTTACACAAAATTTTATTAGCTAAAAAGTGAAAACCTAAGCTAAATTGTCCAAAATGTGCTTGAATGCTTATATGCCCCTACAAATTTTCAGCTTAAATCTTTTATATAATAAAATAATTACATCATTTTGGAGTGTTTTGGTAAATCCTTCTTATTAAAAAAAATTGGACCAATAGGAGAACTCGATTTTGCCACGTAAGCGGAATCGACCAATATAATTTGTCAATAGAAAGTCAAAATTAAATTGATTTTGATCAAACTTAATAAATTTAGTGAAGAAATTCGGTTAAGAAAAAATATGCATAAAAATATAGGTGTCAAATTTATGAAAACAAAAACTTAAAAAAAAGGAAGTAATTGATAAAACTTTAGTGGTTGAATTTTAAATAATTTATACAGACCAAAGTGTAAAATTACAAGTTTTCATATTTTTTAATAACTTTAGGAAAAAAAACAAATAACCCCTTACACTTTATACCTCTTATAATTTATAATATTAACTTTGTTTAAAATTATATGAGTATTAGTATTAGTTTTTAGACTTTTATCTATTAAAATTACAAAATTTGGTAACTATGCGAATTAGTTTTAATATACGTTAAATATTTTTTAAACTAATGTTCTTATAACAACGACTTATGAAATTGTTATTTGAAATTTATATATCGATATCTATAAAAATATTTTAAAAACTTTACGGAGCATTTTGTACATTTTGTACAACATGATATCAATAGTTAAAGTTAAACCACAACACATCAACCTCAACCTCAACCTCAACATGTCTGTCAGTTAAAAACGTTATACAAAGCTAATAATAATAATAATAATAATAATAATAATAATAATAATAATAATCACATGGGTTAGATAGTTATGTTTAATATAGAAGGTATTTTTCTTAAATTATTAAAAAAAAAAAAAAAAAAAAAAAAAAAAAAAAAAAAAATCACGCATCACAATCCTTTTTTGATAACAATCACCTAAAAAAAAAAAAAAAAAAAAAAAAAAAAAAAAAAAAAAAAACGTAATAGTTGGCCTTTGTAAAAGAATTAAAAGTATATACATGAGAATTATTCAGCAAGAATATATAGTTTTTAATCAAGTATTACGTTACTATACTTATGATTTATGTGTAAACATCTTTTTGCTTCTGAACAGAATCCGAAAGAGACCTCAACAGAACTTTGGCTTATCCCTTATCTAGCTAATAGTTTTTTTGTAACCTTTTTTATGGTTTAACCTTTTTGTTATACACACCAACTTTTAGTAACTTTTTTTTTTTTTTTTTTTTTTTTTTTTTTTTTTTTTTTTATGTTTTATTGAAAACTTCTACATTTAATATTTGTGTTTTTACTATAAACACACTAAACTATGATAAAATTAGTTGTGAGTTTAAGGTTTTTTACTAAGCTTCTAAAAAAAGCTTATAGCTTTATCATAAACTTATTGTGCTATGGTAATTGAATAAGCAGCACCTTTAATGAGCATAACCAAACACCCCTTTAGTTCTAATATGAAGTTTTCTTATTTGATGTTATAACTAACTTTGTTGTTATCTTTACTATAATGCAACATGTTAGTGGTTTTTGCATTTTATGATCTTATCGCACACACTAAAGTGTTATGCAATTTGTTGTGTGAGTTTTTTAGAGGAAGATTAAGTATCAACACATGATTATCGTGGAAGGATTTTCTACGCCTGCTCAAGGTATGAATGTATAATTAAGTTGAGTTGCTGATTTAGATAATACATGAATGTATTTTAATGTACCAAAGATGTGTTTTAGTGCTTATATGAGGAATTTTATGGTAGAAATTATTTTCGGAATGTAATTTGTCTTTGAATGAGTTAATGAAACTTAGAAGGTGTTTGCTGTCATTGATAACAATATGGGTGTCAACCAACGTTCTAAAATATGGGTGTCTTTTACCTTGATGATTTAGGCTATTGTGAAAAAAGTTGCACTAAAGTGAAAGGTCGATAAGGATTCAAACAATCCTAAAAGACTTGCGAATGTAGTCTTTGTCATTTTTTTCATGCATTTATAATTTACTTATACAAGTAATAATAATTTCCTTATATAGTTTAGGCTTAAAGAAAAATTATTGTTATACATTATACATAAATGTAAAATTAAATTTGAGTTCTACACATAACATCTTTTTTTGTTTCTCTTTATGTAATAAAGAAACTATAGTGTAAGCATATATGTTAATTTGGTAATTGTATGATCAAACATGAGAAGTAATAGCACAAATTTATGAAATATACAATTTTTCAAACAAAAAGGTACATTAGTAAACATAGTATGATGGTTATTCATAATCAATGAAATGAATCAATGTTCAAAGCTATCTAAATATGTTATATATTTTAACAAAAATATAAATAAAAAAATACCACAATTACAAAACACATTGTAAATTGATAGCATGGGTTTGAAAAACTAAAAGCATTTATATCACTAACATCTCATGCAAGTCAAGTATCATCATGTGATTTTGATTGAATAATAAAATATAAATTTTAATTCAAAAGCATTCTCCTAAAATAATGGGTAGATTATAACATATACATATGATTTTTTATTTTTAGTCCACCAAGTAAAACCATTTGAAACATGTTAAGTGGTTCATTTCTTAATCGATAATAATATATAATCAAAACAAAATTTTTGTGCGTGTAGTATAATCAAAACGAAATTTCAATCATTGCATTAGCCATAAAAATTTGTGACCGATGAAATAAAAATAAAGAATAAAGAATAAAAATTTAACTAAAACATACGAAGCTGTCTAAAAAATAAGGGTAAATTGTAAAAATTGTCCTTAACGTTTCACGAAATTGCAAAAACGGGACCGAGACAAAAAGTTGTGCAAAAAAGACACCAACATTCCACATTTTCGCAAAATCGCCACCGAGAGGCCTTTTCCGTTAATTTTCCCGTTAAGTGCCACGTAGTTGAGGGTAGTATCGTCATTTTACTGTTCATACTTATTAAATTTGTCACCATAATCACCTCTGTGCTTGGTATCAATGTGATTAGACCTCAATGGCTAAATTTGCAAAGTAAAATCAAACCTCTACCCCCATAAACCCCCCTACAACCCACATCTTCTCCACCACGACTCGAGTTGACCGGTGTAAAAAAACGATTACACAAAAAATGCAATCACCGCAAATGTCAGAAAACACAGCCATCATAACCACCACCATAACGACAACGACCACCATCAACACACACCAAGAAACTTCAACGTTGGTGACCACAACAACTCTGACACAACCCCCCACATCAAAGGCCATGTCCACGTTGTTTCTCAGAAGACACTAAGTTCTGCTACTACAACAACTACAGCACATCGCAGCCGCGTCACTTTTGCCATAGCTGCCGCAGACACTAGACCCATGGCGGCGTGCTCCGGGACATCCCTGTTGGAGGTGGTAGCCGGAAAAACACAAAAAGGAAAAACCTCATGAACCCCACCATCACTTCGGCTTATGTTACCACGTTTGATCAGCCGGAGTACCAGGACTACCAGAGTGTGCTGCCGCCTCCCCAGAGCCTGCTGCCGCCTACCCAGGGCCTGCCGCCGCCTCTACATGTGGATGATGCCGGTGATGTGCGTGTTCCGGATGAAGAGAATGGGTTTGTGACGTCGTTGTTGGAGGATGTTTGTTTTGAGGAAGGTGTCTGGCCATTTTGTGGCAATTAGTGTAGTTTGTTTGTTGATATGTTAGTTTTAGTGGTTTATGTACCCCATCCTTTTGGTCCCGATCTTTTGATGAATGGTAAATGCTATGGTTGTAAATGTAACTTACCTTGATCTTTTGTTTTGGATACTCGTTATATTTGACTTTTGCACATAGGACCCAGAATTGCCCAAAATGGATCAAATTGATTGACAACCATTGAAACTAGTTAAGAACTTAAAATTACATAATCTTCCACTAAAAGACCATAGCAGAAGCATAACAATTTATTGATCTTTTGGCTAATTCGTAGTAGTTATATTTACATAGGACCCAGAATTGCCCATTTTGACAATCATGTTTGACTTTTGCACATGATTGTACATGCACCAAAATACCCAGAATTGCCCAAAATGGATCTAAAAAGAAGACACAAAAATAATGCGCAGCCACAAAAATACCCAAAATTACCCAAATTGACAATCAATTTTGACTTTTGCAACTAACATTATGGTTTACTTTTGCAAAAATACCCAATGGTTGACAAGCAAAACATAATAAATCAACACAACAAAACATAGATGACAGAAACATAACAAAATCATAATATATCATTAAAGTTCAAACATAACATTCATAAAAAGGATGGAAACATAAAAGGAACAATCAAAACAAAGATGACCATGAAAGAAACTCTAAAGTCCCTTGACAAATGCGTGCTTGTTGAAGAGCTTGAGCTTCGCTTCTGCCATCTTCTTCTTCAAATCCAAAAGCTCCATAACATCGGACTTTTGAAGCTTCTTCAAGAACTCCAAGCATTTGAACATCTGCACCGAGGGACGCACCAGTTCCATTTCAGAGATCATCTTGTTCCTTTGAACGACAATATCAAGCAACTCTTGATATGCCACAAACAGCTCTTTGGCATACTTGATATCACGCTCTGTCTCCCTAGCAAAAAACACCGTCATCTGGTATGGTAACTCTGTTGAGTTAGCAGCAGCATCGAGTTCCTCAAGAAGGACAAATTGAGACATTCTTTTGCTAAATTTGATTCAAAATAGTTTTACTGTGTTTGTTTCAGGGTATAGGCTTTAAATAGGCGTGGTAAGTACATGTGAAACTGTGTTTTAGGCGTGTTTGGGTAATAAATGAAAAACGTTTGGGTTACCAAGTTTTTGGCATCCCAAAATTGCCAAGTTTTTTTGCTTCCATTAGATTTGATAACATGTCATGCAACCATTGAACCTTGTTAAGATTACATAACCGATACATAAACATTAATAAAGTAAACATTGTTATAAATGATCTAGTAAAAGACCATAGCAGAATCACAACAATTTATTGACCTAAACATAAAAGCATAACCATTATTTAGCATCATCCTTGGGATTATTGTCAGCATCATCCTTGGGTTTCTTGTCAACAGCAACCTTGGGTTTTTTGTCAGCCACCAGTCTTCGCCTCTTGATTGATCTTCCTTGGTCTTCAAACTTGTCCTCTGCGATCACTCCATCTTGCCCAACTCTATTTTTTTCAAGCACTTGAACTGGCTCATCTCCTTGTTTAGCAACCTCTTTGTCCTTAATCACATCTCCTTCAACAACTGATATACATCCCTCATTTCCAACTACTACAGCACACTGATCATCTGGTATCACAGCTACATCAGAAACTCTTTGTTCACCATTTCCAACTACTACAGCACACTGATCATCTGGTATCACAGCCACATCACAAACTCTTTGTTTACCATCTCCTACTACTTCATCTTCCTGCTCATCTAGAATCACATCCTCATCACGAACTCTTTGTTCACCATCATCACCATCAACACCATCAACATCCACAAGTGGAAGCAAACTGAAACTAATTGGTTCAGCATAAAGAGCATACACCTCTGTTCCTTCTCCAGCTGCAACAACGTCATCAAGTTCATCCAATGTTTGATCTATTTCAGCAAACATGTCACTAATCTCTTGAGGCTCTTCAGGCTCTTGAGGCTCTTCAATCGCATGCATATCTTCAGGTTCAGGTACATCAACTAAATGGTATGGATCACCATGCCATTCTTGAGCAACCTCTTCATCACTTGCGTCAGCATAATACGCATCATCAAAATCGAGATCATAAAAATCGAGCAAACCTGTAGACTCCTCACTTGAATCCTCCACAGTAAAGTCTTGGTCAATCTCTCCCAATAACCTTCTGAATTGAAACTCATCACTCATCCTTTTTGTATGATCTGCAATCATTTTTTCGGCATAAAATGTTGGTGGGAAGTCACTGTCAGAATCAGTATCAAAAACAGGTCCAGCCTTCTCAGGTTGTCTTGTTTTATGCCACTCTTTATGCCACTCTAACAATAGTAATTTCCCACTGTTTCCAGTCTCACCATCAACACCCTTTCCAGCAGCCTCATTCATATCATCATCCACTATTTCTTCTATCACCACACCCTTGCCCTTAGTCATCATTCGATCCATCATCTCACACTCAACAATTGAAACACCGGTTTCAATATACAAATCCAATTGTGTAAATATAGGAACATACTCCACAAGTGTCTTCATATCTTCGTCAGACTTTAGTGCTAGCAAACTATCATCCAGTGACTCCCCAGGTATCTTAAAGTGAGTAAACATAAGGGTACTATCCGAGTAACCTAAATCCTCTAACATTTCGCCCAATAATTCCATGGAGAAAACGTCAGATTGAATTCCGTCAAACCAATCTGTATCTCCAAAGAGTTATCTTCTTCCTGGTTTTGAGGTAAATTCACTATTGTGATGTATTTGCAAAGAAAACACTTTTTCATTCAAATCTGTGGAACACATAAAACATCAATTACTTCCGACAACAATAACAAGTTTAAATGGAAAACATTAAAATGGAACAGAGTATTCTTATTATAAAGGATTCCTAAATCAGGTATCGGGGTACTGCGTGCACGATTTTGCCAAAGCTTAACCATTCTCAAGATCTTTACCTGTGAAATTAATGTTCTCCTTGGAAGAAATTTAGACCCGTATATAAAGTATTGCTCTAAAGGACTAAATTTGTAAAACAAAACACAGGCAACTGAAGTTATTGGCGGGAAAAAGGTAAAATGACGATACTACCCTCATGGACGTGGCACTTAACGGGAAAACTAACGGAAAAGGCCTCTCGGTGGCGATTTTGCGAAAATTCAGAACGTTAGTGTCTTTTTTGCGATACTTTTTGTCTCGATCCCATTTTTGCAATTTCGTAAAACATGAAAGACCATTTTTGCAATTTACCCAAAAAATAATCTACAAGAAAAGTTCAACTAACTTTAGAAACACAATTTTAATTTCTTACATGATAGCCAACAAAAATAAAGAAGTATTATTTAATTTAAATAATTAAATAAATACTTCATAAATCTATTAATTGTATTATAAAATTTTAAACTAGCAAATTATTGGCAATTTGGCATCCCTCAACAATCAAACAAGTGAATGACCAAAGGAGGCTATGAAACTTTGATACTTTGAATTTGGTCTTCCCCTTGCCATTTGTTTCATAAAAGCAATGTGGGATGCAAACACCATTTCTACAAAACTACCTTCCTCCCCTTGGCCATTTACTCATTTAGCTTAAACAAAAATCTAATCTTGTTCGAGTTATAGTTTTGCTTTGGTCGCAACTTATTATGTATTTCAGTTCAAGCCTTCTTATGATTCCAGGTTTGTGTTGGCTAAGTAGTAACACAAGAAACTGAAAAACAATTAAGCTTGCTTGAAAACTCCCTATGAAGTTTAGCATATATGATTGTCAAGGTGCGATTATGTGCGAATTGCTAGAATCAAAACTAACTAGTAATGCAAACTAGCTAGATTGAGTCGTTTACATAGATTTAGCAGCAAAGCAGGTTTACCCAAATTACTTCCACAACACAATAGTATTTAAAGCAATCAAAACAGGAATGACTGATGTTCACCAAAAACTACCATTTGGATCATTTTAATTCTATCATTACAACAAAGTATCAGAAGATACATTTGAGTTATTTCATATCGAAAGTACTTGTTCGACTAAAATGTTGAATATTGTTTTACAAACCTTTCTGCAAAGACATTTGATATGTTTATGTGTCACACATTTTTACTTGTTATGATAACATAGTTGTAAGAGCTTTGTAATAAGTAAGCATCTTACACTTTTGGATGAGTCATAAGTCATCTATGCTAGTTTTTCGATGGGAAACCACTCATTCTTGCAATTTTTGGTTTCATTAGAAAGGTTTTGGGTTGAAATGTCCATGACTCCTTACAAGCTACAACAAACCCTTGCTATACGACGCTAATATATATTGTCGTCGTTATGTGCGCGTAATCATCAATTCTAGAATAAAACGGTTTAGGAGTCGGTTTAGGAGTCCATAAGCATAAAAGACTAGTACACGAATTTAGACCAGTTTCCATTTTTAGGTAATAACCATATTTCATTGCAAGGAGTCATGGACATTTCACTAATATGGATGTAGAAAACTAAAACAAGATGGGCAAATTTTAATACAAACATTGATCATGGCATAAAGTTTCATTTACGAGTATTTTATACGATATATGATAACGAAAACAGAAAATGGTCAATAAATGATGTGAACGAAGATACTGGAGTGAGTACACATCAAATATAGAATACATGAAAGTGAAATAATAACAAGTACCCAATAACTAGACTGGGAGAACTATACACGCATATGGTATGTGGATAAACAAACACAACTTACATCCTCGAATACCCTCTTTGGTCTTCATATTGCTCCATGAATGAATCGTTAAACTTCTTGAAACTGTCCATGATGGCAGGCATATCCTCCTCAGCTGGCAAAATAGTCGTCCTCAAGTGGAAAACCCTACAATAGAATGAACCATTGTGTCATACTCGCTGTACAAAACCGCTTAATCTTGCTTTTCTCGAATTATAGTAACAAGGGCTTGTAACTTGAAAGGGCTAATAGACGTTTCAACCCATCGACTTATAAATGGGTCGATTTGGCCCTTTTTTAACTATTAATGAGTTAAACAAAAAGGTTATTAGCAATCATTGTATTAGCAATAACTATTAAATTTAATTACAGAATGGATAAAGATAATTTGCAGGTCAATCCGTGCTAAAATCATTCCGTTTCAACACAAACTCATCTTGACCCATCATCCAAAACGTCCAGCCCACCCATTCTTTTCACCTCTAGGGCTAATGGTTTAAAGAAAAGAAGGGGTAAATTCGAGAATTGTAAATGTGTCTTACCCTTCCTTTTGGCCGAAACCTGAACCAGGGACAGTTGAAATGCCAGTAGCCTCTAGAAGCTTGAGACAGTAGAAAACATCAGGAACCTTTCCAGCTCTTTTTGCAGCTTCAATTGCTTTTGGAGGTAATTTAATTTGCGGGAATGAATACATGGCACCTGATTTCATATTTCACATAGCAAAAAGAAGATCAAAAAAGGATAATCAGGAAAAATATAAATGGTAGTTCAGTTAGAAAATGGCTTTTTACCTTCTGTGAAATTACAAACAACATTTTTGCAACTGTTGAACCCATCTGTCATCATGTGTGCTCTCTTCCTTAGTGATTCGAGAATACCCTTGCTGCATTTTATTACCAATTATAAAACTAATACACCCTCCAACAACGAAAAAATAGATACCCCAAAATGGGTAAACAAGTCATATAGCTTTGAATTTTCACGTAAAAAGGAAATTTTGCAACCTCAATGGAGCATTCCAAAAAACAGTCTTTACTCGGAAGAGATATGGGTAAATATAGTCTCTTACCTCTCTCTAAGAAACTGCTCATACGAGATATCACCAGGTTTCGGGGGGCTGACCATACATCCCATCTATCACAAGCGCAAAACTGATTAAATTGTTGAAATATATTAACATTGCTAGAAAAAAAAAACTCAAATTCAAATTCAACTTACAAATATCTGCCCAGGAACATTGGGACTGAGTGATATTGATGCAACCTTGTATATTTCATCGACTGTCTGCAACATTAAATACAGCGTCTAGTAAGAAATTCACCTGTTTTACATTCTAAGTCCAATTTATCTGGTGTGAGAATAGAAATGTGATTACGGGTCACAGTAATTTGATATGGTAATATAGATTTATAAAATCCAATTGCTTGCCAGTTTTCTTGAAAAGGCTAAAACGGTGGAAACTGAACTACTGATACTTTTGGAATCAGTATGCATGTTACATTTACTCCCTTTTGAGGAAGTCGGAGTTATAAACTAAATGAAGAGTATCAAACCTGTGGAGGGATGTTTGTCATCTCGAAGTATCCACCACGTTGTCCACATTCACCTAAGAATCCTTTCGACACAGTGTGGAAAGAAATAAGCTCGAGCTCTCTGCTAATTGGTCCGCCCATATCCAACAACACCTTCAAAAAATAAAAATTATAATAAGAAATCATCTGTGGTCCTCTACAATATCCCAAAACACTCCATTTAAAGAAAAAAGTGAAATTTGACTTTTGGGGGACTTTTACTTCTGTCTCACAAAGTGCATCTGGATAACGTCCTTTTGGTTAGTTTATGTATAAATTTTATAGAAAACAATAAAAAAATCTTGAGCAATAAAACAGTTTACTATGTGATTATCACAAGTTCAACATCATAAAAACAGCCGAAGTATCTTCCACAACCACATTTAGTACAGCTGATTATCTGATTATATAAGATCACATAATCACTTTCAAAATGCAAATCCAAACATGCCCCCCAAAATTGGAATTTAAAAGTAGTTTGTTTGACATCAAATGTAAAACTATAACATGAATGAATACCTTTCTTGAACTAACAAAGGGGCGTTCATCCTGATAAACATTCTGCTGATAAACTTCATCTCCAAACAAAACCAAGCTTTCTTGGTGACAAAATCGCAGAATTTCCTGAAGGTTGTCTACGCTAAGACATTGTCCGGTTGGGTTTCCAGGGTTGATAATAACCATTGCCCTTACCTATTCATGAATATCAACTTATTATCAAGAACTAAACTTAGATATCAAATGTGCTAGTTTCTATTTTGTGTCCCACCTTCATGGTGTTAGGGTAGATGGGACCTACTAAATGAAACGAAAAGTGAGATAAATAGATGAAACCGTACAGATATTCCTTTAGAGCGCGCCTGTGCAACAGACTGGCGTAGGTTGGTGATATCGAGACCCCAGTTAGCCGACTCTTCCAGGTAATATGGTACAAGAGATCCACCATATAGAGATATAGCAGCAGAGTATAGTGGATACTGGGGGACTGGAACCAAAATCTATAGAAATAAACAATGATTAAATTATGGAATATGAATAGAAGGGAGCTATATGCTATATAATAGCATACTTACAAAGATATAATGCTATATTGCTATATAATAGCATACTTACAAATGTATCAAGTAATAAACTACTGTAATTCATAACTTATATTTAACACATTGTGGTGGCAGGTTGAATGGCCTTGGCGGGAAAGAGACTTGGAAATGTAGCTAGATGGTATGGTGCATTAAAAAGATGAGTCAAAGGTGAATTAAAAGGTTCTGAATGACTGATGAATGGTGTTCTGAAGTATATGTGAAGACATGCTATGTTCTGTTGTTCAGTTGTTAATAGTCAGACAAATAGCTTATCTTTGCCTGATATCAGTTGTATGCACTATGCAGTTTGATTTGTATCTGCCCTTTGGGACATGTCCAAAGCAGCTGTATGTTATTTCATTGTATTGTAAATGTTTTTTGATAATGATTAATATAATTCACCTTTGGCACCAAAAAACTTATATTTAACACTAGTAGTAACTGAAAAGAAAATTTTACATACCCCGTCACCTGAACCACGGATGACAGTTTGCAAGATCTGCATAACACCTTTACTCGCACCATCAGTGAGATATATGAGTTCTGGATCACTGTCACCAAGTATCATAACATCGTTAGTTCATGGACCAGTAGGTGCAACAGCATAGAAGAACCATCTTATAAATAATACGGAGTAAATAAAAAGTTAACACCGATACCACCCTCCATAAAAAATTAAGTTAATTATCAAATATGCTTGAACATCTGAGTTGTGGTTAATCACCTTGGATAGCCATCACGTCTCCCAATGAAGTCAGCAACTTCTTTCCTTATTCCGGGAAGACCACGGGAATCACTGTAAGCACCTATAGAAAATATAAGGCATTATTACCTAAATAATGAAGGAATAAGATAGAAATAGAAATGATCATAATATGATTAAAATGAATTTTCTATAAAGAATACCTAGACCCCCTGATGTGTAAGAAAGGTACAGTTTAGCTTTTGCAATAGCATCGGCCGGGAAGATGAGTCCAACATTTGGATCATCAAGAAGAAATGGAGCTTGGCAAAGAGCAACCACCTGCAACAAAATATTTATTTTTTCGTTATCAGATATTCGACATTTATGTATAAAAGAAAAATACTTTGACTAGCAGTATAAGATTTACAAGCAAAAGGTTTTCATTTGATAAGCACGAACCTGACGAGGGAATGTTAGAGGCTTCTGTCCCAGAGCATGAGGATTTCCCACATTTGTGAAGATGATCTGGCAAGGGAATAATCAAAGTGATGAGCCATGAGCCCATGACAGACATATTGTTAAACCAAGCAAATATTTTGTGTCAAGTTCCTTTTTTTAGATTCTTGCAACTAATCTGTGCATATCTATGTGAGATTATAGAACATACCTCTTAAATAACTAAGTTAAAGTACAGCTAGCATATTAGCAGAAAAGAGTATGAAATATTGAATAGGAATCGATCATTATCTATTTATGAAAGGCGGGGTAACTATTAGTACCTTCTTGCCTTCTTTTTGAAGCTCCGAAGCACGAAGATACAGCTCACCCCTAACAGCATACTGGGCTTTCTTCACATTTTCGTTAATGTTGTCATAGTCCAATGCTTTGCGTGGCATGATTCGTGGTCCAAACGCTAGTGATTAGAAAACGGTAGTTAGCCTGAAATTGTTAACAATATCACATGAATACAATCAGTCTGCGAGTTACAGTTAGTATGCTACACATACACACAAATTTCATTTATGCATCAAATAAATTAACATATGAATCAAATTGATCTTTGTCACCAAATACATATAAGTTATACATTGATGATCATTACAAAATATTACTAACGTCCATTTTGGACCACAGAATCTCCCCTATTGAACAATCTATGGTCTTTTAGATACCTACCTAATAGTCAACCCAAATCCAGTACGGCAGTAGCTCATAAAGTACCTAACTGATAGTAATTTATCAATATTAATTATTTATTAAAGGCTCGAAGCCTAGAACTCTTTCATCATCATCATCCAACACTCGAGATTATACTGATTTTTACATGGACGACACATGTCCAACACAAATGGATTTCTAATACAATAATATTGCTGCCATATGAGGTCTATATGCTACATACTACATAGCAAGTTAGCAGCACACCATAATCGTCAACTTTGACTATTGATGTCAGCGAGTCTAACATCCAAAGTTTTACAACTTTGAAATATCTAAACTAACTAAATCAAAGTATACAACAAAGGACTAAAAATAGACAATTGGTGGTGAACATTTGCAATATAAGTCATATCAATCTTGTATCTGAAACCGACCATGTTCGACTTCAACAACAAGTGTCTTTGACTATTAGACCAAGCAGCCTATCTAGCGCAACTTAAAGTATGATTTTGATCCATTTCAAACTCCAAACAACACTTAACTGAAACAATCAAATTCATCAATCAACAAAAAAACAACCTAGTACAACACAACAATCATTAACTCAAACTCCAAAAAACAATTTCCACAAATCAATCAGTCATTACACTAAACGACAAAATCACATGCATCAAGCCATTAATCAATACAAACAATAAAAAATAACGTGTTACAGAACAAATAAACATGAACCCACATGGGAAATGAAGATCAATGATACCTTGAAGGGTGGAAATGGGGGGGAAGCAAATTAGAAAAGAAAGTGCAAGAGTGTGTGACAAAATATATTAAGTAGTAGGAAGACTGACAACCACTGAAATGAGAAGTAGTTTGTAAATGGATTATTTTGGGGATAAATGGTGAATGCTACTAGTGTGGTCTATGTTTAAACTTGGTTCATATTCATTCATTCACCATCTTTTTTCCATTGTCGTTATGTTAACAACCCCAAACCATATGTCACTCCAATATAATAATGTCAAACACTTGGACTAACATGTGTCACCTTTACATCTTACCAAAATTAATATTAAAACAAATATACCACGAGATAATGTTTTTCTAAACCATCCTAAGTTTTTTTTTTTTTTTTTTTTTTTTTTTTTTTTTTTTTTTTTTTTTTAACACAAAACCATCCTAAGTTAGGAGTACAATTTTGGGATGTTGGCCTAAACTTATTTAAAGAAAATAAGTTACGTAGTACTCTCTCTTTCTCAAATATAAGTTTAATTTTACTTATTAAATCAAATTTTGAACTTAAATATTTTTGAATATATTATATATCAAAATTATACTAAATGAAAATACCTTTTTGATATAAGATTATTTGAAAACCAAACTTTTGTTATATACTAAGGGACTAATCTCCACCCTCCATTTTCTCTCCATCTTTATTTGATCTAATAGATGAGATTAATCCCAACAATTTAAAAAACCCACTTTCATTCTTTTTTTCAAATATTAATATCTTTCAAAACGTTAATGGTTAAGCGAAAAAAAATATACCGTTACGACGAACATTTAATTATATTTCTATAAATAGGCTATTTGATATATTTTCGACAATTTTTTTTTTTCGTTTCTTTCACGTTTTTTTTCGTGACCGAAAAAATCATATATGATATTACATATCATATCATATATCATATGTAATATCATATATGTAATATCATATATGATTTGTTGAAAAACGTGAAAAAAATAAAGAAAAAAAATTGTCGAAAATATATCAAATAGCCTATCTATAAAAAGATAATTAAATGTTCGTCGCGATAGTGTAATTATTTTCGCTTAACGATTAATGGTTTAAGAGATATTTAAATTATAAAAAATAGGTGAAATATTAAAATGCTTTTAATCTCAACCATTGATTTCTTTTTAGATGGATGGTAGAGATAAGTCCCTTGGTATGTAAGAAAAGTTTAGTATTTAATATAACTCTCCTCTTAAAACATAATTCATTTATATATTTTGCATCAAGTATTATATAATACAAAATAAAATATTTAAGATCAAATTTCGATTCAAAAAGTCAAATTACACTTATATTTTGAGACGGGGGGAGTAATATATTAAACGGACTAGGTTTCCAATTTAGGTTACTTCATTTTATATTCAAATGTATGCGGCCTTACCGGTTAAAAGTTACATGAATGGTCCTTGTGGTTTGTCGAAAATTTCACCTACCATCCTCAAATTTAAAAGTTGCATGTATGGTCCCTATCGCTGCCAAAGAATAACATGAATGGTCCCTCAGACTAAATGTCATTAGTTTTTTCCGTTAGTCCATTTGCACTGTTAGTCCTTTAACAACCGTTTGCAACAAACATTTGCACCGTTAGTCCTTTCATACTTTTTGTGTGTTTTTATATGTTTTCGTCCGTTTTTATACGTTTTCGCCCATTTTCTTACTTTTTCATCCATTTTTCTTACGTGTTTGTCTGTTTTTCTTACGTTTTTTTCTGTTTTCATACGTTTTCACCCAGTTTTTTACATTTTCATCCATTTTTCTTACGTTTTTCCAGTTCTCATACGTTTTTGTCCGTTTTCATCAATTTTTATACGTTTTCGCCCTGTTACTTATATTTTCATCCGTTTTTCTTACGTTTTTGTCCGTTTTTCCAGTTTTCATACGTTTTTTCAGTTTTCATACGTTTTTGTCTGTTTTTATACGTTTTCATCCGTTTTTATACGTCTTCGCCCATTTTCTTATGTTTTCATCCGTTTTTCTTACGTTTTTTCTGCTTACGTACGTTTTTGTCTGTTTTTATACGTTTTAACCCGTTTTCTTACATTCTCATCCATTTTTATACGTTTGAATCCGTTTTTGTCCATTTTTATACGTTATTTCCTTTTACATATGTTTTTCTTATAATTTGGTTTATAATTTTATTTTCTTATAATTTTTTTTCCTAATAATTTGGTTTTCTTATAATTTTTTTCTTATAAAAAGGAAAAAACATAAGAAAAACGGATGAAAAACGTAAGAAAATAGGCGAAAACGTATAAAAACGGACGAAAACGTATAAAAACAGACAAAAACGTATAAAAACTGGAAAAACGTATGAAAACTGGAAAAACGTATGAAAACTGGAAAAACGGACAAAAACGTAGGAAAAATGGATGAAAATGTAAGAAACTGGGCGAAAACGTATAAAAACGGACAAAAACGTATGAGAACTGGAAAAACGTAAGAAAAACGGATGAAAATGTAAGAAACTGGGTGAAAACGTATGAAAACGGAAAAAACGTAAGAAAAACTGACAAACACGTAAGAAAAATGGATGAAAGCATAAGAAAATGAGCGAAAACGTATAAAAACAGACGAAAACGTATAAAAACAGACAAAAACATATGAAAGGACTAACGGTGCAATGTTTATTGCAAACGGTCGTTAAAGGACTAACGGTGCAAATGGACTAACGGAAAAACTAACGACAGTTAGTGTGAGGGACCATTCATGTTATTCTTTGGCAGCGACAGGGACCATACATGCAACTTTTAAGTTTGAGGGACGGCAGGTGAAGCTTTCGTCAAACCACAGGGACCATTCATGTAATTTACTCTTTCATTTATATTTTTTTGCATTAAGTATTATATAATACAAATAAAAATATTCAAAGTCAAAGTTTGATTCAAAAAGTTGAATTAAACTTATATTTTGGAATGGGGGAGTAATATACTAAACGGACTAGGTTTCCAATTTAGGTTACTTCATTTTATATTCAGATGTATGTGGCCTTACCGGTTAATCATGGGAGATTTTTAACCTTTTTCTGGTCACTTTCAAATATACAAATCTAGCGAGATTTGAACTAATGACATCTTGTGAGAAAAAACCAAAAAGCTTATCACTAACCCATTTGGTGGTAGTTTCGGCTTTAATATATTGAACGTTAAAAATCTAAGAGCTTGAGGGCTAAATAAAGCTTATTTTGAATTAGGAGCTAAATAAAGCTTATTTTAAACTTGTTGGTACAATATACAATGCAAGTTTTTTGACTAAAATACTAAAACAGATACATTCAAAGCTTGCATTCAGGAACTAAACTGATTCAAATTCACCATTCTTTTAGACGTAGCAAATACATGCTAACATCTAGGCAACCATAGAGGCTCTTACATACAATGCAAGTTGTAACATATAAGTTGTCAACCCATGATATTGGCCATGTCTATCTGTATTCTGTAATACATTGTCAGCTTACAATGGGCTCCAACACAGGAAGTTTGTGTCTCAGTGGGCTGGGTCGAGATATACGCCCATAAACATGGGCCTTTCCATTTGCTCAGTTTTCCCCAACCCAATAAAATACACAGACGATGAGACGAACATGCATAAAATAAAATTACAACTTTCAACATTCATGTTTCTTTCCATTTCCATATCTTAGTAGAAACTAGAAAAATATTTTTCATCAGACTAAGGGTGTTTGATAGCTTTTTAATGGGTCTTATCATGAATTAGTAAGTGAGATTGATTGTTTGATAATTTTTTTTTTTTTTTTTTTTTCTCTTAGTCATTCTACTAAAGGCTAAATTGGTCAGCATTAAAGACATACAAAATGATTAAGCACAACAAAAATTACATAAATGTCATCTTCGAGTGTGTCCAACAGTCAAATTTTATATGAAGCATTTGATCATTTGTTTAAGAGTAAACTAGTTCTCGTGATTTCATAATTAAATTGACGAGTTATTTTTTAAATGATAATGAGTTCTTTTTAAAATTAGTTCGAACTAATATTGTTTTATGATACTTTGATAAAACTAAGGGTGGAAATGAGCCGAGCCGCTCGTGAAAAGCTCGGGATCGGATTGATAAAAAGCTTGAACGAGCCGAGCCTAAACGAGCTCGAGCCCGAGCTTGAGCCTAAGTTGCAGCTCGTTTATTAATCGAGCCCGAGCTCGAGCTTTATATACAAAGCTCGTTTGGGCTCGCGAGCCTAAACGAGCCTAAATGAAATTATGATATTTTAAGTATTAAATATATATGTACGAGCCGAGTTCGAGCTTATTAACGAGCTCAATAAAGATATATTACGAGCCGAGCTCGAGCTCGAGCCAAGCTTTAAATTTTCATAGTCAAATCGTATAAACGAGCCGAGCTCGAGCCGAGCCCGAGCCTATATAATATACAACGAGCCGAGCTCGAGCTTAAAATTTAAAGCTCGAAACGAGCCGAGCTCAAGCTCGAGCCCTTTAAAACTTAAACGAGCCGAGCTCGAGCTCTGGCAGGCTCGGGCTCGGCTCGGCTCATTTCCACCCCTAGATAAAACTGTTTACATTTTATTGCTTACTCTAACATTGTTTTTTTTATATTATATTTCTATTCGAGTCAATAATTTTTTATTTTTTATTTTTTAATTATTATATCAAACTATATATTTTGCTCAATTACAAACCTAGATAGAAAGTTAAATTGGTAATTTAAAGCAATTCATATTGCTCATTCAGAATAGTTATCAAACAATAATTTTCACACAAAATCACTTTCACTTAGTATCTTGAAATCATTCAGCAGCTTTGAATTATTCAACGCTAAATCATATTTTTTTATCAAACAACCCATTAACTTATTATTACATTTTAAAATCCAATTCATTAACTTATTATTACATTTTAAAATCCAATTAGGGTGGGATGCCACAAATTTAAGGGAAACCATTCATTTGTGTTTTGCTTATTCATCAAATATTTATTTGGGTGATGACTAGACATGCAGCTAAAACAAATACAAGTTGATTATGCGCATAACAATATATTAGTGACAACTCTTTTTATTGATTACGATCATAGCAACATATCATGATAGTGTATATTAGTATTTCACACAGAATCACTTTCACTTAGTATCTTGAAATCATTCAGCAGCTTTGAATTATTCAGCGCTAAATCATATTTTTTTATTAAACAACCCATTAACTTATTATTACATTTTAAAATCAAATTCATTAACTTATTATTACATTTTAAAATCCAATTAGGGTGGGATGCTACAAATTTAAGGGAAACCATTCATTTATGTTTTGCTTATTCATCAAATATTTATTTGGGTGATGACTAGACATGCAGCTAAAACAAATACAAGTTGATTATGCGCATAACAATATATTAGTGACAACTCTTTTTATTGATTACGATCATAGCAACATATCATGATAGTGTATATTAGTATTTCACACAGAATCACTTTCACTTAGTATCTTGAAATCATTCAGCAGCTTTGAATTATTCAGCGCTAAATCATATTTTTTTATTAAACAACCCATTAACTTATTATTACATTTTAAAATCAAATTCATTAACTTATTATTACATTTTAAAATCCAATTAGGGTGGGATGCTACAAATTTAAGGGAAACCATTCATTTATGTTTTGCTTATTCATCAAATATTTATTTGGGTGATGACTAGACATGCAGCTAAAACAAATACAAGTTGATTATGCGCATAACAATATATTAGTGACAACTCTTTTTATTGATTACGATCATAGCAACATATCATGATAGTGTATATTAGTATTTGAAGAAATGATACAGTGAGTACTATGATACGATTCGTCAATTTTTTTTATTTTTATTTTTTTATTATTATTATTTTTTTTTGTTAACGACTTGTTAGTTGTTAGTGGTTCAGGTAGCAGTAACATCCAATTAGCCAGTATGTTGAAGGGTTAAAAGTCTCGGGTGGGACTCGAACTTGAGACCTCCCCTAGCCAAACCCAAGCTCCTAAAGAATCTTGGTGGCCAACTAAGCTAGCCCAGTTGGTTAACTTTCTATTGATTATGATCATAGCAACTTATCTTTAGTGTTAGGTTCACCTGACCATGGTTCTTAAAAGACCAAAACAAGATGATCGAGAGCTAAAAGATACACCTATGAGTGTTAGGTGCATTTTTGTACATTTCTTTTGTTTCATACACCTTACTTTCTATTTATGCAAAATAGTAGTAACGTTATATATGTTTCCGTGATCAAAATACAAAAAACACGAACACCGTTATGCTTACTGTTTCTTGAAAAAAAATGGTACAGTATTAAACTTGTTTAATGCAAATAATAAAACAAACATTTTTAATAGGTAAACTGCAAAAATCATCCTTTCCAACGGGTTGTTTAATTTGACATAATTCATTTTTATCAGTAACTATTACTCCGTATCATCATCACTGAGAGGCCATATGTATAAGTGGTGTAACACTTCACATTTTTACATATTAAAACTCTTTTTGCAACAATCGTAGTCATAAATCTCTAGTAAAAATGTTTTTTTTATTAAACATTTGACCTTTGAAAAATAACACTCTTTCTCCTAAATTAATAGTTCTAAGTTTTATTTTTAAAATGTCCCAATTTAATTGTTCAAATTTTCATTTTAAAAATGTCTCAATTCTTTTCTACTATTAAAAATAAATAGATAAGTTTCATCAAGTTTATCGTATTACAGTTGCTTGAAATTAATATTAAGAATTTTTAAAAATATATATATATATTTATTAATTAGTTAAGAATAAAACTGACATTTGACTAAAATATATAAAACAACGATAGTAATAATTATGTTTTCTTTAAACGTTGCATTTTTATTTTATTTATTTATTTATTTTTTAACAATTATTTTGAACAAAGGTGACACAAACAACAAAATGAAAAGCAATAACTTTCCAAAGTCTAAAGAGCCCAATTTTAAAAAAGAATAAAAAATGTCCATTATGATCCAGAAAAGTAGAATTTTATCCACCAAAAGAATAAAAATAAATAAATAAATAAAAAATCGTTACTTACCCGTTTCAGTCAGTCAGGTACCCCCATAACCGGTAATCTCGCCAACAAACCACCACAAAATCCGTCGCAACACATGACGTCATCATCATCACAACCACCACCATGGCTCCCACTCCCTTCCCAAAAACCCCAACTCCCCAAACCCACATCATTCCACATCTCTTATACCAACAAACAGCGTAACCACCGTTTCCCAACTAACCTCAACTGTCAGCTCTCAGACAACGGGGCCCACAGTTACAACCAACAACAGAAGCAATGGACGGTTGACTGTGTGAGCGCTGATGGAAATGACCCGATTCATATTATAATTAAGCCTCCGGTTAATTCAACGGTGAATTCTTTAGCTATGAGTAGTGGTAATTTGAAGAATGCCAAGAAAGTGTGTTTGTTTTATGCTGCGGAGATGGAGGAGCTTGCGAAAAGGATTGCGGCGCAATCTGATGCTATTGAGCTTCGTGGTATTAATTGGAGGTAGTTTGTGGTATATGTTATATGGCATTGTGTTTTTAGTCTAATTATTGCGCGTTTCTAAGTAGGATAGCGGTAGCGGTTTGTTTTATAAAAGTGTTTGGTAAAATAGGTGAATGAATTATTTATAATGGTTTCGAATAGGAGTGATTTATTCGTTTTCTTAGCTTGCGTTTGTTTTTTAAGATGTTTTATTAGAGAGAAGATATGGATATGAAGTCCTTAAGATACAAACAGTGATAATTAGACAATAAAAATATTCTGCAAAATTAAAGAGGAAAAGGGTCATTTTTGCCTCTTGTGTCTAAAAATAAACAAACGCACTTCTTTTATTTCCTCTTCCCGCCTACAGACATAAGATGAAAAAACAAACGCACTTCTTTCATTTCCTCTTCCTGCTTGTAGACAAAAGTGAAAAGAAGTGCTTTTTAAGAAAAACAAACGACACCTTAGTTGGAGGTAATAATAGTTTGAGAGATGATTAGGAGGCACAAAAACATGTCTACACTTGTGTGACAGCATTGTGTAGGTTGCAGGAAGGGATCAACTTCTGCACAAGAAAATAGTGGAGTGTCGGGAAATTTTAGGCATGTTTTCAGGTCTGCGGATCATTTCTTTGATAGTTTAAGGCTATGCAAAACTAGGAGTAGCTGAAATCTGTTAGTAGTAGCTTTTTGTTTTATAGAAGTGTTTGGTAACGTGGCTGTAGCTGTAAGCATAAAGTGTAAAATGATAGTAAAAGCTAAACACTTCTTTTATCAGCTTTTCAAATACAGGATTGAATGTTGGTGTTGATGTGGCATTGCGTATTGGAAGTGATTTCTGATGATTGTGTATCCGAGTTGGAGATAGGCAGTTACTACTAAATATTTGGATAATAGTGAAACTTATCATGATCATATGAGGTCAGATAATCAGTTTAGGGTGTGTTTTGGGATTGCTTATTGAAAGTTTGAAACTCATAACTATTACTGCGTTTTGGTACAAATAAGCAGTTTTGAGTGTTTGGATAGAAGCTATATGTTTATGATTATCTTATTGAGGGATGAATTAAGCAGTTCGGTAGTTGCATATTTGGTTCTGAATATTTTACCTTTTAAATAGTTAGACACTGAATCAGTCACTTATCTTCTAATTGTGTTGTGCCACCAACCACTATCTTCGGCATTGCTTTTTGATATGTAATTAGTTATTTGCTTCTGCTTATTTTACAAATAGTTCAAATAAGCAATCCTAAGACCCCTTTAGAGTAATGGATAATAAGTTTCTATGGTTAGGGATTAGCTGTTGCCTAAAATTAGAGTAATAGCTTCTGCTTATTACATGTGCATCTCCAAATTATCAGATTGCCAAAGACTTACATCACTGATTATTAGGCTACTATAAAAAATATGAGTAAGGTATAAGCAAATGCAAACACTTTGTTCCTTTACCCATGTTGTAACAGACAAAATCATTTGCTATTTAACTGAGTTAGCCATGTCATATTGATTAAAGTTAAAGTTTATGAAAATCCAGGAAATTTGAGGATGGATTTCCAAACTTGTCGATACCTAATGCACATGGAATCCGGGGAGAGCATGTAGCATTCCTTGCATCGTTTAGTTCTCCTGGAGTTATATTTGAGCAACTATCAATTAGTTATGCATTGCCAAAACTCTTCATTTCATCTTTTACTTTAGTCCTTCCATTCTTCCCTACCGGTACTTCTGAGCGTATGGAGGACGAAGGGGATATTGCTACAGCTTTCACTCTTGCTAGGTTTTTGTCAAACATTCCGATATCAAGGGGCGGTCCCACTAGTGTTGTAATCTATGATATCCATGCCTTGCAGGTTGGTGCTATTACTAGTGTTCCATTATCAACGGAGCCTTTTATATTCCATTCAAACTTCATATCTGCTCTTTTATCCTCAGTTTCAGTTGTATCCTTGTTGGGTATAAGGCGTGTTGTATAAATTAACATTTTCCCATACGTGGGTGTCTGCAGGAAAGATTCTACTTTGATGATAATGTATTACCCTGTTTTGAGAGTGGGATTCCTTTGCTCAAAAGTAGGCTTCAACAGCTCCCCGACTCTGATAATGTAATATTCTTTTCTTGACAAACTATTTGTTTCACTGGTTGCATGCTAGTCTTTCTGCTTCACATTGAAGCTTGACAATATGACGTTTGCATAATAAGACTCTTGTTTCTCTTTCAACACCATGGGGGAAAAAAAAGATATCCATTGCCTTTCCAGATGATGGTGCATGGAAAAGGTTTCACAAGCAGCTTCAACATTTTCCAATGGTACGTGAATTGAACTCCATATCTTTCTCCTAGATGTTAGTCATGTCATGTGGTTTCTCATGTTGAGAAGTTGAACCTTATTTACAGAATACTTCGAGGTGGGTTTGTTGTTTGATTTATTTGGCAAATGATTAATTTTTTAAACAAATACGATGTCATGTCACACTTTCAGCTCATTCACACTATAGTTATTAGAGATGGAAAAATGGGCAGTTCCGGTTAAGGGTCAAACTGGTGTGGGTACAATGGGTATTCTGTATCGGCCATAATGGGTTGGGTTGGGTTGATGTGGAACTTGTTTTTATCCAATATGATTACGCTACATATATTATTTAAAAAACAGTGGAATTATTGATTACCCTACATATATTACTTCAAAAACAGTGGAATTATTGATTTAGGAGGTTTTGAGCATTAAAAGACAATATCGCCGACTTTTGACCTGTTTGGACCGTTCCATTTTAGCTAATTCTTTTGAATTCACCCCTTGTCCTTCTAGAGATAAGACAAAACCTGAATTGACCCATTGACAAGCCAATGAGTCAAGATTGCCACATATAATAATTATCATATTCATAGCCACACCTCCCTCTGCCATTATTAATGTTTGATTCTTTGTTGCTCACTGATACTCGCCGGAATGCCGGATATTGTATTGGCAGATTATTTGTGCAAAAGTTAGGGAAGGTGACCAACGAATTGTACGCATTAAAGAGGGAGATCCTAAAGGACGTCATGTTGTGATAGTTGATGACCTGGTTCAGTCTGGTGGAACTCTGATTGAATGTCAGGTGAGTATAAGATTTGTTCACATTAATTGTGGCTTTTATTTTATCTTTACAACTTTTTCTTATTATTTGCCTTGTCAAGAAGAATTTGGGTTGCATTCTTTGTGTTATTTGATTCTCGTTCCGTTGTTATTTTTATTTTTAAAGGACATGAAACTAAAATGTTTTGATATCAATATAAATCATCAGTTTAATAGAGAAATAAGCACAAACCAAACCCGTTCCATTGCACCTCTAAATTTTTAATGTGTGATGTTGCTTTGATTTTTGACCTACGTCACATTGGCTGCTTGTAATCTCTTAACAATATTGTTGTACTAATGATAACCATTTGCTCCACTCATTTTCTTGCAGAAAGTGTTGGCAGAACACGGAGCGACAAAAGTTAGCGCATATGTGACCCATGGTGTTTTTCCCAAAAGGTCCTGGGAGCGGTTTGCACACGATAAAGGAGGTACATTCAATGACTTTGACTTCCGCTTCATTGTTCCTTTATATTTCCTTAGCAAATCTGGCAAGTCAGTTAATCCGAGCCATTGTTGATCTGTGTAACTCTATGAAATTATAAACATGTTCCTGTTGCTTCTATTTTGGACCCATTGACATACAAATGGATTAACTTGAATTATGTTTTATCTCTAATGAATCGAATGGGCTAAGTCAAAAGATTAAACTAAAAGGGAAACGTGTCAAATGAATACGAGTACAGTGTTTGGGGAGGGCTTTTAAGGGGCTTATGGGGGCTTGGGCTTATAAAATAAGCAGGCTAATTAAATAAGTCTCGTTTGTCATGGGGCTTATGAAAGGGCTTATAAAATAAGCCGGCTAAAAACTTTAGCCCCATAAAAGAGGCTACAAACTTAAGCCCGAGGCTTTTGAAGAATAAATTACTTATTTACCCACAAAAATATCTAACATATACAAAAACTCATTTAATTATGTTCTTTTTAGTAATTTTGCAATAAGCCCCAACCCCAGCCTTGCCAAACAAGTTTATAAAAATACAAATTTTAATTTCGGCTTATAATATAAGCCCCAGCCCCAGCTCATTTCGCCAAACATACCCTACATATGCCACCAACTGCTCGTTAATTTCACATAAAATATTGTTTTAAGTTGTGATAATCCTTCCATTGTATATTTTTTTCAGGAAGCCCAAATAATGGATTGACATACTTTTGGATTACGGACTCGTGTCCTCTGACAGTGAAGGAAGTGAAGAACAAACCTCCATTTGAAGTCTTGAGTCTTGCTAGTTCTATAGCAGCTACCCTGCAAATATAAAGTGTCTTTTTCTTTGCATTTATAGAGAGATTTGGCCCCAAATTGGCCTCAGAATTTTACTTCATTCATTGTTGATTTAAGTTAATAATGTTTACGACAGATGAACATGTATGCCATTTACTGAACTCTTTGAGTATTGATGATGTCAAAAGAAAAAATGTGTTTTCACTCGTATTGTTCACAGTATCCTAACTTCTATCACTTGGTACAAAAACAAAATCCTTTTGAGTGCCAACTTTACGGTATGTCTGTGTTTTAAAAAAAGAAAAGTAATGCACCACCAGATTACAGGATCATTTGATCTTTTTGGAAATCTTTATGTAATTCATGAGCCGATTGAGGGCTTCGCCACTGTCAATGGCATCTCTGGCTCTATCAAGTGCAGTTGATACATCTTCTGCCCCCTCACATCCAAGTAAATGATCTGCCATCCCAGCGTTTAATATGATCCTGTCATATGCAGGGCCCTTTTCTCCACGTAAAGCAGATAATCCCAGTTCGATGTTCTTTGAAACCTGAAATTCCAAAAACAGCGTGTATGATTTTAAGATACTAAATAATGGTTTAAGGCAGCGGTGGAAAAATAGGCAGATCGGACGGGTTGGGTAAAGGGTCCATGTCAACGCAATCAGTTTCTGTAAATGTCAAAACTGGCAGGGTTGGTTTGACCTCGAACATTTTTTGTCCAACAAGTTCTATTTTAAATAATAAATAATATAATCTTTTAAAAATAACATAACTTTTGACCCGCACCAATTAAAGAGAACATAACCCAAATTGATCCATTCATAAATAACAGATTCAATTTTTTATTTATTTATTTTTCTAATGTAAAAAATGTGGGGAAAATGATTATTGAAAAATTCCAACTGATTAATGGAACACAACTGCCCACCTTCCCCATGTCACATCTTTTTTGCAGAGATTTCTTTCGATCAAAGTGCATATATTTTAGCACTAGTCGATACACACATATCACTGCTTTATTATATTTTTTCTTAACAAATGAAACTCAGGAAAATAATTTTAAGATTTTGAAACAAAAAACATAGAGAGAGATCAAACAAGATTTTGAAAATTTCCAATTTGTCACCTCTAGTCCAATGTTCTGCAAAAAGATAATAACAAAGCCATGAATCTTACCGATCTATCAGTTCTTGGAGTGTCAGAGGGTTCAAAGCCATATTCTTTTGCATCCACTACGAAGGAAAAATTTTCACGGGAAACTCCTACAAATACCAGAAAATAGAAAAATTAAATTTGCAGTAAGCTTATTTATAGTCTTTCCAGGAATCTCGAGCATGTGAATTATTAACATAAGCCTAATTATGCAGTTTACTGTACGCACCATCCACATCATAAGCTGGTGGGGTGTTGAGCGAACGAAAACCAGAACAGTAGTTAACAGGAAGTCCTTTTGACGCATTTCCTGATTTTGATCTCGTTGTCATTGAAAGTGCCCCTTCTTCGCCCTACATTTTATAACTTCATCAACTTCTTGATTGAAAAAGATGTGATTTTGGTTTTAGTAACAAATACCAATATGGAACTAGGGTAAGAATATTTATATGCTAATTGCTTCCCATGTTTCAGCTAAAAAATGAGATAATGACACTAGAGTACATGGGCAAAATGTTCATACCTTCACCACCAAACCAGAATGAACACCTCTTCGTCTCATGAGCATTAATAGTGGTTCTTCATAACCTTCATGATAGAATCCAGCGACAATTGCTTCTTTACCTGTAGCCTACAAGTTATAACATATGTTTTTACAAATTCCTACTGCATTATGGAAACTAAATGATCAATTTTTACTTACTACTACATGATTTTACAGTATTCAAGCATGAAAGAGGTAAATGCATACTCACCCTCACAAATTGCTGAACCTTTTCCGATGTTGCCAATGGTGGTCGTTTCTTTATATGTTCCCTCATCTCAATCAATGAATATCTGCAGGAATCAATCAACCATATAGACCACATTATTGATAAAACCTGAAAAAAAGTTACACATACCGATAGGTGAACCCAAAATATTCGGGTATTGGGTAGCCATTCTAGCTTTTTTAAGTATTAATAAAATAACAAGCATGAGATTCAATTTACCAGGGTAAAAAAAAGCTTTACCCAAAAAAAAAAAAAAAAGCACGTGATTGATACCCGCTGTGTACTTTGTTTTGTAGATATCTGTGATAATTTATCACCTGTAATTTAATCTAATGAAAATATCATATTTTCATTTTAGTATTTTTCCAATTATAAAAATGTTTCGGATATTTATTATGTTAGCCTTAAATGATTTTGCACTTCCACACTATGAACAACAGATATATTTTGTCTACTCACAAAGAGGGGCGAGCTTCCCGTTGACTCACATAAGCAAAACCAACTGCCTCATCCTGAAAAAAAGCAACATTTTGAAAGTATTACATCATGCCGAACAGGAAACAGTAACAATGAAAACAAAATTAAGAAAATAACAGTCACCTCAAGAAGTTGTTTAGCCTGCAGTGGTGTTATGTTGGTATTTGCTCCCATGAATTTCAGCATTTGCTCCTCAGTTATGCCACCCTGTACAAAGCCACCACACGTTTGCATAAGTTGTGCTAAATGGAGAATCTGGGCCTTTTGATTAGTACTTGTTAAACTTCATTTTTAACCAATTTCCCTTTTTGTTTTTTTGATCTATGGACTATTTAACATGTTAAGTGCCGTTCAATTATCTTACTTTCCAATATCCTTATAAAAAATATCCCAATTCTGGTAGTGTTAATTAAAAAAGGGTGAGTATAACAAAGTATAATAATGGTTTATTTATCATTTTTATGAAAATACCTTTGGTGGCATCCATTCGACACCATGGAGAAGAGATGCTTCATTGTAACAGGATCGAACAGCAGCAACGAAGAGCGTGCTCCTGAAGAAACGTGTATTTCCATCATAAGGTTCACCATAATGAGTCAATGATCTTACGTCAGCTACCGGCACAGGACCTAATGATCCACAACATCATAACATCAAGATTAAAACAATTACACTTCTAACGACTTTCAGTTACCCACTTTATTAACTAGTACCGAGCTCATCGTCAAATGCAAGGCAGTATGCTTTTAGCTCACGGTCTGTCTCCCTGTTCATTCGCTGACCTATCAAGAACGCTGATAACAGGGATTCACTTACAGTGCCAGATGTACCGGGTTCCGACTTCAGGGGAAGAACATCTTTCAAAACACCTTGAACCTCTTCATAACCGAGATGACCACCGGCTAAAACTTCCCTGAGGGCACCCACGAGTCTCATTTCATAACTCCCGTTACCGACATATTGTGGCCCAATCGAATTCCCAAGTCTCATTATAGAACCTTCTGGATCGGCTAGAAAGATTATGTCTGAAGGTAGTGTCCGAATCAAATGTGGCCAGTATGCTTCCATCGCACGCCTTTCCCCTTCACTCCATTGAGTTGGTTCTGGAAATGCATTTGCACGAATTGTCATAGCTGCAAAGAATGCTCCCAGTTGTGCCTTCGATACCTCTTCTTCATCTTTCAATTCTCCCTTGGCTGATATTAAGCATACGCAGTGTGTGAGTGGCTTGGTAAAAATGCTCTATGATACTACACTGAATGTTTCCTAAGACATATTAAAGGTTTCTTGCATCTTACTAAACCGAACGCTTAATGTATGATACTATACCGAACGCTTAATGTACTTGTCATCGAGATCATTCATTATATTCTTACAGAAACGCAAAAAGAGCTCTGCAGTTTGTAAAGTGTTTTTTAAGAATATCTAGACAATGAAATGCCAAGTACTAAGATTTCATTCACATCCTGTGTAAAAGATAGTTAACTCCTGCAAATCCTAATGCTTTTTGGCACTTTTGCACGAATATGGTTACTTTATAATGAGGATCCAAGTATAAGCGTTCAAAAAGACAATCGCTCATATGACTAATCATAACATCTTAAAAATAATCAGTGGACAAACAATTGGATGCATCTTTCAAAGTCAATCTAATTAAGCCTTGAATCAAGTTTTAAATTACATTTTTCATTAATGGGACGATGAAATAATTACTATACAATCAAGTTCACATTACCTTTAATGGTCATTAGAACTATTGCCTATTTCCATAACTCATAACACAAAATTTGCACCTCCTTACTTATTAGTTATTACAGGACTAGACTTGGTTTGTTTACATGCTATATGCCAGTCAAACCTACTTAATCATATAAAATGCATTTCTCAGCAGAAGAGATAAGATTAAGTTAATCAACATCGCAACCTCAAATCAGTTTTAGAGGAACTACCTCATCATTTAAGTAACATAGCTTAATGCTTATTCTACAATTAAACCTGCTAAGTTCACAGAATCATGGTTGACTTTTTTCGTCATGCTAGCTGATTACATAACGTCAACCACATTCACACCTCGGTTACTTATCAGCTGACTCAAGTTTACTATACGAAGCCACTTTCTCAATATACAACTACTTATACATATTAAAAACATTTCACAACACCAAACAGTTAGCATTCCAACCATATAAAAAAGCACAAGCTAACAATCCTTCATTACGTAACTACCGATTCAACGCTTACTCCCACCCATTCTAATGAGCCCACACAAAAGAAAGCCACCTTGACCGTCTAAAGTCAATTCAACTAGTTACAAAATCGAAAACCAACACTCCCTATCATATCAGCTCATACAAACAACAGAAAGTAAGCATTAAAATACAACTAATCACTGAAAAAAACTGCATAAAGTATTCATACTTGCGCACCTCGGGGTTTATTCAATACCAATATATCAATTACTTATTAGCTGACTTAAGTTTACTATACCAAGCGCCTTTCTCATTTAACAACTAACCTATACACAAATTACGCATTCCAACTACTCAAACTCATATCCGCACCTCGTTCTACCCAACGCTTAGATACACATAACTACATCATGAACCACAAACACAATTAACTAACATCAACAGCTAAAACACACACACTTGATCAAAACAAATGCACCAAACACATTTTTAATACCAGATCGAAGAATCGTATCGAAAACTTTAAACGCCTGTTCTTCGGTAAGCGGTTTGGTCTGCTTAGGTCCAGTACAAACCCTAGTCTGAGCCTCTAACACAGTCTGATTACCTTTCCTATAATTAACACTCCTAAATGAAGTGGATAAAGTAGGATTACGTCCATCTGATTCAATAAGTCCGTAATATTGGTCATCGATTTTTTTAGTTGAAGAGTCTATTACTGATGAGGATTTGATAGTTGTTGTTATTACGCGTTTTTGTTGTCTGATTGGTATAAAATTTTGTGGATTGTGTAATCGATTGTGTGTGTTGATTGATGGGGTAGTGATGTTAGGGATTGTGTTGTGTAGAAGTGATTTCATTTTGGTTTTTGAATTTGGGGGAAAATTAGTTGGTTACATGAAAATGAAAATTTTGATTTTGAGTTGACTTGAAATGAAATGAAATGAAGTTGAAAATGATTTGGCGGATGTATTGATGTAGTAGTGGCGGAAGGATTGGGTATTGTATATGGAATTGTGCCTTTTCATGGATTACGACGACTAGGAGGATCATTTCTAAAGTATTTATTCAATTTAAACGAGTGAGTTTGAGCTTTAAATTGAGTATCGGCCATAAACCGACCCGAACCGAGGACCGAAAAGCCATGAACAACGCAAATCGAAACTGATCGGTTCGGTTCGGTTTTTGTTGATTCAATTCGGTTTTGTCTGTCTAGGTGTATTTTGGTATCTTTTTTGTCGTTTTTGGGCCGACCTGACCTACCCCAAAACCGAAATCATGTAAAACTTGAAACCGAACCGACAGGTTGTCGGTCTGGTTTGGTTTTTATCAATTCGGTCGGTTTTGTCAGTCCGGTTCGGTTTTGAACCTTCGGTGCTCAGCCCTACTTTAAAGTATTAGGCTCTTGAGGTTCGCGAGCCTTATTTGACATCGATAAATTATACTTTTACTTATTGAGATTAAGCTTAGCAGTGATCGGCTCGACTTGGTTTGGCTCGGCTCGGCTCGGCTCGGCTCGGCTCATTTACCTTTTTAATTTTGACAACATATGTATTCCTTCTTTTATGGCATCTTATCTTTCAAGCACTTTGGTAAAAACAAACCGTATATATCTAATTCTTTGAAGTGAAGCATAAAACTATAAATCAACCTAAAAAATGGTGTCAAAATTTACTTAGGGCTTTATAAGCATGAGTTGGCTCGTGATATAGTTTAAGCTCAACATTTGCAGCCTTGGTCTTTCAATGCAAATATAAAATCTGATTTTAGACTTAACATGAAGGTAATGTAAGAGGTGTCTGGAGTTGAATGTTGAGAATAAATTATTCATTTTGAAAAGCCATTACCAAAGTGATTCATATGAACCATTTAATTAGCCTCTTAAAGGGGGAGGACAAAGTTTTGGTGGGTCTCTCCATTAAGTGGTATTAAAGGATTGAGCTCACATTAAGTGATATGAAAAAAAGAAACGCCCTCTTACTATTAAAATAGTGATAACTTGTAATCATTGTCAAAGTGCTCAATCCACATGTAGTGAATCACACGTTTTAACTAACCTTTAGTGTTAGGTTATTCCAATTATCTAACTATCATTCGCTCTATAGGTAGTTTTACATGGTGTCTCATATTTAGCATTTCTCCAAGACAATTATAGTTAAACAATGGAGTTAAGATATAAAAATATATTTATATAAACATGCAATATAATTGAAGAACATTACAAACAAGTTTTTGTAATGTGGGTGTCTCGTGTTTAACATTTCTCCCAGACAATTATAGTTAAAGAATGGAGTTAAGATATAAAAATATATTTATATAAATATACAATAAAAAATACTAATTGAAAGAACATTACAAACAAGTTTTTGTAATGTGGATGTCTCGTGTTTAACATTTCTCCCAGACAATTATAACAATTATAGTTAAAGAATGGAGTTAAGATATAAAAATATATTTATATAAACATGCAATAAAAAGACAATTATAACAATTATAGTTAAAGAATGGAGTTAAGATATAAAAATATATTTATATAAACATGCAATAAAAAACACTAATCTTAGACAATTATAACAATTATAGTTAAAGAATGGAGTTAAGATATAAAAATATTAACAATTATAGTTAAAGAATGGAGTTAAGATATAAAAATATATTTATATAAACATGAAGAACATTACATTACAAACAAGTTTTGTAACGTTCTTTTTGATTCTGTTTAATGTAATATTCAATGTTGGGCATATAAAGATCTCACTATTCTTACTTTTCAGCTATGTGGGATAAGTCATTGGGATATGAAAAATTGATGAATTTCATATATCCAATCATCCGAAACACAAGAAGCTTTTCTACTCTGATTAAAGATCCACATCATGGCCCAAAATTTCTGTAAGACACTCATCGTGAAGAATACGGGTATAATTGCAGAGCGAGAAAAAATCACTGCACCCAAAAAGTTATATAACAAACCACTTGAATTGCTTTTGCAAGCTTTACTATTACCATAGATAGGTGATGAGGAGGTTATAATATCATGCACTAGGGACTCATCAATCACCAGCTAAAGATTTTATTCCATATACACCCTTGCGAACTGACAATTGACTGGAGCATGGCCGATAGATTCCGTAGTCATTGCACACCGGGCAAAAGACTGAATCTAAATTAGTTCACCCACGATGATAACTTTGATCATGAAATTTACTCATATCTCTTTACCTCACTAAAACTAATAAATTAATCCTCTTCGACAAACTGCAGCTTTGGTTTAGTCGAACAAAAAATCAAATGGCAGGCTAAAACTTACAAGTATTATTTACATTCTTTTAGCTACACAAAGTCTGTGACCAGATACAATATTATAACTTTGTATTATTACTATTGGCTTATAAAGGGGTCATCAGAAAGTCAATGTTTTGCTTTGGATATGAATTATGAGGATTTAGCATGGTTCTAGCATTTAGTATATTTTTCTTCAATAAACAATTTTGTAAAAGCATCTTTAACGCAAAGGTTGAAAATGACTTTTTTAAAAACATAAAGATTGTTCAATAACTTTTTACCATTGTAAGTAATATTGTAAAAAAAATTCATCAGAGATATGACTTGAAACAAATCTCCCTCACACCATTTTTGAGTTAAACATTAAAAAGTCCAAGAAATAAACTTTGACAGTACCTTTCTTTTGCATTGGCAGTAACTTTGATGAATATACTTTTTTCTAGCTAAAGAAAAAGGTATTACAAAGTTTGATGCATTAGAGATGCTCGGTAACAAATTATGTTGTAAACTGTGATACTGTTCTTTAGGAAAGGGTCTCACATAGCTCTAAGGTTCTCTAATTCCCATGGTTTAAAAACTTACCTATTGACTTCTCTGCTTCACAGGTGACCATTGATAGCGGCATAGCGCGTTTCAAACAAGATTCTGTTTGCTGTATTTCAAAATGAAACCTTTGAAGCCTCAGTTTTATGGGAAAACAAGTTCACCCCTCTCCACTCTCCAGTTTATGGGAAGCAGTTGCTGTAAGCATTGGTATTAACAACCAAAATGCAGAAACACACAATCAATCACATAAATCAACCGCCTAGGTTTGTAGTATAATCACCTCTTCTATTAAACGAATCATTTTTCAGAACGACATTTACTGCAAAACTTAACATAACCTTCTATACAGCTTAAACACCTTAATATTACCAACATGGTAAATGAATAAAGAATATAAAACCTCTCCAAACTTGTCCTCTCGACTGCAATCTCAGTTCAATGACAGCTTGTAACTAACAAACATATCTCACACAATCATGTGCTACTGATCTAATTCTCCACTGTGATTCATAACAAATAAAATGCAGAAACATCTTCTGTCAACCGAGTCACACAGTTCAACACATCATTCACTGTTCAAACAAGCATCTACAGTTCCTCTAATTATCAAAACCATGGTTTTACTATCACAACTTTTCGAAGTAATATACCTCAAGACTCTTGAAGAATGACCAAAATGCCCCTACATTTTACCAGAGACTATTTTACATCATGATCATGTAACTTTCAAAACTGGTAAGAGAAATATCAGATATGTTACGTATCAATTATCTTCACGGCCTTGGTTGATGTGATCTATTGTTCATAATCTGAGAAACGACAAGCTTGGCAAGCTCATTGATGACCGCTTGAAATAGATAATTGTCTGTTTCCCTTCGTAGTGACCAAACCTCTGATTGCAAGTTCAGAACACTGTACTCGCTAGCTGCAACCTTTGTCTTTTTGGACGTGACCGCCACTCTCTCGAGATCTGCTTGTGATAAAGGTCTTGGCAACTAAATATAGAAACATGTCAAAATCAGTTTTCTATTCAAGTTTAGCGTTCCCTAACATGCAGACAATATCCATTTCCAATACACTTGAATATCGTATGCAGAAACATTGTACATAGACTTAACACCTTTATCAAAAAAATGATAAATTTTGAAAGCCGGATTTTTGTTAAAAGGCAATCCAAGCCAGGCACAAATGATCTTCTAATGACTCAATGTACATTAAAATATGTAACGACTAAAGGTGGATAAATGAAGAAGTACTTGGTATTTTACGATTAAAAAAAAATGGATTTCTTTTTTTACCTCGTTACCAATAAAATACAGTATAACCAAATTGACCCATTTATAGGTTGTAAATGGGTTGAAATCGGCAACTATACTAAATTTCATAATTCTGCCATCCAGCTAAATTGGTTATTGACAGTATATAAGAGAAACAAATAGATACTCACAGGTGAAGACTTTCCCTTCTTTTCTTCGTTTAGTAAATCCCTGATGGGAAAATAGGCTGCTTTCTTGCAAAGCTCGAGAAGATCTGAGCCTGTATAACCTTCACACAATGCAGCTATGGAGTCAAGGTCAATGTCATCTTCGGCTCTCTCACCCTTCAAAATCACCTTCAAAATTTCAGCCCTTTCTTTGCAGTCCGGTATCCCGATTTCAAATGCCTGTGGAAGACGTCTTAGTATTGCTTCATCAAGCTCTGAAGGACGATTAGTTGCAGCAAGAACCATCACTTGAGCATTTTCTACATAAACGATCCCATAAAGTATAAAGATCAAACAAAATTAGGAAGTTATTTATTTTATCAACCAAAATAGAAGAAACTTACGGTCTGTGGTAAAACCGTCCCATAAAGCCATAAACTCAGTCTTCATATTGGTGAAAGTCTCATGGTCTGTAGTTTGGCGTTGACCAAGAAAACTGTCGACCTCATCAATAAATATTATGGCAGGTTGGAGTTTGTAGGCCAAACTAAATACAGCAGAAACTGCAGGAATCAATCAGTACCAGTAGTGAACACTTTACTTTGTAAAGGGAGAGGGGAAAGTTTAAGATATAGAAGCAAATCAACAATATCTTGTGCATTACTAAAAAGTAGCAAATGAAAAACAAACTTTATGGTAAACCCAACCTAACGATCTTCTAGTGTAACTAGAAAATAACCGTTTTTACCCGGTCCTCAAACCGACTTGAACTCAAATACATAAAGCAAATTGCGCTTAGATCTTTCACTCATTTTTCCACGTATAGAAGTCAAAGGTTAGGCAAAAAGCTTCACACTATAATAGTTGCCAAACTACCTTCAAGGTTGATCAAAACCAGAAAGACATCAAACATAGAATGATAACTATTGCAATATGCTAACATCCCTAAGATGTATGGCTTCTTCATTTTTTTTTCCCGTTTTCTTCCATATTCACCATTCAACTCAAACTCTATTCCTTGGTTCATATCACGTATGCAAATCGAACCTAGCTTAAAACCACCTATAAATCTTCTTAAAAACTACTTTTAAAAGCCATGTGTTTCCCGTTAAATTAATTATTTAAGATGACCAATTTGAAAAGATAAAAATCCAAACCCGCCCATCCATTAGGAAATCAGTTGCAAACTTGCAATCACCACATTTGCCTATCACAATACTTACATAGCAAAAGCATACTGCATTTCCACTATATGAAACCCAAAATAAACACTCACCAAGTTTTTGTGCATCACCAAAATATTTACTCGCCAAATCCGACATTGTCACATTGATAAAAACAGCACCAGACTCTTTAGCAATAGCTTTTGCAAGCATAGTCTTCCCTGTGCCAGGTGGACCGTATAACAGAACACCTTTCTGGGGACCAAGGAGCTTCCCGTAAGAAAAGAGCTCATGCCTACGTAAAGGAAATATGACCAAATCATATATTGACTGCTTGATGGCTTCCAAACCTCCGATAGAGTTAAGCTCCACATCAATGTGATCAGGGTTTATCACATTGCTTGCAATGACATCCTGTTATGGATTAAATGTACGAAAACAATAACGTTACAAATTGTTAGATTATCATGATCTCATGAACCAATAATTATTCGAATGAAATGAAGTATTGTGTTATGTTTATTTCTATTCATAAATATTGTATCCTATATTTGCATGTTTAATCCATGAATAACTTAAGTTATTCTAAATTGTCCGTTGTCAATTAATGATATGGGAGTATCATTGAACTAAGACAAATGTGAGATTTGGTATAATATATATAAATTATATTGGTGCGTAGAAAAGCCAAATTCACATGATATTCAATACTGGATAAATTGGATATAGGACAAAATCCCAATGCATGATTGTACTTATGGATGTTGTCATTATAGTAAATCATGAATATTTATCCTCAGACTTGAGATACCAGGTAACTACTGTGGATGTAGCTCATTTTCTATGAGATAATCTAACGCTATTCGTAACTGGTAGTTATAAGGATTATTTTCAGAGGTGATGCGAAGTTCATAGGTTATGCTTGTAGTCAATACAGGATTTGGTTCCTTCAAATTTGTTTTGAAGTATAATACTGTTTGGCCGCTCGTAGGATTAACAAGATGTTTGCATGGTCATGCCCAAGGTCTATCTGGAATGCGTTCAGATGAATTGGTAATCTTGCTTGATCATAAATAACGAGAAACACTAGTTAATTATGGAATGACTTCGATCCATATCCATGTTAACATAGTATTAGAATCAAAAGGATAAGTATGATGATGAATCATCAAAGGTGGTTTTTTCCAGGAAACCATACTCGTGATCGTTCCGGGGACATTGGCGTGTTATGCTAGACTAACCATTGTCATTATTACATTAATGTATATCCGAGTGGGAGCTGTTAGTTTTAACGGATAAAAATTAATGAATATGTCCGGACTCGAACTCGAGACTTCGGGATTGCACACTTTACGTATGAGTTTCAATTAATTAATAATTATTGTTTTAAGTGACGAATAATTATTAAATTCACGAAATGAGCATTTAACGGTACCTAACGACCGTTAGACGAAAGATGAAGGACTAGATTTGGAATAGAGTGAAAGTTTGGTTCGGGTTGGGCCTTGTGAACCCATGGCCGGCCATACACCCTCCCTTAGGGTTTGGGATGGCTTTTGCTCCAAGCTTCTTGATTAGTATATAATGAGACCTCCTCTCATTCATTCTTCTCATCCCTTGGTTCACTTGCAAACCAAATCTCCTTCTCTTTCTCCTCTTGAGTTAGAAATCGAACTACACCCTTATAGGGTTCCTACTAGATTTCTAAGCTCAAAACATTCTTGTTTAGTTGATCAACTACACCCTTCTAGGGTTCCTACGCGATCTTCTAAACATTGTGTTTGGATTGCTTGTGAATTAAGAACCTAGCTTTTCTTATTGAAACGCTACTAATACGTGTGTTCAAGAACGAAGTGTTGGCATACTTTTGCTAACAAGGTGATTTGCCCTATTCGACTAACCCTAGTCGATCCACCATTAAACCCAATTAGGGTTTATAGTTCTTGTTCCATTGGTTTCTTGTTCTTGCTAGAAATCACAAAGAGGTACGCATCCATTTATATTCGGTTAATTTATTATTTGTATTTGATCTATTCCGCTGCGTACTCTTTGATGTTTATATGTTTATTATTATTCATATATTCCAACAGTGGCATCAAGAGCCGTTAATACATTATAATGAATTACCGAAGCACATAAAATTGAATCGTTTGATTATAACATGCTTGGTGTTCTTATGTTTTTATTTTTTTTCATAAACCCTAGTTTTTATTTTTATTTCGAATTTATTTAATTAATTATATATATGTCGAAAGTTTTTTTTTTTTTTTTTTTTTTTAAAGGAAATTAGGGTTTGATGAATTATGTAATAAAAACTTGTAGAAACCCTAGGTTGCATGTAATTTATGTGTATGGATATTGTTATATGCCGTTTGGTTGCGTTCCTTGATTGACATGATTATTTGCTATAATATGTGCAATATGGGCATCCATGACAAACCATGCATGTGTTGTCTTGGATTATGATGATTTGGTTTTAAGATTTCATGCTTATTATACGTTTCTTTTATAATTGATAAATTGTTTAGTAAATATTATGAATAAAGATTACTAAAATTTGGTTAATTATAAGATTAGGGAAGGCCTTATTAATCGTGTATTAAATCAATAGTGTGTTTTAATATTGATTTTAATTTAGCATGACCATTATTGTTGTTGTTTGTTTATTTTATTTTATTACCTTTGTTTTATATGTTTTTAACATGATAGTAACAAAGGGTAATTTCTATAAATAAAATATTAAACGGACTTAATAATGGTGAAATCTTGTTTTGAGCTTACTTAATAAATCTTGGACTTTTGGTTGATTGATCGCGACTGTATTAAGTGGTTGAAAGGTAGAACTAATTATGACAAACTATTAAAGTGGGTGTAAGGATGGCTACGCATTAAATTGCGGCCTTAGTGAGCCTCCATTCTGGCTTACCGCTCGCCTGTGAGTCATATTTTAGTCTTTACCTAACATCCATGATAACTACGAAGCACTTAAGGCAAAGTTGTAAGTTTCTCAACGCCTCAATCAAAAGTTTGGAGATTTAAGCTCGTAAAGAAACTAATGAGTAAAAGTTTTTTTACATGAAACATATGCTACAAGATGAATGCATGACATCTTTGTACATATATTTTGATTACACACATCAAAAATACTACCCTTAAATTTAAGTTATATGCCATCAAATGAAACGGAAACACCTGAAATTGGATCAACGCCAGGGCGTAACCTGACTAGATTGCAATGGAAGGGCAAATTACATGATTTCATCACTAGCAGATCAACTGGTGTGGTGTCATTATGTAAGTTTGTTGTTTCTTAAATTGGTTAACTTAATTGAGTTGATAGTGGGAACTGATCACTCAAGGCATAAGAAGATGGGGATAAAACATTCTTACATTGCAACTGCGGTTGGCAATTAATGTAAATCCCATCGATTCTAGGAATTGCAATTGAATATTGGCAATTGGGACACGTCTCGTACCTTATTGAATAACGTCATCACTAGCAGATCAACTGATGTGATGAACTTATGTCAATTTGGATCCTAGTTTTTCAGTGAAAATTAAATGGTTATTTGATTATGAACCATGGGTATTTAATTTTCTTGAAAATTTAATTATCGAAAATACTAAAAATTGAATTTTGTAATTCTTTTTAACGTATTAATGCAACATTAAAGCCGTAAACGTGGTTTGGTCTTAAATTGGTAAATTGATATAATTCTGCTTTCAAACATAATGTTTGATTGAGAAAAATTTACCGAAATGAAAGAAAGTCTATTTTCCATGAGAGAAGAATAAGACTCAATCCTATTCCTTTTCATGATTGAGAAAGGTTTGATAGGAACATAAGAATAAGACTCAATCCTAAGTCTATTTTCCATGAGAAAAGAATAAGACTCAATCCTATTCCTTTTCATGATTGGGAAAGGTATAATAGGAACATTAGAATTGACTACATTCTAATATATAACTCATAGCTATCTTTAATATTTAAGGATATGGCACATCTTATTTTCCATAGAAATTTTATTACTCTTATTTGGTGAATGAATTCTTCTATAACAAACAAGGCATTTGGTTAAATGGAAAATATGAGTTATTAGAAGTTGGACAGATTACCGCAAAATTGGTAAAAGGCAAATCTAGTATTTTATCTAGTTGTTGTGCTTTAAAGGTGCTACATACCATTACGGGGATGGTAGGCCTATTAAGGAAGAAGCTGCATGCTCAAATTCTTCAAGTTAATATCATTGATGGATAATCCATCATAAACATAGTAGAATACACATTTTAGAACCTGAGTAATTATTACGTATGGGTTTTTCTAAATGTGTAGGAAAGTAAAAACAAGCAAATTATTTTCACTAGTTATGAAACACGTACAATGTTGTCAAATCCAGTGGGAGCTTTGTGTTGTTTACTGAATATAGAGTTATTGTTATGTTCTCTAATTCAGTGGGAGCTACAAGACTTAATTTCTGTGTAGTAGCCCAAAATTATCTTCAAGATAATTACTTTCAAATTGTAGACACTCATGTTCTTAGGATAGCCATATGCGTTTCCTGATAAGCCAAAGTAGTCCTACATCTACTTATGACACAAATCATATTGAATCACATAAACAAACTTATGTTGTGTTGTTTATATACTACATGATATTGTTCAATGCACAAGTGGGAGAATTGTCTATTGTGTGCAAAGGAACAATACATAGAGAAATATGATGATAGGATTCTCTTAATTGCAAGGTAAGAGATCAATGTTCTAATAAGACTTATACATTTAATGTGTAAGATTATCTTATGTAGAACATGTGTCATGATTATAAGACTACTTTTATGTCTTATGATATTCAAATTAAAAGAAACACTTGAATTTACAATTTACGTCAGGGTGTAACCTGCCTAGATTGCAATAGAAAGGTAAACTACATGATTTCATTACTAGCATATCAACTGATGTAATGGAATTATGTGAGTTTGCAGTTTCTTAAATTGGATAATTCATAAAATGACATAAGCAAATGAAGTAGTAAATTAACTTGAAATTACTATTGAAACCAAGTGGAGGTGTTCACAAATACTTTAGTTATTTATGTTTATATCTTCTTATAAACATGAAGTCTTTTAACTATTACAAGACTTATAATAAAGTAAGACGTTAAACTTGTTATGTTTCAAACAAGAAATCATTGAGTTAATCAATGATGTACAACGTAAAGTGGGAATATAACAGTTCACGTATTCTTAAGACATGAACATGAAGTAACTTGTTCAAAAGGTACTTATATTATATAGCATGCAATTGGCTTGGAAATTCTATTGTACCATTAAGTTGACTTAGTTGGTAAATAGGTAAGCCAAAGGGAATAAGTTTATCTTACATATTGTTAGTTTGTCTCACAATATTAATTCTAATGAAACATCACAAGTTGGTGGTGTGTTCAGTTAGGAAAAATCAAACTCTTGTTATATTGTTTGATTAAAAGATAAATATGACTTCTTTTCTTCCAAAAGTTATCAAGGTTAGAAAATTGAGTATGGATTGGATATACTCAATAAGACTCCAACCTAGAAGATTAAATAGGACATTATTGAATGTGATAAATCACATTAAAGTCTTAAAATGAAGTTCTGATTTTGTTAATAAGTAGTTTTAACAAACAAGAGTCAGGAACTGTAAAATATTTTGTAATATCCCAAATGAGAACGATTTAGTGTTGCTCATCTTGCTAAAGTATTTATAAAATACAAAAGGCAAGTGGGAGTTTTGTTTAAGATCTTGAAAGATCAAAATTACAAAATATATAATCTTCTAAAACCACACTAGTGAAAATCATGATGAGGTTTGAAATGTAAAGGTTAAATCTCAACATGATGAAACTCTCATTCATAGATCCGTAGGGATGTCTCAGATATTTAATTAATATGCTGAGAATTATGAATTACAGGATCAAAGTAAGCCTGTTAATCATAATGACGCATTTACTAATTATGGTAAATTGCTCATACTATGAATGTTAAGATGTTGTCCATAAAGATAAATCAACTTTGAAAACTTGGTTTATCTTAATGAAGATGAGTTTCTGCAAGAAAAGAAAAACCCTAGAGGTTTAAATATTTGCATAAAGAATCATATGGACAAAATTGTATACATATTTTAATGTATGTCTTATGACAAAATTATTAATCATACTTAAGTAATTAACTATGATTGAATACTCTTTCCTAAGCACATTAAAATACAAAGATGGTAGTTGTCATATTCATTTTTATGAATATGAAATTTGACAATGGATTATAAAACCTCTTTCTTATATAATTACTTAAGCGAGGACGATGAGTAATTAAGAGTTTTATGAATTCATTTAATCTTTGAAAGTATACAAAATGCAAGAATCCAAGTATGGATAGATGCATGCATCAAGGAGATAAATCTTATGTTTAAATATTAAATCTATGTTTTGATTTATAATTTAAAATAAGATAACTCCTAAGTAATTCTGAAAGCTAGTGGGAGTATTATGTTTACTTAATTAAATCATATATGTTGTATAACATATAGGAAGTAACATTCTATATTAGTTAAATGGTAAGTCATAACTTGGAATGAAACTTTACTTGAAAGATTTAATAAGTAAAACATACAACCTTGAATATATGTTTATTAATGTAAACATGTGCGGTAAATGGATCTAATGGAACATGATATATCATTTAGAAAGTTTAAATGGATATGTAGTACATGAATGAAATTTAAGTTGGACACAAGAATTTTTCATGTACATCATGTTGTTGTTATATCATGCTTTGATAAAAGATGATTTGACAACATTGATATCTAATGAAAGATATTAAATAAGTTGTGTAATGAATATTCTAAAGGAATATATTTGGATATAGAATCACATCCTCAGCCTGGAACAATTTCTAGATTCTATAAATGAACAATTTGTAAAATTTTCATAGCCAACAAACTTGAAAGTTTGGAAGGAATAAAACATTACACATTGAAGTTTACGGAAAAGAGCATATTGTTGTTTGCATACAATGATGCTAATATAAATTGAGATGACACTCAATACTAGTCATGGAAGGATTTCATCCTTGTTAATAGCCATGTGTACTAGTTATGCTTAACGGAAAGCATAGTTGCATTATACGTTAAAGAATAAGAATACTTTAAACTTTAAAGGCTTGGAAGTTTAATTATCATAAATTGTATGTTGAGGATGTCATACACATTTTATGATGTATTATGTGGTTATATCAAATTATTTGAATGCACATATACAAGAATTTCATTATTGAAATAAGTATTCTCAAAATTCCGATAGATCAAAGTTAGTTGAATAATGCCTTGTCAACAAGTATGATTACTTGAGGCATAATTGTCAACAAGTATGATTGGTATTACTTGAGACAAAATTCATTAACGAGAATTTTCATGCATTGATCTATTTAGTATTCGGATAAAGGATTGTAAACAATAATTATTCGAATGAAATGAAGTATTGTGTTATGTTTATTTCTATTCATAAATATTGTATCCTATATTTGCATGTTTAATCCATGAATAACTTAAGTTATTCTAAATTGTCCGTTGTCAATTAATGATATGGGAGTATCATTGAACTAAGACAAATGTGAGATTTGGTATAATATATATAAATTATATTGGTGCGTAGAAAAGCCAAATTCACATGATATTCAATACTGGATAAATTGGATATAGGACAAAATCCCAATGCATGATTGTACTTATGGATGTTGTCATTATAGTAAATCATGAATATTTATCCTCAGACTTGAGATACCAGGTAACTACTGTGGATGTAGCTCATTTTCTATGAGATAATCTAACGCTATTCGTAACTGGTAGTTATAAGGATTATTTTCAGAGGTGATGCGAAGTTCATAGGTTATGCTTGTAGTCAATACAGGATTTGGTTCATTCAAATTTGTTTTGAAGTATAATACTGTTTGGCCGCTCGTAGGATTAACAAGATGTTTGCATGGCCATGCCCAAGGTCTATCTGGAATGCGTTCAGATGAATTGGTAATCTTGCTTGATCATAAATAACGAGAAACACTAGTTAATTATGGAATGACTTCGATCCATATCCATGTTAACATAGTATTAGAATCAAAAGGATAAGTATGATGATGAATCATCAAAGGTGGTTTTTTCCAGGAAACCATACTCGTGATCGTTCCGGGGACATTGGCGTGTTATGCTAGACTAACCATTGTCATTATTACATTAATGTATATCCGAGTGGGAGCTGTTAGTTTTAACGGATAAAAATTAATGAATATGTCCGGACTCGAACTCGAGACTTCGGGATTGCACACTTTACGTATGAGTTTCAATTAATTAATAATTATTGTTTTAAGTGACGAATAATTATTAAATTCACGAAATGAGCATTTAACGGTACCTAACGACCGTTAGACGAAAGATGAAGGACTAGATTTGGAATAGAGTGAAAGTTTGGTTCGGGTTGGGCCTTGTGAACCCATGGCCGGCCATACACCCTCCCTTAGGGTTTGGGATGGCTTTTGCTCCAAGCTTCTTGATTAGTATATAATGAGACCTCCTCTCATTCATTCTTCTCATCCCTTGGTTCACTTGCAAACCAAATCTCCTTCTCTTTCTCCTCTTGAGTTAGAAATCGAACTACACCCTTATAGGGTTCCTACTAGATTTCTAAGCTCAAAACATTCTTGTTTAGTTGATCAACTACACCCTTCTAGGGTTCCTACGCGATCTTCTAAACATTGTGTTTGGATTGCTTGTGAATTAAGAACCTAGCTTTTCTTATTGAAACGCTACTAATACGTGTGTTCAAGAACGAAGTGTTGGCATACTTTTGCTAACAAGGTGATTTGCCCTATTCGACTAACCCTAGTCGATCCACCATTAAACCCAATTAGGGTTTATAGTTCTTGTTCCATTGGTTTCTTGTTCTTGCTAGAAATCACAAAGAGGTACGCATCCATTTATATTCGGTTAATTTATTATTTGTATTTGATCTATTCCGCTGCGTACTCTTTGATGTTTATATATTTATTATTATTCATATATTCCAACAGTGGCATCAAGAGCCGTTAATACATTATAATGAATTACCGAAACACATAAAATTGAATCGTTTGATTATAACATGCTTGGTGTTCTTATGTTTTTATTTTTTTTCATAAACCCTAGTTTTTATTTTTATTTCGAATTTATTTAATTAATTATATATATGTCGAAAGTTTTTTTTTTTTTTTTTTTAAAAAAGGAAATTAGGGTTTGATGAATTATGTAATAAAAACTTGTAGAAACCCTAGGTTGCATGTAATTTATGTGTATGGATATTGTTATATGCCGTTTGGTTGCGTTCCTTGATTGACATGATTATTTGCTATAATATGTGCAATATGGGCATCCATGACAAACCATGCATGTGTTGTCTTGGATTATGATGATTTGGTTTTAAGATTTCATGCTTATTATACGTTTCTTTTATAATTGATAAATTGTTTAGTAAATATTATGAATAAAGATTACTAAAATTTGGTTAATTATAAGATTAGGGAAGACCCTATTAATCGTGTATTAAATCAATAGTGTGTTTTAATATTGATTTTAATTTAGCATGACCATTATTGTTGTTGTTTGTTTATTTTATTTTATTACTTTTGTTTTATATGTTTTTAACATGATAGTAACAAAGGGTAATTTCTATAAATAAAATATTAAACGGACTTAATAATGGTGAAATCTTGTTTTGAGCTTGCTTAATAAATCTTGGACTTTTGGTTGATTGATCGCGACTGTATTAAGTGGTTGAAAGGTAGAACTAATTATGACAAACTATTAAAGTGGGTATAAGGATGGCTACGCATTAAATTGCGGCCTTAGTGAGCCTCCATTCTGGCTTACCGCTCGCCTGTGAGTCATATTTTAGTCTTTACCTAACATCCATGATAACTACGAAGCACTTAAGGCAAAGTTGTAAGTTTCTCAACGCCTCAATCAAAAGTTTGGAGATTTAAGCTCGTAAAGAAACTAATGAGTAAAAGTTTTTTTACATGAAACATATGCTACAAGATGAATGCATGACATCTTTGTACATATATTTTGATTACACACATCAAAAATACTACCCTTAAATTTAAGTTATATGCCATCAAATGAAACGGAAACACCTGAAATTGGATCAACGCCAGGGCGTAACCTGACTAGATTGCAATGGAAGGGCAAATTACATGATTTCATCACTAGCAGATCAACTGGTGTGGTATCATTATGTAAGTTTGTTGTTTATTAAATTGGTTAACTTAATTGAGTTGATAGTGGGAACTGATCACTCAAGGCATAAGAAGCTGGGGATAAAACATGCTTACATTGCAACTGCGGTTGGCAATTAATGTAAATCCCATCGATTCTAGGAATTGCAATTGAATATTGGCAATTGGGACACGTCTCGTACCTTATTGAATAACGTCATCACTAGCAGATCAACTGATGTGATGAACTTATGTCAATTTGGATCCTAGTTTTTCAGTGAAAATTAAATGGTTATTTGATTATGAACCATGGGTATTTAATTTTCTTGAAAATTTAATTATCGAAAATACTAAAAATTGAATTTTGTAATTCTTTTTAACGTATTAATGCAACATTAAAGCCGTAAACGTGGTTTGGTCTTAAATTGATAAATTGATATAATTCTGCTTTCAAACATAATGTTTGATTGAGAAAAATTTACCGAAATGAAAGAAAGTCTATTTTCCATGAGAGAAGAATAAGACTCAATCCTATTCCTTTTCATGATTGAGAAAGGTTTGATAGGAACATAAGAATAAGACTCAATCCTAAGTCTATTTTCAATGAGAAAAGAATAAGACTCAATCCTATTCCTTTTCATGATTGGGAAAGGTATAATAGGAACATTAGAATTGACTACATTCTAATATATAACTCATAGCTATCTTTAATATTTAAGGATATGGCACATCTTATTTTCCATAGAAATTTTATTACTCTTATTTGGTGAATGAATTCTTCTATAACAAACAAGGCATTTGGTTAAATGGAAAATATGAGTTATTAGAAGTTGGACAGATTACCGCAAAATTGGTAAAAGGCAAATCTAGTATTTTATCTAGTTGTTGTGCTTTAAAGGTGCTACATACCATTACGGGGATGGTAGGCCTATTAAGGAAGAAGCTGCATGCTCAAATTCTTCAAGTTAATATCATTGATGGATAATCCATCATAAACATAGTAGAATACACATTTTAGAACCTGAGTAATTATTACGTATGGGTTTTTCTAAATGTGTAGGAAAGTAAAAACAAGCAAATTGTTTTCACTGGTTATGAAACACGTACAATGTTGTCAAATCCAGTGGGAGCTTTGTGTTGTTTACTGAATATAGAGTTATTGTTATGTTCTCTAATTCAGTGGGAGCTACAAGACTTAATTTCTGTGTAGTAGCCCAAAATTATCTTCAAGATAATTACTTTCAAATTGTAGACACTCATGTTCTTAGGATAGCCATATGCGTTTCCTGATAAGCCAAAGTAGTCCTACATTTGGAATAGAGCATTTAACGGTACCTAACGACCGCTAGACGAAAGATGAAGGACTAGATTTGGAATAGAGTGAAAGTTTGGTTCGGGTTGGGCCTTGTGAACCCATGGCCGGCCATACACCCTCCCTTAGGGTTTGGGATGGCTTTTGCTTCAAGCTTCTTGATTAGTATATAATGAGACATCCTCGCATTCATTCTTCTCATCCCTTGGTTCACTTGCAAACCAAATCTCCTTCTCTTTCTCCTCTTGAGTTAGAAATCGAACTACACCCTTATAGGGTTCCTACTAGATTTCTAAGCTCAAAACATTCTTGTTTAGTTGATCAACTACACCCTTCTAGGGTTCCTACGCGATCTTCTAAACATTGTGTTTGGATTGCTTGTGAATTAAGAACCTAGCTTTTCTTATTGAAACGCTACTAATACGTGTGTTCAAGAACGAAGTGTTGGCATACTTTTGCTAACAAGGTGATTTGCCCTATTCGACTAACCCTAGTGGATCCACCATTAAACCTAATTAGGGTTTATAGTTCTTGTTCCATTGGTTTCTTGTTCTTGCTAGAAATCACAAAGAGGTACGCATCCATTTATATTCGGTTAATTTATTATTTGTATTTGATCTATTCCGCTGCGTACTCTTTGATGTTTATATGTTTATTATTATTCATATATTCCAACACTCTGCAACCCTAAAAATCAAGCCAAGGTTACGATCAATGCACTCTAGAAAGAGTATCTGTTTTGATCTTGGGTATTAAGGGTTGTATTGATAGTTATGTTGATTTCAATTGTCAGACTACTGTTTCAAACGTAGCAGATTTTAATTCTGAACTTCAACATGAGGTTATTAATATCAGTAAGTGCAGTTTTGAAGATGGTTATGTACAACACAATATCTTAAGGCTTATGGCAAATGATAATGGCAATGAAGGAAAACTAAAAGTGATGGTTTACTCTACTATTGGTTTACGTATTAGAGGTATTACTTTGATGTTCGATATTGATAGCTTTGTTGACTTCAGTTGTAGTTTTATTAGTATAAATGTTGCATTTTTTTATACTCATGTTCAGCATATGGTTATGAATATCAACACGATGTATTGATCTTTTCACGTTCTATTTTGAACATTACACGAACCACTTACCACAATATTGTATACCGTTAATTGTGTGCCGCTAGGAATTTCCGTTGATATGCACAGGTACTCGCCTAGTGTCCTAAAGTAAAAGCAGTGTGGTTGAAATTTTGGAGTTGGTGGAAAGTACCTCCTTAGTTTTACCTTCTTAGTTCTCTTTGACCGACATCCTAAAAGGAAACTTTGATTTCACAAAACATAAGTGGAGAATGAAACTATTTCACGCTGTCTGCTTGTCTTTTATTTGGTATGTGTGGAAATGGAGAAATAAATTTTGCATGCTTCGTCAGATGAAGAGGTTTCGTCAGCTCAACACGAGGACATATTCCCAGCGATCCAAAGACTATCTCTGCTTTGGACTTCAAACTGTGTCTCTAATTGTCGCTTTACTTGGTGTCATTAGATTAGAACTCTAATTTATAATTTTTAGTTTCGGCTTAGCTTGGTGTTTGGGTGTTCCATCTTAGTGTAGTGCTTCGTTGTATTTTTTCTTTCCTTTTAGCTCTTGCTTAGAGCTATCTTTTGTTTGTGGCTTTGGCGTTGCCTTTTTTATAATATCTTTGCCCTTTAAAAAAAAAAAAAAAGATCAAGATCATATATTTAGTCATATTTTTTTACCTCATATTCATATCATTATACCTCATACTGGTATTTCGCATAATTTGCATATCTTTTAATCCCAACCTCATTATTCAAAAGTACTCATTTCACAATCAAATAATTAGATACGATAAGCAATAAAACTTATATGTTGTATCTAAAAACGAAAAAAGAAAAAAGAAAAAGAAAAAGGCAAACCTCATTATTCATAAGTCAAAAATGCTTCTTTCACTATGGTTATGTTTGGCAAAAGTAGCAATGAGCTATGAGCAGTAGCCAAAAAAATTCACAGCTTCATAAAGAAGCATTGAGAAAATGAGCTTTCCTAAAAAATAGCAAAGCCCACAGGTCTCATGCCAAACGAACACTAAAAATCAAAAAGCTCATTGTTCACCACTCATTGCCCAAAAAAGCTCTAAAAAGCTTTGTGCCAAACATAGCCATATATGTGCTTACCTCCTTTCAGCAGTTATGAGCGATGACATAAAACTATAAGGGCACGTTTGGTAGAGAGAATTTCAGAGAAATGAAATGAAGTAGAGAATAGAAATCAGTAGAGAATTTTGTTCAATTCTAATGTTTGGTAACAACAAAGAGTTAACCCGAGAAATGAAAAAAAAATAATTAAATAAATTTTATCATATGAGACTCACATGTATTTTGTTGATTTTTTTAAAAGAATTTATTTTTTCTAAATAACAATTTTAAAAAATATATATATAATTTTTTTAATACTTTTAAATTTATTTAAAAAAAAACTTATTTTTTAACAAAAAAATTATTTATTTTTTTAAAATTTTCTTAAATTTATTTTTTATAAAATTAATTAAAAAAATATTTAAAAAAAATGTTTTTATCTGAATAACAATTCTATAAAAAATATATATTTTTTTAATTATTTTTAACAAAGTACACTATTTAAAAAAAATTATAATTTGAAGCGATTAAAAAAAAAAAAAAAAAAAAAAAAACCCCTCATTTCTCTAAATTCTCCACAAAAAAGATGGAAATATAGGTTAACCAAATTACACTACCATTTCTCTTCAACTCACCATCAATTCTCCACTTTATTTCTCTCTACCAAACAAGAGAATTCAATCCAATTCAATTTCTCCTCTTTCTTTTCTCTCTACCAAACACACCGTCACACCCTAAATCTCATTATACAACACCAAATAAGTACTCTATAACTCTTAGCTAAAGAAACACTTTCAAATAATCAAATCCCAAATACTTTGGCAGAAAGCCAGAAACTATTGGCAAGTATTACCAAAGGGCAAAAGGCTTGTGTGAATGGTAGTACCTAATGTGTGAGACCGAGTCATAATCAAATGGTTATCATTTCAAGTGTGAGATTATATTGATTTGTTGTATATACGGAACCAGGGGTGTCCCGCGATGTCACGGGATCACGATGGAATTAAGTTTCATAATGTTAATTTTTGTGAAAAAAAACTTGGATGGAATGGTTAATTTGTGGCAAAACGTTTCGCCAAACTACATAAAAAATACCACTATTCACAAGCATAGAAAAGTTAAAAACCAACAAAACAACAATACCTCGTACTGATTAGTATCAATTAGCGGCCGACCCAATCTCTTAGAAATCTCTTTTCGACGTTCAAGTGCTTTTTTAGAAGCTTCTCTATTAGGATCAAGATATTTTAAACCAACAAAAATAACCAAACTACTGAAAGCTGCCCTTGCTACATACGACACTAGTTTCTGTAACTTTGTCTCTCTACTTTCCATCATCGTATTATTTTTTAGTAAGAAGGATGAAATGATCGTGTCGTTTGGGGACAATGTGTGTGCATGTTACTCTTTGAGAATGTTAATACTTAATACAAGTTTGTGGATTTTATTTAGTGTTGCACAAGAAATGTGGTCTTGTGTCACACGAAACCCATTAATTGCTTTTAGATAATGTTGTTACTTTTATGGTTATGTACTTTTGTCTTAAGTTAAATATATAAAGTACGATTTTCTTTTACAACGGCACCATAATTGAAATTCGACCTCCGAGTTAAATCATTTAAACGGGCAGGACCTGAACCACTAGGAGTAGGGGTGAGCATCGGCCGAAACCGACCATCCCGACCCGAGCCAGACCCATCCGAAAACCGACAACCTGGAAATCCTTAACCGAATCCCGACTCGAGTATATCCCGAGTTCCGACTTGTGTGGTTTTCTGTGTGTTTTGTCGGTTTATCCCGAGTCCCGACCCGACCCGAGTCCCAACTTCTTGGAAATCCCAACTCGAGTATAGCTCGGTTTGTGTCAGTCGGGGTCGGTTTTGGTCAGTTTTCGGTCGTCGGTCGGTTTTGCTCACCCTAACTAGGAGAGACCTGCGAAGAGAAAACCCTAGAACTCACGGCTTTACATTAAGAGAAAAATCCGGATTTTCTTTGTCACTTGCGAGACTTGAACCCGAGTAAAACGCCTCTTCAAACTCCAGAAGAAACCCAGGTGACCAAGTAAGCTAATGGGGTGTTTCTTTTTTTTGTTAGCTAAGGGATGTGTGGGGCCTATGTGGGACCCACGGCTGTTAAATGGTCTTAATGGGGAGAGTCTCCATTATACCACTCACATGAGGATAGAGGCATTAGTGGAAAAATGGTGAGCTCCACATAAAGAAAACATTATTATATACTTTGTGTGGACCCATTCCCTTAGCTAAGAGAAAAAGAAACACCCCCTAAGTCGGTTGGTTAAAAGTATGAATTTATTATTATTATTATTATTATTATTCTTTGCTAGTAATATTTGTTTATCAATTAACAATTAGTGATGTATAGTCTCGTTAAACTTCTTGGATTGTTTTTACTATTTTAATTACTAAAGCAAATCAAATAATTTCATATTTTAAATACAACAATTTGGAAGTAGAAGAAACATTCCGTGTTTGTGTCAAAATATTTGAAACGCAAATTAAAATTTCAAAATCCTTATCAAACCAATCTTTGTCCGCGGATTTTTCTAATAGTCAATCTCCACCGTCAAAACATCCCCAATAATCCAACAGTTCACATTCCCGATCCGCGTGAAACGCAACTAACCAATCACAAAACACCTCCACCCACCTATATAACCCAACCCCACACTAACTTCACTCTCATCATCTCATCACACACACACCAAACACACCTTCAAAAAACACACACAACCCTTTTCAACTTTCACCAATGGCACCAAAGGCAGCAGAGAAGAAACCCGCAGCAGAGAAGAAGCCCGCAGCAGAGAAGACACCAAAGCCCAAAGCAGAAAAGAAGGTCCCAGCGAAGGACACGTCAGGAGACAAGAAGAAGAAGAGGCACAAGAAGTCAGTGGAGACATACAAGATCTACATTTTTAAGGTTTTGAAACAAGTGCATCCTGATATTGGGATTTCAAGCAAGGCTATGGGGATTATGAATTCGTTCATTAATGATATCTTTGAGAAACTGGCTGCTGAGAGTTCTAAGCTTGTTAGGTATAATAAGAAGAATACTCTTTCGAGTAGGGAGATTCAGACTGCTGTCAGATTGGTTTTGCCTGGTGAGCTGGCTAAACATGCTGTTTCTGAAGGTACCAAGGCTGTTACCAAGTTTACAAGCGGTTGAATAGATTGTTTGGTTAGATTTGGGTTTAGGTTTTATTGCTTTTGTGGTTTATGGATGTTGGATTTATGTAAAGCTGTTATTGATGGTTGCTTTTAATGAATGAAATCTTATGTTTTAGATCTATTTTCATGATTAATCTCTCTGTTTTATGGTGAAATTGTTAATGGGGTATTTGTTTTATAGTAATCAGTTGTGTATATCAATGTAAAAGCAGAACAAAAGAAACTATGCAAATGGATGAATAAGTTGTAAATGGGTGTATAATTACATTGATAACAAGTGCTCGCCAAAATGTGTAACTTATATGTTCAAACTAAAACTCAATACTCTAATACAAAGGAAATGAGACCAAAACCCAGTAGCCTAAGGATCAAAGTACCAAACAGAGGAAACTCAAAGGAAAACCTCTTTAGGAGCTACACCTATGTTGCGTTTTCTTGTGCCTAGAGATTCGAAGTAGAGTGTTTGTGTATATGACCGGACGGACCAATAAGATCCGGACACATCACCCCGGACGGACCAGTAAGTTCCGGACGGCCATTAGATGACACGTGTTCCCTATGACTGACACTACTTGCCAGGGGCGCGCCACCCCTATATGTCAGGAACAGTCACCTACTAGTACTACGAACAGTATCGCAACAGTAGAAAGGTACATGTCCAAAGTAGTATAAATACTTCGCATTTACTCTCATAATATTCAGCATTTACTGCACTTACACACACATACTTTCATTAATACCCTGTACTTACTCTCACGCCTGAGCTTGGTCCTGGGACAAACCCCAGGGCGAGGCTAACGCGTTCTTTCCTTGTGTCTCCAGGTCCGAAGAACTCTCAAGACTCTCGGTCAGGAGACTACGACAAATTACTCAAACAAATTGGCGCCATCCGTGGGACCCGGGTTCAATCTACCAGGGTCGCACTATGTCGGGTCCGAACCCCGAAACCTCAGGGGGTAATGACGATACCTCCTCGGCATTTAAAGAACAAATTGAGGGACATTTGTCCGCCCTCAAGGCTCTCGTAGAAGATTATAACCGAAGAGAGAAGGTCCAACCCATCCGGTTGGACTTCACCGAAGATAGGAATGGGGATGGGGCGCGAAGGGATAGAACATCCGGGGGAATTGTAACGGGAACGAAGGTCTCGGACGATGATTTGGGAAAACCCTTCAAGGAGATAGCTAACTCCCCGTTGTCCCGGAGACTTCTCGAATTCTCATCTCCGGAACACCGGATGCCACCCCATATCAAACTCTATGATGGTTCAACGGATCCGGAGGATCATCTCACCAGATTTTCCGGGGCCGCGATGCAGGGGTGTTGGCCCATGCCAGTGTGGTGTCGCATGTTTCAACAAACACTGGACGGAAGCGCGCGGGGCTGGTACGACAAACTCCCCTTCGGTAGTATTGACGAATGGGCGGACCTTCGTCACCAATTTACAACTCGTTTCGCTCTTCGCAAGAAATGCTTCAGGGACCCCACGGAAATAATCAAGATCATCAGGAACGCCAATGAATCACTGCCTGAATTCAAGGAAAGGTGGACTACGGAAACCGGATTCATCCAAGGGGTGCCGGAGATAATGCGGATATCTTCTTTCATGGATGCATGCAAGACCCCCGAGTTGGCGAAACGCTTCGCCGACCGAGTACCTAAGACGGTCGAGGAAATGATGAACCGGGTGGATAACTTTGTCAGGTCAGAAAAGGCTTTCATTAGTACCGAGTTGCCTCGAGGAGAAAGAATGGAATCTTCGAGAAGGCCCCCCATCGGTAACTTTAGACGGGAGGAAAGACAACACCGGGGACCGTACGGGGGAGATAAGAAACCCTACGAAAGTAAAAATAGTACCACCGGGCGAGATTGGTACGCTCCCTACAAGCCTAGAGAACGACCTCCATTACTTCCCCCTCGGAACGATTATCACGTACGCCAAAACAACTACCCTCCCAAGCTCTCATTAAATTCTCTCACCAAGCTGCCACGAGAAATCCTAGCGACTGAACGTCAGCTACAACTCCCTGCTCCTAGACCACTGAGCCGTCCACCTAGGAGAGAGGATCAGAATAAGTATTGTGACTACCACACGACCAACGGACATCACACAAATGATTGCATTCAGCTCAAAAAGCAACTAGAAACGGCCCTAGAATCCGGGAAACTCAATCATTTGGTCAAAGACGTTCGACAGAAAGTCGGTAGACAGCGGGAAGACGAACCGCGAAGGGATAGGATTATCAACATGATACGCACACGGACGAACGATGGAAAACGGAAGAACAGGGAGTCATCGGAAGAATGGATGAATGTTCCCCTGACATTCCCTCCCATATCGCCGGACGACGTGTCAGAAGAACCAGTCATCATAGAGGCAACCATAGAAGGATACCTTGTTCGAAGAGTCTTCGTGGACGAAGGGGCGTCAGTCGAAATTATGTTCGAACACTGCTTTAATCAGCTACACCCTTCTCTCAAGTCAAGATTAAGGCCTACTCGAACGGACATGTTAGGGTTCGCGGGTAGCGTGACCAAACCATTGGGAAAGTTAGAACTAGATGTAGAGTTCGGAAGGGGAAGATTGTCCCGGAAGGCCACCATGAAGTTCACTATCATTCGTGCCCCTTCACCATACAATGTTATCCTTGGCCGGAGTGGACTCAAGACACTCCGAGCAGTCCCCTCAACCATTCATTCGATGATGAAATTCCCCACGCCGGGAGGCATCGCCACGCTGACCACTAGGTTTGCCGCAGTTTTGGAATGCCGGAGGATAGAAGAAAGCCAGACAGGGAAAGAAGAGGATATGGTCGAACAGGAGACCGAGGAAGCAGAGGAAGTAATGGTCAATCCGGCATATCCGGACCAACTCGTCATAATAGGAGGAAAATTGACTAAAGGATGTAAAACTCAGTTGAAGGAATTGCTCTCCGGCAATCTAGATGTGTTTGCGTGGGAACCAAGTGATATGACAGGAGTACCACGAAGAACGATAGAACACCACTTGAACATCAATACATCCATAGAACCGGTATGCCAGAAGCGAAGGGTATTCGCTCCGGATAGAAGCCAAGCCGTTCTTAAAGAGGTGGAAGAATGGATTCGGGCCGGAATCGTCCGCCCGGTTAAATATCCCACATGGATATCTAACCCGGTGTTGGTGAAAAAGAGCGACGGCTCTTGGAGGATGTGTGTCGACTTCAAAAATGTCAACTCAGCGTATCCGAAGGATTACTATCCACTTCCGAACATTGACTGGAAGATTGAGTCCGTGATGGGGTACAAATACAAATGTTTCCTGGACGCATACAAGGGCTACCACCAAGTGCAAATGTCCAAGGAAGACGAAGAGAAGACAGCCTTCTATACGGATCAGGGGACCTATTGTTATACCAAGATGCCCTTTGGCCTTAAGAATGCCGGTGCCACGTATCAACGGTTGGTCGACACAGCGTTTCAAACGCAGTTGGGGAGAAACCTGGAGGCCTATGTTGATGACATGGTCATCAAAAGCAAGGAAGAAAGGGGAATGCTAGCGGACATCGCCGAAACATTTGATAATCTAAGAAGGATCAATATGAAACTAAACCCAAGAAAGTGTTCGTTCGGAATGGAAGAAGGGAAGTTCCTGGGATATTTGGTCACTTCCGAAGGGATCCGGGCAAACCCTAAGAAATCGAAAGCCATCTTGGACATGCAATCTCCCCGAACACTGAAGGAAATGCAAAGCCTCAGTGGCAAGTTGGCGGCACTAAATCGTTTCCTCTCCCGATCAGCCGAACGATCTTTACCATTTTTTGAGACGTTGAAAAATATCACCAAGGAGAATAAGGACGAGTATAGGTGGACGGAGGCAGCGGAGGACGCCTTCCAGAAAATGAAAAAACTCATCGAAGACCTTCCGTCTTTAACCACGCCGGTCGCCAAGGAAACTTTATATGTATACATCGCAGCTTCCGATGAAGCCGTCAACACCGTACTGGTGACGGAGAGACAGGGAAAACAAAGGCCGGTCCATTATGTCAGCAGAACACTGAACGAAGCAGAGAGGAATTATGCCCCGTTGGAAAAACTAGTGCTATCTCTGTTGCATGCATCCAGAAGATTACGTAGATACTTCGAAGCTCACCCAATCAGGGTCATCACCGATCAACCTATTAAGCAAATCCTCGGTAAGGCACAGGCGTCCGGAAAGCTTGCAAAGTATTCGGTGGAGCTAGGTGCGTACAATATCGACTACATTCCGCGGAATGCCATTAAAGGACAGGTTCTCGCCAATTTCTTATCTGAAGCACCCATCGGAAATAATTCGCCTTCGTATTTCCAACAACCGGCGAAGAGAGTAAGCAAAGATGAAACGGATAGGTGGACGTTGTTTACAGACGGAGCCTCAAACCAAAAAGGAGCCGGTGCCGGATTGGTGCTGATCAGCCCCACAAAGACGGAGTATACCTATGCGCTCCGCCTGGACTTCGAAGGCACCACCAATAATGAAGCAGAATACGAAGCTCTATTGGCCGGATTAAGGATAGCAACGGACATGGGCGTCCGGAACGTGCGAGTGTACGTTGACTCGAAGTTGGTAGCAAACCAAATAAACGGTGACTATGTGGCCGTCAACACCAATATGGTCAAATACCTGGCCAAGACAAAGGAGCTGACATCCGGCTTTGATAGATTCTCCATAAGTAACATTCCCCGCGCAAGAAACCAGAAAGCCGATGTACTAAGTAAGTTGGCAACTGTGGCATTTGATCACCTCACAAAGGAGGTTTTGGTTGAAGTGTTAACGGAGAGGTCCATAGAAAAAAGGGAGGTGAATACGGTGGTAGAAGAAGAAGGGGATAATTGGATGACACCAATTGTCAAATGTTTGACCGAAGGAATCTGGCCGGAGGACAAAAACGAAGCACGAGCACTGAGAATGAAAATAAATCAGTATGTGATGGAAGGAGGAGTCTTATTCAGAAGGTCGTACTTGGTACCCATGCTGAGATGTGTAGGTCCATTACAAGCCAATTATGTAATCAGAGAAATACACATGGGATCGTGCGGAATGCACTCCGAACCTCGAATGGTTGTAGCAAAGGCCATGAGGCAAGGGTATTACTGGCCGTCCATGCACCGGGACGCTAGAGATGAAATCCGGAGGTGCGACTCATGCCAAATTCACTCCAGGGTCCCCAGGCTCCCGAAAACACCGATGACGTCCATAATGGCACCATGGCCCTTTTACCAGTGGGGAATGGACATTCTGGGCCCATTACCCAGTCGGCGGGGAAGGCTAAGTACGTGATAGTGGCTATCGACTACTTCACTAAGTGGATCGAAGCCAAACCGCTAGTCCGCATAACAGGGAAGGAAGTCAAAAAGTTCACATGGGAAAACATCGTATGTCGATTTGGCCTTCCGCGGATAATAGTCACCGACAACGGCACTCAATTTGTTAACGACCCGTTCAAAAGGTGGTGCGAACAATTACACATACAACAGATCAACACGGCGGTGGCTCACGCACAGGAAAACGGGTTAGTGGAGGCCGCTAACAAAAGCTTAATGAACGGTATAAAGACGAGATTGGGTAGAGAAAAGGCCGGGTGGGTGGACGAGTTACCCAACGTCCTCTGGGCTCACCGGACGACTCTCAAGATGAGTAATGGGGAAACACCGTTCAGTCTAACGTATGGCAGCGAGGCAGTCATCCCCGCTGAAATAGGAATGCCAACGCATCGGACATTGATGATAAAAGAAGGGATGAACGAGGAAGAGGTCCGTTTGAATCTGGACCTATTGCAAGAAAGGAGAGAGGAAGCAGCAGTCCGAGAAGCCAAGTATAAAAACAAGATTGAAAAATACTATAACAAGCGAGTTCGACCGGTAACCTTCCGTCCCGGAGATTACGTCTATCGCAGAAACGAGGCTAGCCGTACTGAGGATCAAGGCAAGCTGGGCCCAAAGTGGAGGGACCTTATCGGGTGACTGAAGCATATCAGAATGGATCCTATAAGTTATACACGATGGACGATCAGGAAATTCCCCGGAAGTGGCATGCTATCAACCTCCGGAAGTGTTATTTATAGTTCGTATTCTGTTTTGAATTCTGAATGTAACTCCTGATAAAATTGTCACTAATGAAACTAATGACCTTGTCCCAAACTGGGGAAGGTAATTTTCCGCTACAAGAATGCAGGGACTTATATAAATTGAGCGGAGATTAGCTACCTCCGTTCGACCAACGCTTCTACAACCCAACGGTGCAAGTCACCCAGGGGTAACATCTACAACCCAACCCAACGGTGCAAGTCACCCAGGGGTAACGTCTACAACCCAACGGTGCAAGTCACCCAGGGGTAACATCTACAACCCAACGGTGCAAGTCACCCAGGGGTAACGTCTACAACCCAACGGTGCAAGTCACCCAGGGGTAACGTCTACAACCCAACGGTGCAAGTCACCCAGGGGTAACGTCTACAACCCAACGGTGCAAGTCACCCAGGGGTAACGTCTACAACCCAACGGTGCAAATCACCCAGGGGTAACATCTACAACCCAACGGTTCCGAGTCATCTAAGATAGTCATCAACCTGAAAGGTCTAACTACATAGACACATACGAAGGCAACACTGCTGAAGCATACACAAAAATATAAGAGGAAAATTGATAAGCAAAATACAAATCATGACATATCCAAACGGAGGAGCCATCGGCAAAATATATAAATGCATCCAAAAGAAGGATCACCCGAGTGTACAAGATAAAGTAAATTGTTTAAGTATTACATGATCTAATCAAAAAACAAAAGAACAACGGAAGAGTCTAGTGCTCCTGCTCTTGATCATGACCAGCCGCCCCGGAACTGCTAACACCGGGGGTGACGCCTTCTCCTTCCGGAAAGATGTTCATAAGATCTGCCAGGGGAAGACGATGGGAAGCGACTATCTTTTCCACATAAGGGAACTGCTTGGAGAACATGGCATCATAGGCTGTCCGGAAGTTGAGAGCTCCGGACATGTCAAAACCAGATGCGGAATTCACAATCTCTTCAATCTGTTCGGTCTTCCGACCGACCTTAACCCCTTGCAACCAGCCAGCGTCTATGGCTGCATTGAAGACATCCCCCCAAGCCATCTGATACTCGTCGCTCTCCTGAAGCCTCTTGACTACCAAGGGAACCAGCTGCCGGACATAATTATGCCTCAATATCTCTGCCTGGCTCGACTCCACAGTCATCCTCTCTACAGTCCGGCTCAGCTCGGCGGCTTTTGCTTCCGCCGCCTCAAGAGCAGTAGTCTTCACAGACAAAACATTCTCCAGAGCTTTGATCCTTCCAGCCTGCTCCCCGTTCTTTCCCAACAAACCGTCCCTCTCGACCTCGACGGTCGACAATTGATTCGACAAACCCTCCTCCCGGCTAGCATAATCCTGGACTTGCTGTCGGAGTTCCTGGTTAGCCTTGGTCAGAACCTCGACCGAACGATGTTGCCCCGAAAGTTCGGTCTCAAGCTCCCTGATGCGATCGGCCGAACTACCACAACCCTCGTGAGCTTGATACAATTGGGCGTAGTGATAACTCATCCTCTCGAAGCGTTGAAGAACATCAGCTTGAGCCAAGCTCCCACGTGCCAACTCAAACCAAGCACGCTGGGTAGCTTGATAGTCAGTCAAGGTCCCCTGCTCCGCCTGGACTGCGGGAGGGGCAAGATGCACCATCAATTCCCTGCAAACCTCCGCATCATTCACGCTGGATCCAGCGGTCAGCTTCCATCCGGGAACAAAGAATGCGGAAGAATCATCCCTCTCTATATATATATAAAAAAAAAAAAAAAAAAAAAAAAAATAGGTTAGTTCAGATAAAGATGAAGGAAAGAAATTATATAAATAGAAGCACCTGAACTTACCCCCGGAACCCCTACGGGGAAACGCCTGCCGAGCAACGTCACCAGAGGTGGAGGCATGAGTACCTGCAAAACAAAGGAAAACAAAACGTTACCTCCCGGTGAAAAGCAGCAATGAGAACAATCAGATAACATACCTCCGTGAGCGAGATCTGACACATTTGGGCCTCCCAAATCTTCACCCGGATCGGTGGCAAACATGTCAAGACCAATACCATCTCCCTCCAGATTACCGTCTACATTCTCCGAGGCAACATTCTCAACAACCGGAATCTCCACGTTCTCAGCAATCTCCGCATTCTCAGCATTCTCGGCCACCACATCTTCTACATCCTCCGCATGCTCCACATTCTCATCCTCCGGATGACTGATACTGATTGGAGAAGGGGAACGGGTGCGATCGCCATCGGAAGATCCTCCGTCCTCCGATACCACGACACTTGAAGTATGACCCCTTTTGTGTGGACGATGAGAGGGATGGACGGAAGGACGTTTCCTGCTCACAACTTGCTTCTTTTTCTCCTTCGCAGCCCGAGAATCTAGCACCCGCTGGTCGGGTCTCTGCACGACCTTCTGGCGCCCCGTTTTGTTAGGAATCGGTTCTTCGGGGTCCAGAGGATCGGTCACGTGCATTTCGACGGCAGGCCCATCGACCAACGCCGGACCCTTGCCGACACGAGAGACCGAGGTATTGAGGAATCTGAGGAAACGAGACATTAGCACAACTGCATAAAAAAAAAAAAAAAAAAAAAAAAAAAAAAAAAAAAAAAAAAGATATAAGGACGCTATATAACAAATACAAGCAGTCAGGACGCTAGGCCAACAACAAAGAAAGTTACCGTTCCCCTCCCCGTCCTTAAAAATCGGCCGGTGATCGGGATACTTCCAGATCTTGGTCAAACCAGCTTCAAAAAGTAGAGCCGGGTGAATTGCCTGTATATCTACGACAGCGGCTGTCAGGGCTTCCACATGCTCCGGCTGATAACCTCCAAACGGTGGCAGCTCGGAAACACTGGAGTCCGGATGTCTCCAAGGCATGGATTGAGGAATCGCCCTACGATCAATAAGGAAAAACCTGTCCTTCCAATGCTTCATGCTTGAACACGTCTCATTAAAAATCCGGGGCTGACCATTTTTGTCGGTACGACGAGCGAAGGAGAACCAATGTCCTTGCTTTTGCAACATATAGAAGAGGCGGAACAGAGTCACGTACGGAGCAAAGTTCAAACTCCTACAGTACACCTCAAACAATATAACCTTCGACAAACCGATCGGAACTAGCTGAGACAAATGTACCCGGAAATGGTTAAGAACTTGAAGAAGAAATGTAGAAAACGGAACCCTAACCCCCGAGAACTCCAGATACGCCTCGTAAATCCCGATGGCGTTCCGCGGCAACCGATCCATAGTCAGACCGGGAGGTGGTAGGCGAGGATGTAAATCTGTCGGAATCCCGTACATCCGGGCAGCCTCACTCACGTCTCCCTCCGACATAACGGAGGGATAGATGTGCATATCAAACTTCGGAATAACATCCCCCGCTCCAGATGCCGAGGCAACATTATCAGTCCTTCCGGATGCTGATGCGATGTTTTCTTGCGAGCCGGAAGCCATAATTTAAGAACGGGGGGACAAGGTAACTCTCGTACAATGGGAAAAGAAGGGAAGAGTCGGAAAACGCACCTGATAGGAAAACGAAGAGACTGAATGGCAACTGTGGGAAGAAAAGTAAAAACAGTAAAAAGAAAAATGGGGAGCGCAAACATTATATAGGGGAGGTATGAGGAGCAGTAAAACGTCGCTTCATGTCAGACCCGCCCGTGGACAAATCAAGGTCATCCACGTCCCCACTCTTGTATACGTGTCTACATCTCACATTTCCCGGTACAAAAACGGTTCACCTCAGGTAACGGGCCTGGGCCCATGGACCCGTGGCCCAACAATAACGCAACCCAGCTTTAGCAGAATAACGATAATACAAGAACGGGAAGACGCATGATTGCCGGACAGACGAAATATCACGTCACAATTTCTTGAAACCGTAACATGATACTGGAGGGGGGACATGTTTGTGTATATGACCGGACGGACCAATAAGATCCGGACACATCACCCCGGACGGACCAGTAAGTTCCGGACGGCCATTAGATGACACGTGTTCCCTATGACTGACACTACTTGCCAGGGGCGCGCCACCCCTATATGTCAGGAACAGTCACCTACTAGTACTACGAACAGTATCGCAACAGTAGAAAGGTACATGTCCAAAGTAGTATAAATACTTCGCATTTACTCTCATAATATTCAGCATTTACTGCACTTACACACACATACTTTCATTAATACCCTGTACTTACTCTCACGCCTGAGCTTGGTCCTGGGACAAACCCCAGGGCGAGGCTAACGCGTTCTTTCCTTGTGTCTCCAGGTCCGAAGAACTCTCAAGACTCTCGGTCAGGAGACTACGACAAATTACTCAAACATAGAGATAACTGATGAACATGTTTGAAGTAAGCGTAGGGCCTTTCTCTTTCTCATTGGAATGAACCTTATTATTTTGCCCCACTTCCATATAGACCACATTAACTTGTAGGTTACACCTTACAAAACTTTACATGTACTTTGTGATTCAGTTGGGGGAAAATGATTAACAGTAGGTTGGTAAACAAGCCTAGTTATTCTATACTTGTTTTTGGTCCCACTTAATGGCGCAAGAATACTATATCAGTAAGATTAGATAATCTTCAACAGGCGCAAAGCCCATTACCATATACATCAGGAACTTCAAAATGTGGAGGAAGGGAATTTAGACATTGTTCCAATTATGTAGCTCATCAACAGCGCTGCATCTTGGATTAGTCGTCCAACACCAAGATGTAGGCGAGTGGATGCAAGAATTGATATACCAATTTAAGGCACTGAGGATATTTTTTATTTGTATTTGAATGTTTAGATGGTTTTGCATTGAGTTTGGTTTAATGGATTCGACTAGGATAGAAATTTCTTTTTCTGTTGATACACTTTTGGCCAAACTTTTGATTTAGTCTTCTATCAGCATTGTCAATTCATATTTTTGTTTTGTAATTTGATTGTCATAGAACGTGTTTTCATTACTTTGTGGAGAGCTCAAGTGTCATAGTCATTGCTAAATCATCGTATATTGTTTCGTATAGGATGGGTTAGAGGCTAAAACATGAAATTGAAGATGTTGAAACGACTGGTTATATATACTCAATTCTAAATTTGTAATGACACGGGTTAAACGGGTTCAAATATAGTAACATTACGCAATGATGTTTAGATCGTTTCTTTAATGACGTAACTGATCTGCTTCCTGGTCTAGTGTAGAGACAGTTTGGTTAGTAGCAAGTAGATCAGTAACATCACGCAGACATATTTTTTATGTATCGATTCAAAAAAGTAGTAAATCAACCTGAACCAACAAGTTCTCCAACCCCTAACAACAAATATGAAGTATCATATCATAACAGCTTTGACCAAATTTAACCATCATATGTAATGTACTAGTGTGTGATATAAAAAAAATTGTCTACATAACAAAGACATAAACCATAATTTATATAGAACAGAAAGTATGCAAACAAATATTTGAACCCATTTTAGCTGAAGAACGATATAAGAGTATGCACAGCTTTCCACAGAAAAACAAGACACCTGCGTAATTGAAACAAATTTCTTCTTTTTTTGTCGCTCTCCTGTACACGTCCATCTAATTCATTCATTCATAGATCACTTCATTAGTTTCCTTCTCATCATTCATTGACCTACTAATTGAATCTGAATTGAGAAGTAGTTCTGCAAGTCAACACACAAGTTAACCAGCAGGCATAAACCACTAACTTTTCTCAAGCTAGTAACCAATTTATTTCTAGGAATTTATACCAATTTTAATTGTACAGTAAAGAAAAAAGCTTAAAACAATTTAAGAAATAAAACAAGATAAAACCACACTCAGTCAAAAGTTTGATGAACAAATCGGTTGCACAATGCTTTCAAAAGGCGAACAAGCATAGCTACAAAGGGACAATGGATTTCTTCAAGAAAACAAGCTTTTAGGGACAGAATACTTAAATCAAGTAACGAGCTTTAAGGGACAATTCCTTTCATCATCTAAACAATCTATTAGGGACAGATAATCAAGCTTTGAGGGATGATTATCATCAAGCAAAAAGCTTACATTAACAAGCTTTTAGGGACAATTGTTTTCATCGTGCGTGAAGGGACAATATGTAAACAAGCTCATAGGGACACAACGATAAACCAAAAACCTGAATTACACCATCAAAAGTTGCTTTGCGGTCATAATATAAATACTGTTGGACATGAAAGTATCAACTGAAAAACAGTATTCTGGTCATAATTATCAAACATATGAACCAATACCCTTGACGTTGCATGTATCTTTGCAGTTGCAGTGTAACTAAGAACGTCAAATCGGATTATCCCAAGCTCCATGAAATAATGATACCAAATCGTGATTTCTAGAACCAATGAATCAACGTTTAACAAACAGCTTGTACTCCAATATTCCAAGATATAGAAGGTGCTTATTTAGTAAGAACCTGGATGATGTTCATCGCAAAAGCGCCAAAAAGCTGATAGATTGTTAGGCATAAACCACTAACTTTTCTCAAGTTAACCAGTAGGTATAAACCACTAACTTTTCTCAAGCTAGTAACCAATTTATTGTTAGGAATTTATACCCATTTTTGATATTATATATGTATATTTAACGAGCATAATAACCGAGCTCGAGCCTAATATACTTAACAAACCAAGCTCGAGTCGCGTTTATTTACCTATCATAAAAAACGAGTCGTTCGTTAGCTGGTAAAATATGTTACGAGTTGAACTCGAGCTAAAAGTATAAGGCTTGAAACGAGCTCGAGCTTTGGCAAGCTCGGGTTCGACTACGTTTGTTTCTACATTTCTATCCTTATTTGGTAGTTATATTAGGAATATTTTACTTTTAGGATTGTATCCGTTAAATTCCTAACGAGTTTAAATGTTAAGTGGGTATAGGATAGTATAAATTTCACTTAGCCAAGTTCAGGTTACCATGTTGCGCATTTAATAGTTTAGGGTACTAAAAGTTCCACTTAACCAACTTCATGGTACTAAACTACATTTTTGCATAAACTATTTTAAGATATACTCCGTAGTCCGTAATAGTTTTGTTAACATTTGCTTATTCGGCACAAGTAAGAAATAAAATAAAGAATAATCAAAAATTCTTGTAAAATATATTAATGCCTGCACTTCTATTATTGCAGCCATTTCCTCGTAATAATCATCTGGGTCATAATAAGGCGATCCGTAATTATCACCTTTGTAAACATTCCTTCAAAATAACAATCACCTCATCCGAATTCAACTATTCACAACTAACTTTAATCACATATTTTTAACTTTCAAAGATAACCATTAAAAGGTATAAATACAAAAAACTTAAAAAGAAAGATGAAAAAAGTATAAATACAAAAAACTTAAAAAGAAAGATGAAAAAAAGGTATTTTAGAATACCTAGGGCTGTAGCCTTGTCTTCAGGTATTGCCAACCAATACTTGATACCGAGCTTCGAACGTGTGACTTCAAGGTTAAACAACCAACTCGTAACCATTGGAGCCAACACAAGGCCGGTAATAATAATCCCCTTTCAATTCATTTAACATAAACTAAAAATCCAAATCTTGAGTATATATAAACACCTCCTCAACTTCACCTCCCATTTTAACACTCACAAAATCACATTCTTCTATGATTCAATTACATGACAAAATGAGTCATTGATCCGTACATAATTCACTAGCTATATAACATATATATTGAAAAAGAGGTTCGTTATTTCTGTTATAATTTGATATAGTAGTGTTAATTTTAGGCTTTATGAATTGTGATTAGTTTGTGAAGGTTAGGTTATATAAAGATGTTGTGTTAGTTTTTGAACAATTAATAAGCACTTTGAAATTTAAATGCTCATATGGTAATGTATGTTTGGCAAAATTGGCCGTAAGCGTAAGCTGTAAACTGCAAAGCTGTTAATATGAGCTACAAGTTGTATCTTTTTTTCAATAAAAGTGTTTGGTAAGTTAGCTGTTAAATGTAATTATAAGATGTAAAATGACATAAAAGGACATATTTATAATTGTAAACAAATATTTGGAGGGTATATCAGTAATTTAAAGTTTTAACAGCTCCAAGATGTTTAAAAAGCCTCATAAATCAACTTTTCATTTAGGAGCTATTTGTTTGAAATAAAAGTTTAAAGTTAATGTATCCAAACGAAGCTACTTATTTTAGAGGAGATTATTTTTGTAACAAAAAGCTAACAGCTCCTCAAAAAGCTCGTGCCAAACAGGCCCCTTATGTTTATCAAAAAAATATTTAAAACTCATTAAGGTGTATACTTTCACCTCCTAAAAGCTGCCTATACTTTTGAATATGGTTAAACGACTTCGAAACATGATAACGAGCTAGCTCCCAGAGCATATTCGTATATATAGCTAGCTTATATAATTCCTATTGATTATGCAGATGCTATAAGAATGCTTTTGCGTGGAATGATCTTTTTGAAGATGATTGTGACCATGCTATTGATGCTATCTACTACCTTAAGATAAATCCATATAGCAAGCCCACATTCATAAAAGCCTACAATCATTTTTATTATAATTTATATCCAATAAATATAAAGTGAATTGGGTTCAGTGGATGAGGATCCTGGGAAATGCATATTTGAGGTAACATAGTGTTGGCGTATGTGTTCGGAGGACACGTGTCTTCCGGAATTGTCATCCATCCGGATACGTGTCTTCCGGACTAGCCATATACCGCTGGATACTTAAACCGAAGAAAATAACAAAGAACACGCAAGATACGACCTTTATCCAAAAACCATGTTTTATCCCGTGGACAATTGTGCGGACTGCCGCCGCGCCGCCAACCCTGATTTTTTGAGATTGTGTCCACGCGTGACCTGACAACTACCAACTAGACTAGGTTACAGACTTACAGGTAACGAGGTGGTAGTATAAATACCCCCACCTCATTTATGATTTCAACAAACACACACATAGCATTTACTCTCATTTTTTCTTTACCCTTCGCATCATCACAAACTTACTCTCACGCCGGAGGTTGGCCTTGGGATCAAACCCAAGGCGAGTCTAATGTGCGTGATTACTGTGTGTAGGAGCAAGGATCATCCGGAGGAACGCATCCGAAGGATTTTGCCGAAGTAGGATCCATCTGCAAGGTTTTGAGTTCCCCGTTAAATAAAATAATCCAAACCGACCCATCCATCAAGAAATTAGTTACCACATTTGCCTATCACAATTATTACACAGCAAAAGCAAAACATTTGTGCTATAAGAAACCCGAAATAAACACTCACCAAGTTTTTGTGTATTACCAAAATATTTACTCGTCAAATACGACATTGTCACATTAATAAAAACAACACCAGACTATTTAGTAATGACTTTTGCAAGCATAGTCTTCCCTATACCAGGTGAACACCTTTCCGGAGACCAAGGAGCTTCTCGTAAGAAGAGAGCTCGTGCCTACGTAAAGGTAATATTATCAATTCATATAATGATTGCTTGATGGCTTCCAAACCTCCGATAGATTAAAGCTCCACATCAATGTGATCACGATTTATCACATTGCTTGCAATGGCATCTGTTATGGTCAAATGTACGAAAACAATAATGTTACAAATTAAATTTATCATGGTCTCATGAACCACTTCTCTTACTGAAAATTTCCACTTTTGATACTTTCATTTGAGCACTTCGCCTGAATTAAGTAAAATTCATATACACCATGGGTTATAGAAGATGTTTGTTTTAATGGAACGACACCTATTATTTGGGAAGCTAAATTGGCATCAACAACTGAAATTTGGAATTCGAGGCAAGATTTAACTTTAGGGTTGGTTGCACTAGTTTTGCTTTTATACTATTCTCTTCATGAAAAAATATCATTTAACTACTCACAAACAACATTTATTGCATGCTTTTAACCAAGGCCGTCCCATTGATTTGGGTGGCCCGGTGCGAAACTGCGAATGAAGCCCCGTAAATCACGAAAAACTTAACTATTATGAAAAATTCAAAACATAATATGCTTAGACATGCGTAAATACTAATGGACATATATTAAATTGGAAGCCCCCTCACATAATATTTACAAAGGGCTATAAAAATTCAAGTTAAACGTGTATAAATATACTTAGACATATACTAAATCGAAAGCGCTGCGCAAATGATAACCTTGTGTGGCTGACTTACTTGCACATGCTAATTACCGCCACTTCTTTTAAAAGCTATAAATAACAAAAACTTAAAAAGAATGATGAAAAAAAGGTAATTTAGAATACCTGCAAATTTAATCTGATTGAAGGAGTATGAATTAGCAAGGTATTTTAGAATACCTGCATATCTCACCGAACCTCGAACGTGTGACTACCCGGTTACACAACCAGCTTGTAACCATTGGAGCCAACACAGGGACGGTACTAATAATGCCCCTTTAATTTATATAAACTAAAAATCCAAATCTTTGAGTATATATAAACACCTCCTCAACTTCACCTCCCATTTTAACACTCACAAAATCACATTCTTCTATGATTCAATTACATGACAAAATGAGTCATTGATCCCGTACATAATTCACTAGCTATATAACAGATATATTGAAAAAGAGGTTCGTTATTTCTGTTATGATTTGATATAGTAGTGTTAATTTTAGGCTTTAGGAATTGCATGTGATTAGTTTGTGAAGGTTAGGTTATATAAAGATGTTGTGTTAGTTTTTATACAATTAATAAGCACTTTGAAAGTTTGAAATTTTAAATGTTCATATGGAGATAAACTTCTTATGTTTATCAATATTTTAAAACTGATTAAGGTGTCTACTTTCACCTCCTAAAAGCTGGCTATACTTTTTGAATATGGTTAAACGGCTTCGAAACATGATAACGAGCTACTTCCCAGAGCATATTCGTATATATAGCTAGCTTATATAATTCCTATTGATTATGCAGATGCTATAAGAATGCTTTCGCGTGGAATGATCTTTTTGAAGATGTGACCATGCTATTGATGCTATCTACTAGACTAGCTACTACCTTAAGATAAATCCATATAGCTAGATCTATATCTGAACGGTATAATAAGCAGACATTCATAAAAGCCTACAATCATTTTTATTATATCCAATAAATATAAAGTGAATTGGGTTCAGTGGATGAGGATCCTGGGAAATGCATATTTGGCGATGAGGTAACATAATTTGTGAGGAAAAAAGTGTTCGCCATGCACGGATATGAAAGTGTAAGCTTGTGTGAGAATTTTGAAAGAGTGTTAATTAAGACCAAGTGGCTCAGTGTGAACCAAATTATAAAGAGTATAGTGTCTCATTTATGTATATATCGTAACAGTGTGTTTACTGCTTGTGTTCCATGTGGGTGTGGCCTGGGTCGTTCCTTGGCATTTCGTTGGAGGATGGTCCCTTCCCCATGGCCTGTTTATGTTTAGCTTGGCTGTTAATCTTATGTGGTTGTCAGGTTTGGCTATATATGTTGCGTGTGTTGTGTATTGCGGTATAATTCTTTGCAAGCATCATTTAAATTTTGTATTACGGAATGGAGTAAATTGAAAATAAAAATAAAAATAAATAAAAAACTCTTGAACAATATAATAGTAACATTCATTTTAATGTGTGCTCTAATGCTGTCGAGTATAGTTAATATTTGAGTGCCCCTCATGGTTTTCATTTGGTCAAATATCTATCTATATATATAAAGAATGAGTTCCCATATTGAATGTTAGCATTAATGCCACAAGCCATGAAACTTAAATATGTGATTTAAGCTAATTAATTTAGTTTATGCGGAGCTTATTTTGAAGCATTTAAAAGCTTTTAAGGTTAAATGTCTAAAGACAAGAATTAAAAAAAATGAAACCAATCTATAAAGCCTCATTTATGTGGCCAGCATTGAATGAGGCCAGATATCTTTCACCTTGGTGGAGTTGTATAAATAGGTCTTTTGGGTCATGTCAGGCATCCGGACTTTCCACCTACTACAACTACTGTAACAGTATGTCAAAGTTTTAACCACCTCATCTATCAATTTTAATTTTTCTTAATCTCGAATATTGATTTTGTTTTTTGTTATTAAGAATTCGGTTTAATTGAAATCTTATTGAGATTGGGTTAATGTATTTATGTTATGTTTACAGGAAGGGAATGATAGGAATTGAGTTGTTGCATAGAATACAACCCTGAAGCTTTTGCAAGGGTGGTAAGTATTCTTCGTTATCACTTTTAAGTAATGAGGTTTTCTATTATGTTCTGCATAATAATTAGAAAGTCTTTTACTAATTTTAATTCTTGATTATTTAATGTTGAGATTATCCTGTAGTTATTATTTTGAATTGCAAGTTTATTTTGCACTGGATGTGTTTGATAAAATGTCTGTGTAGTATGAAATGTCAATGTAATACATTATAGAATAGGAAAATCCGTGTTTATTTTGGTACCAATGTAATACATTCTTCATGAAAAAGTAGTGGCAAATATAGGTTCATTCAAGAAACTATTAATTTTAAACATTTTTTTTCTAGCCGTTAACAATCAGATGTCCTGAAATAATATAGGTTTTGCTGGATTAGAGAGAAGGAAACAACAAGAAAAGGCAATTGCCAATGTTCCTGAAGGTGGTAGGAGTGCTATGAAATTCGACTAAAAGGTTGTTACCAAGAAAGCCACTATAACAACAGAGGTTGCTCCCATTGTATTATCAGCCAATGCTCCCATAGTCATAGGAACATGTATATTGATAATGGAGTTTTCTTTTCTTCATTTTTTAACTTCAGTACTGAGAAAGCAAGAGAAGTTGGTCGATGAAGGGTAAAAAGAGTTTAGACTAAAACACATTGCATTACACTGCTATAAATATTGTTTAACCATTTGATATGTTTAAACATAAAAACCAAATAGCCTAAAGGGTTTTTTGTTATGAACTTAAAACATGGATATGGGGTTGAAGGAATACACAAATGGGGATGTCTATGATGGGGAATGGTTTAGACGGTTACAACAAAGGCCTGGTCTTTCCGATTGTTGTTTCAATAATATTTCTTCGTGATTCTCCGCTATTTGAATAAACTAAGCACACATTTAGAGGTTGAAAATGGTAAAGATAAAACGCAAATGGAAAATTTCCCTGCTATAACTGGTCATAGTATGTTGAACAATGTTTTTGCCCCTCACTAACGTCATCTCATTTTCATATTGTTCAGGTATTTTCTGCTGTGGTTGGTGTTGAGTGAAGAAGACACTGTAAATTTTAACTGATAGTTATCTAAGCTAGAGTTGGCGAAATGGGCAATTTCACATAACAGATCAAAATGGTAACTTTTTAGTTACGGGTCACCAACCAACACTTATTATCATGTTTTCATATTAGATAAATGATTAATGTAGTTTATATTATTACATTGCAAAAAAATATAACGTTATGATATAATGGTTCCAAGCATTTAAAAACACTTAAAATGAATTTCAACCCATTAGGCCCATAAGTGACTTGCTAAGAATTATAGTTGACAAGGTTGCGCTATGTTCATTTTATTTTTTTCTTCACAGATGAAGAAGATCTTCATAACCTAATGGATGAGAGGAAAAAGAAATGAATGTTATCAAACTGTGAGTCAACAAGGAGATCAAGAAAGAGGAAGCAACAACACCTAGATGATCTCATAGCTCAAGTTAGCCAACTTAGGACAATCAGATCATAACAAGTGTGAATATTACTAAACAACACTATGTCAGTGTAGAGGCTGATTACTCATCTAGATCCATTAATTTTTGTGCCTTTGGACTGAGATCAATTGTTGATGTAAAGTGTTTTATAGTTCTGGATGTGTGATTCTTTATGCGGGTCGAGAAAGGTTTCATAGCAACACTACAGGTACATTGGACTATGTAGTGAATCAATCTAAATATACAAGTTATAAACTCAAGAATGTGTTGGATATTATAGATACATTAAAGGGAATTGAAGTAGATCCAAGTTTCTTTACCAGAAAGTATGAAGGATAACATCCATCAGGTTGATAGAATGGTAAATGAAGCTGCTAATAGACGTTGAGTTTGAGACCGTAGATAATGAAAACGACATACAATATGTTCTGAATTATGTGTAAGTTAGATGTTTTTTTAATGAATTATTTAAATGAATCTGCCTAATTATCGATTTGCCTACAGGATGTTTTCTCTATAATAATTGATGCCGTTTCGGTGCTGCAGTGAAACCCGGCAGTATAGGGGTGAATTGGCCCGTTTTAACGGGTGTTTGGATTGCTTTTAATGGGAGTTCAGGTGATTTTTTGGACTGCTGCATTAGTACCATTAATGAAGTGCATAGCGGTATTGATGCCATTGTATTCGCGATTGCATTAGTACCATTATTTGAACAGTTTAATGATGTCATTGTTATTCCCAGTTGCATTAGTGCCATAATGAAGTGCATAGCGGTAACTTTTCTTCATCACAAAATTTAACTTGCTTAATTCATTGTTAAATTTAAGTGATGAACTTCTATATAAAAGGTTGCAATCTGCATACATTTTGTATCATATTAGCAATAGTTATTATTAGCATTATTATCACTTTTACAAACTCATGCCTTCTTTTTCTTATTCTTTGATATGCTGGAACTCTGGATCAATTTCTTCTGGTACATGAAGTTCGTTATAACATATCAGTTATACATGCATTAGAAAAAGTTGATGTGGCAACATACACCTGCAAATAGGACGACGACAAGGAGTAAACTTTCATCAAAGATGCGGACAAGGTCAAGTCATAGACTAAAGGAAATAAACAACACATGTAGAAATAATAACTATTAGTGCTACCTTGGTTGTTCCAAAACAGCCCCCTGTTGCAAGACCATAGCTACAAAGCCAAGCAAGACCATGGTACCAATGTTGGCCTTGATGTTGCAATCATTAAATGGTATCTCAACCTATATATTATGTTAAATTGGCTACATATTTAAAGTAAAGCTGATCTCAATTCAGAAAATATGAAGCTCCGCCGCAAATGCACTTATGTATAAAACTTTGGATAGTAAAATGGTAATATATGTTGCAAATGCATTTATGCATTAAACCTTTTAGGTAAAGACAATGCATATCAATTGAAACACTGCTAATCTCTTAAGCTTTTTTTTAAAAGCTTTAAAGAGCTTTTACAAACCACAATTACAAAAATAAAAATAAAATAATAAAATAATAAAAATAAATAAATAAATAAAAATAATAATAATAATAGTAATAATAATAATAATAATAATAATAATAATAATAATAATAATAATAATAATAATAATTGTGGTTAAGTTCTTGCAATCGTTGAGTTCTTGCAATCAATTTTAATATTAAATGCATTTGTTAGAAACGTTTATTTCATCTCATCTTTAACTCTTTAAGTGGATTAAAGGCTAGAAATCATTTAGAGGCCGTTTTTATAGCCATCAATTCGTTTCCCTTTAGCAGATATAATAATAATAATAATAATAATAAGAATAATAATAATAATAATAATAATAATAATTGTGGTTAAGTTCTTGCAATCGTTGAGTTCTTGCAATCAATTTTAATATTAAATGCATTTGTTAGAAACGTTTATTTCATCTCATCTTTAACTCTTTAAGTGGATTAAAGGCTAGAAATCATTTAGAGGCCGTTTTTATAGCCATCAATTCGTTTCCCTTTAGCAGATGCAAGAGATCATTTTTAAAGGTATCAATGAATTTACTGTTACAAATCAAAAGAGTCCCGTCTTGGAGTATATAAATACTCTGATTCTGTCTAAAGACCTAACGCATAACCAACAGCCAAATAAAACATCCACGCTGCAAATTTCTTGACTATTGGAGGAAGTTGTTGGTGCTCTTATATAATAGATGAGGACTAAAAAAATAATAGTTGAGGAGTGAAAAATAGTTGACGACTAAAAAAATATATACAAGAGCTTGAAGATTTAGTTATGATTATTACAAAATAAGAATCACTCATATTTAAATACTATAAGAGAACCACAATTCGCATGACAGAATGTCGTGTTTAATGTACCTTTTTAGATCGTATTGAATCAGGTAATTTGAAGTCACATAATAGGTGGGGACCGAACGAGTATACATGAGGTTGAAGATTTATGTACCATATGTGTATTAGGGGCGATTATTACGACACAATGATAACTCATATTCGAATGATATTGTATACTTTTTCTAAATAAAGAGTTATATAGCTATTAGTTGTGTATTAGAGGTGATTATTACAAAACAATTAAAACTCATATTCAAGCAATATTATATACTTTTTCTGAGTGAAGAGTTATATAGCTATTAGTTTTGCCTAGGTTTGTGGCACTCATGTATTTGATACCTTTTTTCTTTTCTTAAAACAATTATAATTACAAAAACTTACTTAAACAAACTTCGTTTATTCAGTCGAGTATCCCTGATTGAAACTAAGCATAATAACTAAATATACATGACATTTGCAAAGCCGATGATCCTTTACGGTGAACAAAGCCCGTGCAACTATTTACAAAAGCTTAGTTAGACAAACTTCCTTAGTTTAATCGACTAACCAATATCAAAACTAACCCACTAATAATTAAATACACATAACCATTGCGAAACCGATAGTTCTCTATACTTAACAAAGCCCGTGCATCGCACGGGCCATGATGTCTCGTATTGGTTAATTAATTGGTAAGTAATAAATCTTTATTACTTGAAGCCAGAGTTAGTTTTATGCTACGCCATTGTAGTTTGAAAACATATATACACAAGAGTTGTAGTTTCAAATATAAGCTTAAACAAAACCCCCCTAATAATGAGTTGTATACATCAAAGTACCAAATAGAGGTAAACTCAAAACGAAAACCTCTTTAGGAGCTAGAACCCATATTCTACATATATGTTGCGTTTTCTTGTTGTGCCTATTAGAGAATCGAAGTAGAGATAACTGATGAACATGTTTGATGATGTCTTCAATAAGCGTAGCACCTTTCTCTTTCTCATTTATTTCGCGCCACTTCCATCTAGACCACAATAACTTGTAGGTTACACCTTGCAAAGCTTTACATGCACTTTGTGATTCAGTTGGGGGAAACTTGCGAGGTATTCCATCCTCCACAGAAGATGTGTCAGTTGACGACACATTCCACCATCTCCAACATCGCCCCCATAAACGCGTAACCGCTTAACCATCACACAAGTGTATAGAAAATGATTAACAGTACGTTGGTAAACAAGCCCAGTTGTTTCATACTTGTTTTTGTCCACCTCAATGGTGCAAGAGTATTATATCAGTAAGATTAGATCATCTTCACAGGTGCAAGGGCCCATTGCCATACATCAGGAACCTCAAAAGGTGGAGGAAGGAAAATTAAAAAAGTAAAGTAAAGTAACTCCCAATACCGTCTTCCACGGTGTATGGGGGAGGTTGAGACGTAGACAGCCTTACCCCTACCTAAGGTAGAGAGGCTGCTTCCGGTTCTACCGATGGTAGAAAAGGACCTCCGGCCTTGCAAGGGGTGAGGATCGAACCCTTGACCTCTGTCTCCAGAGGCAAGGGTGTTAACCACTTGATCCAACCTTGCTCTTTTTGGAGGAAGGAAAATTAGACATTTTTTATTTTGTTAGCTCATCAATAGCTCTCCATCTTGGATCAGTCGTCCAACACCAAGATGTAGGAGAGTGGATGCAAGAATGGATATACCAATTTAAGGCACTGAGGCTATTTTTTATTTGTATTGAATGTTTAGATGGTTTTGCATCGAGTTTGGTTTAATTAATGGGTTAGCTTGGCCGCATTAGTTCTTGCAAAACTTTGAGCTAAAGTTTGTGATTCGATTAGGATAGAAAATTCTTTTTCTGTTAATACACTTTTAGCCAAACTTTTGATTTAGTCTTTTATCAGCATTGTCAGATTTTTGTTCTGTAATTTGATTGTTATACAACGTGTTTTCATTACTTTGTGGAGTGCTTAAGTGTCATAGTCATTGCAAAATCATCCTATATTGTTTTGTATAGGACGCGTTAGAGGCTAAAACATGAAATTGAAGACGTTGACACGATTGGTTATACACTCAGTTGTAAATTTGTAATGACACAATGATGTTTAGATCGTTTCTTTAATGACATAACTGATCCGCTTCATGGTCTAGTGTAGAGACAGTTTGGTTAGTAGCAAGTAGATCAGCAACATCACACAAAGAGACATATTTGTAATGTATCGATTCATACTAAAAGTAGTAAATCAACCTGAACCAACAAGTTCCAACCCCTACCAACAAATATGAAATATCATATCATAACAGCTTTGACCAAATTTAACCATCATATGTAATGTACTAATGTGTGATATAAAAAAATTTGTCTACATAACAAAGACATAAACCATAATTTATATAGAACAGAAAGTATACAAACAAATATTTGAACCCATTTTAGCTGAAGAACGATATAAGAGTATGCAAAGCTTTCCACAGAAAAACAAGACACCTGCCGAATTGAAACCAAATTTCTTCTATTTTTGTCGCTCTCCTATACACGCCAATCTAATTCATTCATTCATAGATCACTTCATTGGTTTCCTTCTCATAATTCATTGACCTACAACTGAATCTGAATTGAGAAGTAGTTCTGCAAGTCAACACACAAGTTAACCAGCAGGCATAAACCACTAACTTTTCTCAAGCTAGCAACCAATTTACTTCTAGCAATTTATACCCATTTTTGATATTAGCATTCAAATAAGAGTAAACAAAGCGGATTGTCTCTAGCACAATTTACATAACATATTTGACGAGCTACCAGATACTCATTTATCATTTTCAACTATTAGATACTTCCACAACTGCTTACACTGCATTTGGTGCTCGAATTTAATGTCTAAATAATGTAGAAAGATGGGCTTCACTTACTAGATTAAGCGCAATATATCTAAATAAAGCTCAGGAATTTTACATATGTCATTACGTTGCCACAATAGAAATTTAACATTTTGTCGACACAGTCACATCGTTAATATATGTGTGTTTCATTTGATATTAAAACTGTTCATTTATTAACCTTTGATCTAGAGTTTGTTGTTATGCCTTGATCATTAATATTAACAAGGATTTAAAATACGTGCGCGTTGCGTCGAGATTTTTTTATTTTTTATTTTTTTTTACTTCAAATGACTGCAAAGTTATTGCAATTTTTTTTTATTGGAAATTGTTTTATAAAGCGTACGTAATTTGTCAACAAAAAATTTACTTTCTTAATGCTCATTTCATTATAAAGCGTACGTAATTTGTCAACAAAAAATTTAGACTATTGTAACAAAACATTGTTAACTAATCTGGCTAACTCGGATTTGATTGAAACTAAATTTTGTTTGAACACTTGTTGCAAGTCTTTTAAGGTGCATAATATAACTTGTTGTAAAGTTTACTTTTCAAAAAATGCCTTTTTATATATATAAATTAGTAATTTTGGATGTTCATCTCGTTTTATTATACTTCTTTTTACATGAAAAAAGTGTAAATTTTATCAGTTTAAGAAACACAACCAATCAACTCAAAAAGTGATCACTTAATTTTGGTAAATATCTACGTTAGAACCTAAATATTTTATTCATGTAAAGGGTCCGGTCTTGAAGCTTGATTGTTTATTCGCCTCGACTATAAACGTGTATTAAGATCATAATAAACTTATAATTGTCACATACAATATATGTCGTTTGACTTAAGCCATTTGAGAAAGTTACTTAGATGAGTGAGGCGAGCATGAAATAAAATGTACCACATTATTACTATGAGTATGAGTCAAATGTTAAAAGGAGATTTTAAGAAAAAAGTTTTTGTTTTGTGAAAAATGCAATTTACGATTATATAAATTACAGGGTTAAAAGATATAAGAAGTCAAAGCAAACGGTCAAAACTAAAAATATAAAAAGAAAAAGCAAGTTAATATATAAAGTGAAAATACTAAAATACCTCATCTTATTATTCATTTAATTATTTCCTTGAAAATTGATTCATATAGAGAGATGGGTTTATAGCTTGCTTAAGTACATGAGTATAAATTGATGAAGTCATAATAAGCCGAGTAAGCCGAGAACACGAGGTATAAGTTTTTCATATTCATGTACACAAATACTATGACAAAAACTAATCCAAGCAACCACTGAATCAATAATTTGTTGATGAAGTCATAATAAGCCGAGAACACGAGGTATAAGTTTTTCATATTCATGTACCATTTAAGTAGTTAAATAATAACAACTTATCAGTTATTTACCCTAAAATAATAACAACTAATTATATAACTCAATTAGTTATAAGTCAAGTGATGCAAAACTAAAAGGGGCAAAGTAAAAAATAATACTCAGTAATTTATCTACCTTTATTATTAATTATAAAAAATGAACTATTCAAGTAGTTAAATGATAACAACTAATTATATAACTCAATTAGTTTATAGGTCAAATATTGCAAAACTATAAGGGTAAAAATGATATGCATGGTAAATGTTTTGATAAAACGCGATTAACTATGTTGGGTTTGACCAAGTGACACTGCTGCTAAGTAACTCTGCTGCTGAGTAATACTGCTGCTACAATGAAACTGCTGCTAGTGTTAATGACTCTGCTGCTGAAGACTATCTGCTGCTTGGTGAAACTACTGCTGAATAGATTAACATTGTATACGATAGGATAATTATGGAATAGATTCTTTGTATAGTTTATCTATTTAGATTATTCTTATCTTGTAGAGAAAGGTATTGTAAACCTAGTAGGACTCCTTGGCCTATAAAAGGAGGATCCTAGGGTTAGAGTATGTACGTATTATTATTCACTTCAAGGTTGTAAAACCCTAGCATTATCGAGTGCTCGTATTAATAATATTGAAGTGTTGAAAGAGAATTCTAAATCTTCTTAAGTTAAGCTTTTATATTCCGCGTTTAAGTTTAAGTATTTGTTTAAGTTAACTTCTATATAAGATCGTATTAGCTCAACTGGGATCAACAAGTGGTATCAGAGCTTGTGATCTAGAAGTTATAATCAAGAAGATTTTGTTTCTTTAAAGTTTGCTGTTTCAAAATCGTTTGCTTAAGATGGGTGATGAAACTCACATGGTGACTGCTTCAAGGGTACCTATGCTCAATCCTTCTGAGTATGAGCTATGGAAGAGGAGGATCAGACAATACATTCGCATGATTGACTTCAACATGTGGAATGTGATTATTAATGGTGATTCTGAACCTGAGAAGAGTGCTGATGGTAAGGAGATTCCAATTAAGTCTGCCGAAGCTAATGCAACAAGGAAGCTGGAAATCAAAGCTCATAGTATTCTCTTAATGGGAATACCTAATGAATTTCAAATGGACTTTGATGATTGTGAAACAGGTAAAGAATTAATGGATGCAGTGGAATTCAGGTTTGGAGGGAATGATGCTACTAAGAAGTCCAGAAAGAATATGTTGAAGCATCAGTTTGAAAACTTTACTTCTGAACCTGGAGAAAAGATTATTGGTACATACAACAGGCTAAATCAACTGGTTAGTCATCTAAAGCTTGTTGGGTATGTTGTTCCACAGGAAGATGTGAATCTTAAGTTTCTAAGAAGTCTTGCACCTGAATGGAGTATGCACACAGTGGTGTGGAGGAATAAGCCTGACTTTGAATCAATGAAGTTGGAGAGCCTCTACAACAATTTAAGGGTGTATGAGTCTGAATTAGCTACTTCTTCTACTTCATCTTCTAGTACACAAAACCTTGCTTTTGTGTCTTCAAAATCAAAAGAGACACAAGATACTCACTCTGCTGCTTATGGAGTATCTACTACTGATGGATCTGGATCTGCTGCTAGTTCAAATGACAAGGTTTCTACCAGTGATGTTGCTTTATGTGCATTCTTGGCTGAGCTTACAACAACCATAAGATCACATGTCATAAATCAAGACTTGGATCATATTGATCCAGATGATCTTGAAGAAATTGATCTCAAATGGCAAATGGCAATGTTGACTTTAAGAGCAAGAAAATTCTGGAAAAAGACTGGAAGAGAAGTCAAATACAAGGCTAAGGAGAGTCCAGGGTTTGACAAGTCCAAGATTGAATGCTACAATTGCAACAGGAAGGGACACTTTGCTAGAGAGTGTAGATCTCCAAAGAAGAATGCTGAAGTTCCTAAGAAGACTGAAGAATCAAAGTCTGCAATGGTAGCTTGTGATGGGCTGGGAGAATATGACTGGAGTGATATGGCTGAAGAAGAACCAAATTTCTCTTTGGTTGCTGCTGTTCAACCCAAAGTGCATAACTTTGCACTTATGGCATATGGTTCATCATCAGGCTCTGACTCTGAGGTATCAAATGATTCTGAATCATCTGGATGTTCTTTTAAATCTTGTTCTGACACTATAGAAGTTCTTAAGGCTAGGAATGAGAGTTTAAATAGAGAAGTTGAACGTCTAAAACTTGATAACTTAGGTTATAAAGTAGGTATTCAAAATGTTGAGAGAAGGCTAGAATATCTCAAAGAGTGTGAAAAGGAATATGTAGAACAACTTAATCTCAGAGATATAGAAATTTTTAAGAAAAATAGTGAAGTAGAAGTTCTTAAAAATAAGTTAGAAGAAGCTGAAAAAGAAAAAGAAGCTGCTCTTGCTGAAAAAGAAAAACATGTAGTAAGAGTAAAGAAACAACAATTTGCTTCTGATATGGTAAATAAGTCTATAGAGAGCACCTTGATGAGAAAAGGCAGTGGAATTGGATATAATGAAGTGGCTCCTCCAGCCAAAAGTGCTTTTGCTCCACCAGGCAAAGAGCTATCTTTCATTAGTGAGCTAGAAATTGAAAAACCTGTAGGTGAAAGTAGCACAAGTACTATAGAAAAACCTAAGGTTGAGTCTAGAAAGTTTCCTGAGGCTCCAATCATTGAAGAATGGTGTTCTGATAGTGAAAGTGAAGAAGAACAGGTTCAACCAAAACAAACAGTTAAAAAGGAAGAGATTCCTACTCAGGTTAAACCTAAGGTAGAACAGATTAAGTTTGTCAAGCCTGTGTTAGGGAATAAACTTGCTAGGAGAATGGTTGAGTACAATGAGGTGTCTAGAGAACAATTGAGATGTCTTGATAATAAGCCTAGAGGGAACCAAAGAAATTTCAACAACCTAGTTTCACAGAGATTAGGTGACCAGTTTGAATTACAAAAGAAGGCTTGTTATAAGTGTGGTAGTTTTGATCACTTAATTGGTAGATGTCCTCAGAACCAAAAACCTGTTTGGAATCAATACACAAGGGTGAATCACAAATATGTTACAAAACAAACTCACCCTCATCCTAATAGAAACATGATTCCTAGAGCTGTTTTGTTGAGATCTGGTGCTACTAGATCAATTTATGCTGCCAAACCAAAAGGTGTTTTCAAATCAACAACTAGTTCTTCTAATGGCTCTACTGCTAGCAAGCATTCTGCTGCTAGTAAGTACTCTACTGCTAGCAAGCAACCTGCTGCTAGTACAAAACTTTCTACTTCTGAGCCAAAACATCTTCCAAATACAGTTGTTGGTAATCACTTTTATGCTGTTAAGGCCTCAGCTTGCTGGACTTGGAAACCAAAAACAAATGTTACAAATACTGTTTCCAAGAATAGCAGTGCATCAAGTGATTTAAAGAAATTTGATTATACTGATGCACAGGGCAGATCCAAGTCAGTAATGGCTTGGGTCATCAAGAGAAACTGATTTCTCTATTTTTCATGTGCAGGTCAGTCTACTGGATGAGCTTAAAGATATGGTTATTGTTGACAGTGGATGTTCTGGACACATGACTGGTGATGAGTCTCAACTTGAAGATCTTGAGGCTTTTGATGGTGGTTATGTAGCTTTTGGGAATGATCCAAAAGGTGGAAAGATTGTTGGAATTGGAACATTAAGAACTGGAAATTTGGACTTTGAGAAAGTGCTTCTTGTGAAAGGACTTAAGTTTAACCTTTTTAGTGTTTCACAGATGTGTGACAAAAAGAATTTTGTTCTTTTTACAGACACTGAATGTATGATTCTTTCTCCTGATTTTCAATTACCAGATGATAAATCTGTGTTACTGAAGGTCCCTAGAAAGGAAAATATATATAGTGACCATATTAAGAATATTATTCCTAAGAGGGCTTTGACTTGTCTAATTGCAAAGGCCACTATTGATGAGTCCAAATTATGGCATAGAAGACTGGGGCATCTGAACTACAAGACTATGAACAAGTTGGTGAAAGGAAATCTTGTGAGAGGCATGCCTACAAAGATTTTTGAGAATTGTGAAACTTGTGTTGCATGTCAAAAGGGTAAACAACACAGAGTTTCTTTCAAGTCCAAGATTGTGAACACAAATACTGTGCCACTACACTTGCTACACATGGATTTATTTGGGCCTGTATTTGTAAAAAGTCTGAACAAGAAGTCATATTGTTTGGTTGTCACTGATGACTTTAGCAGGTTTACTTGGGTATTCTTCCTTGCAACCAAAGATGAAACCCCAGGAGTACTCAAAGCTTTCATTACAAGAGTTGAAAACCTGCACAATCACAAGGTAAAGATTATCAGATGTGACAATGGTACTGAGTTCAAGAACAGTGAGATGAACCAATTTTGTGTGGGAAAAGGAATACTAAGACAATACAGTGTAGCAAGAACTCCACAACAAAATGGTGTTGCAGAAAGAAGAAACAGGACACTTATTGAGGCTGCAAGGACTATGCTATCTGATTCAAAACTACCTGTACCTTTTTGGGCTGAAGCTGTGAACACTGCATGTTTTGTGCAAAACAGAAGTAAGGTAGTCAAGCCTCATAACAAAACTCCATATGAGCTATTTCATGGAAAGAAGCCAATGATTGATTTTCTCAAACCATTTGGATGTCCTGTTACGATCTTAAACACAAAGGATCAGCTAGGCAAATTTGATGAAAAAGCTGATGAAGGAAATTTGGTTGGTTACTCTGTTAATAGTAAAGCCTTCAGGGTATATAATAAAAGAACCAAACATGTGGAGGAGAATTTGCATATCAAGTTTAGTGAAAACACATATAATTCTGCAGGGAAGGGACCAGAATGGTTATTTGATGTTGATATTCTTGCTAAAACAATGAACTATGTTCCTGTTATTGCCAGTGTTGATAAACCACAGGAAGAGTTTGTTGTGATTGAGAAATTGAAGATTGGTCCAACCTTTGTACCTCTTCAGAAGGAACAAAGTTCTTCAGATGATGTTGTTTCTCATGAAAAATCAAAGGAAACTGAAGAAGGTATTGTTATACCTCATGAAGCAGAAAAAGAAACTCCTGAAGTTCCCAAGGTAGTTGTTGATGTCTCTCCTAAACAGCCAAAAGACTCTACTGCTGACTCAGACGACTCTACTGCTAGGCCAAAAGATACAACTACTGCTTCACCACATTCTGCTTCTAAGCCTACTAACTCTACTGCTACTTCTTTGTCTCCTCATTTGGACACTCAGGGTAGATCCATTGATGATACTATCTATCCAGATGATCCAAACATGCCTGATCTTGAGAATATCTATTATGATACTGATAATGATGCACTTGATGGTAAGTTATTTGGAGCTGATGCTGATTATACTAATTTGGAACTCAATATTCCTGTTAGTCCTACACCTACCACAAGAATACACAAGGATCATCCAAAAGATCAAATCTTAAGTGATCCACACTCATCCATTCAAACTAGGCAGATGACTAAAGCCCTGAAAGATCCTCAACATCAAAGTTTCTTTGCCAGATCTCTGCATCAAAGAAATAGTCATAAAGATCTTCAAAATTGCCTGTTTGCATGTTTTCTTTCTCAAATTGAACCCAAAAACACTTACAAAGCCTTACAAGAAGCAAGTTGGGTAGAAGCAATGCAAGATGAGCTTTTACAATTCAAGCTGCAAGAAGTATGGACTTTGGTTGAACTGCCAAATGGTAAAAGAGTGATTGGCACAAAATGGGTTTTCAGATGCAAAAGAGATGAGAGAGGGATTGTCATAAGAAATAAGGCCAGGTTAGTAGCACAGGGATACACACAACAAGAAGGGCTTGATTATGATGAAGTATTTGCACCAGTGGCAAGAATAGAGGCTATTAGATTGTTTTTGGCTTATGCTTCATACAAAGACTTTGTAGTGTATCAAATGGATGTGAAGAGTGCTTTTCTGTATGGGACCATTACTGAGGAAGTCTATGTGGCTCAACCACCAGGCTTTGAAGACCCTGATCATCCTGACAAAGTCTACAAGGTCAATAAAGCAATGTATGGTCTACATCAAGCTCCTAGAGCCTGGTATGACACCTTGTCAACCTACTTGTTAGCTTCTGGATTCAGTAGGGGCAAGATTGATAAAACTTTGTTTCTCAAAAGACAAAAAGATGATATTTTACTGGTTCAAATTTATGTTGATGACATCATCTTTGGGTCTACAAACAAAGCTATGTGTGTTAGTTTTGAGAAACTTATGAAGGATAAGTTTGCTATGAGTTCCATGGGAGAACTCAACTTCTTCTTAGGTCTGCAAGTTACACAGAAAGAAAATGGCATCTTTATTAGTCAAGATAAGTATGTCAATGATATTTTGAAGAAGTTTGGATTTGAAGATGCTAAGCCTGCCAAGACTACCATGGAAAAGGATAAACCATTGCTGAAGGATGAACATGGAAAGGAAGTGGATATACACTTGTACAGGTCTATGATTGGATCATTGATGTATCTTACTGCATCAAGGCCTGATATTATGTTTGCAGTGTGTGCCTGTGCAAGATTTCAAGTGTGTCCCAAGGAATCACATCTCAATGCAGCGAAGAGAATTTTTAGATATCTGAGGTATCAACCAAAATTGGGCCTTTGGTATCCTAAGGATTCACCATTTGATTTGGTATCCTACTCAGATAGTGATTATGCTGGAGCTTCTTTGGATAGAAAGTCTACAACAGGGGGTTGTCAATTTCTTGGAAGCAGGTTGGTGTCATGGCAATGCAAGAAGCAAACAGTGGTGGCAAATTCAACAACAGAAGCTGAGTATGTGGCTGCTTCAAGTTGTTGTGGACAAGTCTTATGGATGCAGAATCAATTATTGGATTATGGGTACAATTTCATGAATACTAAAATCCATATTGATAACAACAGCACACTGTGCATAATTAAAAATCCAGTGTTTCATTCTAAAACAAAACACATTGAGATAAGGCATCATTTTATAAGGGATTGCTATGAAAAGAAGTTGATTCAAATTGTTAAAATTCATACTGATAACAATGTTGCTGATCTTCTCACTAAACATTTTGATGTGGGGAGGTTTCAATTTTTAGTTGCTAACATTGGTATGATTAATCTTTGAAAACCTTATCTCTTTGTTTTTGTTAAAGTTTGTAATGCATGTGCTGCTTGTTATTCTGCTGCTTGTTACTATGTATATGTTTGAGACATAATGTACTATGCTGCTCATTGATTTTCTAACTCTACTGCTAGTACATATGTTGGTTGTTTGCTTTGTGGTGTTTGGTCTAACAATTTTGCAGGTATATGAATGGTGCTTTGCAAGTATTGATACAAGAAAAGTTCATATCATTTATTCATTCCAGAGAAGTACAAAGATCATACATCACAAGACAAAACACAAAACAGACATCCTAACCTAACACCTACATCTTCCTAGGGCATGGAAGCCCGAGCACCACATCTCTATCTTTTGGGAGAGGAGGGTTTTGTCTTGATGGTCCAAGAGAAAGACCAGGTGATGGTTGTGGCCTTGCTCTCAAAGATTGTGGCCTTGGTCTTGAAGACTGTGGTCTCTCAGGAGTGGCTGGTGGATTGGTTGGCTGTTCTTCTTCCTCTTCATCTGAGGATGTGAAGATGAAGGGAGATTGATGATGATGCACTGGAGGAGGTGGTTGCACAAACGTCCACCATTGGTCGTCTGATGATTCTGATGATGCTGGAACCTCAGGGGACATTGGCTGTTGTAACAACCCGATATTTTCCACGTCTACGTTTATTTTTTTTCCAACTTTGGAAATTCACTATTCATCGATTACTATTCATCAAAACACTATTCATTATTTTACTATTCATCGTTTTTGATGTCCGTTTGATATTCTGAGAAACATTTGAAAATTTTACTATTCACAGAACACTATTCATTCCGGAAGAAATTCCACTATTCACGTGCATTATCAGTAAGGACCTCTCATACGGACTAGAATAGTCTGCATATCATCATAATGTCATTTACATGCTATACCACTCTTAGGATTCTCAAATTAATATATTTAGTATATTTAACGTTTTACGTGTAAGTATTTATAATTAAACGTTAACACCCGGTTTATACACGACGAATATATCTAAATATTCCCACAATGGTCCCGACATATTTTTATATCCATTTTAACATCATAAAAGTTATAACATTCAGTTACCCAGTATTTTGGAAATTTATTTTATTTAGAACGTACGCGTATGAATATAACGACGGTTTTCGTGAAAACTAAACAATAATCACCCGATCACTCAGTAAATGTACCCAACATATTTTTAATATGTTTTTAACATTATTATGACTTTTATTTCATCCCGGTTAACTTCGTGAACGTTTATTGCTATTAAAACCGGTACCCGATTTTAACGAATAACGCGTAATAACACTTAACGCTACACTATATTTTCTAAGTGATCAAAACCGTTTTGGCTACTCCTTTTCACACCCAAAACCAGCCATGAAACACCCCTTTAACCATGTGCATTGATTTCCTATATTATACTAATAAACCTCTAAAATCATTTCATTTACCAAAAACATAAATCATAATCTAACTTTTTAGCTAAGATCAAAGTTCTTCTCACCCTTTTCCTTTCTTCAACCCACGACCAAACTCATCCTCCATGATCAAGTGATCATTTTTCAAAAGCTAAAGCACTAAACTTGTTCCTTTTACTTGCCTAATCAAGAATCAATCAAGAAAAACACAAGAAATCCATAATCATCATCTAATCATCTCATTTTATCAAGTAAGTTATCAAATTTATTTTTACATGAAACATCTTATATTTACTTGTATTACATGATTTCCATGCTAAAAACCATGTACAACTAGCTATACCACCATTTATTTTGTCAAAAATGGAACATACAAACCCTAACTTTTTATTTATGAATCCCCTTGCTATAATAACTTGGTTAGGATCCCATGGCACCCTAAGAAGGTGTATGGTAAGATTAGATTAGTCATGTGGTGATTACAAGAGGTTTGGTGATGGTAGAAATTAGTTTTTAACCTTGAAAACTTGATTTGGAACCTATTTTAGACATGCTGTCCCGTTTTGTAAAAATCTGGAAAATCAGTAAACACCAAGGAAACTTTGGCAAAATTTTTAGAAAATACTTTCAAAAACGAATCCGTAGGCGAAAGAACGGATTAAAAAGAGTCTATAACGAAGGAGTTATGATTTTTGCAAGATTGTTGACGAAAAGTATTTTCTGGAAATTAGTTGCTGTTGGACGTTTTTCGTCGGTCAAAAAGAGGCTTTAGACGTAACCCGGAGGAGCCGAGCTTTCCAAAATATATTACTACATACTAAGACGTAACCGTGGACATAAAGAACAAGTAAAACGGACAAGTAACGACAAAGATATACACGTTTGAATATCGGCTAAAACCACTTTATATTTGACAGCTTTTATTAAATTTTGGCGCAAAAACTACGAAGTACATTTTCAAGCTAGAAGTAATATTAAGTACCAAGCTTTATAACTAATGTAGTATTAGTTATCACGAGTATGTTTTCATCATTTCAAAGATTACAATCCGAGTATTTCAACACTAACATGGAAACATACGATATATATATATATATATAAGTATATATATATTACAACTAGCTTATTATATTTTCTAATAGCAATATTTTTCCAAATTCTTGGATTATATATTTTGATAACACAAGTGTTTTTACAAAGAGTAGAGTGGTATAGGGAACATGTGCATGTACATTCCTTTCATCATTTCATGATCTAAAGTAGATCATATCATTCATTTAGGTTGCGGATAGAGTGCGCGCCTTACTTTAGTTCATACCTTTTTGTTATCATATCGCTTATATCAGGTGAGTATTCACGAACCCCCTTTTCTAATTATTTTAATCGTTTTGGGGTGGATGCATGAATAATACTGTGTACTCTTATATGAACTTAAAAGACTCTTGTTTTACTATTTATGCTCGTAAGCAAAACGTACTTAAACAAACTTGTTTACTATTTACGAACACTATTATCTGAACTTTTTGACTTGTCTTGACATTATAACTTGTTTGCACTCTTGAACCGTTTGACTTGAACTTTTAGACTTAATGTGCCGTACGTTCTAAGACTTAAAGTCTCCCTTGTTCGGAGCAACGTTATAAAGTCTCTCATGTTCAGAGCATCCTTAATAAATCTCGCCATGGTGGAGTGACTAATAAATCTTTGCCAAGTCGGTAAAGTGACTAATAAATCTCGCCTAGGTGGTGGAGTGACTTCAAGTCTCCCATGTTCGGAGCAACATTATAAAGTCTCCATTGTTCGGAGCGGCCTTGACTTATTATATACTTTGTGCCATTACTGTGAACTATATTGACCATATGTACTTGAAAATCAAACGTAATACTTTATATGAAAAGGGGTTGTGAAAACATAGGTTGTAAGTCTTGTTATGGCCAAGACTTGCAACTGAGTGGTTTCACAATGCCTTTGCCTGGCGAACTTTCTCAAATGGTTTTCTTATTATTTAAAACGTTTATACTCACCAACTATTTTTATAGTTGACCGTTTTCTCTCATGCATTTCAGGTGATCGTCAGTAAGCTTGTCATCAAGGTCTTGCATAATGAAGTTTTCACATGTCACTTCTTTTCATTATGTATTAAAATACCATCTTTTGGGAATCAAACTTATGTCTTTTATTTGCCAAAGTAGGCAATAACAACGTTGTAATGTTATATTTTTCCTTAATGTAAATTATGGTATTGTCTTATTTCTCTTTGGTGATGTATATCGATTTCGTTACACCTCGTGTTTCCGCCTTCTGCGAGGGTGTGACAGCTGTTTTCCCCTTGAGGTACTTGGAGTCTGATTGAGGTTGAGGAGATCTTTAAACACTGGAAGATCATGCTTCCTCTTGCGTGCTTGTTCTTTGGTTCTACAACCAAATCTTGGAGGACGAAAGGGTGGAACAAAGGGTTCCATTGGAGAATCATCTTCTGATGATGAATCAGAAGAGATATTGATTATTTCTGGTGTTGATTTCATTGTGTGATGATTTGATTGTAAAGATGGATAGTATTGATTGTGTGTGAGGCGTTTTTGAAAGTGATTAGGGTTTGATTGCGTAATTTGGGGAAAAGATCTTGCCGATTTTATAGGGATTACGGAGTAATATGAGCATTAATTGTTATGATTTTGTTGACCAAGTTCAATAGTCAACTCTGCTGCTGACTCAAGTTCACTCTGCTGCTAGTTCTATCACTCTGCTGCTAGTTGTGAATGATACGGTTCTGCTGCTACGGTTGTAAGTAAGAGGGTGTTATGTGTAACTTTTACTCATCAGTTTAAAAACCTAATTGACCTTCATTATTGGTTTTCATATGTTCTAAATTGAAGTTATCACAAACCCTTACTCCCAATCATTCCAATACTCACAAATCCCCAATTCACCAAAACCTAATTCGTGGAGATCTCACGTACCTGGGTTGAGCAACACAACAGTGTGGTTGTTTTGAATGAAGAGTTAATTCCTGAAGGATTCACAGACATGGTAAAGTTTTTGAATGCTACTTCTCTTAGGTATGCACTCACTGTGAACCCTACTATATATGTTTCCTACATCAAACAGTTTTGGTCTACTGCCAAACTCAAAACTATGAATGGGGAAAAACATGTCAGTGCTTTTGTTGATGGGCAAAAGGTTCGTGTAACTGAATCATCAATAAGGGAATATCTTCTCTTAGATGATGAAACAGAGACCACTTGCCTTGCCAATGATGCTATTTTTGCTGGTTTGAAGGAATTGGGGTATGAGGGGAAACATACTAATTTAAAATTTCAAAAAGCTCTCCTCTGTCCTCAATACAAATTTTTGATACATCTATTCCTTCATTGTTTGAGTCCTAAAACATCTGGGTGGCATGAGTTCAGTACTACCATTGCTTCTGCAATGATATGTCTGTGCAAAGGTCAACCATTTAATTTTTCAAAAATGATTTTGGCTGGGTTTCTTAAAGGTGTTGAGGATGGTGCTTATTTGTTATATCCAAGATTTCTTCAAATCTTTATTGAAAAACAAATTTCTAAAACTAGAGCCCATCATGCTGAATATGAGGCTCCTAAATTGGCCTCAAGGACTTTTACCTTTTTGAATAAACATGGAAAAGGTTTTTCTGGTGCACATACAAATCTTACTTCTTTTATTGAACAAATTGTGCACAACAACCAGGGTGAAGGATCAGGAAATCCCACTGATTCCCATCACACACCCAATCTTACTACATCTGCTCTACAACCTACAAAACAATATTCCCGTAGGAAAACCACAAAGGACACTAATCTACCTCAGGATAGTGTTAGTATGGCTGTACCAGATGAGGCTGTCCTAGGTGATGAAGAGGACATGTTGGCAAGGGCTGTCACTACTGCTTCTAGCTTAGCAGCAGAGCAGGACAGTGATAACATCATTAAGACCCAAACCAAGGCAACATCTAGAGAAAAGGATTCTTATGAGTCTGCTTCTCAGGATGGTAACCCTAGCCAAATGGAAAACATAGGGGGCTCAGCTGATCAAACTAGGTTTGATACTGAGTTTTTGTCCCACGATTCACCTCTCGGACCAGGTCACACAGGTCGAAGTGATGAGGACAGGCCAGTGACTCATGAATTGACGGATCCACTTGTACATGATGACAATGTCAGTGATTCACCTCTCGGACCAGGTAATACAGGTCGAAGTGATGAGACTACAATGCAACTTATTAAAGAATTGACGGATACTTGTACTGCTTTGGGGTTGAGATGTGAGTCTTTGGAAGATAAGGTTCTTACTCTATCTGATGTTGTTGCTGGTCAAGCCAAGGTCATCACCAAAATGCGAAAACAGATTAAGAGCTTCAAGAAATCAAGATCTTCAACCTCATTGAAAAGATTGAAGAAAGTAGGGACTACTCAGGTTGTAAGTTCTTCTGAACCATCTACTCATTTGGAAGAGGATGCTTCCAAACAGGGGAGGAAAGAGATTGTCATGGATTCAGGGGAGGTAAATCTTGAAAAAGTTGATAATGTTCAAAATATGGATGCTGGATTAGTTTCAGGGGAGATTCCAGTGATTGAAGATATGGATGTGGATAGTCCTCAGAATGATGAAGATTTTGTGGTTGCTGATAAGTCTGGGAATGAAGTTGTTATGGAAAAGGTGGTGGCTGCACAAGAAAAGATGGAAAATGTGTTAAAGACTTCAGTGGAAAATACTGCTATTGCTGACTCTACTGCTGCTAAGAATGTTGATGGTTCTGCTGCTAGTGGAATAGTAAGTGCTGCTGAAGTTCAAGACTCTGCTGCTGGTTCTATGGTCAATGTTGCTGCAGAGGCAATGGTCTTGCTAAGTAAGAAGACTACTGCTGACACTCATACATCACCATTACCAACTCCATCATTATCACAACCTATCACAACAACAAGTATAGCATCAGCAACAAGAAAACCTCAAAAAGGAATAACAATAAGAGAACCTGCTGCTACTCAAAAGAAGACAATCACATCATCTTCTACTGATAAGGGTAAAGGCAAGCAAGTTGATGCTCATAGATGGATATATAAAGGGGTTGATTTTACTGATGTACCTTTTGATTCTTGGCCTAAGCCATTACAAGTTGAACATGATGAAGCTGCTGCTATAAAAGCACAAGAGGTGTATAATTTGGAAGATCAGCAGCTGGCTGAGAAAGAAGCTGAAGGTTTAAGAATGTATGATGAATGGGATGATGAAAAGATTAGAATTGCTGCTGATATTGAATTAAACAAGCTAATCAAGATTGAAGAAAATGAAGTTCCAAATTTTAATGTTCAATCTTGGTTTAGTAATTTTGTTTCCAATAAGAGAAAAGAAAATGTTGCTGCTAGAAGCAAAGTTAAAGTATTCAAAGGTCCAACAGTTAAACAGCAAAGGAAAGAATATGAAAGGTATCTAAAGAATATGGGAGGATGGACATTGGTGCAGTTGAAAGCTTACTCTGACAAAGAAGTTTTTGATTTGTATCAACAAACCAAGAGGAGAACAGATACTTTTTATAATATGGGATGTGCTGAGGACTTGGAGCAAATTGCTCAAATGAACAAGAAGTTGGTGCCTGAGAAGATAGCTGAAGCAGAGCAGATTCAAGAAGCTAATGTTGTTGAAAAGCTTGAAAGTGATGCAGCAAAGACTACTTCTTCTGTGCAAGGTGATAAAAGAAAAGGTGTTGTTCAAAAATCAATTGCCAAGAAGAAGAAGAGAAAGATTGGAGAAGGAAGCAGTTCAATGCCAGAAGGAGATATGTTTCAACATGATTTTGATCACATTCCTCCTGAGCATCTTAAAGAAAGATTGAAGGTGTATACTGTGGTTGGCAAAATGGAAGATTCAGAAGTTGTAGATGCTAAACCATTAGGAGTCAAATATCCAATTGTCAAAGTAACTACAGGGTATGATACTAACATTGGAACATTTCATGATGTCCAGAGATCTGATGGTAAGTCTCACAGATTTCTAAGATTTCAACAAATGTTACACTACTTTGATAGAGAGGATGTTGAAGACTTGTGGAAGTTATACAAGGCAAAGTTTGGAGCTAAGAAATTTGATGGTAAAAAGTATGAGATAGATCAAATTGATCATGTCTTAACTGCTTCTGATAATGTTTTGTGGAGAGCTCTTAAACTAATGTTTGAACCTTCAATGGATGACTCTGAGTGGACAGAGATAGCTGACTACAAGGTAAGAAGATGGAGACTTTTTCAAGATTCTGGAGTTCATATGTTAACTCTTGGGCCAATTACCTTGTACATGCTAGCTGAAAAGGATTATCCAGTGGTAAGATACTGGAATGTTGTTAATCAGATGGTTAATAGTGAAAGAACACTTAAGCTGCAGAAAGATTATGATTCTGATGATCAAGCATTCAATTTGCTGACAAAGTATAAGAGAATATTTGATCAACTGAATACTCAAGGGATGAAGTGTTTGGAAGCATCCTCCTAGTAATGTTTTGAGCTTTGAAGAAACTTGAATATTTAGAAATAAATATTAAGTTTAGGGGAGGATTGTTGGGTTTGACCAAGTGACACTGCTGCTAAGTAACTCTGCTGCTGAGTAATACTGCTGCTACAATGAAACTGCTGCTAGTGTTAATGACTCTGCTGCTGAAGACTATCTGCTGCTTGGTGAAACTACTGCTGAATAGATTAACATTGTATACGATAGGATAATTATGGAATAGATTCTTTGTATAGTTTATCTATTTAGATTATTCTTATCTTGTAGAGAAAGGTATTGTAAACCTAGTAGGACTCCTTGGCCTATAAAAGGAGGATCCTAGGGTTAGAGTATGTACGTATTATTATTCACTTCAAGGTTGTAAAACCCTAGCATTATCGAGTGCTCGTATTAATAATATTGAAGTGTTGAAAGAGAATTCTAAATCTTCTTAAGTTAAGCTTTTATATTCCGCGTTTAAGTTTAAGTATTTGTTTAAGTTAACTTCTATATAAGATCGTATTAGCTCAACTGGGATCAACAAACTATAAGTCAAATAATGCAAACTAAAAGGGTATAAGTGAAAATTTGAAATGAATAGTAATTTTTTCTGATATCCGCCATTGTCACATTATAAAAGCAACACCAGACTCTTTAGCAATAGTTTTTGCAAGCATAGTCTTCCCTGTACCAAGTGGATCGTATAATAGAACACCTTTTTAGAGACCAAGGAGCTTCCAGTAAGAAAAGAGCTCGGGTCCTACATAAAGGTAATATGACCAATTCATACAATGACTGCTTGATGGCTTCCAAACCTCCGATAGAGTTAAGCTCCACATCAATGTGATCAGAATTTATCACATTACAATGACATCCTGTTATGGATCAATTGTACGAAAATAATAATGTTACAAATTACTTTATTAGATTTATCATGGTTTCATGAACCACTTCTCTTACTGAAAATTTCCACTTTTGATACCTTCAATTTGAGCACTTTGCCTTAGCTTGGATCTAATAACTAGAATGAACTAAAATCCATATACACCATGGGTTACAGAAGAAGAGGTTCGTAAAAATGGAGCGCCGCCTATCATTTGAGAAGCTAAATTCCCATCAACAACCGAAATTTGGAATTCCAGTCAGTATTTAGGTTAATTATATCTATACACCAACTTTAGGGTTGATTGCACTACTTTTGCTTTTATATTGTTTTTTCTATTCGAAAAATATTACTTTATTAGTGCCCGTGGAAGTAGCCGAGTTGAGTAAATCATTTAACTCCTCACAAACAACATTTATTGCATACTTTTAACTTTGAAAGATAATTATTAAAATAAAAGCTATAACCAAAAACTTAAAAAAGTAAGATGAAAAAAAAAAGGTATTTTAGAATACCTCAACTTTTCAGGCAAAGCTTTAACCTGATTTCAGGAGTATTAATTAATCAATTAACTAATACCAATACCGCGCCTCGAACGTGTGACCTCCAGGCTACACAACCAACTCGTAACCATTAGAGCCACCACAGGGACGGTACCAACATTCACCCTTTAATTCACTTAAACTAAAATTCCAAATCTTGACTATATATAAACACCTCCTCAACCTCACCTCCCATTTTAACACTCACAAAATCACATTCTTCTTATATGATTGATTCAATTACACAACAAAATGAGTCATTGATCCGTACATAATTCAGTACCTTTATAACAGATCTATAAAAAAAAGTTTATAAAAAAGTTGCGAGTTGGATCTGATCGGAAGGTGAGATGGCAGGAGCGGCGTCAGCGCTGTTCCTATTGGATATAAAAGGACGAGTTCTCGTATGGCGTGATTACCGTGGTGACGTGTCTGCTCTTCAGGCTGAACGTTTTTTTACTAAGCTTATTGAAAAAGAGGTATCTTATTTCTGTTATGATTTGAATTGTGTAGGTTAGGTTAGGTTATATAAGATGTTGTGATTTCATGTATTCGAGATTCTGATTGAAGATGTAGTTTAGCTTATTTTGAATATTCGAGAGGACGAGTGACCTGCTTATTGAAATAGAGGTTTTGATTTGTGTAGTTTAGGTTATTTTGAACTGTGTGATTGAGTTGTGATTATAGAGTGCAGAAATGTGCTTAAAACTTAGCTTATTATGCGGTTTAATTGTTTGAGGATGAGTTTGGTGTATATTTAGATCGATAAGAGATTCTGTCATATTCTGTTAATTCTGTTATGATGTGATGTGCTCTAGATTCAGTAATCCACACTGAAGCTGTAGGAAAGCTTTTTTTTAGGTTATATGCAGTGAATGTTGCTTTGAGTTTGTGATTTGATAGAAGATGTGAATATGCTAGACATGATGGAAACGTAAGAGGTTGTTAATTCAGTTAGTCTGTTGTGATTTGTTATATATAAGCCGTTAATTTATATAGCTACAGATTATTTTGAATTCTGATTTGATTAATTGATTACATGAATGTGCTCAAAACTTAGGTGATTATGCGATTAGATTGATTAAACTGTATGTGTTATCTAGAAGGTGTGATTGAACTGAAATCGGTGTTGAGAGGACGAGATCGGTGTTATATTTAGCTTAAAAGAGGACTATATTCTGTTAATTTAGTTTTCTGTTATAATTTGATGTATACGCGCCGGATTTGTGTACGCTAGGCTATTTTGAATGGTGTAGTAGATGCTGTATTGAAATGTGATTCGATCAATAGAAGACGTAAGCATATTGTTTATTATGAAGTGTAGTTGGTAATTAAAGGTATGGTATATGATTGTTTGAGATGTGTTACTTAGTTATGAGTTGTAATTGAACTGAGATCGTAGTAGAGCGGACTAGTTTATCCAGCTCGAAAAACAGGTTTATATTCTGATAAATTTGTTATGATTTGATGCATACGCGTTCAATTTGTGATTTGATGTATATAGGATGTGTGTATGCTATAAATGTAGGAGGTTAATCTGATGCGATTTGATATGGAAGTGATTAGTTTGTCTTTTTTCCCTTTTTTTTTTTTTTTTTAATTTTATATATTAGTGAATAGTTTGTCTAGTTAGGTAATTCTGAATTGTGATTCGATTGATAGAAGATGTTTCTGCAGTTTGTTTATTATGAAGTGTATTTTTGAATTAGAGGAATATTGAAATTGTGTGAGATGAGTTTGTTAGTTATAAGTTGTAATAGAACTGAGATTGTAGTCAAGACGAATAATTACGTCCTTATTCGGTTATCGTAATTGAAGCTATAGGTAGCTGATTTTAGGTTATGTGCAGTTACTGCTGTTTTGAAGTGTCATTTGTTATATACAATATGTGAATATGCTGGAAATGTAGGAGGTTTTATTTCAGTTGATCTCTTGTGATTTTGAATTGTATAGTCAGTGACATATTGAATTGTGATTTAGTCGATAAAAGATGTTTCTGCATTTTGTCTGTTGTGAAATGTAGTTGAGAGTTAAAGGAATGGTAGATGCTTGCGTGAGCTGTATTGGTTAGTTATAAGTTATAACTTGTATTCAAACTGAGATCGTAGTGGAGAGAATGCCTTATGTGTTTATGCAGCTCGAAAAGAGGTTTTCATTTTGTTGATTTCAGTCTGTGTCGTCTGGATTCGTATATCGTAATTGAAGCAATATTAAGCTCTTAATTTGTATAGTAGGTTATATTAAGATTGATAGAAGACTAAATCAGTTGAAACCTTGGCGCTTGTTAAAGCTAATTGGTAGTTTGTGTCTGCATCTTGTTATCTTGAAGTGTTGATAGGGATTAAAGGAATAGAAAATGATTGTGTGAGCTGTATATGTTAGTTACAAGTTGGATAATAGGTTATTTGAAATAGGGATGAGCATGGTTTTGGAACCGGTTGGAACCGGAACCGGTGGATCCGAGAACCGATTTCTCTGAAAAGTAGGAACCGAGAACCGAACTGAATATAGTTTTTGGTTCTGGTTCCGGTTCCGGTTCTTTTGGATCTACCCGCATAGGAACCGCTTTTCTATTAAGCTAATAAAAACACAAAAAATTAAACTTTTTAAGAACTTGCAACCATTTACATTTAAGCAAATAACAATTAACAACTAAACCATAAACTCGAATAATCAATCATTCTATAGTTACTTCACTTTTTCATATTTTTAACAAAACAATAATGCATAACAATCCGGAAAACAAAATAAAATAACTTAAAACTTTGTTCATATCCGTTAGGCAAAGTATTAATAAAACTAAAAGTGCTATGTGATGATCATGTGGCTACGTGATGATGATAGATAATAAACAATGTATTAATAAAGGTGCAAGCAAATTTTAGCATGATGAATATGTAAAAGCTAATCGAATGCAAATAAAAAAATATATAAACATACTTCCATTGTTTTGATAATGATGAATGATCTTGGAATGTTATTAGGTTTAGATTAATTATTGATTTGTGGATGTTTCTGTGAATTAAAGATTAGGGTTTAGAGTGTTTGGCTTGATAGCTAGTAGGGTTCTTTTTTTTTTTTTTTTTTTTTTTTTTTTTTTTTTTTTTTTTTTTATGATACGTAGGATTTCATTAATATTTTGATAAGAAGTAAAAAAATTACATATTTTTATAATTATTGGATCTTTGGTTTCGGAACCGAGAACCGGTGGAACCGATCCGAACTTACCCAAGAACCGAAAAATCTCAAAATCAAGAACTGGAACTGGAACCATTGGTTTTGGTTCCGGTTCGGTTCTTCATGGTTCCGGTCCAGTTCTCGGTCTGGTTCTGGTTCTTTGGTTCTTTTGCTCATCCCTAATTTGAAATGAAGCAAAATGAAGGTCCTTATTTGGAAAATAGGTTATTTGAAGTTACACATTTGCATCAGGTTCTGGATAATGTTGTTTGAATTGTGATTCGACTACTAGAAGAAAAATAAGTATGCACGGTGTAATTTGATTGATTTGTATGTGCATTTTATTTATTATGAAGTGTAGTTAGAACTTAAGTTATGGTAAATTATTTTTTGATCTGTATTGATTTGTTTGAAATTTTGAATCTTATTAAAGCAAGATCATAGTCAAGAGGATGACTTCTGTGTTTATTCAGCTCAAATTACATAAGCCTTGTTTGAACTTTAATATGCTGATGCCATGTTAATGTTGAATTTGTTTTATAATTTATATTGTATGCATGGAATCTGTATATGTAATTCGTTTATGGTGCGTTGAACCGCAGGGTGATCAAGAAGCTCAGAATCCTGTTGTTTATGATAATGGTGTCACTTATATGTTTGTACAACACAACAATGTATATCTAATGACTGCGTCGAGGCAGAACTGTAATGCTGCTAGTCTTCTCCTGTTTCTACACCGTGTAGTTGATGTAAGCACTGTTTGGTAACTGGATGAAAATCTCACTTAGCTGAAAATTCTGATATTACAAGACCTAGAAAATTTAGTTATTAAATTTGTGTTTTGTTGTTGTTGACAGGTATTTAAGCATTACTTTGAGGAGCTTGAGGAGGAATCACTTAGAGATAACTTTGTCGTAGTGGTACGTGTATTTTTACATATAGTCACCAAAAATATAACACGGATAAAGGCTGAAGATGCTTGATGTTTTGCAGTATGAGTTGCTTGATGAAATGATGGACTTCGGTTACCCTCAGTTCACTGAAGCTAAAATTCTAAGTGAATTTATCAAGACCGATGCTTACAGGATGGAGGTTACACAGAGACCTCCCATGGCTGTCACAAATGCGGTGTCTTGGCGTAGTGAAGGGATACGATACAAGAAGAATGAGGTAGGTCTTCTTATCTGAGCTAGTATTTGTTTATTTGCAAAAGAGGAAATATATTGATTAGGAAATTAAGAAAATACCCATTGCTATCCACTTATATTGGTTTGCTGGAAACGTAAACTAATTGTATATTGAGAAATTCCAACAACTTCATGTACCATCAGAAGTTTAAAACCTAATAACTTGAATTTTAAATGTGATCCACCTGAACATGACACCCACAAAAATCTGATTGCATTGTTTAGGTCTTTTTGGATGTTGTGGAGAGCGTGAATATACTCGTCAACAGCAATGGTCAAATAGTTAGGTCAGAGGTTGTTGGGGCATTGAAGATGCGGACTTATTTGAGGTAATTTCTTCTGCACATGTTCTTTTGCTAGATATTGCCATCCTATCAGGCTATTTACTGAACTAGCTGCAACCATATCTTGTTTACAATTTTGGGTTTCAACTAAAATAACTTCCAGGCATATAAAATCATATAATTGCTAATGAGCTTGTTTTTTTTAGAACGGCAATGCTAATGAGCTTGTTGTAGGTGTTCTTGAAGGAATTTGGGCATAAAAAAAAATGTTATTTTCTGATCCTGTTGAGATTATAAGATTTTCAAATAATTTGGATTTAGTTTCTCATTTATCCATAACCTAAGAAAACTGAACATAATAACTCACAAACCTGATTCACTGAGAAATAGAAAGCATGTATATAGAATGGAAGGAAAGAATGGATACTATCCCACAACCAGTCATGGTGCATAGGGATTTTATTATCTTGAAGAACATGAATTTATTTGCAAAACATGTACCTAATTTCATAAGAGGGTATGTGAACCGAATTTCAATTTGCAGAGATTCAGAATAGCTGGGCAATTCTCCTTTGGCAGAACACGTTCTAAATAATGGAAATGCTCAGCCCAAGGAGAATTGCACTGTTATTCTTCTCTGCCATATGCTAGCTGTTTCCGCTATTCTTTGCCTTACTTGTGTCCTAGTGGTGTCTTCAACAGGCCTTTTATAAAGGGCATACAAGTTTATTTAGTAAATATTCTGTTGAAATAAATTGGTTTATTCTAGGTATGATGCCTTTGAGCTTTTTAGTCACATCTGCAAATTTTGATCAGATGGTCCCGTGTCATATATGCCCTCTTGATCCTTAAAGAAGTTGGGAAATAACATTTTATGAAGATATATTTCTTAGCAGCTTATATGTTTCATGTATAATGAATACTAGGTAGTTTTTTAGGCCGTGCTAAGCACGGCCCATGAAAATCAACGTTTATCGTTAAATGATCACCTGTATAGCCGTTAATTGGTAGTTTCCAATTTGACATTGGGTAGCTCATCGGTTGGAGACATGATATTGTATCATCCATACCCTACATCTAACATCTAAAGGGATAACTTTTTGGCGGGTTTTTAATAAGTGAGAATGGGAGTGGTAGTGAATGACAATGTGTGGTTAATGGGTTGATAGTGGAATATGAACCCATAGAACTAACTGAGTTCTTGAAAAAAATATCGGGCTAGTATAGTATTAAATGAACAAATAATGTTTTTAGTTGTTCACAATTGCATTTCAAGATGACATTAAATGTTATGTAAAATATTGTACAGTATAAGTTACAAAACTTCATTAAGTGAAAAATGTTGCGAGAATAATGTGAAGATTTTTACTCACATGCCACAAAATAGAGTTGGGCATAGTTTGTATTTTGTTTATTATTGTTGATATTCAAAGTCTAAACTGAAAATTTGGTTATTTGGTTTCTTAATATATAAACATGATGTTAGTTTGACGGATCTTGTTTTGGGTAATACATTTATAGTTTCAAATTTCAATACTTCCAATTTCTCGTCTTTTTTATATATATACGGAGTATTTTTTTTTTATTAAGAGTAAACTCATAAGAGATCATGTATGATTGTTGTTAATAGTTGGTCAAAATATACAACTCTCCACCCTACTCTATACCATACTTTCAAACATCACTTTCTACTGCTACACTTCACATTTCATCCCTGTACCCCCTATATTCTGTGTATGTCATCTCATACACTGTTTTGTTTATGTTTGGTGCATTCAACAAAATCTAAAATCATAGATACACTCGTGCAAATGTACAAACAATTGAACATCACTGAACATGGCACATGGTCACTATTGCCTCAATAGTGTACATGCTATTTTTTCTAATAAAATTTTTATTCAAACAATAGCCACTATTTAGTGTGCCATTTAATAAGACTTTTTATGTGCCTTCCCCAACATGTGACTTGAGTTGTACACATTGAAATTAGGTTCATTAATAACAAAAATACCATATTACAGAGTATAATTGCATTTACATAGGAAAAAAACAATTGTTATTATTATTATAGTATATCCTAACTACCTTCTAAAGTAATTAAGTATTGTATAAATTATACGGACTACTAAATAAATGAGAGATGAATAGTGTTACAAAATGTAATATGGTCTTGATTCTTGTAGCCATATTGAGGAGATGAACCTTTTGTACAACATACAAAAGTCTTGATGCCCATACCTTGTCAGGTCTCGCTATGCCTGCAAACACGCAATACCAAATCAATGTTAAGTCATTGAAAATTAAATATACATTTATAGATTTGCTTAATTCTTAATGAAACAAAAACAAAAAACAACACCAACAAATTACCACAGTAACATCTTTCTCTATGTGTTTATTTTAGTTTATACAACAAAAACATATAGTCAACAGTTCAATTTACAAATACTATAAACTAACTCTGCATTTATATTTCATTACTTTATCAAGATATGAAAATATATTGAAAGCTTTTGTTATACCTTTAGAGCTCTTTTGTACTCGAACAAACTGAATCTAGAGAAGTATTTCATTCAGTTCAATATTTAAAAAAATATATATATGCAAAATATATTGGATACACTTATTCTCATGGGCGTATGCTTTTGGAAAGAAAAAACATGCTTAAAGAGTCTTACGGAAGTTTTTGAATAAGCTTTTTACCCATTGACATATAAAGAGTTTAATCTTAAAAACAAGAGCCATTAACATAGATGTAAAAATCTAAAGCAAATAATAACCGACCTAAATATTTACTACTCTACAAAATTTTGTTTACCAACATACACCACAAGTTCAAAAGCGAAACTAAAAAGTAAAAGAAAAATTTACTACCTTTTGTTTTGCTGTTGGATGAACCCACCATAAAATCTATACAAACAATATAATCAGGTTATATAATGGAACACAAAATCTACCATTATTATTTTATGAGCTAAAAGATTGTGAAAGAAACATTTTACTTTATTTTGATTGCATCCACAAATCACCTCACCATAAACCATCACAACTGAACAAAACAAAATCCCAAAATCAAATATTTGTAGGAAATACATAAACCCATGAAATCTAATAGTAAAATCAAAAGATACGGATTAGCTTACACAATTCCTTGAGACGCATTTGAAGAAGTGGAAGTATAGACCAAAATAGTTAGGACAAGATGCTAACGTGTCGGAGAGGTAGAAAATTCGTGAGTATGAATTTCTCTGGTTCACCGGAAAATGATAGTTGGCTGGACATTTAGATGTAGAGAGAGGGAAAGAAGGAAAGTGGGTGAATATGAAGGTGTGTTATGATTGTTGTGGGAAGAGTTGATGGTAGGTAAAATGGGCAAATAGTTACTAAGGTTTGGGTTACGTGGCATTTTTCTAGCAATCTTGTTTGGGTTATGTGGCATTTTTCTAGCAATTTTGTTTGGGTTACGTGGCATTTTTCTAGCAATCTACAGTTTTTTGGGTTCTACTTATAATATAGGTAGATAAACACATGGACACACGCTCCTTACACCTTATTCCGTGTTCCTATCTAGACGCAAGGCCAGACATGAGCCTGTTACGGTGTTACATTACCTTTTACTATTGAAAGCTGGAAAGAATTCAATCTAATTTCTGAGCACATACACTAATGAGAAAAGACCACATAAGGAAATATGAATGCGTACATTTTGTATTCAACACTGTGTCACTGTTTCCAAACACAAATCTAAGAGAAAACGCAAATAAAGTTAACTCAAGTGACTGAATATTAGAAAACTACTAAATGGTGACCTGTCATTGTTTGCAGTGGTATGCCTGAGTGTAAGCTCGGTCTAAATGATAGAGTGTTGTTGGAAGCACAAGGACGATCTTCCAAGGGAAAAGCTATTGACTTGGATGATATCAAGTTTCATCAGTATGTAATTCAGCCCTTCAACATATGGTCATAATTTTCAATTACAAAATGGTCTCAGGATTATTTGATCTTCTTTAACCAATTTTTCTGCAGGTGTGTGCGCTTGGCACGATTTGAAAATGATCGAACAATATCTTTTGTACCTCCTGATGGTGCTTTTGACCTTATGACATATCGACTTAGTACTCAGGTTCTTACATTTATATCCCTAATCTAAAAATGTAATTTTTCCCTATTTTCTCAATATCGTAAAATTTGATGGTGTTTTTCAGGTAAAGCCTCTGATATGGGTGGAAGCTCAAATTGAAAGGCATTCTAGAAGCCGTATGGAAATAACTGTGAAAGCTCGAAGCCAGTTTAAGGAGCGTAGGTATGACTTAATCAAGTGTCTAATCATTAAATGTGACATTTTCCACCCATAGACTTATGAAAGGGTCAATCTGGGTTATGATTTATCTTTCACATGTAGAAAAGAAATAGCTCAAAAGGAACAGTGTCAGATGGGTTAAATACCGCCCTAGGTTTTTTTAATGCCTAGAACCTTTTATACATATTATTATTCAATTTGGATTATTATTATCAGAATATTGTTTTTGTGATCATATTTAAAACATTTTTTTAATAGTTCGTCATAAAATTTGACAAGGGGTTTCGGGTCAACCTAATCCGGCCCCACCTGTCTTGACCTTTACTAAAATCGGCCTGTTCCCCAACTCATCCATATTCCCGTTTCTTATACCGGATAAAACATTGAAACATCGATTTATTATTGTTATTACTATTATTTTTTTCAATTTTCACTCACCATTATATGGGTTTTTTGATATCCTTGTCAGCACTGCAACAAATGTTGAGATTGAATTGCCTGTGCCTGCTGATGCCACTAACCCTAATGTTCGGACTTCAATGGGATCAGCTGCCTATGCACCAGAAAGCGATGCACTTTCATGGAAAATAAAATCTTTTCCAGGTGGCAAGGTATAGTCAAAGTCAAATTACCAAAGTGTAAAGTTTTTCACGTATTAGTCAACTCTTTGATTTGTGTAAACCTGGTTCATGTTGGGTGGTATAGGAATACATGTTGAGAGCCGAGTTTAAGCTTCCCAGTATAACAGCTGAAGAAGCAGTCCCCGAGAGAAAAGCTCCAATTCGTGTGAAGTTTGAGATCCCATATTTTACAGTTTCAGGAATACAGGTGAGTCTTCACTTGTTTTCCTTTTGCATTTTATTTGATTTTTTGTTAAGTGCTTATCATCACTGTCCCTTGTTGTCAGTTTGTCACTTGACAAAGAAACTCACAGAAAAAACACTGTTCAGTTATCACATCTAAAACATTTTCTAATACCAACTTTTTGGGTATATTTTAGCTCATTGAATTATATAAATCATGTTGTATCCAACTCACATTGTAAGCCACTGTTAACATATTGCAAATTTTGCCCCTTGAAAAGTTTTTCAATTCCAACTATCTGATCTTATATAAATCATATTGTATCCAACTCACATTGTAAGCCACTGTTAACATATTGCAAAATTTCACTTTTGCCCCTTGAAAAGTTTTTCAATTCCAACTATCTGATCTTTAAAATCTTATAATTTTAGCTCACAAAATTATATACATTGCATTTTGATTCAACTCACATAGTCTTTTGTGAGTAATATTATATAGTATATACTCGTATTGTATTATGGAGAACATAATCAGAGACCGACTCATATAAGAACAATTTATGCATAATTATAATTTATGCTTAAAAAAGGATAAGATAAAAAAACCCTTGATTTTAACTCTGTTTTCCAAAATTAGGCTCTTTAACAAACCCAATTCTCCTTGATTTGGCTAACCGTACATTGTTATTTGGCCTTTGTAGGTACGTTACCTAAAGATCATTGAGAAGAGTGGTTACCAGGCTCTTCCATGGGTCAGATATATAACAATGGCAGGCGAATATGAACTGAGGCTCATGTGAAATCTCATTCCTACACAAGTGTTTTGTATTTAAATCCCGAAGATTTTTGGGTGATAAACAAGTATATGTTCAGAGTCTAAAATTACTGTCGAACAAAAGTTCACTCTCAGGCACCAATTTTTGTATTTGTTTTTGCACAATTGCCTTTGCCTGTATTAGCAGAAAATTGTTTGTGGTTTTATTTACAAAATGTTTGACATGCACTTTTTGATATAACATGATTCTTTGTTTTTCCAATTAGGCGAATGAAATGTCTTGACTGCATAAAAGGTTTCTTGTACAAAAAGATGGCAAAATGAGCAGCTCGACACATAATAACACAAACTTCATTTTTGCCAAGCGAATATTCTTAATTTAATCTGTAAAAGATGTAACTATTGATGGCTAAATGAGTTAAAATTGCCCATCTCTTTGCATGAATCAGAATAAATACATGTGTGTTTTTACTCAATGTCATGTTTCTGTAAATTTTGCAAGATAAAAAAACCATAACTATCTATAAGCTTTGACACTGGAGCAGATATATCAGCAACAAGAAATAAGAGGAACAAAGATAGTATAAAGAATATCAAAGCAGTTATCGGGTATACAAACTTCAAACCCAAAATTCTAAGTTTTCGATAGCCCAAGTATTCTCAAAATTCAACATTAGAAGAACAATTTACATCCAAGTATGTAAACTTCTCTCATAAAGCTTCTCGTTGGGAACAGAAAATGTATCTACACTTTACCTTTTGTATATTCGAACCGAAACACGATGGCGTGCATATATGGCTTTGTGTTCATGACCTAGCTCATGCTGTTCTTTGTACTCCAACTATTTGGTAGTAAACTCGCACGTGGATGTCATTAAGTACACTGGTTACTTCTGCTATCTAGGTTGTTCATGCTCTTTCTTCTTGATGTTTGTCTTCGGTTGAGCTTTTATTTTCCGTGGTTAAACTGGTGGCTTTTTCCTGTTAAGTAAAAGTAAAAAGATCACCAAAAATGCTAAAACGCCACTTTTGGGCGAAAACATGTCTTCATAACCAATCAACAGGTACTAGAATTAAATTTTCTAACCGTCTTAACGTGGGAATCATCATCCCAAATGGGAAATGTAATACATTTACAAGGTATTGCATTTTTTTCGCAAGGGACTATGTGGCAATTTAGAACCATTTATTTATAAACATTGCTCTTCTGCATGACAATTTATAAGTAACGAAAACCTTTGGGTACGGGTATGACTGTATCAACCTCCCCTGTACATCGTACACCAGTGGGATTCGGTATTGTTGTATTTATCAATATATGTATAAAGATGGGTCGTCATATGGGTCTAAAGTTGCACAAAGCCTATTTTAATGCATAAAAACCTCTTAAAAGTATCTTCCTAAAGAAATAGATTGTTAATATTATAGTATAATTTCTGAAGATCAGATTTGACGAAAATTTACTCATTTTGACCCATTACCCAATGTCCCAACCCACCTATTTTGTCACCTTTGGAGCAAGGTGAATTTAAGAAATTGGTTCAAAGTTCAAAAAACTACCTTTTCAAGATTTTCGTCAGGAAGCTGTTGATCTCTCCTGCCATTATACTGAACCGAATCTTCACCATCTTCTAATTCAGTAATCAAAGTTTTATCAACTTGATTTGAGCCTAAAGATGATGAATCACCATTAACAGACTTCACAGAATCAGCATGGAGTTCCTGGTCTACTTTCACGTCTCCCACATCTTCAGTTTTCAACAAAATCTCTTTAGCTTTTTCAGCCTTCAGTTTTTTCCTTTTAGCTTCTTCTTCTTTTAATTTCTTAAATCTGACAATACAAAATATTACACGAGTGGCATTTGAACACTATTATTATAAACGGCAATATGGGAAGGCGGTGGGTAAACAAACTGGCTTTAGTCAAAAAAGGTCATTTTAGCATGACCCACCAATGTTTTTTTTCTTTGAATTTCAAATATTTCATTAACTAACCTGAATCTTTAAATAAAACCATTTAAATGTTGTGTGCGCTAAAATATATTAGAAAATTTTAAATCTGTTTGATCCGTTAGGTCCATTTGACCTGGTTGATTGGGAAAAGATATGCTACTGACCTTTCACCAGGGCGATACCCTTGAGCATCAGGCTTCTCTATTTTGGGTAGTTCTTTAACTGATGTAGTAGGAAACACAGGTTCCTGAACTTTGGGCAGTTCTTCCTTAAGAACTTCATAGTTAATTTTTTTTGCCAGATTATTCGCACCACCCATCTTTTGAAGCCATATTTGTTGTGCTGAACTTAATATATTATTTGTAAGCCTGCAAGAAATGTAAAATGAATTTTAAATTTATATAATTATAACTACAATTATCAAGCATGTTGACCTCAAATAAACTACATTTCAGTTTCGATAACACATGCATATTTTGTTTTCTTTTTAAGATTGGAAACTTTATAGGAAGGACCAAGAAAACAACTGGTCAAATAGCATGGAGAAAGGAAGTGACTAAAAACTTTGATAATTTAAGATCGACATATGAAGACAAAAGAGAAGAGAAGTAAATTCAGAAGGAGTAATATACATGGATTGATAGAAGATTCAAGTTTCATGAGATTGACTTACCAGTAAAGGCTTAGCCCAGAAGGCACTGAAAGTGCAAAATAACCAATCATCAATGGGAGTAACTTGGTTATGGTTTGGGAAGTCTTCATATTTGGATCGTTGCTCTGAAAATTTTGGGTAAGAGACATGTAAGTGAAAGGGTATCATATCATCCATATGCCATTTTGTAAATCAAACTAACATATAGAATTCCGTCATCTTTAGCTTTACTCGATCTTTAGCTTTACTCAAATACCGTATAAGTAAAATATACTAAACGGCTAACCTGTGGTTGCGATGATTGCATGATCTGCACGGATATGTACTGAGAAACCACAAGGAGCACAGGCAACACAAGATATGCAAATGTATCTGACCATCCAAGGGGAGGTTGACCATCCTGTAGAGGTTGTTACAGATATTAAAGGTCAAAAAAGATCAAAAAGGATTCAAACAAATAGTAATGCACTAATGCTTACTACGAAAGGGAAGAGCCAAGATATGCCACTGCCACTTTGTCGAGCAGCAACTGTTGTAGGACCCGCAAGGGATGGTATCCAGAAGAAACCTTCGGCCAGAAGTCCCTACAGATATCATTAAGAAGATCATTAATATGATATTAATAATACACATAAAGCAAATAACTCCTTTACAATGTTACCTCGCCTGCAACATTTGAAAGCGCTCTATAAAGACCAATCCAGACAGGTATTGTGGCTAGGGTCGGCAGGCATCCTGTGAAAAGCATCCAATAATCACAATCTTGAATGTTTTGCTAATGTGCCTAATGGTGCAAAGTCAATATATGACTATAGCTTGAAGTAGATAATAAAGTAACTGGTACATAACATTAGTTTGTACCTGCCAAAGGATTTATTCCCGCTAGCTTGTACAATCTAGCAGTTTCAAGCTGAAGTCGCTCCTGCAAATCCATGAAATTGTATTAAGAAATTTATTTGGAGGTAAACCTACTCATTACAGAATTCAATATATAATGTGGAAACATTTGCTAATTTCTTGACAATAATTTCTTTGTGTAAGTAAAGAATTAGCCTTAAAGTCTAGGTCTCTAGCCGTTGTCGACATCACTTATACAAGTCATATTTTGAATTGTCACCTGATCACCAGCATACCGTTCCTGGATAGCCTTTATTTGAGGTTGCAAAGATCGCATTGCCATTGCAGATTCCACCTACATAGTAGTTTAAGATATTAATGTTGGCGTAGGGTTTTTATTCAACCAACCACTATTAGACAATTAGAAAGCAAATTTCTGAGAAACAAACCTGCTTCTTTGACAGAGGAAATGTTGCAGCCTTCACAAGTACCGTGAGGAGTATAATCGCAAAGCCGTATGAATATGGAACATGGAGTGTAGAGAGTCCATCCTTCAAAAACTGAAATAAAAATATAAAGATAAATATTACAAGTGGACCATGAGCAAAGATTTCTCTTAATTCCTAAATTACGAATACCATGCTCCAAGTTACTGAAATATTTTCCATGTAGCTTCTTGCAAGTTACAAGTAGTTCCTCTATTTCCAACAACTAAGTCATCATAAATAAACCAAGTAAAATAAACTCGTATCTTTCCCACTTTTGGCTGGTCAAGATTAGCATTCCACAAATCATGAGATGACAAAGTCGAATAACCAGTTTTAACAAAATGGACTGCATTATATATATAGTGTTTTAATGTTTGTATGTAGTTTTATCTTATGATAATCAACTACCCAGAAGCAAGTCTTTAAGAAAATCTGATAAGTTTGGTCATTTAACTAAGGCCACTTTTATTGCAGCTACTCAGAAACTATTATCCAACACTAATCATTCAACCCTAAACAAGCAAATAGTCATCATAACATTTTCACTATCTAAAACTGTGTTACATATACCATAAAGTAACATTTTTTTTAACTTACAATAACAAAAACAATGTAAAAGCTAGTAACTTTTTACTGACATTTACCCTAGAACTAATAGAAACATGGGCTAAAATGCAAACCTAAAGATACCATGACACTATAAGAGTGTAAGGTTATAGCTAGTAGCTTTTTACTGGCAAACTATAGAAAGAACATTTCTGTAATTTACAAATGTTAAAGCTGGTAAATTTTTACTGAGATAAACCACAAAACTAATAAAACATGGGCCTGAAAAGTTAAAGTAGTAACTTTTTACTTAAAAAACCGGGTAAACCGATGAGTTTTTCGCTATTCAGATTATCCAGGGAGGGCAAGTCTTTAACTCATATATAAGCAGCCTAACCAGGGTTTCGAACTCTTCCCTATAAACCATAAAACTACTAAAACATGGGCTTAAAATGTTAAAACCTAGTACCTTTTTACTAAATTAAACCATAAAACTAATAGAACATGGGCTTAAAAGGTTAAAGTTAGTAACGTTTTTTCCTGTAACCAACCATTAAGCATTAAAAATAGTTCAAACTACAAACCTTAAGAACAGTTTTCATACAACTACTAAAACGACAAGAAACATTCCATTTAGCATACAATAGCAAAAATGTCAAAGTTACTAACTTTTTTTACAGTAATCAACCAAAAAATCAACAAAACTGGGTAAATTTAGTAACTTTTTTACTGTAATTAACCATATAATCATTTTCTTTTAAATGGGTCAAAAAACACAAACCTTTAAAACAGTTTCCATATAATTAGTAATCCCAGACAACCAATCATTACTCTGTTTAGTTCCAGTACTATTAGCAACAATCCCATCACCATTATTAGCCACAACAGCATCAGCAATAGTATACATAAGCCCCTCAGCTCTATCAAACAAATCTTTCAAATTCTCCGGGTCAGGAAACTGGACCTGGCCCGGCCCAAATCTCACAACTAAAGGTTTATGGTAATGGTTTTTGGTGAAGGTGCTAAAGTGGGTTGTTTTGAGAAATGGGTTTTTGTTATGGGTGGGGTCCACTGCTGGGAAAGGTGAAAGAACTGTTTTTGACCCGAATGAAATTGAGTTCATTTTTTTGTTTATGGGCTTTGTGGATTGTTAATTGATGAGTTGAGAAGATAATGATGATGATGATGAAGGAATGAAATGGAAAATGAAGGGAGTTAAGTGGAAGGAAAGGAAACGTTGTTGTTCATGTGCAAGTCAAAACTAACATGTAGTGTGTTGTCCCTTAACGAAATCGTGTGCAAAAAATGAGGGTAAAAGTGCAAAAAAGCCATCGAGTTATAAAGGCGTGCAAAAAAGCCACTAACGTAACATAAAAGTGCAAAAAAGCCATCGAGAGCTAAATCTCGTTAGTTTCCTCGTTAAGTGCCAAGTCATTGAGGGTCGTATCGTCTTTTTACTGTTAATACTTATTAAATTTGCCGCCATAATCATCTCTGTGTTTGGGTATCGATTTGACACAACTTCAATGGCTAAATTTGCAAAGTAACTTAAAAGTTTTAACCCCATAAACCCTCTTACAACCAACACTTGCAAATCACGACTCGCGGTAACAGTAAAAAAACACGGTTTGCAGAAAATGGAATCATAACCAAACACCGCAACAATCACCACCACCATAACCACAACCACCACCACCAACACACACCAAGAAACATCAACGTTGACCACAACAACGACTTTTAATCAAACCCCACAACAACTTCCATGTCCACGTTGTCATTCTCTAGACACAAAATTATGTTACTACAACAACTAAACCACTTCACAGCCTCGTCACTTTTGCCGTAGCTGCCGTAGACACTGGATTCATGGTGGCGTTCTCCGGAACATCCCTGTTGGAGGTGGCACTCAAAAAATCAGTAAAAGAAAAAGAAAAAAAAAACCCCATGAACCCCACCACCACTTCGGGTTATTGTGATACCACTATTGCTCCGCCGGAGTACCAGAGCCTGCTGCCACCTCCGCCAGTGGATGATGGCGGAAATGTGATGGTTCCGGATGAAGGCAATGTGTTTGTGTCGTCGCTGTTGAAGGATGTTTGTTTTGAGGATGGTGTTTGGCCATTTTGTGGCAGTTAGCTAGTTTCTTTGTTTAATGTTTGTCTTTTGTTTGTAGTGGCTCATGTACCCCATCTTTTTGGTGAATGGTTAAGTGTTTGGTTGTAAATTTAACTGATCTTGATCTTTTGGCTACTCGATATCTGTTGGCAGTAATTACCCAAAATGGCACAAATTGACTATCATATTTGACCTTTGCAAAATTACCCAAATTGACAATCAAGTTTGACTATTGCAAATGAATGTTCATGCACAAAATTACCCATTTTGACAATCTTTGTTTGACTTTTAACAAAGCAACATAACATAATTAACAAAGCAACATAACATAATTAATCAACAAAAAGATAACTTGATTAACAAAGCAAAAGATAACTTCATTAACAAATCAACATAACATAATTTTTCCTTGACCCAATCAAAAAGAACCAAATACATCATGGTTGCCATATCCCAATCACATACTCCTAAAGTCCTTTAACAAATGCGTGCTTATTAAAGACCTTCAGCTTCAGTTCAGCAATCTTCTTCTTCAATTCCAAAAGCTCGATAACGTCGAACTTTTGAAGCTTCTTAAAATACTCCAAACATTTGAACATCCGCACCGAGGGACACACAAGTTCCATTTCATGTATGTACTTGTTCCTTTGATTAACACTATCAAGCAACTCTTCATATGCCTTTGTCAAATCTTTCGCATACTTCATATCCCGCTGTGTCTCCCTATCAAAATAAACAGTCATTCCGAATGGTAACTCAGTTGATTTAGCAGCCGCCGCTAGTTCCTCAAGAAGCACAAAACGAGACATTCTTATACCTTTTGCTACAACTTCTGTTTGTGTGTTTTTGTTAATGGATGAATGAGGAAGTTACTTGGGTTATATCATATAAATAAGTTGGGTAATTACATATGAAAATGTATTTTAGGCGTGTTTGGGTAATAAATGCTAAACGGTTGGGTTACCAACATACATATCCCAAAATTGCCTAGTTTTTTTGGCTTCCATTAGATTAGATCAAAGGTTATGCAACCATTGACCCTAGTAAATTATTACATAATCGGTAGATAAACTTTAGAACAAGTACATACTGTTATAATCTTCCACTACAACACCATAACAGAAGTATAACAGATTATTGACCTAAACATAAAAGGATAAGCATTTTTTAGCATCATCCTTGGGTGTCTTGTCAGCCATGAGTCTTCTCCTTTTGATTGACCTTCTTTGTTCTTCAAACTTTTCCTCTACAAGCACTCCATCTTGCCCAATTCTATTTTTTTCAAGCACTTCATCTGCTATCACACCCCATCTGGCTTATCCCCTTGTTTAGCAACCACTTTAACCTTAATCACATCTCCATCAACAACTGACATACATCCCTCATCTCCAACTACTACAGCATACTGATTATCTAGTATCATAGCCCCATCACAAACTCTTTGTTCACCATCTCTAACTACTTCAGCACAATGATCATCTGGAATCACAGCCCCATCACAAACTCTGTGTTCACCATCAGAAACTACTTGTTCACCATCAAACTCAGCAACTTCCAAGATTGCAAACGTTTCTTCACCAACTACCACAAGTGGAAGCAAACTGAAACTAATTGGTTGAGCAAAAATAACATACATCTGTGTTCCTTCATCAGTTGCAACTACATCATTAAGTTCATCTAATGCATGATCAATTTCAGCAAACATGTCACTAATCTCTTGAGGCTCTTCAGGTTCAGGAGGTTCTTGAGGCTCCTCAGGCTCTTCAGGTTCAGGAACATCAACTAAATAATATGGATCATCAGTCCATTCAGCATCTATTCCTTGATCCACCTCTTCATCACAAATCCAAGTGTGAAGATCTCCTTCCGCTCCACTAATAGTAACACCATCACTTGTGTCATCATAATACACATCATCAAAATCGAGCATATCTGTAGACTCTTGGGAATCCTCACTTGAATCCTCCACCTAAATTCTTAGTCAATCTCTTCCAATAACCTCCTGAATTGAAACTCATCACTCAGTCTCTTTGAATGATTTGCAATCATTTTTTCAGCACAAAATGTTAGTGGGAAGCCATTGTCAGAATCAGTATCATAAAGAGGTCCAGCCTTCGCAGGTTAGCTTGTCTTATGCCACTCTAACAATAGTAGTTTCCAGTCTCACCATCAACATCCTTTCCAACAGCATCATTCACATCATAATCCACAATTTCTTCTATCACCACACCCTTGCCCTTAGTCATCATTTGCTCCATCATCTCACACTCAACCAATGAAACAACGGTTTCATTATACAACTCCAATTGTGTAAAAAAAGGAACATACTCCACAAGTCTCCTCACATCTTCGTCAGACTTTAGTGGTACCAAACCATCATCCAGTGACTCCCCAGGTATCCTAAAGTGAGTAAACATAAAGTTACTATCCGAGTAACCTAAATCCTCTAACATTTCGCCCAATAAGTCTATGGAGAAAACATCAGAGTGAATTCCGTCAAACCAATCTTTATCTCCAAAGAGATACCTTCTTCCTGGTTTTGAGGTAAATTCACCATTGTGATGGATTTGCAGAGAAAACACCTTTTCATTCAAATCTGTGCAACACATAAAACATCAATAACTTCCAATAACAATTAACAAATTTAAATGGAAAACACGAAAATGGAACAGAGTTTGCTTACCATAAAGGATTCCTAAATCAGGGATCGGGGTACTGCGTGCGCGATTTTGCCAAAGCTTAACCATTCTCAAGATCTTTACTAGTTTACTTGTAAAATTAATGTTCATGGAAGAAATTGAGACACATATATAAACTATTGCTTTAAAGGACTAAATTTGAAAAACAAACACTGGCAATTGAGGTGAATGGCGGGAAAAGGAGTAAAAAGACGATACTACCCTCAATGACTTGGCACTTAACGAGGAAACTAACGGGATTTGGCTCTCGGTGGCTTTTTTGCACTTTTACGTAAAGTTAGTGGCTTTTTTGCATGCCTTTATGACTCGATGTCTTTTTTGCACTTTTGCGATACTTTAGTGACCATTTTTGCAGTTTACCCAAATAAAAAAGAAAAGAAGAAGTTGTGTTCTTGAATAGCACTTATGAGGGGAAAAAAATGAATGAAAGTTAGTGTATTTGTATTGATTATTAAAGTAAAGTGTTTCTCCCAAAATTGGGAGGAAAATGTTTACTTTACATTTTTTTTTTAATAACAAAACTAAAGAACACAGTGGAAAACAAGCAAAGTAAAAGAAAAGAAACTGAAGTGAAACTTGACGTAACGGACTGATAAAAGAATGTAATTGACGGTGTAACGATATGGACATAATAATTGAATGAGTCATTATTGTTTTATTGATCTATTTGGTTGCTATGTTGAAATGTAATACAGAATACATCATTTACATATGTTGTTTCGTACGATGCAATGGATGTCGGCAAAGAATGAAATATGGCAAAACATGATTCCATGTCGTAATGGAATCAATGAATAAACTTTTTCATTATAAAACTCAACAAACGTAGTATTTGGTATGTTGTAATCAAAGTAGAATGGAAAGAATTATTACGATGGGATGAAAAAGTCTTGTTTGTTTTACAATAATACAATGTAATGATTCATTACAAGCAATGACCCATTACAACAAAAATAATCATTTTCATTCTTTTAAGAGTCCTTTTTTTTTTTTTTTTTTTTTTTTTTTTTTTTTTTTTTCAATTACGTCTTGTAATGAATTCAAAATTACGTAAAAGTTCATCATTAACAAACCACATTAAATAAGCTTCCTACCATGAATTGACATGATTAATAACGGTAATGAATAATTACATTACATCATTAATTTTATTACATCGTTCATTCCATTCATTTGACATTCCATTCCATCCTACCAAACGAACCCTATATTTTTTTCATTTCATCGTAATGATTTATTCAATTCCAACTTCAATTCATGAATACCAAACACCAAACGCTATGTTTGTGTTCTCAAGTATCATTTAAAAAAAATGAAAAAGAAAAAGAAATGACTAAAAAAAGATAGTATTTGATTTGACTGAATTTGAAATAAAATGTTTCATTTTTAAATTAGGATTTTTTTTTTTTTTTTTTTTAACATTTTCTTACTTAAAAATTTTAAGAACTGGGCATAACTAAGAGAGCGTTTATTTGAGGTTGTTTTAACATATGGGTTTATTTAAACTTATTATATTACAAGTGAAATCATACAAGCTTGTTAGCACACAAAAAAGCTTAAATAAACACCACGTTAGATAACTTCTGAAAAAGGATTTTTTTATTTTATTTTATTTTATTTTTATTTATTATTATTATTTTTCTCCTTATGAAAACGCTTGTGTTACATATGTGCACGAAGGTTGTCTAAAGTTTTGTTGTCTTATTGTTTGTAGCATATGGGATTCAGATTTCAGTTCCATATTTTTAAGCCTCCACCATTATCTATACCGTTAAGATTGAAAGGTTGATGTTTATGTTGTTTGATTATTTACGAGCTTTGGGTTGGCAATGTTGCTTAACAATACCTCAAACTAAATTGTAATTAGCCAATAGATTGAATACAACACATTTCATGCCTAACCATGCATAACTACATATTTTTAGTGGCAATGTGATGCCTAACCATGCCTTGAGTATTTAAAGGATTTTTTTTTTTTTTTTTGGAAAATGTCCCCAACGGTCGAAAAAATTGAATGCTTCAAATGATACCGAATCGGTGAGGATTCCCGATTCGGTTGCCGATTTTATCATGCCGATGAAGTGGCAATGTGATGCCGAGCTTTGCCGATCGATGCCAACCTTATACCGATCACGTTGCCACCCCTACAACTTTAGCATACCGCTTGTTTTTTACAATCCCAACAAAATATCAACTAGAAAGGTGAGACAAATTAGAAGGAGCATTCAACTAAAAATAAAATTGTGCACATGTAATCAAATTCAAAATTGATTTTTCGATATCAAAATCCAAAAAAGATCTGTAAAAGAGTTGGAGTGGAAAGTCAAAAGATGACTAAAATGCAACAGAAGCAAGCATTAAGTGACAATGAAAAGTTAAGTTAGTGTTTACAATAAACTCAATTAGCGAAACAAATCATTTAGATCGGTCGAGTTTCTAGGGAAGTTAGACTAACATGTTTGAACTTTTTTTTTTTTTTTTTGGAAGGCAACTTTTTAATTTTTTGGTTTAGAGTCGCACCCGCCACAATGGTAGACCATCATCCACCACATACCCAGATTATGTTGTCTGAACCTGGTCCATGCTGGCGCAGTGGGGATTAAACGGCTTCCGCCCGGAAACCGTACCTCCTCCACACAAGTTGTTTGAACATAACTAATAATTTTCGATTTTGATAATATCTATAAATCACACTTGTAGCCTCTACACAGGGACAGAGCTAAGGGTTCTCGCGGATGCCCGGACATCCTATTGATTTTTTCAATGTAGTGTTAATTTTTGAGAAAAAATATGATTTTTCCTAAAATTATCTTAAATACATCCGGTCCATCGAGATATGTTTCTAGTATTAGTGTTCAATTTTTATTTATTTATTTATTTATTTATTTGTACATCCGGTCATATTTAGTCCAAGTTCCGTTCATGCCTCTACAGGTTGCATACTCTCACAGTCTCACAGCTAGGCATGCATATTCTATAGGTTACATGATATTAAGTTTGGTAGTATGAATCTATCTTCCTTGTATCGAAAACGGCAAAACTATCATTTATAGGGAGGGGTTATTCTCACGGGCCATATTTTTATTAACCCAACCCTCTCTAGTTACTAGCTCACTTTTTTTTTTTTCCCTTGTTTTGTCATTTTTTTTTTTTCTTTTTCTTTCTAATGCTTGGTATAGTATATATTTGGTATAGTATATATTTTTTGTAATGTTTTTTTTTTGTTTATTTGTTACGTTTATATAATTAACATCCAATGCGTTTTTATTTAATTAATAACAACAACAAATAGCACGTTAAACGTTATCACATTAAACGACTATGACAACAAATGTTATTATTCAATTAAACAACAACGTTAACACATTATTTAAAAAACAACAACATCTACGACATATGAAGATTATTCAAATCATTTAAAAGATCATGGAGTCGGGCACTTGACTGACAAGCGTGATCCTCAGGATTTCTTGCCATTTCTAACTCCATCTCCAGCGCCTTTATTCTTGCCTTCAACAACTTGTTCTCATTTTTTGTAGCAACGCAGTTTAAGCAATGCGTTGAAGAAGATGGTTGATTAAAGTGCTCTGCTTCAAATTCATCTTTTCACGCGAAGTATCGACACCCATAGTCTTTTGTACCTGGCTGTTACATGTTAAGAAAATAATAAGAAATGTATTTTTAACAAACAAATTATTTACATAACTAAGCAAACGTATGATTATTTACCACTGAAAGAGGACATTCATAAAACAGTCGCCCACGACTACCATCTTGCCAGGATTTCCATTCTACAATAAATCCTCTATTACATCGGCACCAGAAAGGATTTCTTTGGCTCATCTGACCAAAGGATTTGCATAATAATTTACATCAGCAATCAATAATGTTATTACTAATTTAAACAAAGTAATAATAACTGGTGCAGAACTAACACTCTACAAAAAAGCAGACTTTTAAGTTTCAAACAATTAACATTTAAACGATGTTGAATAATCATTTACAACATATGATTCACTATGTTTTGTCGGTATCTCTATTATTTACAACATAAATCAGTAATAATTTACAATGGTTTTGTCGGTGTCTCTATTATTTACAAATACAAATAACTTTTACATATGATTCACTATGTTTTGTCGGTATCTCTATTATTTACAACATAAATCAGTAATCATTTACAATGGTTTTGTCGGTGTCTCTATTATTTACAACATAAATCAATGAACCATTAGTCGATGTTGATACAAAGTTTCCCATTCGGCTGCAACTGGCTCTCTAAAATGCCTCCATTGTGGGTGGATATAGGGTAGTCGAAAATCTCTGTCGAGCGTCAGTACAATGTAGTGAGCACCCACACGGGCAATCACAAGGGGGTCGGTTCCTTGTGATGAGTTTGGCCTGGTAAAAAGCGGAAAACATGTGTTCCAACCTTGATCGGATATAAATACAACAGGTCGGTGAATGCTTGAAGCGATAACCAGCCCCGTGAGTGGCATCACCATCCAGCGATCGTTAGGTGCAGGTCCATTGAACCAGTCTATTGTATACCAAAGTCGGTCAAAGTCTTGTTGCTGCCACATATCTATGTAAGTTTGCCTATGATAATCTAACTCTTGCAATAACATACGTCTGACTTCGTCCCACCTATTTTCGTTTTGAACAAGACTGTGGGCAACGCACCGAAACCCACAATTTCCATCACCCTCAACATTATGTATGCTTATTACGAGTGGACGGAAAATATGTGGAATATGCTTAATAAACGCATTGCTCACACTATCTCCAACATAAAATCTGTGGCGTAGACTATCACCCGTGTAAGAGCTATGTCTTGCAGGTTCTTTCCGCATGTTCGGCACTTTTGTAGATCTTGAATTTGTACTTCTTCGGTGATCTACGATTGGTACTTCATCAAAGTCAGGGACTTCATTCAAGTCAGGGACTTCATTCAAGTCCGGGTCTTGTGTAGCCTTGCCCTTTTTGTCCTTTGCGCTCGGACGTCAACGAGTATTTTTTTGAATAGCTGGTTCACGGGTGTCAACAATTTCAGGTTGGAATATCTCTCTCAACTTCGTTAACATATTTTTCTTGACAAACGACGTTGATTTGCTAAAAATATTCTTGAATTGTTGCACGCCATCGTTAAACGAAGTATCATCATCATCATCATCATCATCATCATCATCATCATCATCAACAGCTTCACTGGAAGAGCCATCTTCAGGCGGAGGCCTATTGATAACAGGCCACGGAACAGATAGGGTTCTCCAAAAAATAGGAATTTCATCCAGTGGAATGGGGCGTCCTGAATTCAGTAAAAGCGACTTATGTAAATTACTGATAATAGTGGGGGAAACAACTTGATAGTTATAAATTTAATATACTTACCATGATATACATAGTATTGCATGATGTGAAAGCATGGTAGTCCATGAATTGACAGCAACTTATGTCTACATTTGTCTGGTGTGATCGACAGTTGGAGTTCTCTGAACATGAGAGTGAAAGCATGTTTGGAAACTTTATACCACAATTCTTCAAATAGATCAACATTACAATGATTTAGTTTCTCGTTCATGCTTCTATTAAAACTCTCTTTTATCCCAGTTTCTTGCGAAATGAGAATCTTATCGATTGACCATAACAACCTGTCTAATTTGGATTGTGTGCCGTCCAAATATAATTTCAACAACGCGTGGTGAGCCTCAACTCTGCACGTTGTTGTCTGGCCGTAAGAGCGATATTGGTCGGTAATATACGAGACAAACTTGGGTGCGTATTGTCGCAACCACGTGTTATACAGATACTCAGCGATATCTGCAAAAAAACAATGAATTAATAAAAGGTCATTCGGGTGCTTTTTTATTAAAATAATTAAAAACGATTAATTAATAATTAAGTACCCGGATGGTTGACCAATTGCTGTTGTAGGCGTTGATAATGTTGCCTGAACGATTCAAATGTCGGAGCTTTAACCATCCAATCCCATCGGTGTTTAACGGACTCATACTCTTTTTGGTCACTGAATTTATTTTTGCAAAACTTAAGTAGATTTTGCTGTATATGCCATCGACAGAGTAAATGGTGAGCGTCAGGAAATTCTGCTTCGCATGCGCCAACCAACGCTAAATCTCTGTCAGTGACGATAACACGTGGGTAATATCGTTCGTCTATGATATCCTTCACACGTTGCAATACCCATTGAAATTTATGCCCTTGTTCATTGTTTAAAAAGCTATATGCCATTGAAAATGTTTTATTTGTTGAAGTTACTCCAACAATTTCCAACAACGGCAATTTAAACATAGTGGTATTGTATGTGGAGTCCATCAACATGATTTCAGGGAATGCACACCATATAGCATACGACGTGGGGTGCACAAAAAATAGCTCCTCAAGCTCGTTTGTATGCTCATTTACCCTCGGGTACCATGTATACCCTGATTCCATCAAATGCTCGTAAAGGACTTGAATTGGAGTTCTACCACCTTCTCTGGCAATCCGGATCTTATTTCGTGCGTTATATATAGTTCTAATGCTAGACACGTTATCCGGATTACGACCCTGTATTGTCGAAAGTATAATACGTGGTTTCACGGTATAATCTGTCAATTCTTTGACCAAACCGAACTCATCATCCTTTAATCGCATTGCATATGGCAAACCATGCAACGACTCTAGCAAATCATGATTATGCGTATCATCCTTCACCCTCAGAGTCCAAATTTTTTTTGTATATTGATATTTCGCCGCCAATTTGAATGGACAATTTGTTTTAAAGGTACTGGTTTTCCGTTTTCCGGTACCTTCAGGTTTATACTTCCCACCCTTTGAACACCTATAATTGATTTCGTACAAATAACCATTGTCTGCTTTGGTTCTGTCTTTAACAATGACAAAACCGAGCCCCCGAGCTATATTTTGCACCCATTCCGTTACTTGCTCGTCAGAACCGAACTCCTGAAAGTATATTGTTGAAAGTATACAACTTTATTTTTAAAAATGATACTTTTTTTTTTACAAATGATACTTTTTTTTTTTTTTTTTTTTTTTTTTTTTTTTTTTTTTTTTTTTTTTTTTTTACAAATGATACTTTTATAAATAATAATAATAAAAAAGGTAATAATACTCTTCAAAACCGCTCCACCCACCCACGGTTTTATCAAACCCACCCACCCACGGTTTTATCCCACCCAGATAACACTCTCTCTATTCTCTCTCTCTCTCACTCAATCACTCTCTCTCTCTCTCTATCACTAATAACTCACCGTCTCTTTTTAGATCTAAAAACTGAGATCTAAAAAGTTGTTAACGTGATGTTGTAAGTGTTAGTGGTGGTTTTATGGTGATGTTTATGGGATAAAACTGTGGGTGGAACGCGGTTTTGAAGAGTATTATTACTTTTTTTTGCTGTTAGATCTGTTTAGATCTAAAAAAACGTGGTGATTGTTGGTTTAGGGAGGGTTGGGTTAATAAAAATAGGGCCCGTGAGAATAACCCCTCCCGTTGGTTTATTGTGACGTTTTAGTGGTGGTTTGAAGGTGGTTTCTTGTGATGTTTTAGTGTTGGATCGTTGGTGATGGATCATATTTTTGGATCTAATGGTGGGTAAGTGTTGGATCTAAAAACTTCTTAAGATATACATGGTTCTGATGGTGGGTAAGTGTTGGATCTAAAAACTTCTTAAGATATATATATATATATATATATATATATATATATATATATATATATATATATATATATATATATATATATATATATATATATATATATTAGATCTAAAGTGAATATTTGCTCGTTGTTGATGATGGCTCGTATTTTTTTTGATGGCTCGTATTTTTTTTAGATCTAAAGTAAGAACTTGTTATATACGATGGCTCGTATTTTTTTGGATCTATAAACTTGTTAAAAACTTGGCTTGTTGGTGATGTGAATATTGGCTTGTTACTGCTTAGTTGCTGGTTTTATGTGAATATTGGCTTGTTAAAAACTTGGCTTGTTGGTGATGTGAATATTGTCTTGTTACTGCTTTTATGTGAATATTGGCTTGTTAAAAACTTGGCTTGTTGGTGGGGTTATTCTCACGGCCCTATTTCTATTAGTCCAGCCCTCTCTACTTAACTAGCTCACGGTGCCTAAATGGTTATATAGAAACTTTTGGCTAAAACATGGTCATGGACTGATGTCTTTGCATAATATGGTGCCTACTTGGTTAGCCATTTTAGAAACTGGGAGGGGTTATACACATGGTGCCTACTTGGAAAAATTATTGGGCAACATTAACCGAGATACGGCGATGATGATTTAAAAAAAATGATTTTGGCATGGCATTTCCGAATGGACGGCAAAAAAATTCTTAATTTTGCTACCTTTGATGTTGCAGCCATATATGATAAATCTTGCTTATGTGAAACTATTATAATCTGAGCCTACTCTTATCTCGATGCCTTTTTAATGTGTAAAATGGAGATTACCTCTCGTGTGTAAAATTGTGATTGGGACATTTCTGCAGTTTTGTGGTTTGTTGCTTGCGGCTTGTGGTCTGCTTCTTTATGTTAACCGGACGGGGTCTAAGAGGGTAGTATGACAAAGCTGTAGTTGTTTTGCTTTGTTTCACTTGGCTTCTTTATGATGCTGCTTTGTTTCACTTGGCTTCTTTGTGATGCTGCTTTGTTGTGAAATATGCTGCTTTGTTGTTTTGCTTTGTTTCACTTGGCTGCTTCGTTGTGAAATCTGCTGCTTTGTTGTTTTGCTTTATTTGTGATTGAAAGTTAATGGAGCAAAGCTGCAGTTTATAATGGGGACCTTGAGTATAACCCCTCCCTTATAATGGAGCTAAGCTGCCTTTGAGTATGTAGAACCCTGTAAAAATTTCTTGTAATTAAATCGTTAATAAATATATAATCCTTCGTTATCGTTTCTAATTCCCATTTTCTCGGAAAAATTTAAAATTTTTCTTATTATATTATTTTGGCGATTTTCACAAAATAATATAATTCACGAAATGACGGAATTAATCCTCGACACGTTACACGAAACCTAAACTTTTCATTTAATCCTAAACCTAAATCCTAATCTTCATTATATTTATTAAATATAATTAAAATCCACTAATTACCTAATTAATCAAACCGGACCCTTAATTATCTTCGGCCCAATCCATCTTTACTATTCATAAGCCCACGCCAACAAGCCCAAAATCCAATTTATTTAATTTTCATCCGATCGACATGTTCCAAACCACCTCCAAATCGCACCGTTTATTCGTAAATTTAGCACACGACCTATATATTTTATTTTCTCATCTCGTTAACCTACTAGCCAACACTTAGTGGTTCAAGTCTCGCGTTCCTACGATGAGTTTTGATACGTTTTTAAGAGGCATAGTAATCGACCTTAGCAAACCCAACTCGATTTACAATATATTCAAAACTTAACTGTTTTGAATCTAGTTTGTTTTTAATCGTTCCTAATATTATTCCTAAGATGATTTCATGCTCAAATGTTAAGGATGATCAAGTATGCTCGAGTAGTATACGATTTAGTAAATCGTATATATGGAAAATACCTTGGTCGACATATAGCATGAATCACCCAACACTTTCCTTCTTTTGTGCTCTCACAAGCTATCCTAAAACAATATAAAACTTCACCTAAGGAGTCTAGTACTGACATGCAATAGTGTGGGAAGAGTTTACATTGAACTTTCTTACTAAAACGTTATATATTTGTAATATATATACGCACGTTGCATGCATCTTACTCTTATTCATTCTCTCAATCTTTCACTGCAATAATTGGACTTTCAAATCCTTCTCATAAGACTTACAAGTCGAGTGGTAATATATTGGAAGCAAAGAAAAGATATCGGGTTCAAAATAATATATAACGTTTGGGTTATATAGCTTGGACGTGATTTCTTGTGTTCTTTTATACCTATCTCGACTCTATATCACCTTTAAGGTGTTTGTAAGTTTCTTACACTCAATTCTAATCCATTTCATACGTATTTATATGTTCATGCACTTTGTGATTTTTGTTTCAATCGTCTACACTTTGCACGTTTGATTCACGTATATATTTGTTAATAGTACACGAGACGTGATTAGCCTCTATCTTGGAAGGCCTAGGAATCACGTAGCACACACCATTCACTTTAGTTGTAACGATATAATCATTTCATGCATCTATTTTAACTTGCATCCATCGATTTAAAATTTGTAAAACACTTAGTAAAATTCACAAGTTTTCAACACATATATATCGACTCAACCATGTCACAAAACGAGTCTATAACTTAAAATTTCGTTTAACAATAGTACCATATCTTTTCACGACGTCATAGACCACCTAGCAAACTAATAATTTCATATAAACAACTTGTAAAAATAATCACGTTTTGACATCTTAAACGATCCATTTTGAATGTACCTAAACCGGATTTCAAAACTAAAAATATTTATAAAAACTTTATTATTGTCGAGTGGGCTTAACTAAAGCCCACTAAGCTTTTGAAATCCGTAAGCCCACTGGGCCTATAAGAAACGTTTTTAGAATCATAAAAATGGTCCAAAGCCAAGCCCAAAACCTTTTCCATGCCCTCGCCTCCAAAAATCTTAACGGGCTTTAAGTTTATTCGATCCAGGCCCATAAGCTATAAAAATAAGCTTTTAAATGAATAAGCAGTTAAAATAAGCTTTATACTTAATAAATAAGCTACGGAAATTTTTAGAAAAGTTCTATAATCATTTTTGTAAAATTGGACTAAAAATGTAACGTGACGACACCTAGAAGGACTAAATGTGTAAATATTGAAAATCAAGGACTAAACCTGTAAATACAGAAATCTAAGGTTAAAAGGTGATAAAAATTAATATTAGAAGGTTTGTATTGATTATTGGACAAAGTAGAGGATTATAGTTGAAAAATATATATAAAGGACTAACGGTGTAACGCAAGTATCGTTAGTGTAAAAATGGTAAAAAATTGGAAAAGGAGACAAAGACTAAAAATAATTTATTTATCATTCTTATTTATTTTATATTTTTCATAAATTTATTTCATATCATGTTTAAATTTTATTTATATTTATATATATATTATTAACTTAACGTTAATAATATATAACGATATTTTAAAAGGTTAAGATTTTATTTACGATCAAAAAGGAAAAACTTTGATGGATAATTTTAAAAATCATATTTTGTCATATCATGCATATCGCAATATTTTCACTGCACATCACTTAATCGTCATAACGAATATCTAATATTCGTCATTTTCTTTATAATTACCGAAGAGTTTTTGGTCAAGTTCTTAGATAAATTTATTTATCAGGTTGTGTTTCGAAGCCGTTTTCATAAAATTCATCCGACTTTATTTTCTTCGTTTTCAGTATCAATCAAGGTGAGTCATAGCCTCACATTTAATTATTTTCAAAAACTCCGTGAGGGGGATACATGTTATAAATAGATCACAAGTATTTTTCTGTATGCTTTCCTGACTGATATATGCCTAAGTTAGCTATTGCCAAAAGACCCTTATTCATGAACCATTAATCACTGTGGTGAACGCGAATATAATGAATAGATCTATTTAAGGTTTGACAGCCTGTCCCACTAATGCTTGACGGAATGCCATTATGCATGTGGTTAGCCGCATTAGTCGTGATAATTATATTTGAGTAAAAATAGGAATTGGCAAATCACCTATTACACGAGGGCAAATTTATCATTGATTTGATAAACACCCGCCGTTTACAGTATTTGTTAACGTTTGCGTGTCATGAAACTTAGTGCAATATATGAACTGCAATATCAATGTTTTTAAACTGATTGTATTTTCCAATACAATCTTGCTTGTGTATCAAAATGATTATTAAATTCAAACTCTATGATTTCACTCAACAATTTTGTTGACTTTTAAGCATGTATCTCAGGTATTTAACAGGGGAAGCAAGCATGGAACGGGCGGCAAAAATCTTCAAATTATGTTTACGTTATTTCAAATATGATGTAAAATAAATGATGTTTGATTTAGTTCAAAACATCAAGTTTTTATAATACTCTGATAAGGACCTAATGTATTTCAAATATTTATAAATGAAATAACATTTTTAAAATGTCTCTTCGAGTCGTTTTTTATCATTATGACTTCGATCCTCACCGTAACACCCTAATTTCTATTCCGCTGCCGCATTTCAAATTAGGGGGTGTTACAGAGTATAACACCTTCCTTATACTGTTGAGCTTGTGACCTTGTAAGAATCTTACTTTTGAGCTTTGTGTCCAATCTTGTGATACTGCTTTGTTGTGAAATCTTCTTACTGTGGCACTTTTGAGCTTGTGACCTTGTTACCTTGTGTCGGATCTTATTTTGTGCAATCTTGAGAATCTTACTGTGGCACTTTTGAGCTTGTGACCTTGTTACCTTGTGTTGGATCTTATTTTGTGCAATCTTGAGAATCTTACTGTGAGCTTGTGACCTTGTTACCTTGAGAATCTTACTGTTGATGATTATGTGACCTTGTTACCTTTTGAGCTTTAGACTATAAGGCGATGATGATTACTTGTTAATCTGAGCCTTTGTGTGGAATCTGCACTTGGATTTGCTTGTGTTGCTTGTGTTTGCACTTGGACAAAAACATGCTTGTGTTTTGCATGTGCAATCAGCTTGTGTATCTGCAGTTGGACCCAAAAAATGCTTGTGTGCAAGCACTTGGACAAATGGTTTACTAATAGGCGATGACGAATGGTTTTATAAAAACCGAAAGGATGGCAAAGTGATATTTTTATCACTTTGCAACCTTCATATCTGAGCCTAACATAGTTTGTGAATTAATTATTTTGAGAATATAAGGTGATGGCGATTACGTGTTAATCTGAGCCAAGTTTAGTTACATGCTTGTGCAAAAGTTACCTGCTTGTGTTTTTGCACTTTGGACAAAAAAAATGCTTTTCATCTTGGACTTGGACTTCCACAAATACTGCTTGTGCACTTGGACAAAATAAAATGAGAAAAGTATTCTAAGTGTAAAGAAGGGAAAAAAAAGAAAAAAAAGAGAAAAAAACAGCAAAGTGGCAAAACAGCATACTGACACCCTAGAGAGGGTTTGTCAGTCCACCCTAGACCCCGCCCGGTTAACACTTCCCCATTTATATAAGATTTAGTCAACTCATGCTATTAAAATTAAAATTAAAAATATTGAGGTGTAGTATCAACTTTAGAAGAAATGTTAGGCCTACATAAAACAAAGATACTGTAACAACTTATAAAACGCCATGAGTGTCGGTCTCACATGAATAGAAAGCTCCACTTGATTCCTTAACATGCAAATCATTAGTAAATGTCCCATGTGTAACGATTCACACATTTTAGGCCCGAAACTCTGAAAGACTCCACTATTTTAGGAGTTAGAAGCATACAAAAAAACTTAGAATTTTATGTACATATTATAGTAGTATAAACAAGTGATGGTCTCATTTGCCACGACATGTCTCAAATTATTATATTCCCTCTTATAAAGCCATCCAATCAACACAATTTATTTCCTTTGTTGACTGTTTCTTGTTTAAAGATTTCCTTAGTTATCGAGATTTATAAATGTGTCGGAGGAACTTGGTTTGTAGAAAAATAATCAACGTGTCATTTTATTTTTATAAAGATACATGATATTAGAAGAAAATGACAAAGTTGTTACAAAATAATGAACAACAACAAGAGGAGTGAGAAATATTATTGAGTGGTAATTCAAGAGGTTACATTAAGGATGTATTTATAAGATACAAACCCTAAAAGATATGATGAATAAACATCACCTATAAGCTCATAAGCCTATATTTACAATACTCCTCCTTGGATATTCATCGTTCATTATACTTCATAGACTGCCTCATCAAAAACCTTATCAAGAAAAACCCAATGGGATACAAAAACTTGATGAAGGAAAAGAGTGCAGTACGTATAATGCTCCTCCTCCTCAATTTAATGTATATATTTCAAGCATCGCATGCTAATCTTCTAAACGAGTTTCTCGTATACTTTTGTTGGTAACAACTTTACAATGAAGTTCATCAAATTGATAATGTTACGAATAAGTCCTGCAAAAATGACAAATATATGTGTAGCTTCCAACCCAATATCAAATCAATTTGTTGTAAAGTATACAATGCATGTACAAATATTAAAAGAGAAAAATACACTCTTGTGATACATATTAATTACAAAATTGGCATCCAAACCTCAATTGTATTTATGTATGGTACTTGAGGACCAATTATTTCTTTAAGACATGTGCAAAAGCAATTTATATAATATGTGTCCAAAATCATTTTGATCCATATACGGATTCATTCAACTTTATCAAATAAAGTTATTGAGAACTTTATTAATCGTATCTAGAAGTTGAAGTTGTAAGCCATGCTTGAGACATTAGAGATCATTCATGGTATATGAGAGCTCTAATAAAACTCATTTAGAGCGAATTAAATACTTCAATATTGATTGTCTCGTAAAATATCAATAAGATATTTACATCCACCTCGAGACAATATGTCTTTTAATAATTAACTTTGTGTTTTTGTGAATTTATTTATTCACAATTCATGTCTTAAAAGACATAACTTTAGAGCTCTTATTTCGCATTCGCACAAAAATTGATGTATATCCAATAAATTTTACACATTCATGTGTATGGACTTCATGTCCCAATACATATCATATTTTTACGAGATTGCGTCTTTCCATATTGGTCAATCGTTTCCTTGAGCGCATTTTTGTTTTATGATCCTCATTATGCATAATAGCAAGCGCTATATTGTATGGAAACAAATTTATGGACGTCGTTTATGTTTCGATTTCATATAACTTTAGACATGATATAATTTATTGAGATCTCATTAACTATTTGAGGTTCGTTTAGAACCTTCATATCTAGTGTCTCTTTATGAGACTATCATGGGGTCTTTTATACCTCGAACAACCATCTTGTTTTCATGCTCCATATTTTTCATCGAGGATTTTATTTGGAATCAATTTTTCTACCATACTTGAGGCATGTCATAATAAAATAGTGTCCTTGAAAGACAACTTCTAATTAGAGCATGAGTAGCTGAAATTTTGTTTTTGGCCATTGTTTATTTGTGGCTATTAGATTATCCATTTAATAATCAATTAATTAAAAATTTTCTTTCGATGATTAACAGAATATGATAATTCATTCTGAATTTGCAGCCACTTCTCTCCTCCTAAAGGAATTAACCATCTTCTATATCCCATTTATGTGCATTTAGGTGGAGTAATTTGCACACAAAAAACAAAAAGAGGATATGTTTGGTTTATAACCAAAACCAATTATAAAAGGGAGGATTTATAATAACATATTGGCATGTTGCTAGTTTTGTTGTTGTGCATATTATAATATGGCCCCATATAACAACACAAGTTTTTTCTCTCAGTTTCATTTGATAATTTAGAAATAATTCATCGCATTTTCATGATGAAATACTTACTCTGGAATGTTAGGCTCGCATTGGGCTATTAATCATGCAAACATGAGGTTGCGATTTAATGACTATTTAGACAATGCATCGATTTTAAAACTCTAAATGGTTCATACAATGGATTTGTATTCTTACATATATCCATTTTTTTCTTTTCAGAAAATTGAGGAATTGAGTCCCCATTCTAGTTGATAGATTAATAATCAACTTTTTTGAGAGATAATAACATTAGATTGAAGAATTTTATTCTTCTATAGCTTTCGCATCATTAATGACTCAGGATGTTGTAACTGGTCATGCCAAAAAATATTATAATTATTATTGCTCATAAACTAAAGTTTATGGTAGTGATTAGCTTTTACTAATCTTTATATAATGCATGTCGAGGAAGATATAAAAGAACTTAACTTCGTTTCCCATGACAATGTTATATTTCTTTTGTGGAGCAAAATGCGCTAGCACAGATTTTTAAATCTATTAATATAGTGTGTAATATCTTTGACACACTTGTATTTCAAATACATCACATTGCATTTTTGCATAAATAGCATTTTTGTTTGCTCTTTTCTTATTGTATTTTCGCCACTACTAGTGGTTTGTCATTGTCATACTTCCTTAACCATAGAATTTACCATGATAAATGATCTTTAACCATTTATCGTTACATTATCACATTCACATGAGGGAATGAGGATCTCATATTGATCATTTTATCTCATTCACTTGAGGGAATGAACATCTTATGTTGATCGTTTTATCACATTCACTTGAAGGAATGGAGATCTTTATGTTGCAACTTGAGGTTGCCTAACAATTTCGTTTAACGCGACAATATGGAGCAAATTTAGTAAACGGGTTTATCGTGTTTGTTCAAACATGCCCATTTCTTTCATATCAAAGCATCGTTCTCGATATATACGTATATTCGAGGCATTAACCATCTCATCGCATTTTTTCTTTTCATCATTCAGATGTACTACTTGGTATTGCGAAATATGTGCTCGTATATACAAGAATCTCTTGCTTATGATGGTCAAATATTTTTTTTAGATTTTGACATACATCTAACGGATCTTTCACCGTAATATATTTTCTTTTTAATTCAGATCTAACACTGGAATTTTGAAAACGAACTCGCTTATATCTTTTTTTTAATGTAGCTTGAGGTGCATACAATCATAGCGAGATTTTTAGGAATATTACTTGCTTTTGTGTGGTAATGTATCCTTGAGATCTTACCATAATTTAACGAATCTTTCATCGTTAACTATTCCTTTTTAATGTACTCATGAAGAAGATGAGGTTCTCCTTGAATAAAAACTAAATTGACCGAACCAATTGCTCCCTGTATAGAATTGTGAGCCGTAATATATATCAAAGCAGTTTTCTAAACAAAGATTGTTAGTGTATACAATCAATCAATAACATGCCAAGGTACAAGGGCTATCAAAGACGATTGCATATGATGAGATGCAAAGCCACTTTGGAACAAGTAATTATGTAAAAATTTATTTACCTTACGTTCAAAACACTTTTTGTAAATCATTAATCAACATAAGAATTAACACAAATTAGTGTTCTAGATTTCGATTCTTAACCTTACATAACTTTGTAGTTATTTATAACAGATACCATACCATGTTCATAATAGATTCAACTGAATAGATTATTAGCTTTAAGTGATAAAATCTCACTATAACATAGTCGAGTAATATTTATTTATCAATGAATGGTGTAATATTTAATGAACATAGTAGGGTTTAAGAGTTACCTTTACGGATGGAATAGTCAATTCCGATGAAAACATATGGTAATACGATATTCATGAAAACATATTTAATAATTAATGTTCCTGTGGGCTCAAAAGCACATATACGAATATACGATACCACATGCAAACTACATAGAGGACTGAATCATGTTTTTGAATTTGGTCATATGTTTATGACTTTATGTAATACTCATATTTAGACAGATCCGTTAAATGTATGTTAAAATCTAAAAGAAAGATTTGACCATCATAAGCAAGAGATTCTTGCAAATGCGAGCATTTTTTTTATGAGATGGTTAATGTCTCGAATATACTCATATATCGAGAACGATGCTTTGATATAAAAGAAATTGGCATGTTTGAACAAACACGATAAACCTGTTTACTAAATTTGCTCCATATTGTCGTGTTAAAAGAAACTGATTGGCAACCTCAAGTTGCAACATAAAGATCTTCATTCCTTCAAGCGAATGTGATAAAATGATCAACATAAGATGTTCATTCCTTCAAGTGAATGAGATAAAATGATCAATATGAGATCCTCATTCCCTCATGTGAATGTGATAATGTAACAATAAATGGTTAAAGATCATTTATCATGGTAAATGGCTATGGTCGAGGTAGTATGACAATGACAAACCAATAGTAGTGGCGAAAATACAATAAGAAAAGAGCAAACAAAAATGTTATTTATGCAAAAATGCAATGTGATGTATATTAAATACACGTGTGTCAAAGATATTACACACTATATTCATAGATTTAAAATCTGTGCTAGCGCATTTTGCTCCACAAAAGAAATATAAAATTGTCATGAGAAACGAAGTTAAGTATTAAAGATACATTATATTCTTTTGTATCTTCCTCGACATGCATTATATAAAGATTAGTAAAAGCTAATCATAGCCATAACATAAGTTTATGAGCTATAATTATCTCTCAAAAGAAGTTAAGAAAGTTGATTATTAATCTATCAACTAGAATGGGGACTCAATTCCTTAATTTTCTGAAAAGAAAACAAATGGATATATGTAAGCATAAAAATCCATTGTATGAACCATTTAGAGTTTAAAATCGATGCATCGTCTAAATGGTCAATAAATTGCAACTTCAAGTTTGCATGATTAAGGGCTCAATGCGAGCCTAACATTCCAGAGCAAGTATTTCATCATGTAAATGCGATGAATTACTTATGAATTATCAAATGAAACCGAGAGAAAAACTTGTGTTGTTGTATGGGGCCATATTATAGTATGCACAACAACAAAATTAGCATCATGCCAATAAGTTATGATAAATCCTCCCTTCTATAATTGGTTTTGGTTATAAACCAAACATATCCCATTTTGTTTTTTGTGTGCAAATTACTCCACCTATATGCACATATATGAGATATAGAAGATAGATAATTCCTTCAAGAGGAGAGAAGTAGCTTCAAATTAGAATGAATTATCATTTCTATTGATTCTCGAAAGAAATTTTTATGAATTCATTATTCAATGAATAATCGAATAGCCATAAATAAACATTGGCCAAAAATAAAATTTCAGCTACTCATGCTCTAATTAGAAGTTGTCCTCAAGGACACTATTTTATTATGACATGCTTCAAGCATGGTAGACAAATCTATTCCAAATAAAATCCTCGATGAAAAATATGGAGCATGAAAACAAGATGTTTGTTCGAGGTATAAAAGACCCCATGATAGTCTCATAAAGAGATACTAGACATGAAGGTTTCAAAGAACCTCAAATAGTTAATGAGATCTAAATAAATTATGAGATTTTTTAGACACTTTTTTCACTTCTTGTGACATTTAAGAGAAAAGGAAATCGTAGAAGTTTGTAAGGTGCAACTAATGAAATATAAATATGTTATTAAAGTCTTGCATTTTTCTTGAGTTTTGTAAATAATAGTGTAAATAAAAGTAAAGAATTTGTAACTATGGAAAAAAAATAAAATTTTGCAAAAAGAACATCGGAAGAAAAATTGAAAATGACCAGTTTGGTAAAATCAAAACTTTATAACTAGTTTATTAGGAAACAGAAAAGAGAAACAATAAACCGTCTGAATGGTTTATTTTTAATTATTTCAAATTGACTTATAAAAGAGTAAGATTAAATAAAATAAAATGGTGTTAGTTAAGGTTGTTGACATTTATTCTTTGATGAACATTTTTCAAACTATTGTTTGTGTTCATGAACACTAACAACAGAAATATGCTTATCATATACCGTTCGATAGACGGGCTAGTTTGTTTGTTTGTTTGTTTGTTTTTTAAAGAATACTGATACGCAAAATAACAATGTATTGGTTAAATGATTGTTTTGATCAAATGTAATTATCAAAACGTTAGTAACCATAACATGTAATCAACACTGAACAAAATGCAATAGCATAATTAAATCTAATATTGTGTTTTTGGGTAAAGAGTTTTTACCCTGGTAAATTAAATCTAATATCATGTTACCACTACCTTAAAAATGTCGTTAACATGGCAACAAATACCATTAGAAGTTATGAGTGAAAAACTTCTATTACATAAATTTGTTACATTATAAATTGTATTTAACATTTTTTAATTGATTGGATATGTACGATGTGTGAGAGGATTGCTTATCAATAGAACACCAAATGAAACACTTACACATGTCTTGTCTCTTTCCACCATGAATATATCATACATATAAAGCAAGAGTATTTTGGATGGTTAATTTGGCAACCTCGTTCTTTCTAGCTTCTTCTTCGGCAGGCAACTCTTGTAAACATTTCACCCCATCTATGTGTTCCACAAGCTTGCAAATATGTCGATCTCATCATGCATAATTTAGATATTATTCTTGAGACGATTCTTTTCTATTTTTTTCTGATGGAACAAGTAGGCGTAGTAAAGGCACTCAAGTTTGAATATCTCCTCACTACACATTCTATATATTGCATGTACGTTCAACAGATTTTGGACCGCGAATTTTAATCTTCGCTAAGAACTTTCCTGATTTTATCAGCCTTTATTTTCTTATTTTGTAGTTTCTCTGTCTCGAATTCTCGTCTCTTTGTAATGAAATTGTTAGATTATGGACGTTATTTTAGTAGTTGTATGTTAGGATCGAACTCGAGATCACGGGATTGCACACTTTACGTATGAAAAGTAAATAAATAATAATTATATATAAATGTTATATTAATTATTAGAACGTAAACACGTAATGATCGTTAACATTTAATGGAAAAGGCTAACGACCATTAGACGAATAAAAGGAAAGGGACTATAGATGAAAATTGGAATGTCAAGAAGGCTCTAGAACCCTTGTGGGTTGCTTAGGGTCGATTGGCTAAGGGTATCCCACATCGCTTGGTGAAGCTTTTGTTCCAAGTTTTCTATCCTATATAAACACACAAGGTTTCATTGTTTTCTCATAACTTGAACACCTAATCTTGTGTGTTTTCTCTTCTCTTCTCCTAGCAAAGATTTCAACACCCCATTAAAGTTTAAGGGAGTCGAATACTTTGTTATTCTTCTAGTGTTTGTGCTCGCTTTACTTGCATAAACGTTTACTTGAAGTAGTACGTGTGTACAAGATCGTGAATCAAACACATCATTGTTTGTTTCTTGGATTTGTTCACATAAACCCTAATTAGGGTTCTTGAGTTGAAGATTGCATTTGATTCTTGTTCGGGCTAGAATCACTACGGTATGTTTACTATTTATATTTGATTAATTAATTACATATTATATGGTCTTGTTATAATTGCTTCCGCTATGCTCTCTTGATGTGTTTGGTTTATTTTATATGATTGTCATGATATTATAATTCCAGCAGTGGCATCATGAGCCGTTAGAATGTGTAATTAATTATCGAAACGTATAAAAATTGAATTTTGATTCGTTTAATTACATGTTTTTAGGGTTTTCATATTCCTAACCGTAATTTTTTATTTGGGTCGATTGACCTATTAGTTTCTTAGGGTTTTGGTTTTGATTTTTTTTTTAATATGATTAGAAACCTTAGGATGTCATGTAATTGGTTATGCGTTTTAGTAAACGATCTTGGTGCAATATGTTAGTTGTTAAGCATAATCCATGAAAAGTGCATATTTGCATGGATTTTCTTGTGTGAGAATTTAAATGGTTTAAATTGGATATATGAATTAATTGTTAAGTTATATCGAAACATGTAAATTTATTAATAGATGTCGAATTGGGGAAGACTCCAATATTAAGTAATCAATTATGTGCTATGTGGTATTTGTTTAGTTTTGGCTTACGCAATCGATTTATCGATGTATGTGGCTCTTTTTCCTAGAAGAAGAAAGCCTTAATTGAATAAATATATATTATACACCTAGACTTGATTATTAATAGGACTATTGAATAAGATTTGCATGTGGCTACATGTTTATACATATTTAATTGTTATGATTATGTATATGTTTATTTGGTTGTTTTATTTTTTATTCTGTATTACTTGTTTTTTGTTTATTATTATGTTAGACATGTTTATAAACGAAAAAGGGTAATTTTTGAATAGAAAAATAATATGTACTAAATAAATGGTGAAATTGTTTTGGTTTTAAGAGTTTAAATTTCAAATGATTGATTGATTGATGTTTTTGTACATAGTGTGCGAAAGGCGGACCGAAGGTTGCCATATAATGTGCTTGTAGAGAGGGGTTATTAAAGATCATGCACCTACCGGTTCTCTACAACCGCTTGTGTGCCGACTCTAGACTTACCTATATCACTATATTACGTTCATTGTCATCTTAAGGGTGAATTCACCACAATTCCACAATGATTATCCGAAACACTAAGCCTTATGGCTTGTGCAAAAGTACGATATAAGTGGACGACAATTTTTGGTAATTCTTTAATTGGTGAACCCGATACCTCAATCAAAACTTTGCTATCTTACTCTTAGTAAATTGGTAATAAAAATGTTTTATAAAACCAATGTTATGAAGTTGTATGCATGCTTCTTCATACATTATTTTGATTACACGTCAAAATTTAATACCCTTATAAAATTAAGTCGAATGCCATCTAATTAAGAACACTTGAAGTTGTAATTTACGTCATGTGAGAACTTGGCGAGATTGCAATGGAGAGGTAAATTTCATAAATTCATTGCTAGCAGATCAACTGATGTGATGGATTTATAAGTTTGCAGTTTTTAAGTTAGACGACTTAAATTGAGTAGGAAGTGAGATCTTGGACTCAAGGCATTAAGATGGGGATCAAACATGCTTACATTACAAAAGTTTTGTGATTGTAAATCTCATAAATCTAGGAATTGCAATATGATATTGGCAATTATTGTTCGACAATTACCTTGTTGAATACTATCATTACTAGCAGATCAACTGATGTAATGGTACTTTGTCAATTAGTATCCTAGCTTTAAGAAAATACTATGGTCTATATGAATATTTACTAATGGGTATTTTATTTTCTTAAAGATCTAATTATCAAAAATACTGAAATTGAATTTTGTAATTCGTTTTAATGTATTAATACAACGTTCAAACCATAAACGCACTTTGGGCTTTGGTAAATTGATCTAGTTCTGTTTTCAAACAAATGTTTGATTAAGAATAATTTACTTAAAAGACAAAAGAAGTCTCCTTTCTATGAAAGAAGAGTGAGATACAATCATATTCCTTTTCATGAATGAGAAAGAATAATAGGAATATTAGATATGTCTAAATTCTAAATAACTCATAGCCAATTTTTTAATAGTTAAAAAAATTGCGAATATTTTCATAGGGATTTTATCATCCTCATTCGGTGATTAAATTCTTAGTAACAAATATGATATTTGGTTAACAGAAAATTATGTATGACATTTTATGAGTTATTATAATTAAAAGCTAGACTAATTACCGCAAAATGTTTAAAGACAAACTAGTTGTTTTGACTATTTAAAAGGTGCTACATACATTGTAGGATGATAGACCTGTTAAGGAAGAAATTGCATGCCCAATTATTTAAGTTAATAGCATTTGGTGGATAGTCCATCATTTACGTAGTAGAATACACTCAATGCATAAGTAATTGTTACGTATGTGATACGTGGGAATCGCACAGGGATCTTAAGAAGCTTACAACCTCCACCAGGCAGTGTACCTGATCGTTGTAGTATAGTATAGTGACAAGTACCGGGGGATTGATCGTTCAGCTAGGAATAGTGTCGTTAGGATTGAAATTAATTTAACTAGGTCTAAAGGTGAAGGATGATTCTTTTTGTATTTTTATATTTTCTGAAAAGCAAGTAAAAATCTCGGGTATTGGGAGAGTGGGCGGAATTAGTTGCTAATCAACTAACCCAAAAGCTACTAATTAAACTAATAAACAAGAAAAGTAAACTAGGGTTCTACAAGATAAGTGAAGCATGTCTACCCATGATATGTTACTCCTTACTAGCTATCCAATCCTACCTATTGAATTGTAACCTTATTTTAATTGACGGGTTGTATTCCTTAATACCATTCATGGGGTGGCGTACTTACTTCCCTAATCCTATAAGCTCCTACTTCACTTCTATGTCGAGCCGGCTAAGAAGCTCCTAACATGGGATCACTAGAATTCGCTCATGCATTAAATACAACCATAAAAACCTAGTACACATCGGTTCATGTTTCTTAAGACGTTCAAGCATGTTACCCTATGGAAGTCTGCCATTTTTCTTAAGCCTAACATCGAATTCATTCAATCAAAACAAGAATCAATAGGAAGCAAGAATTATAAACTAAACCAACTAGATCTATTGAAGTTGTCACGCCTTAATTGATGGAGATAGACACACACATCAACAAGCCCCTCATTGATGGAGATAGAGACAACATCAACAAGAAATTAATGAGATCTATCAATTATATACAAGTTTCACATAATTATAAGTAGACACAAGGTGAATTAGCAAATCATCATCAAAGAAGAGCAAACAACAATGATAATGGAAAACATAATTAAGATAGAATCATCAAACCAATACATGATGTTTATGGAGTGATTGAAACCCCTTAAGTTGCTGGAAAAACACCCACCTAAACCCAGGAATCGACCTTAGGGTTTAGGGCTTACAAAAAGTGAAGTTATGATGTTATATTTATAGGCATATTTTCTGTCGGCCCATCTTGACGGCGTCAGCCGTTACTCTTGACGCCGTCAAGTCCTTTTTTCACCAAATTGTAGATCTCTTCGTCCTCTTCGCGTGGGCTTTTGAATCACCTAAATCCGAGTTCGTATGCAAAAGTTATGACCAAAACAATATCAGCTACTCCGCGCGCAAGTTTTGACAAGTTAACACGTGACGGCCTTGGGTGACGCCTTCACGTTTCTTCTAGGCCGTCACCACTTTTCCTCTTGACGCCGTCAGGTACTGTTCTCAGCTTGAAAAATTAAGTCTTTGGCGTTTTCTTCACTTTTATGCTCCAAAAACGTCTGAATTGCTTCCTTTTCCAGAATTTACTCCCAAAGTACCTAAAATCACAAAAGGAACGATTTAGGGCAATATTTAATCAAATAAATTCAATTCCGGGCTCAAATGACCCCCTAAAAACAATTCATTTTTCGCCTCATCATATACCCTTACACTTGAGATTCGCATGTCCTCAAGCAAATGCGCTTTTATTCTAATCAAAATACAAGTTATGGGTCATTTAACACTAATATAAAAGTAATTACAACAAATAATCGTTCCACTAAAGACCAAAGACAAGCACGGAGGTCATATACTAGCACCTCACAAATAGTGTTTGGATACTCACATCTCTCGGGTGTAATAAAGTATAAATTACAATATGGAAATGGAAGATATCTCTCACTACCTGTCATAGCAAAATAGATTACCATAGGCTTGGGAAAGGATCAAACCTCCACCACATGGTGTAAGCACCTAGGATAAACTATCAAAGAGGTCTTTTAAAGGGTTGTAACGTTAGGTGTAGAGATATGAAATACACGGTTTTGTTGGATAAAGGAAGTTTTACTGGTGGCGAGTTAACAATCTTGGTTAATTACATGTATAATATGGCGTTGCTAAGCCAAGACTAGACTCGACTTAAGCTAATAAATGAAAAATAACAAAAACATGAAATGAACATAGAATGAAAAGGGATGGTAGTCCGTATGTTTTTTCTCTTTTTCTTTTTCTATTTTTTTTTTCTTCTTTTTCTTGATTTTTTCGATTTTTTTTTTTTTTTTTTTTTTTTTTTTTTTTTTTTTTTTTTTTGCATACACTCTTACCCTACCATCAAAAATAATACATCATAAGGAATGGACATTTCCCTTACACTTGAATCTTTACATACTTTACAATAAACTAAACTAATGACTCGAATTAAGAAAATCAAAACACTTGGAGTACTTTTAAGATTAACGTACATACAGGGGTAATAATATGATGTTCTTCCCCATTACTCCATAACATAAGTACTTTACCCATGAGTCCCAATCGTCCCAAAACAATATGTACAAGGATATGACTCGACTTAGCAACCATGTAATCAATTAGATAGTTAACGTAGGGTTTAACAAATAACAATAATGCACTAAAGATGAGCGCATACACGGAAGGCTAAGGCGATTTGGGTGTACATTTAAGTGGGGTGTAACAAATTCTTCCTTTAAGTAAAATGCTTAAAGTTAGAAACGAAAAGATAGGCTCGGAGGGGTGTACTAGGGGTTTCGTGTACTAAAAATGAGTACAACGCTAATGGTGTGGGAAAAATTAGTTGACTTAACTAGCCAAGTAATATGACTTAAATGGTCAAGTAATTATGATACGGGTTTAACACAAGGGTGATCCTAATGCCTCTTATCATGTAGTAAATCCTACTACACGAATGTAGTCTCACTAGCGGTCTCGGGATGCATCACTAACGCAAGTTCTAGAATCTAAATGCTACCGGTACACTCATAAGTACTAATAGTAAATGCTTTTCCTATCAAATCTAAAGGTGAACCTCACATATTTGGGTGGAAAATTTTTCTGAATATACGGTTATGTGCTAGTCATACAATCTCCTATCCATGAGACGCTTGCTATGGCTAAAGTTTCACTCCTAGATGTTGTAAAAAAATTTAAATTTGGCGCTAAAATTGCACTAACAAGTATTTCTCATAGTTTTATTACACATCTACTATTAAACAAACAAACTCAAGCGAAAGTGTATCTGTAAGGTATCATCATTTTACCCTCCCCTTACACTTAGGATGAACATTGTCCCCAATGTTCAAGTAAAGAATGTAAAAGTGAAATAAGTAAAACAAATGAAATCAAATACTCCCCTGATTCGCTCGGTATGGATAATAAGGTGGCCAGGTTAGATCTTCCTCCAAGAAAATGAACAATCAAAGCTTCCCTTCAGAATATAAATCATCTTCTTGTCATACATAACCTGTAAAACCTGAGAAAACAAACACAAAAACCCAAAGCATCAATCCGAACAAAGAAAACTCACAACTAGATGTAATTCCAGACTTAGGATTAGAAACAAAACAATTAAAGATATAATGCTTGTGGAATGAATGTTTACAGATTTCCTGGAGTTTATAAAACTAAAGAATTAACAAAAACTTTAAGACTCCGGTATAAACAAAACTGGTAAAATTTCCAGATTTTTACACGTGACGCCGTCAAGAGTAAACTCATGACGCCGTCAGAAGTGACCTGCAGAAATTCTTGTGTTAAGTTTCCGGAAAATTTCTGGAAAAACTTGGTCCTGCTTCCTGGAAAATCCTGCAAAACTTCATTATGACTCAATACAAGCATTTGACTCTAACAAATACTAATACACATGTCCATTTAATATTGTTGTAGTTCATGCTCAATTTCGTTCTTATAAACAAATTTGGATCTCCCTTACACTTATCTTTTGCAAAATACCTTTATATGCAATTAAGACGAAGTTAAAAACAAAATAAAACATTTTCACAATTTACCTTGAAACATGAGCCACAAACAATAAAAATAAAACATGCATACGGAAACAAATAAAATCAATCAAACAAACAAACAAACAAATAAAAACACACAAATCATGGGTTGCCTCCCAAGAAGTGCTTGTTTTTGTTCGAGTCACGAGCCTGACTCTACCCTTATTTAATGGAAATAGGGGAGGTTTTCCCTACACTTAGGATTAAGTGTGGGTGAAAGTAGCGATACACACCCTTAGGGTGTGAATATGCCACGTGAGGTGAAGGGGGTGAGTGAATGGCTTCCTTCATCCTAAAACTACCCGGATAATATTGGTTGATGGGTGGGTCGGTTCCTCTTTTGTCTCCTAGAAATATATCTAAGGATGGAAAGGTGTGTAAAGATTGAGGTTCCGGTTCATCAACAATAGGAAATTCCCTAGAACTAGGAGTAAGGTTATCACTACAAGCATTCAAACCTATATCCTCAAGTGGTGCATGGTCCAAGGGTTCTACCTCCATCGGAATTCCTAAAGTTTCTTCTACTTCTTCCGGGTAAGTCACGGGCGGTGTGTGTGCCTCAAATGATGGTTGAGTATTTTGTGGGCTTATGTTACTTACCTCATCATTCCACGTGTCACGATCACCTATATCCTTAGGTAGTGATAATAACAAACCTAGTGCTTCATCCAACTTATGGTTTATTGATACGGCTCTATCCATAATTCCTTGGCAAACTAGGTCGCTTTTTCTATTAGCCTCACTAAAACGAGATCCTAAATATGGAGGTTGTTCATAAGAATCTATCCTAGGTGAAGGCTCATATGATTCATAGGTGTCTCTAAATGAGGTATTTTGAAATCTTTGGTGTTCTAGCCACTCAACCTTATCTTTCAATCTTAGAAGTCTAAGTGTAAAGTCCATTTGAAGCAAATTACAAACAAAATCACAAAGAAAAGATAGACTACGAGAAAGCTACAAAAGAAAAAATCTCACTTGATAGGAATCTAATGAGTAGACCTAATAAAAATCAAATTCAACCTAAACAATAACTATTCCCCGGGCTGCGGCGCCAAAAACTTGATACGTGGGAATCGCACCAGGCTTTACCTCTCAAGGGATCTTGAGAAGCTTACAACCCCCACCAGGCAGTGTACCTGATCGTTGTAGTATAGTATAGTGACAAGTATCGGGGGATTGATCGTTCAGCTAGGAATAGTATCGTTAGGATTGAAATTAATCTAACTAGGTCTAAAGGTGAAGGATGATTCTTTTTGTATTTTTATATTTTCTGAAAAGCAAGTAAAAATCTCGGGTATTGGGAGAGTGGGCGGAATTAGTTGCTAATCAAGTAACCCAAAAGCTACTAATTAAACTAATAAACAAGAAAAGTAAACTAGGGTTCTACAAGATAAGTGAAGCATGTCTACCCATGATATGTTACTCCTTGCTAGCTATCCAATCCTACCTATTGAATTGTAACATTGTTTTAATTGCCGGGTTGTATTCCTTAATAGCATTCATGGGGTGGCGTACTTACTTCCCCAATCCTATAAGCTCCTACTTCACTCCTATGTCGAGCCGGCTAAGAAGCTCCTAACATGGGATCACTAGAATTCGCTCATGCATTAAATACAACCATAAAAACCTAGTACACATCGGTTCTGTTTCTTAAGACGTTCAAGCATGTTACCCTATGGAAGTCTGCCAGTTTTCTTAAGCCTAACATCGAATTCATTCAATCAAAACAAGAATCAATAGGAAGCAAGAATTATAAACTAAACCAACTAGATCTATTAAAGTTGTCACGCCTTAATTGATGGAGATAGACACACACATCAACAAGCCCCTCATTGATGGAGATAGAGACAACATCAACAAGAAATCAATGAGATCTAATCAATTATATACAAGTTTCACATAATCATAAGTAGACACAAGGTGAATTAGCAAATCATCATCAAAGAAGAGCAAACAACAATGATAATGGAAAACATAATTAAGATAGAATCATCAAACCAATACATGATATTTATGGAGTGATTGAAACCCTCTAAGTTGCTGGAAAAACACCCACCTAAACCCAGGAATCGACCTTAGGGTTTAGGGCTTACAAAAAGTGAAGTTATGATGTTATATTTATAGGCATATTTTCTGTCGGCCCATCTTGACGGCGTCAGCCCATTACTCTTGACGCAGTCAAGACCATTTTTCACCAAATTGTAGATCTCTTCGTCCTCTTCGCCTGAGCTTTTGAATCACCTAAATCCGAGTTCGTATCTAAAAGTTATGACCAAAACAATATCAGCTACTCCGTGAGCAAGTTTTGACAAGTTAACACGTGACGGCCTTGGGTGACGCCTTCACGTTTCTTCTGGGCCGTCACCACTTTTCCTCTTGACGCCGTCAGGTACTGTTCTCAGCTTGGAAAATTAAGTCTTTGGCGTTTTCTTCACTTTTATGCTCTAAAAATGTCCGAATTGCTTCCTTTTCTAGAATTCACTCCCAAAGTACCTAGAATCACAAAAGGAACGATTTAGGGCAATATTTGATCAAATAAATTTAATTCCGGGCTTAAATGACCCCCTAAAAATGGTTCATTTTTCGCCTCATCAGTATGGGCATTCAAAGGTGTAGGAAAGTTAAAAGCACACTATTTTCTTTCACTGAATATGAAACTTTTACAATGTTATCGAATTCAGTGGGAGTATTGTGTACTTATTACTGAATAAGAAATTATTGTAATGATCTTTAATTCAGTGGGAGTTACAAGCTTTGGCATCTTGGTATCTAAAGATAATAACTTTCCAAATGTAGACACTCATACTTTTAAGGATAGTCTTGTACGTTTCCTTACTAGACATTGTTGTTCTACATCTACTTGTTATGCTAAAATCTATGACACAATCATATTGATCACATAAACAAATGCATGGCGTGTTGTTTATCAACTATATGAGGTTGTTCCATGCACAAGTGGGAGAAATGTTATCTTTAATGTGTGCAAGAAACAACTCATAAAGATATGATTTAATGGATTCTCTTGACTGCAAGGTAAGAGAATAAGTTCTAATATGAATTATACTAATCTAATTCAAGAAACACTTGGTGTTACAATTTATGTTATGTGAGAGCTTAGCTAGATTGCAACAACAAGGTGAATTTCATATTTTCATTACTAGCAGATCAACTGATGTAATTAAACTATGAGAATTTGCAGTTTCTAAATTAGATACCTATTAGAACATGTGTCAATATGATATTAAGACTACTCTAATTTGTATATTTATGAATTCATGGAATGACATAAATTAATAAATTAATCTAATGTTGCTTCAATCTGAATATTTATGTGTTCTTGGAATGACATAAATAAATAAAGAAATAATGTTATTTACATTATTGTGAAGTAATATATATTAACTTGAAATTACTATTGAAACAAAAAGATGGTGTTTATAATTACTTTAGTTAAACATGTTTATGTTTCATTGTAAAGATATAAACATAAAGTCTTTTAATTGTACAAGACTTATAATAAAGTAAGACGTTATCTTGTTATGTTTTTTTTAATTAAGACCTATACATGAAGTTATTAAATTGTTAAATAACTTACAATGTATAGTGGGATTATAACAGTTTATGTTTTCTTGTAAAGACATGGACATGAAGTGACTTTGTAAAAAGTACTTCTGTAATAAAGCATGTAATTGACTTGAGAATTATTATACCATTAAAATGTATTAGTTGGTAAATAGACAAGTCAAAACAAATATGGTTATCTTAAATATTGTTAGATTGTCTTGCAATATTGATATTAATGAAATACCAAATGTTTATGGTATGTTCAATTAGAAAAATCAAACTCTTATTAAATTGTTTGATTAAAGATGCTTATGATTTCTTTTCTTCCAAAAGTTATCAAGGTTAAAATATTGAGTATGGCTTGGACATATTTAATAAAACTCCAACCTAGAAGATTAATAAGACATTATCATATGATAGAATGTGATGAATGTGATGAATTACATTAAGTCTTAAATTGAAGTTCTAAATTTGTTTAACTGCTTATGAAGAGGTTATTAACAAAGTAAAGTCAGGAACATTCAATAAGTATTTGTAATATCCCAAAAGAAAACATTGTATTGTTGCTTTATTTGCTAAGTATTTAAAGATAGTCTTTAAATTGCTAAAAGCAAGTGGGAGTTTAGATATTTAAAAGATAAAATTACAAGATACATAATTTTCTAAAATACACTAGTAAATATCATGATGAAGTTTGACATTTGAATGCTAAATCTCAACATGATAATAAAGTTTGACATTTAAATGTTAAATGTTAAATCTCAAGATGATGGAATTATCATTCATAGAATAGTAATATATCTCAGATATTTGATTAATATGCTGAGGGCTATGATTTACAGGATTATTGTAAACCTGATAATCATTATGATACATTACCAAATTTGAAATTGGGTAAAGTATACATGATATGAATGATTAAGATGTTGTCCATAAATATAATCAATTTTAGAAACTTGGTTTATTTTAATAGTTAGACTAGAAAATGAAGATGAGTTTCTTTAAAGATAAAGTAACCCTTGTGGTTTAAATCTTTGTATAGAAATCATATGGGCAATATTGTGCACGTATTTAATGCATATCATATAACAAGATTATTAATCACACTTAAGCAATTAACTGTGATTGAATATTCTTTTCTAAGCACATTAATATATTAAGATTATGATTGTCACATTTATGAAATTGACAATGAAATATCAAAACTCTTTCTTGAGGGATTACTTGAGCGAGGACGATAAGTAATAAAAAGGAGTTTATGAATTCAAATAAATCTTTGAAAGTGTACAAAGTGCAATAATCCATGGATGGATAAATGCATGCATCTAAAAGATTACTCTTATGTTTAATTATTAAATCCATGTTTTGATTTATAATTGAAATAAGACAATTTCTAAGTATTCCTAAAATCTAGTGGGAGTATTATGTTTAATTTCCTAAATCATATATGTTGTAAAACATATTAAAAGTAACATTCCATATAAGTTAAAAGTTAAGTCTTAGTTTGGAATGAAACTTTACTTGAAAGATTTAGAAAATAAGACATACAACCTTGGAATGAATGAATGTTTATTTAATTAACATGAGTGGTAAATAAATCTAATATAACATGATATATCATTTAGAAAGTCTAAATGGATATGTATGACATGAATAAAATCTAAGTATAACTCAAAGATTTTTCATGCACATCATGTTTTGTTGTATCATGCTTGATTACAGGATGATTTGGCAATATTAATATCTAATTAAAAGTTATTAGATAACTTGTGTAATATTCTAAAAAGAATATGTTTGACTATAGAATCGCATCCTAAATCTGAAACGGCTTCCAAATTCTATAGATGAACAATTTTTCAATTGTTGTGAAAAATGTCATAGCCAATAAACTTGAAAGTTTGAAGGCATCATACATTACAAAATAGATATTAATATTTATGGAAAGTTTTAATAGCATATTGTTGTTGCATACAATGATGTTAATAAAATCGAGATGGCACTCAATACTAGTTATGGTAAAGGATTTCATCCTTGGCTATTACTAGTTATGCTTAATAAGAGCATAGTTGCATTATACATTAAGAGAATAAGAATACTTTAAACTTTAAAATATTTGGAAGTTTAATTATCATAAATTGGTGGTTAAGGATGTCACACATTTATGAAATATTAAATGGCATTATCAAAATAGTTGAGTATGCACATATAAGAACTTCAATAGTTGAATTCTTGAAATAAGTATTCTTAAAATTCTAATAGATCAAAGTTGGATGATTTATGCCTTGTCAACAAGTATTAATGTCATTACTTGAGACATAATTCATCAACAAGAGTTATCATGCATTGATCTATTTAGTATTTGGATAAGGGATGCTAAACAATTATTATAATAAATTAAAATACATGGTATGTTTAATTTATAATATATTGTATTCTATATTTGTATGTTTAATCCATGAATAAATGTTATTCTAAATTGTCCGTTGTCAGTTAATAACATGGGAATATTATTAAATCAAGACAAATTTGAAGGATGGTATAATATACTTAAAGTATATTGATGTGTAGTCATGCCATTTCAGATGATATTCAATGATACCCTATCCCAACTACATGATGTTACTTTATAGATTTTGTTATTAAGTAAATCATGAGAAGTTATCCTGAGACTTGAGATGCAAGATAAGTGTCATGAATGTAGTACATTTTTGTGGAACAACTTAACGCTATACATAACTGGTAGTCATAAGGGTTGTTTTCGAAAGTGTTACAAAGTTTATGGGTTTTGCTTGTAGTCAAGATATAATTTTTTCCTTCAAATTTATTTTTGAAGTTTAATACTGTTGGGCCCCTCGTAGGGTTGGTAAGATGCATGTGCGGCCACACCCAAGATCTCCCCTGAATATGTTCAGAAGATTTGGTAATCTTGATCAATTATAAACAACGAGAAACAGAATGGTTAATTAAAGAATGACTTTAATCCATATCCTTATTAACGTGGTATTAGAAACAAAAGGATAATAATAATGAGAAATCATTAAAAGGTTTTTCCAGGAGCCTTACTCGAGATCGTACTAGAGGCATCGGCGTGTTGCAAGACTGATGAGTGTGTAAATACTCATCATTTTTACCGTATTTTAACTGCCAAAACGCGTGAAAACATTCAAGAATGCATCAAAATAATGAAAATATCCCAAAGATCGTGTTTTATATGTTTTAAATGCAAAACGAGTGAAAAACAAACGAAAAACGAACAAAACTTGCATAATTGGCAGTTTCAGTCCCCCAACTTTCAAAGTTTTACAAAACTAGTCCCTGGTCAGTCATTTTCAAAAGAAAAGTCAACCAAACCTCTTTAAAAGTCAAAATAAATCGTAAACAATCTTTGGGTGAAAAAGTTTCAAAGATTTACAAGTTTGGTCCGTCAAGTTTACAAAGTTGTCAAGACTGATCTCCGGATACTTTATTTTGGAAGTATATCATCAGAAGTCCTTTTGAAATTACAACTTGTCAAAAATGGTCCTTGGTATAAGTTTGGAAGACTTGGCAGATTCAGCCCCTTGGTTTGCAGAAACTACATATTGGTCCTTGTTAGTTTCAAATACCAAACGGATCCTATATCTAATCCTAAAACCCAACAAACCAAATCCACCTGGTCCATCTTACCCTAGCCCATCCCACATAAGCCCAATACCCAACCCTAAACGTTTAATAATAATACACGTTCTATTTTTTTTGACCCCTCACCACCCCAGTCAACACATGTCACTTTACCTTCTTCCCCAACCTCCACGTTTTACCCATCATACATTCCCCCGTCCTCTCCTTTTCCAGTTACACGCCAAACCCTCACATGATACCACCCTATCACGGGTATCCACTCCAGGTCATCCTCCACTCACACCTTCTCCAAGGTCTCACAAACCGTACCTACCCACTTCTCTATTTGGGCACCAAATCCAATCAAGGGCTGAGATGACTACAAAGTGAATCAATGGCAGAGAATGAAGAAAGAAATACAAGAAGAAAAAGCCAAAGAAAACCCTAGTTGAAGAGTTATATAAATTGATTATATGTTGTAAGCCTGGAGGGCAGCAAAGTTAGGTTTTAATATTAGGATAGCTTTTAGCTTTCTTTATTTTTTATGTCTTATGTCTTAAGTTTAATTTACTTTCAGTTTTGTACCTTGAAAAAGTTTTTAGATTAATAAAAATCTCAAGTTGTTTCTGCTCATTATCGTGACTTTATTTTTGTTTGCTTTACAATATTCAAGCTCTAGATATTAAGCTTTCTAATGTTTCATTAAGTTCACATAAGCATTTTGAGTATTGGTTTCATAAGCAATTTGTAGCATAGCTTTTAATTGTTTTAGCTTATTTTGTGCTTCAGAGCTAGGTAGGATAGCTTAATATGGCCTGCTAATCCCCACTCACCCACTGCTGCAACTGTCCAGAAATAGTCCCAATAACCTATCCTTGATTCAGATTTTAGATTAGTATAAGTAAATTTTAGACTCCAAGTCTTGTTTCTGTATTAGATTGTAAGTCACTTTCAATATGCGTGAACTTGTGGGGTATTGTTGAGCTTATTTGGCTTGCTAAACCTTGTCTGCAAATAGGTGTCATGGGCTAAACTTAGGAGTCCTGCTGCAATCAGGTACCACAGCTTCATGTAGTTGTTTATTTTGCTTCGTAATAACTTAGAATAGGTTAGTGTAAATGTACACCATCTTGTTTTTGACTTTCCAAGTCAAAACACCCATCACCTTTACCTATTTGACTGATGCACATCAGAATCATAAGCAGTCCCCAATTGCCATTTTGATTTTCAAATGCAGTTGCACTTAGGGAAGAATTAGCCTTGGGGATTGATTGTACAAGTAGTTTGTAGTATAGGCGTAATACTTTTAAGCTTATCTTAGGATTAGACGCTTATTTGGTGGGTCCTTTGTGGGTTGTCATTCCCCCACCAGGACGCGTTGAGGGCTGCTATAACAAGCTCGTTGTGGGCTGATTTATGGGCATTAGTTCGTGCTCTCGGGTTTTCTTAAAAGCTCAGTTGACCAAGTTGTGAGTTCCAAGCTTATTCTTTGTTTCAAAGTTAATTGGATGAGCTATTTGAAGCCTGCAATTTGCCTTAACTGACTTGTATGTTTGGTAGTAGTCGAACCTCTTATCCTTAGCTTCTAGGCTTATTGCAGTGAACTTGTGCATTGATAGCTGCTTATTATATGTCCCTTTAACTTTATTAGTATTTATTTAGTTGCCATTTAGCTTAATATGTTTTCAGTATAGCTTAAGCAATCTTTTAGATTAGTTTTTTTGTTAGTTGTAAAATTCCTTTATTAGTTTAGAGGTTAACTGTTTGATATCCTAGTTCGTATTAGTTTATTAGAAGTTTTTCCATATCAATTGTTTCATAAAGTTGTTCATTTTCTAGTGTTAAATCATTTGCTAAAAGAAAAATAAAAAAAAAAAAAGAAAAAAAAGTGCTACACCCAGGACTCGAACCTAGGTCACCCTCATTCAAACCAAACAGAAAACCCCTTACCAGCTGCTCAACTTGTTGTTGTTATTGTTTACCTTAGTTTTTATTTAAAGTAGGATTATTTTATTTGCTTATTTAATTTCAGCTTTCCAATTTGCTTATTCCCAGCTTATTTCAACTGCTTATTTCATAATTTTATTTTTCCTAGGTTAGTGTTAGTGTTAATTAATTTCAAAAAAAAAATCATATTTTTCCAAATTAATTTAGTATTTTTAGTTAATTAATTTAGTTTAATTAGTATTAAATTAATAATAAATAATTAAAAACTCAAAAAGGTAATTTTCTTTTTTTACAAAAATTTCTTTTATCATTAGGATGCTAGAAATATAATTTTTATACCCGTAGGATTACTGTAGCATTTAATTCGCGTTTTATCTTACGCCCTCGCGTTTTTTTAAATCAACTTTTACGTTTTTATGTTAGCTTACGTTTTAGGATTTCCCAAATTCCCTACCATGTTTCCCGTTGTCTTTTAAATAGTTTTTAAGTTTTATTTGTCATTCCTTGTTTGATTTGCATTTTTATTGCTTCTATTTTATTTTTCGTACGTTATTTAATTTCTCGTAATTCCACAATACCAAATAATCTCTCAACCATTCCTTACAAGCATTTTAATCTCGAATCTCACACGATTTTGTCAATTCACACCTCGTTGGGACACGACCCGGGTAATCACTTACCCGGTATCACACACATATATATATATATATATATATATATATATATATATATATATATATATATATATATATATATATATATATATATATATATATATATATATTGTATTCACGAGTTTTCGCAAGTCTTCCTTTTCCTAAAGGTTGATTAGTGAATTCTACTCACGTCTACCTTGTATATTTTTGATACGCACTCAAAAAGGCATTATCAAAGACGCTAACCGATGTGATTACACTATTAAAATATGTCCAAGTGGGAGCTGTTAGATTATGGACATTATTTTAGTAGTTGTATGTTAGGATCGAACTCGAGATCAAGGGATTGCACACTTTACGTATGAAAAGTAAATGAATAATAATATATATATATATATATATATATATATATATATATATATATATATATATATATATATATATATATATATATATATATATGTTATATTTATTATTAGAACGTAAACACGTAATGATCGTTAACATTTAATGGAAAAGGCTAGCGACCATTAGACGAATAAAGAGAAAAGGACTATAGATGAAAATTGGAATGTCAAGAAGGCTCTAGAACCCTTGTGGGTTGCTTAGGGTCGATTGGCTAAGGGTATCCCACATCGCTTGGTAAAGCTTTTGTTCCAAGTTTTCTATCCTATATAAACACACAAGGTTTCATTGTTTTCTCATAACTTGAACACCTAATCTTGTGTGTTTTCTCTTCTCTTCTCCTAGCAAAGATTTCGACACCCCATTAAAGTTTAAGGGAGTCGAATACTTTGTTATTCTTCTAGTTTTTGTGCTCGCTTTACTTGCATAAACGTTTACTTGAAGTAGTACGTGTGTACAAGATCGTGAATCAAACACATCATTGTTTGTTTCTTGGATTTGTTCACATAAACCCTAATTAGGGTTCTTGAGTTGAAGATTGCATTTGATTCTTGTTCGGGCTAGAATCACTACGGTATGTTTACTATTTATATTTGATTAATTAATTACATATTATATGGTCTTGTTATAATTGCTTCCGCTATGCTCTCTTGATGTGTTTGGTTTATTTAATATGATTGTCATGATATTATAATTCCAAAAGAAATTGTACCAAGGATCTCTTGAAATAGTGATGATCTTCCCTTAGTGACATTCTCATTATATCAAATACATGTTCTACAATTATGTAAGATACGTCATTTGAGTTGAACATTTTTCTCCACGTTTGCCTTCTTGACAACTTGGCTATCAATGTAATATGTATCAGTTTTACCTACATTAACCTGCAACATAAATTTAAGACATTATGATAAAGTCATATTTTTTTTCTTTCTTTACAACTTTTTAGTTGACGAGACACCAATTACCGTCAATACTGTTAGAATAAGCTCTAAAATACATCCATGTGGTTTGCCAATTTTCACAGTTTACATCTCTGTCAGCAAAGTTGGGACATATACACTCTTTTGTCAATAAACGTTAGACAACTTAAGGAAGAACGATGCGAACATTTTTTTCCGTTATTTGCTAACGTATGTCTAACGTGAGGGGTCTTTTTGTCATTTACTTGTAATAAAAATGTATTTTTCCGTTTACTCTTATTATAATTCTTGTTTTGAGGGGATAGTATATTCACAAAAAGAAATTGACATGGTCCACATGATTATTCCAAACAAAATAAAAACATTAATTATAAGAGTATTGGGTACCTTCGTGCCGTGGGGGAAAAAGTGTTGCCACATTAGCAGAAATTTTCATGGCACCAGAAATCTCATGGCACCACATTCTAGCTATAACCCTTGGCACCAGAAAATGTGGTGCCGTGGTCTTTTTTTTTTCTTTTTTTTTTTTTTTTTTTTTACATAAAATAAAACATACACAATATTAACTAAAATAAACTTAATTAATTAAAAAAAACACACATTACATTAAAAAAAGAACACACATTACATAAAAAAATGCATAAAAATAAAAACCTAATACATAAACATATAAATAAAAGCCTACTCCTCGTCGGTAGGATACTTTGCCCGGATTCGCGCTTGTTGTGCTTTCATGACTGCCGCGTTAACCGGATCCATTTTGCTTGTTTCCATTTGTAGCACTCGCATCTCCTCGGCAACACTTTGAGATTCATATAAAGTAACTCTTGCGAGTGACTCTCATTCGAGAGCATCCATCTTTGCCTTGCGGTCTAACTCGTATTGTTGTTGCAACATTTCTTGAAACATTGTCGGGTTTGAACCGGAATTAGCGGTCGAGTTTGACGAACGTTGACTCTTAGAAACCCGGTACATGCCATCTGGCCGTGGCAACGCGTCTGGTCCAAAATGCTCGGGCTCCTCGTTCGTAACCCGAAGACGATTACGTCTTGCCAAAGTTGAGTCGGGATTTTTCCACTTGTGCTTGTCTTTCAAAAACTCCCAAGCGCTCATGTATCTAAAGTCATAGCCCGTTGTTGTTTTAAACAATATGTGACAACGAGTCATAAATTCTCTATCATTCTCCCCACTCATAGCAGCCGCATCCACTACCGTATTTCACTTCTTGACATCTTTATTCATTGGAGTCCACTTTCCCGTCAACATATTTTTGGTACGAATAGTATAGTTGAGCCTCTTAGCTTCTTTGTTGTATGCGTCGAGCACTTTGTACCAAAACGTATCCCTTTGTTGATCTGTACCCGTTTTTTGATCCTCGGAAAATTGAATGAAACACTCCGCCAAATGATACTCCTCGCCTTGGCTCCAAAAAGCTCGAGGTTGTTGGGACGGGACCACATCTTCATCTTAGTCTTTATCTTTGTTGGTTTTCTTCGTCTTCGTCTTTGTCTTTGGCTTATTCGCCATCATCTTTGACCTCGATTTTTTTGAGGTCGGGGTCAGGACCACTTCTTCATCATCATCATCATCATCTTCATTGATTTCTTCATCTACTATATGGAAGGATGCATGGCCCGAATTTGGTTGGGAAGGGGTGGCTTGGTTTGTTTGTTGTGGTTGACTAAATTGAGTATATTGTTGTTGTTGTTGTAATTTTCATTGACTAAATAACATTTGTTCTTTGGGATTCATGTATGGGTTTTGGTAGGAGCGAAAGTAACCCGATTGAGGCTATGGATTTGAAGACGAGCCCGGATTGTTGGCGGGATTCGAAGACGAGCCCGGCATTTGGTTCGACGGGTCGTTTAGCATTTGCTTAATCCATGGTGAGTTGGGATTCATTTTGGATGGAAAAAAAATAAGAGAAGTAGAGATTAGTAGTATATTGGAAGTGTGTGTGAAGTATGAAATAATAAGGGGTATTTATAAGGTTTTTAAAGGGTTTAACTTTAATGTATTAAATGGAATTAAAAAAAAAGGTAACATTTACGTTATGTAACGTTTGGATTTTTCAAAAAAAAAAAAAAGAAAAGAAAAGAAAAACGAAAATCCCACCGCGTGGGCTGGTCACCACGGCGCGAGCAGCCATGGCGTGGTGCGCCATCGTCAAAAATGGGTTGGTAGCCATGGTGCCACCCATGGCTCATGCGTACCAACTGCTCTAAACAAACAAAAACATTAATCCAAATGATTATTCTCGTTAATATCATTTTTCTACATCACTTACACTTAAAATTATTTCTGCTAATTCGAAACAAGCATGCCTACCATTTAATTGTTCATATTAAGATATGCCAACACTTATATACCCACTCGATTTGGAAATTAAAGCTAGAAGTGGATTCTAGCATTATACAAGTCAAATATGATGATTGAGGGGCGAATTTTGGGCGTCTGGTTGATCGATTAGGCATAGTTTGAATGTGATTTTGTTGCGATTTCATTAATCCTAAAATGACCTGAATGGAATTGGGTAGTGTTTTGATTTCGATTGTAGAAAAGATAAGCAATGAATAATGAACAATTATAGGAAAAAAAATATAAGATCTGATGATTTGATATATGTGTGGGAAAAATAAAGTGGATCTTATGTGTGGCGAAAGCATATATGAGAAAAGAAAGATTATAATTGGTAATTGTATTAGTTTTCCGTTTTGGATTTTGCATAAATGTGATTAGGATCTTCAGGTGTTTATTGGGTTCTAAAGTTTATTATGATTCTTGATTCAAAAGTTAAAAACATTGTGTTGCTGATTTTGATTTTTAGAAAGAAAAAAAAAATGAAAACTAAAGAAGAAAACTCAAGGTTAAAGAAGATGTTAGTAAAATGAAATACTCCCATTAGATAACCGAAAAAGTTAGCATCGTTCATATCTAAGGATGTATATTGTCTAACGGTAATTGACGAAGAAATATAGATGTCTTAAGACGTAAACCGTGAAAATTGGCAAATCACAAGTTTGTATTTTTTGAGTTTACTCGTACCGTTAAGTTAAATGTTGCTATGTGGTAACTTAGGGTTAATTTTGATGTGAAGAGATCTGGTAGGAAGAAAAACTATGTTAGGTACCCATATTGATTTCACACAAGCAAGAATGGGATAGATATAAGGATGGGATGATTACGAGAATGAGAGAAATATAATTGCAAGAGTTTCCTTAATATATTCAAATAACCAACCAAGTTTACATGTATCCTAAGCTTAGTATTTATAGGGGAGGAATAGGGCAACACTCCCTTCCTCCCTTTTCCTTCTAATTCGTGGGCTTGGAGGCCCATGGACAAGTTAACATAAGCCTAGTAACATGAAACAATATATAAATGAAAGTAAATCATAACTAAGCAACCTAATGTTATTACAAATGACCGAGACTTGATAAAATAGTAAAACTTCATTCCCAACAATCTCCCCCTAAGTGTCGGTCATCACGGTTGCTTGACGTCTTTGTCATTTCTTCATCTTTGACTTTCACAGCTTTAGACGTCTTTCAAAAATCATTCATCGTTCTTTGTGCTTTGTTCATTGTTGTTGTGATAGTGATCAAGTTATGAAGTTGTCTGCCTTTCGTCACTTCTGCGTCTGTGGTGGTAGTCTGCCATTCCAACATGCTCATACATCTTTGAACTTTGACTTATACATGCACATAGTTCCCTTTCTTACACTTTGATCTTTAGTCTTTACACTCTGTAGATTCTCCTTATTTGGCGTAGAATCTTTCTTTGAACTTTGTGTTGCTTTGATCTTTGAGGGAGCTTTTGATGATTTCAAGATGCATGTATGAGCATGTGGAATCCATCGCCATGGAGATGATGTGTCCCTGCAGGTAAACAGTTAGCAATAAAACATCCGGTACTTACAGATAAGGAGCTAGAGATCGTCAACAGCATAGTGTGAAGACTCCTTTTAACCCTTATCAAGGTCGTTCCCATGTCAGATACGCCCGAAGGAGCTTACAAGAACTACTAAGTAGCTCAATGACTGGGTGAGTCGCTGGGGATCACTCCACGACTGTAGACCGCTAAGAAACCACCACAAACACTAAGCGTAACCCACAAGGAGTTACCGAAGTGACCTGCTGTCAGGGCTGTTTGATGTTGACCCTGGCAGGATTTCCGTTCAATCATTGAGAAATACTTATGTAACTTCTCTCATAAACGTTCTTGGCAGATTGCTAAGATCTGCGAAGGACTCAATAATTTACAGCTGGTGTCCATTGATGTAGAACACCAGTTGTAGAAATACTAAGTGTTCCTAAGAGATCTTTGATGTATCTCATGGCTATAGACTCGAAGAGTGCACACTTAGGTTTCCTATGCGGAGACTAGGGAGGGGTCTCCTGCTTCAATATCAACCATCTCTAAGAGATAGGTCGATAGATTACACCGGTTCCCCGTGAGAATGAAACAAGCTCTTTTAAGAGAACTTGAGTGGTTAGAAGGTTTAATGCATTGCGTCACTGGGTCCATGACGACTTTATCTTCAATACCGGCGTTACCTTAGTAACAACCAGTAGCATACGAATTGAACCCGGTGTCTGCCCTAAGGTTGAACATATGGAGGGCTATTTCTTTTCACCCTTTTCTTTACTTTTCTTTTTAATTCTTCAACTCCTTCTTTCCCCTTTCATTCTTTTCTCCTTTTTTCGTATCATACCTAAGGACTTCTAATTCTAACTATTGGTGATGTCCTTAGGTAGATCCCTCCAGCTCTGGCGGATCATAGGACGGTTTTTCCTATTTTAATCACCTTATAACTCCATGATTATCCGACAATAGCCATGAAACCTTTGATTGAAAATCTCTCAAAGTGTTTGAGATTATTAAACATTTTGTTTAACACTTTGAGAGTTTTGTGTTTACTTTTGAAGGGCTCCCCCTTCACATGTGCTCATAAGTGTTTAATAAATTTGCACATGCGGGAGGAGCAAGCACTTTTTGAATTGATCCACTTTTAGTGAACAAGACCGATTCGCGACACGCTTACATCACTAGTTAGACTAGCTTGAAGTTATTACCCGGTCTGGTCAAGTCCACAGAAAGTTTCTCGAAACGGTACATTTCTACTAAGACAAATCCTTTTCGAGACACGCTTACGTGGCTAGTTAAAGAGTTCCATTGTCAGTTTTTAGGTGACAACTAGCTCTAGTAACTAACTTGATGTCATTACCTGTCGAGGATAAGTCCTTTCGATTATTAACTTTTATGTTTCGTCAATTCTTGGGTGAATCTGAGTCTAGCTCGCATGAGATTTGACTTTTAAGCAACTTTGAACTTTCATATTTTAATCACATTCACTTCCCCCCCCCCTCAAAAATAGCATATAAGATGATATTTTTGACAATCTTTTGATTAAAATATGCCTTTTGAGTGTTATGGGTAGAATTCAACTAGAACTTTTGATTTCAAGAACGATGATTTTGTATCAAGTGCTCCCTCTCAACAAGTGAATTCTTATTGAGGTGAAATACTTGTCTTTTGAGCAGAGTTATGAAAATCAGAAAATGTTGATTAACTCTACTCAAAAGTAAGAAGCCTTCGCTCCTTATATTAGGATTGAGACACTGATGCGTACCTCAGGGTCCTTTCTTTACAAGAACGGGTTGTACACTGTAATGTGAGCACAAACCATAATGATAACAAATCAATCAAATGAAATAGTAATAATTGAAATGTTAATACCCTTGTGTACCAGTTTATGATTCATCAATGATTGGAGCATCAAAGTCTGTGAACTTAGGATCTGGTCTTTGGAAGAGTCTGATGGGAAATGAAGGTCTGACACCGATATAACTTTCCAATCGTCTGATCTGCTCCCGATGAAATAACCTTTCTTCTATTTTCATGACAAAGTTTCGAACTTGTCTTCTGGAACTGGATTTCCACATTGGAGTTTCACCTTTCGATATCTTTCTCCTATCATCATTCAACCTTTTGACTAACCCATCGCGAACAGTTTTGAGCGTAGTATCACATAACTTGTGTATCTCATCGAGCCTCATAAAATTAGTTGCTTTTTGCTGTTGAGGTGGGTGAAACCAAATGACGGTTTTTTGGATGAGCGTATACTGTGACATTTGATTTATTCCATCAAATGAGAATTGTGGCTTAGTCAAATTGATCTTCTGTTGGTAACTTTCGACTCCAAGCTGAAGATCTTCCACTCTTTCTTGAACTATCAATCGTCGGATGAAGAGGAGTAGAGATTAAATGAAGTTGTATTGTGTGTCAGTTTCGAATCCACGCATTCTTCCTTGAACCTTTTCTAGATACATGTCTTCAATGTCATTTAGATAAAGGTCGGGAAAGTCTGCTTCAGAAAACTTGTACTTCTTTTCATCTTGCCTTTTAACCACAATCTCGTTCATGAACATGTAGTTGAACCTTTTCGACTCCTGAATTTCTAAGATAGCAATGATTCTTGATTTATGCTTCACGTTTTCTAATGACTTGATTTCTAACCTGTGAGTGTAACTGAGTCGAAGACGTTCAGGCCAGTGCTGAATCCCATGTAAAGCATTTCTGTCATAAGCAACAATGGAGTTGCTAAATACCGGAGTTGATTCTTCAATTGCAGGAACATCGTATCTTGCGGCTGACACTGAAATAGTCAATGATGAAGCATATTTTTGTTTGGAGTTCTCTTGAGTGAGTTGGAGGTTACGAAGATCTTTGTTGAAGAACAAGCGGTAAGATATCTTTGGTTTTTCTGGAAATCCTTGCAGAGGTAATGGTTTAGTCCAATCGGTGAAGTAAGGCTTGTCGGGTTTTTCGGAATGGATTTCGAAATTCGCTTCAAGGTTTAGCCAGTCAAACTTTCCTGACATTGCACTATCTATATTCTGCATGTGAAATTCAAATTCCATCTTGTTTCCAGATCTAGACTTTAGGAATTCCTGTGCATCCCGATTGATTCTTCTTAACTCAGCCTTTGTAAGTTTCTCAATCTGAAGATCCGCCATTCTACTCTGAGTGTATTGCAGTGTATTACCCGGAAGTGGTTCTTCATTTTCGAGAGGAGGTTGAGCCTTGACCAAATCAGTCAACCAATCATCTTGAGGTGTGTCGTCATTGTCTATCCATGAGTGACGTCTTCTTTTCTTAGACTTGTATGTAGTATCCTTGTCTTGAGCTTTGGAGGTTGATGATGGTCCAGGTTTAGAATCGGGAATTGGAGAGGCACGGTAGTCGGTATCGGGTTGTCCTTGATAGTCATCAGTAGGTTGCATGAGTGTTTCTTCCTGGTCTGTAGGACCTTGACCAGAAGCTGAAGTATGTTGCTGATTTCCAGGAGGAGTTGAATCCTTTTGTGGTTGGTGTGAAGATGATGGACCGGTTCCAGACTTGTGTTTCTTTCTTTTTGAGTTCGGGTCCGGGTCGTCATCTTTCCTTGACCTCTTCAAGGATCTAGCAGCTTCTTTGCACGACTCTTTTGACAAGTTAGCTGCAATGGCATCGATAAGAGCGGTTTCTTCAGGTGTTAAATTGGTTTTGTATGCAACTTTGTCGTAGAGATGAGCAAGCAGGTCTTCGACCGATGATTCAGAAATGGTTGGAGTTGATGTTGAAGCTTTTGGAGGGTGAAGAGTGAATGGTGTTATTGATAGCATTTTCTTTACGACACTTCTGATCCTGTGCTCCAAGTTATCCTTAATTGGTTCAATAAGACTTGTCACTTCAGGAGTGACTATATCAACAAGATTCTCTGTAAGGTAATCGAGTGTGAAAGTCCTGATGAGTCCTTCCAAGTCTGCTTTCATGAACTTATCAATTTGCTGCTCTGCCTCCTGAAATTCTTCAACTTGTTTAGCAAGATTAGTAACCAAGGTTGTGAGACTTTTAACTTGCTCCTGAAGATCAACTGGTTTCGTCGGTTCATTGATTGATTGTTGTTTAGATGCGGTTTCAGAAGGTGAAGGAGATGAATGTTCTGGTGATGATTCAGAAGACGACTCGTTGTGGGAGTTCGAAGACGAAGCTGGAGGAGTCGGATTCTTTGGAGGAGAGTCTTTAGGAACTGGAGGTTGCTCTGAAGATGTCTTCTTAGAGTGTGAAGATGATTGAAGGAATATGTTGGTGTCGAATGCTTCTTTTTCTTCACTTTCCTTTCTTCTACGTTCCTCTTCTTCCTGTGCTAGAAACTCTGGTGTGGTGAAAGGATCAAATCCCTGATCAGTGGCAATGTTCTCCTGGTCATCAACATTCTCCTCAATATTTGCAGCTTCCGTCATAGTGATGTTGCCTTTTGCATCTTTGTCTTCTACTTTGTCACCGGGTTGTAAAGCTGGTTCTAAAGTGGTAGACACAATGGGAGGAACTATGCTGCTAGTAATACCTTCATGTTCAGGTTGATCGACAGGTGGTGATGAAGGTTGAGGATGAAGTCGGCTGAGGAGTGATGCTTCCCTCTGATCTTTGAGAAATTTCTTCTCTTCGGCACGTGTGTCGACAACAATACTTTTCAATTTTCTTTTGTCGACCAATTTTTCAACTATTGGTTCGTCTTCTTCATCATCATTAGGTTCATTGATCGTAATCCCTTGCCTTTTTTGTTTATCTGCTTCAAAAGTTTCCAAACTTTGTTGTTTAGCAATTTCCATTTCTGGAAATTCTTCTTCAGTTACTCTTACTCTTCGTTCAAAATCTTCTTCTTCTTCATCAGTTTCTGTGTCAAACTCAGAGTCGCTTTCTGAGGGTGGCGGTGTAGGTTCATCTCGAAGAATGCGCTTTGGTGTAACCTTCTTTCTTAGCTTAGTTGCAGGTTTCGGTTTGGGTGTTGGTTTGGGTTTGGTAGCTGGTTTAGCTTTGGGAGTAGCTTTTGATTTTGATTGTAGTGATTCAGTAGTGCTACTAGTGCTCTCTGATTTCCTACCTCTTTTACTTCGAGTCTGTATGGTAGTCTCTTCCTTAATCCCTTTATAAGCATTATCGTAGAATTTATAGCTTGAGCTTTTCCTGATATTTTCATCAAGAAAATACTCGGGAAGCCTCTTTCCTTGTTGCTTTGTTGAAGACATGGTCATTTTGACAAAAGCAATAGTGAAGTCGTCCTCGAAGAGGTTCTTAGGCTCATTTGGATCTCCTATTCTTTGATGAATTCAGGTGTATCTTTGTAGAAATGCTCAATGATTAGCTTTGTGAACCTTATGAACGGGATCATAGTCTTTTTACGTTCGGTTTGAATGTTGTAGACTATATCATTCATCATGGGAATTGCAAAGTCAATCGGTAGCATACTGACCATTCCCCAAAACACTTGTAAATGCTCAAGTCTGGGATGTTCGTGACCACTTTTTCTTCCTGATATTGAACGTACGACCAACATATAGAAGGTTCTCCAAGGCTGAGGCATGTTCTTTGCATTGAATCTAGAATGCTGAAGCAGAGGTAAGTCGTCTTGAACATCGTATCCTAGGTCAATGAAAAAGTCTAGGAGATCCAGTTCAGGCAACATTGGATCAAATTCGTTCTCAGGTTGAGGTAGAAGGAAAACTGTACGAAGGACTTCGTGATCTACAGTGTAGACTTGTCGATCCAGCGTGACAGTGAAAGACTCATCATCCAAGTTAACCTTTGCCGTAAGCCAGAACTGATGAAGGTAGAATACTGGAACTGAAGTTGATTTGTCGAGCAGATGCTTGCATAGATGTGCAAGGAGAATATCTTTGACAATCTTACACGAGTTTTCAGGAATTCTTAATTTATCGAAGTTAACTCGAGGATTGTTTTTGCCAATGGTGACGCTGTAGTCAGCAGGAATGAAGTCATTCAGTGTGAGAAATGGAAGAGCTTGTTCGGGGACATTCTCGTTGTGTTCAGCCATGTTAATCTGAAAAGACATTGTCATAAACCAACCATCCAGATTTGTTACTTGTTAGCACAAACACAAGTTTGATAAAAGATAAACACCTAGAACATATAAGCACGGATGGTTTGATTATTATATGTGAAGTGACATGTGGTGTAAACTTAGACAAAATTGATCAATTGAATCATTAAAAACAATCATAGAGAACAAAGACATTCACATGACCACAAATATTATCCATGTCACATGATTACAACACACACATTATCAAATAATGATCATTATCACAAATACATGTTTACGAAAATACAACATGCCACGATCTCGAAACTTTACATTTAGAACAATTTTTCGCAAACTTATAAAATCCTTGATTTCGAAAAAATCTTAAGTGTGATTTCGAAAATCAGACACAAGAAGAAAAGTTTCGCAAACGTGCATAATGAAGGTTTTCGAAAACTTTCCAAGTGTGTTCTCGATAAATATTTTATCGAGAACATACTCATTTGCTGCATTTTCGCGAACATTCAGTATATGCGTTTGCGAAAGTTTTCATCACATGTGATCTCGAAAGAATAGTTCTCGAAAGACATGATTATAGTGAAGTTTCGAAAATACATCAATCAAGTGTTCTCGAAAAAGTTTCAAAGTGTATTCTCAAAAAAACTTGAGTTTTCGAAAATGCATAACTTTAGAAAGTTTTTTCGCAAACGCTTAATTGGAGTATTCTCGAAAGATTCACCAAATCAGGTGATCTTGAAAAATTGTTTTCGAAAGAATTCTTATACAAGAATTTCGAAATCCTGTCAACGTACGTTTCTTTTTGCAACTTGATTTTCCAAAGATTGAGACCTGTTGTATGGGTTGAAAAACAACTATTAGATACATAGAAATAACACTCATACATCATTTTCGAAACATGGGCATGAATGTGTTTTCGAGAATCTCAAGTACATGCAAACTCTCATCATATCTATGTGTTGTGAATCTATTTGCAAACATTTGGATCATGAACATCACACAAAGTTAACCAAAAGAGCATAGCACAAGAAATACCCATTATGAACAAAACCCTAACTATCGAGATTAAAGCAAACATGGATTATGAAGTAATTAAAGTGTATAATAACGATACTTGTACACACAACATCATATCCCACCAATAACATTGACCAAAACATCACGGAATCAAAGACACCTAATTTGTACTTAAACCCTAGATTTCGAGAATCACATAAACATGTTTTTGGTTGTGATTAACTGTTATGGGCAAGTTAAGAACATGTTTTAAGACAAAACCCCTATGAAAGATTACACCCCAAACACGTTTTGATTAATCCCGAATTTTTGAAACCCTAGAACTATAAATCGCGATTTCTTGAAATCAAACCGTTAAAATTGTGATTAAACAAAAACCATTGCTTGAATTTGCCTTAAGATCATGTAGAAACTTACAGGTTGAAGATTTGAAACACGGATTATTGTTTTGAATTCAAGCCGTCGATTTCACAAATGGGTTTTGTTAGTTTTGAAAATTTTAGAAACAAGGGTTTGTTTGTTTGTTTTATATATTTAGAACTTTTTTGAATCTTGTCACATTTAGTCCCCTAACTTCTAACTTTGCATCATAAGTACTTAATTTTGATACAAGTTAATGACCAAAGGCAATAATCTTAGATATACTCCCTATGAAACTTTTAACAGGATGAGACGAAAGAAAAGTCGTGGGACTTTCATTATTTCCGAAACAACGCATCTTATGAAAATATGCAAGTATACCGGTTTGAAAAATAGTGAAATTTTTTTAAGCGTGACTCCCCCTCAACACTTTGTAAAAGATAAAGAAATAACAAAGTGTTGAATGGAAGCGATATACTTGCTCTTTTTTTTTTTAATTGCAAGAATAGGAAAATCTTTTTGTGTTTTTGATGGTTTTATAATTTTGTATTTTGTTTTTGAAAAAATATTTACAAAGATAGTTTTGATGTTTGACTTTTACTTGTGTTTTAAAACTTTTCCACATCCTCTGGAGTCAAACATCGCATACCAATTTGGTGAACTAAACTAACAAACCTTGATGGAGATAATGCTTTTGTAAGTAAGTCCGCCAATTAGTACTCAGTTCCCACAAAATATAATTCAACGGTACCTTTTTCAACATGCTCCTTGATGAAATGATATCGGAGATCAATATGTTTGGATTTGGAGTGATGGACTGTGTTGCAGGAGATTGCAATGGCACTTTTGGAATCACAGTAGATCAGAATCTTATTGAATAGGTAGCCATAGTCTTTAAGTTGTGATCGCATCTAAATGACTTGAGCACAACAAGCAGACATAGCTACGTATTCAGATTCTGTTGATGACAGTGAAATGCAGTCCAACTTCTTTGATTGCCAAGACACAAGCTTATCTCCAAGAAACTGTAATCCACCTGATGTACTTTTTCGCGTGTCTAAGCATCCTGCATGGTCAGCGTCTGAAAAAGCTATTAGTTCAAAACCAGAATTCGTCGGATACCAGATTCCTAAATGGATGGTTCCCTTTATGTATCGAAGGATTCTTTTTGCCTCATTGAGGTGTTTCTCAGTTGGTTTAGACTGATAACGCGAACACATATAGACAACAAATAAAATATCAGGTCTGCTAGATGTGAGATACATGAGGGACCCTATAATACTTCGGTATTTGGTAGGGTCAACAGGAGTCCCATGTATATCAGCATCTAGTTTTGTGGAATTGGCCATAGGTGTATTCATTGTATCACAGCTTTACATTCCATGTTTCTTTAAAATCTCAAGAGCATATTTAGACTGATTTAGAAAAATTCCACGGGGTGATTGATGAACTTGTAGTCCTAGAAAGAACGTAAGTTCACCCATCATGGACATTTCAAAATTATCTTTCATTAATTTTGCAAAATCGATTGAGTAACGTTTGTTAGTTGATGCAAAAATAATGTCATCAACATAAATTTGAACAATTAATAAGTCCACCCCGTATGTTTTTGTAAACAGTGTTGGGTCCACTGAGCCTAAAGTAAAGTTATTGGCCATTAAGAATGTAGATAACTTGTCACACCCCGCCACGGCGGAAATGCGCGGGTGTAACTTCATGGATATCATCACAACACATGGTGTCTATATAGAGAATAACTACATGTAATAAAAATGGCAAAGTATAGACACAAAGTGTCATAACAATACCCGAAAGAAAACAACATGATAAACTCCAAACACTCAGATAAACCACTTCCAATGCAACTAAGGACTCATCTAATCACTTCCTTCTATCATAGCCTTAGAATGCTCACCAGAAAATGATGCTTAAAACGTCAACATAATGTTGGTGAGATTCATAGATTTAAGACTCATACACACTAGGCAACCAAAATCACTGTGATTATAAAATGTAGCTGGACAAATATTTACAGTTATCATATAAGCTACATGTATTCACAAGGCAACATCACACATAAGGCAACCATCAGGCGGAACGTGCCCACCGATCCAAATTCACAACATACCGGGCCGAAACGTGACCCCCGCTCCAAAAAAATGGGTAAATTAATACCCTCCGATCGGACCACACAGAATAAAAGCGAGTAGGGATGCTACTCTCCAATGAGGTCGTATGCACGAGCAACAGGGTAAGCACCCTCCCAATTGGACCACACAAACTAGTAACGAGTAGGAGTATTACTCTCCAATTGGATACTCCCCCCTAATTGGACCGCACAACATTATCATCACATTATCTAATTCACATAATCTGGTACGAGTAGGAGTAATACTCTCCAATTGGATACTCCCCCCCAATTGGACCACACAATAACATCACATAACATATCATTCACATATAGCATACATACAATAACATTATAAGTCTAAGCTCTTTGACACACACACATAATCACAGTAACTTAAACATTTAAGCTAAGCATCATTCCCATCCCAAGTTTAAAACAAGGTAAAAATATGGGACTATGAACTCACCTCAAACCTTGCAGCTTCCACAACACAAATCACAAATCTAAACAACACAAATAAGTCCACGTTACACAAGGCCAATCTAAAAGCTACAACCCATGTAATACTCATATGATGGATGTCTAAGACTCATATGACCCACCATGGATCTCCTAGACACCATACTAACCATTACCATAACCTAACACCCACTAAATCCCTTGCACTCTTAAAATCAGAAAACGCAGAATTTTTGGGTACATTCGCCCACATAAAATCACGACAAATAAAGCTCAACAACTCACAAAAAAAATTTACCGTGGTCTCTCATAAGCATACAAGCTAATCCTAGAAGGCCATGGACCAATAACACACACAAGTACTCAAAAGAAAATCAAACTTGTCAACTACTCAAATTCGGATCTGAACGGACACCAAAAATTTTTAATTAACATAAAATACTTCCACAAGTTTTTATCGTGAATCCTTTTTGTGGTAGTCTATTATAACCTAATACTTAACTATTCCAGAAGGCTAGTCAGAATACCACTTTTACAACCACAACTCACCCTCAAATGTTTACCCAAATTTTGTCCCGGTTTGACAGCTTTGACACCTTAACAAAGAAAAATCAAAAGACCAACTTCCCGACCTTGAAATCAGTTGTGGCTGGACTTTTTAGAAAGCTCTTTCATTAAAATTCAATTTAGACCTAAAATTCGTGACTTAACTCCTCACCATATTTTAGTTACACTCACATCTTTACAGCACTATTTTTCTGTCCAAACCCTAACTCAATAACTAGCATGTTTTACGCTCAATTCTCTTAACCAATCATCTTATTATTATCATTAATTGATCCCAACATGTTTAATAACATTAATTTAAAGAAGTTAACACAAACCCTAATCCATCATATAATTATTACATGAATTAGATCAATAACTAATTAATTGAATGAAAACTAGTATCGAAAATATACATTGATCTTGATTTTAGCTTCAATAATAAAACCCCTAATTTTTCCTCTTCCCCTCTAGCTTTGGTTGATCATAATTTGCAGGAAAATAGAGTTATGGGTCGTTTGTATTGCTTATATGGGTTGGAGGTTGGGCTTGTTTGGGCTAGACTAGGATTCCTTTTAATTAGGTTTTATAATTGGACTCAAATTTTGTTTCCTTTTTCCCTTTTTAAACCCTTTAGCCGATTTTTATAACACATACATATATATTTTATTTTTTTTATTAAATTTATTTATTACACTCAAAACCTCATACTTTTTATATTTTATAACAACCCGTAACGATAACTAACGTCTTACGCAATAAACCTAAATTTTACGACAAACCAAAAAAATTATCATTTTCAAGACAAAGTTTCCAAAAATAGAATTTCACACTCTTTTTGAAATATAACTCATAAAAACAAACTCCTCGTAACTTGCTAACGCTTAAACACTTGAACGAAAACTCGTTACGCAAAAATACAAAAAACCAGAACTTCACAAGTCATTTCTACACCACAAGGGCGATCAAAATGAACTTTACCAAATAATCAACATTACTCACTCACAAAAACCACACCACGCAAAGGGATTTAGTGCTAAAACTCACCTATATCACACTTATATCACTTCAATCACCTAAGACACACCAAACGTCAACCGAGTCAAGACTATCAGTCAAACTGACCTGCCAAAACAAAGGTTGTTACATAACTTATCATACCACGCCCTTGGGGCTTGCTTGAGACCGTAGAGAGACTTCTTAAGCTTGTAGACATGATTAGGATGGTCTAAGTCAACAAAGCCTTCTGGTTGGCTGACATAAACCATTTCACGGAGTTGACCATTCAGAAATGTCGTTTTTACGTCCATTTGATAAACAACCATATTCCGATGAGCAGCATATGCTAGAAAAATCCGTACAGATTCAAGTCTAGCTACAGGAGCAAATGATTCTTCAAAATCGATTCCTTCTTCTTGAGAGTATCTGATGCGTGGGGTTTGCATCAGGCTTTACCTCTCAAGGGATCTTGAGAAGCTTACAACCCCCACCAGGCAGTGTACCTGATCGATGTAGTATAGTATAATGGCAAGTACCGGGGGATTGATCGTTCAGCTAGGAATAGTGTCGCTAGGATTAGAAAACCTAAAGACCAGGTCTAGAGATGAGGGATGATTCTTTTTGTATTTTTTTATATTTTTATGAAAGCAAGTAAAAATTTCGGGTTTTGAAAGAGTTGAGCGGAATTAGTTGCTAGTCAACTAACCCAATACTAAGATGCAATCAAAATAAAATACTAAAAATGAAAATAAACTAAATTAAACTAGAGTTATGAGCAATATGTGGGAGAAATGTGTTTACTTAGATTTCACTACTCCCTAAATATCTTTTACACGTTAATTACTTGTTATAGTTGCGTGGATGACGGATTGTATTCCTTAATACCATTCATGGGGTGGCGTACTTACTTCTCAAATCCTATGAGCGCCTACTTCACTCCTATGTCGAGCCGGCTAAGAAGCTCCTAACATGGGATCATTAGAATTTACTCATGCATTAAATACAACCAATAAAACCTAATACACATCGGTTCATGTTTCCTAAGACGTTCAAGCATGTTACACAATGGAGATCTGCCAGTTTTTTTAAGCCTAACATTGAAATCATTCATCCAATACAACCATAAACAAGTAATCAACATATAATTAACATCTAGGTTTCATTAGATCCAAGCAAACACAAGATAGATCTAGCCTAGCATGTTGAAATCAAGACAAGCAGAAGATATAATCAACCAACACATAGACATATTGATTGAATTAAGAGAAGACTTATCTCAATAGAACATGGAAGGATCCAAGGGATGAAAACCCTTGAAAGTACTGTAAAATATGACCTAGGGTTTACAAAGTTCGGCCCTAGTTTCTCCACACAAGTTCCTCTCTTTATGAATGAAAAATAGAAAACTATATATAGAGTTTGATAGGTGACGGCGTCAAGAACAAATGTCTGACACCGTCATCTCGCTGCCAAATAGTTCCTCGGACTGCCTAGATCTGGGTCTGACGCCGTCATGTATTCTCCTTATGCAGGCCGTCACAAAATTAACTCTTGACGCCCTTGTTGTGACGCCGTCAGGTTTGCACTGGGTCGTCACCACTTTTACTCTTGACGCCGTCAGGATCTTCCTCTTGACGCCGTCAGGTACTGTTCTCAGCATGAAAAATAAAGTCTTTGGCGTTTTCTTCACTTTTATGCTCCAAAAACGTCCGAATTGCTTCCTTTTCCAGAATTCACTCCCAAAGTACCTAAAATCACAAAAGGAACGATTTAGGGCAATATTTGATCAAATAAATTCAATTTCGGGCTTAAATGACCCCCTAAAAGTGGTTCATTTTTCGCCTCATCAGTATCCTTTTGCTACCAAGCATGATTTGTTACGTATGACAGTTCCTTCTGCATCCAGTTTGTTTTTCCAGATCCATTTCAAGCCAACGATAATGACTCCTTCAGGTTTTTCAACCATTTCCCAGACTTCCAATCTTTGAAATGATTCAAATTCCTCTTGCATAGACTCAATCCAGTTTTCGTAAGTCATAGCTTCTTTGACGTTCTTTGGCACGGTTTCACAGACTGTGAGTGCGTATATGCAAGTTTCACCATCTGTGTGAAGTCGTTGTCTCGTCATGATTGGTGCATCTGGATGGCCAATAATTTGGACTAGGGGATGATCTCGAGTCCATTTGTGTGTCGAAGGGTGTAGTTGATAAGAATCTCACAAGTGAGCAGGATCCAAATTGCGTGTAGATGAGTCAGCAATGTCAGGGACAATTGGAGCCGGCGCAAATGGGTTAAAGAACGGTTCTGGTTCATGCTCTGCGGTTTGTGGAACTGATATTGGTATGGAGTCTCCAGCTGAGTGTCGTGAGTTGGACCCGATTTGTTCTGTAGTTGTTGGGGATACAATTGGAGGACCGTCTCTTCCAACAGTTGTTGTTGTTTGTTGATGTGTATCAAGTACTTGATGTTAATCAAGATGTGTAGCGGAATTTGGTGATGCCTCAGATGGACGGTTATCAATCGTATCATCAAACAATGGAGCAAACAAGGTTTCCACTTCTTTACGGGAAAGTGACAATGGTTCAGCCGAAGATTCCGGAAAGGTAAGACGGTTGGATGCGGGTCCTAAGTTCTTTTGCTCAGAAGCCATTGCTGAAGTGCTTTTAAAAACAGTTGGCTGCAGGTCCTAAGCTGTTGTGCTCAGAAGCCAATAACATTAAGCTCGGGTCCGAAACTGATTTGTTCCGAAGCCATTCCTATTATATCTGATAAGAAGAAAGAATAGACAGAACAGAGAACATGGATCCCCAAGTGTAATTGGGTTCCGGATGTTAAAAGCATAAAGATGTAGTGTCAATTATCTTCTTGACACTCGAACACACTATATCAATGATTTTCTTTCTCGCCTCAGGGATAGATGTTGTGGATTTCACATTAGTTTTGGTGCAACTGTCTAAAATCTTTCTTGTAGGAATCCACCTAAGGCCAATCGATTTGAAGATTCTACCCGTGGGTACCCACCTAATGATAGATCTAGGAGATGTTTTCCTTTTAGATGCAGTGGGAGCATCACTTGGTTGAGAAAACCTACATCCTATATTGATCCACTTCTTAGGTTTCTGACTTTTGACTTTTGGTACAACGGGTTTGTATGTCTTAGTCGATTGAGCCTTTTCAAGTGAATTTCCCTTTTGAAGATATTTTAAAGCACAAACAACATGATTATTTACGCAACTACTCTTAGAAGCTAGACAATTCCTATTAGTTTGTTGATTACTCTTAGGTTTTGGTGTGCTACTACAAGCAGTGTTCTGTACTACAGTGGAAGGCATCACACGAGGTTTTGAACCTAAAATTCCATCCTTTTGAATTAGCGCCTTTTTTCTAGCCTTTTCTAGATCATAGTTCTTGTACATGTCATATGTGCCATAAGACTTTTTACTTTTAATGCTCGTTTTAGACACTGTTTTTAAACTAATCCTAGATTAGCCAGGTATAATCACGTGTTGAGATTTGGCAGACACAGATACATTTTCCTTAGACCAAGAATGTGGAGTGACTGGTTTTGTCAAATTGTTTTTCTCAACAACTTGGGAGGCAAACCGAGATTTTGAAAATTTAGGTCGTTTAGATTTAAATGCAGTTGGTTGTCTAACCACTGATTGTTTGAGAAGGCGGTTTCCCCAAGATTGATGGTTTTGCAAACTTAGTATCCACACTCTGACCAGTCAGTCTTCTTAATTTGTTTTGCAATGCAGCATGTGCAAACACCTTTGCTTGTATTTGACCTTTTAAAAGCTCATTTTCTTTAACTAATGTATCCACACGTTTACTTTGTTCATTCAAAAATTGACCATTGTTGCCCGAATTTAGAGATTCGTTTTGCAATTTAAGTTCAAGTGAGATGCAATGTGCCTCTAGTTTTGAAAAATCTTTATGAAACTGGGCAATGGTCTTTTTGAGAAGAATGTTTTATGACTCAAGAGTTTGGTATGATGTTTCAGTTATTGGATTATCAGGTAAGGACTCAGACTCAGAACGTTTGTCAAGACATTGTACAACATCCTAGTCAACCTCTCCTTCATTACTGAAGCTAGGTTGCTCAGATTGTTGTTTCTCATTTGCAAGCATAATATGATCAACAGTAGATTGTACCTCAACCATTTACTCTTTGTCAAAGTTAGGTTATGTGTCATAGATGGGTATGACATCTTCCTCATCCATCTGTTCTTTGTCAAAGTTGGGCACTGAGTCATAGAAGGGTCTGATCTCTGCACAGTCTGCATCTGTATCATTCCCCAATCTGCTGTTGTCATCCTACTCTTCTGATTCTGTCCCATTGCTTTCCATGACAACCAAATTAGCTTCCAATACTTTAACCTCATTACCTGCATTAACGACATCTGCAGTATTCTCACCATTCCCAACAAACCTTTGATCATTTCTTCCTTGTATCACAACTCTTTCACCTCGCTTGACAGCTCGATTTCGGGAATTAGATAAAGCCTGACTTATAATTTGTAAGATCTCCATTCTTCTAAACATCATTTCTTTGTTCAATTTCACAAGTGAATCTTCAGAGTCATCAGAATCACACTCTGGACCAGTATTATTCATGTGAAATTCCTGCATGTTTGCCATTAACATCACATCTGTTGTATCGGCTTCCAAATCAGTAGTATTGGACTCCAAATCTGCATATTCATCATCAGATGGAATATCTCCCATGACACTTTGCAAAACAGCATTGAGATTACCCCCTTCAACTTCCATTTGACTAAGTGTGGCATTGTATTCAACATTATCGTCAGAGAGTGAAGTTGAATCATAATCTTGAGCTTCCACATCTGCAATATTTTTTGTATATGCAAAAAATGCCATGCTTGGTTCGATAAGATCTTCTTCATCATCAGTATCTTCCATTGTGTTAAAGCATTCATAAGTTGAAGTCATTGCGCCTTTGCCTTTCTTAGTAGATATTTGTCCAAGCTTCACTAGATTTTGCAGAAGAGATTGCATGTGATCATTTAGTGTTGCAGGATGGTACTGTGGAATGAAGATAGGCTCTGGTGCATCTGGAGGAATGAAGAAGAAACCATTTGGAGTGTAAATTAAGGATCCATGGTCAACAGCTGGATATGGTGGAGCAGGGAGAATGGTCTACAGTGGATTCATGCTTAAATAAGATTCAAGAATTTGCTTCATTCTGATGTAATGAAGTTCTTCTGTACGATGCATAGCTTCAAGATATTTCCACATTTCATAAGCACTGGCTTGAAAGTCCATATGCATGTAAATTGAGTTGGGAAGTGCCAATGTTATGAACCATACAGCCTGTTGGTCAGCATCGTACTGAGCAAGTTCAGTAGCATTCAAATCTTCATCAGTTTGTGGTCTGATAATCCCAGTTGAGTCAGCAAGAAATATCATTTTGTATGGACCATCTTGAATGGATTTAAGCATGAGATCTGCAGCAGGACGATCTGTGAGCCATTGTAGAAATCTCTGTTTCCAATCAGTATATATTCCTGGCAGCAACATTGGAGGCCTTAATTCATTGCCAAATAGCAGAACTTGACGAATGAGGGAGCTGTGACTTAGTTGTTGATGATATTGTTGCTGATGAGAATATTGGTGAGGAAGGTAGTTGGAAGAAGGTGCTGTTGCTGATGAGAATATTGGTGAGGAAGGTAGTTGGAAGAGGGTGATTGAGACATTGTAAATAACATTTCTCTCCCCCCTTGATTGTTGCGACGTAATCGAAATAATCAAACAAAAATGCCACAGTCAAGGTGGAAATAGTGATTTCAGATTTTCCCTCCAAAATTTATTTGAAAAATTTTCTGTTCCAAAATTTTGAAAATCAATATAAAATGTAATTCTAAGGTTACAAGAAAATTTTGAGTTTCAAAAATTTTGCCGCCAAATTTTTCCGAAAAAATTTGAATTTTTGGCCTAAAAATTTGAATTTTGGGCCAAAATTTTCACCATTAAACCAAAATTTGAATTTCGCGTAAAAATTGAACGTTTAGTCTCCTGTAAAAATTAAATTTTACTCAAATTTTCCCGCCAAAAAATGAATAAGAATAAGAAGATAGTAAGAAGATTTTAGAAAGAAATGAATAAGAAGATAGTAAGAAGGCTTTTTTTGAAAATAATGAATAAGAAGATAGTAAGAAGATTTTGGAAAGAAACTTGTGTAACGATGTGTGATAAAGTTGATTATTGGATCGTTCCAATGAAATAGGAGGTGTGTTTAGAAATTTTTAAGTGTTCTAGAAACTTTTCAGTGTTTTAGAAACTTTTCAGTGTTCTATAAACTTTTCAGTGTTTTAGAAACTTTTCAGTGTTCTATAAACTTTTCAGTGTTTTAGAAACTTTTCGAGTCGACTTATTCTAAAAACCAAACATTTCTTACATACCAAGGGATTCATCCCCACCATACATCTAAAAAGAAAATCAATTGTTGAGATTAAAAGCATTTTATTATTTCACCTATTTTTTATAATTTAAATATCTCTTAAACCATTAATCGTTAAGCGAAAATAATTACACCATCGCGACGGACATTTAATTATCTTTCTTTAGACGGACACTTTGATATACTTTTAGGAAAAAAATCATTTTTTTCACGTTTTTTTTTTCATGGCCGAAAAAAAATCATATATGATATTGCATATCATATATGATATAATATGATATGTAATATAATATCATATATGATATTACATGTAATATCACATATAATATCATATATGATATTACATATCATATATGGTATGATATGTAATGTCATATATGATTTTTTCGGCCACGAAAAAAAAGGTGAAAAAAATGAAAAAAAAAATTGTCAAAAATATATCAATTAGCCTATCTATAGAAAGATAATTAAATGCTTGTCGTAACGGTATATTTTTTTTCGCTTAACGATTAACGGTTTGAAAGATATTAATATTTGAAAAAAAAGGATGAAAGTGGGTTTTTTTAATTGTTGGGATTAATCTCATCCATTAGATCAAATAAAGATGGAGGGAAGATGAAGGGCGGAGATTAGTCCCTTGGTATGTAAAAAAAGTTTGGTCCTCAAATGATCTTTACTCAAATTTTTCAGTGTTTTAGAAACTTTTTCAGTGTTCTAGAAACTTTTCAGTGTTTTAGAAACTTTTCAGTGTTTTAGAAATTTTTCAGTGTTCTAGAAACTTTTCAGTGTTTTAGAAACTTTTCAGTGTTTTAGAAACTTATCACCAAAACTTTCTAAATTATACAATTTGGAGAGTATACCACGAGTCGAAGTGTTTTCTCACATATACAAGCAAGGGAAACACCGAGTAAGCAACGGTAACACTTCTGGAGCAACGAGGAGTGATCTCGAAAGTTGGTACAAAGTGTGTTCTCGAAATTTTTTATTTAGAAAGAGGGTACAAGTGTGTTCTAGAAAGTTTTCCAGAATTTTGAATTTGCTAAAAGCTCACCCAAATGAAGTTTGTATTCCAAGATTTTTGTACTTCTAGGCTTAAAAACACCAAAACTTGAAGAAAGTTGCAAACTTGATGATTTTTATGAAAATTTTTTGTGTTCTAGAAAATTTGCTAGAATTTTGAATTTGCTAAAAGCACACCCAAATGAAGTTTGTATTCCAAGATTCTTGTACTTCTAGTTATAAAAACACCAAAACTTGAAGAAAGTTGCAAACTTGATGATTTTTATAAAAAAAATTTGTGTTCTAGAAAGTTTGCTAGAATTTTGAATTTGCTAAAAGCTCACCCAAATGAAGTTTGTATTCCAAGATTCTTGTACTTCTGGTTATAAAAACACCAAAACTTGAAGAAAGTTGCAAATTTGATGATTTTTATGAAATTTTTTTTGTGTTCTAGAAAACAAGTACAAAAACCAAATTCGAATTTTTAAGTTTTGAAACTTCAAAAAGATTGAAACTTTCTTGTTAGAAAAGGTTTATAACACTAGTTTGTAATAAAAAAAAGTGTTAAAAACAAAAAAAAAAACAAGAAAAATGATGAACTTTTTTCCAAAAAAAAACATGATAAAAGCTTTAAAATTCGAAACAACACAAACTCCAAACACTCCTAGATCATTGTTAGGCTCTGATACCACTTGTTAGGTACCCATATTGATTTCACACAAGCAAAAATGAGATAGATATAAGGATGTGATGATTATGAGAATGAGAGAAATATAATTGCAAGAATTTCCTTAAGATATTCAAATAACCAACCAAGTTTACATGTATCCCAAGCTTAGTATTTATAGGGGAGGAATAGGGCAACACTCCCTTCCACCCTTTTCCTTCTAATTCGTGGGCTTGGAGGCCCATGGACAAGTTAACATAAGCCTAGTAACATGAAACAATACATAAATGAAAGTAAATCATAACTAAGCAACCTAATGTTATTACAAATGACCGAGACTTAATAAAATAGTAAAACTTCGCTCCCAACAAACTAAAATGAGAAGAATAAGAATGATTTCTAGCCATATTTTTCAAGTTGTAGTGAGAATTTTAAGGAAAGATGCATCCATTTTTGTAGGTGCATCTGAAATAAGTGATTGTGGTTTCTCCTTATTATTCTTATTAATTTTTTTTTTTTTTTTCTTATTTGATACTATCTCTAATTTTGATACCAAAAAGAACATTTCAGTAGCTAAGCAAATATCAAAGGTCTAATAAGTATATCACCAATTCATAAAGGGTCCCTTTTAATAGACAAATAAAGACAGTCAGCACCAAAGATTGGGGAAAAATTGAAGCTAAAACCCTAATTTTGCTACTCACACTCTTACCAAGGTACTCGTTCACTTTTTTTAGTTTATCTTATTTTATTGAATTTGTAAGATGATTAGTTATTAACTAAAGAATTGTTATGGGATGTTTTGTGTTATGATTCAAAACTTTTTGTGTATGGTAAGGGCAAGACATATCTTGGTCTTACTAGATGCCTTATCAGATTTCTGCAGTTAAGCGTGCAATGCTGATTTCACTGAAACATATTTGAAGATAATAAGCCATCAAACGCTTAAAATATGCAATTTCACACAACTAACTTACTTTCATCTTTTAGGGGTATTTGTTTAGGCTTATATAGCGGGCTTATGGCTTATGTGGTTTTCAGCTTAAGTTTTATAAGTTCATTTTTTGTGGCTTATTTTGAAACTTTCCGGTTTATATAAGCTTATATAAACCAAAAAGTTTCAAAATAAGCCACAAAAAATGAGCCTATGAAACATAAGCCGAAAACCACATAAGTCATAAGCCCGCTATATAAGCCGAAACAAACACCCCTTTTGTGTCATTGTATGTAACCAAAAAAAATATATATATATAATAATAATAAGTTTTTATCTTTCAATATCTGGGCATTGTATATTTGTATGATAGTAACCTTCTATCACATGTACCAATGTTGATGTGGAATGCAGCTAGATCAAAACCTCCATTTTTGCTAATTGCTAGGACTGAGCATCTGGTCAAAACCCACCCGAACCGAGAACCAATTTTGTGTAAGAACATGAACCGAGAACCGAACCGAAGTGACTCAGCCGGTTTCTGTTTTGTGTCGGTCAGTTCGGGTCGGTTTAGGTGTGTTTTTCTCGCTTTTGGGCCGAACCAAGCCGAGCCGGATCGGGTCGAAAATCACATATATATAAAACTGAAAACTGAACCGGCTAGAGATCGGGTCAGTTCGTTTTTTCGGTTTGGTTTTCGGTCGTTTAGCTCAACCCTGTTTTGCAGAATGTTACTTACATACAAACAATGGCAAAAAGGGAAGTATGTTGAGTACGGGTAAATATATCTATTATTACGTACAACAGCAAAAGGTAAAATCAAGTTATTGGTGTAATTAACCCGCATTTGGAGTGATTATGCGATTGAAATAATCATTAATTAATCAGCTCAAAACTGATTATGTGCTTTGGAAGCCACGATTATAAATTGAATCAGTCTACAAACACAATCCCAAACACCGCACCTTACGCTTTATACCTAATGCATATTTGTTTGTGACTTTATAATCTGTGAACCTGTAATTCTAATTTTCTGAACAATGAAAGTTTTGCAGATTATAACTAAACATCGATCAAACAAATGGTGGATTGGTGGATATCTTTAGTGGGGGCGGCAGTTCCCGCATTGGTAGCAGGTCAAGCTATAAGAATGAAGAACAGAAGAGCAGAAGAACAAAGGCTAAAAAGTGCCCGGGGTCGTGAAAAAAGCTCTGATGATATATTTGTATGTGAGCGAGTTTGCACCTCAAAAAGAATGCTAAAGAAAGTTGGTGCATTTTCAAAAGACCCAAATCCCGACACATGTGTCACAGTCTGTGGTGTTTCAGAACTTGATGCTTGTGCTGATGCATGTGCAAGAACTGTGTGTGTGAATCAGCATCAAGTGCCAAACTGGAATGACATTTGCTTGAAAAGATGCCAGAGTGAGTGCCTAAAGCTCTCAAACTCTTCGGTTGTGCCGTCGTAATGATAAAGATTCTGATTTTGTTAAATCTTTGGTTTTTGCTGTGCTGTGAAACTATGATCGTTGAGTTATGCTCTAAATATAATGTATTTTTTCGATTGTGTCTAGCTCTAGCAATTTCGTATGATAGTTTGGTTTCGGTGAACTGAGTATACACCATGCCTTTTTTAGTGTATCATGTTATAAATTTACTGGTTTAAGGGCTGCACTTGTGTATGCAAGATGGGTGTATGGGCTAGTAGGGTAATGAGTCAAAAATGGGTTTGACGAGTCTTTTTCTTTACATGTCTAAACGGGTCGCGTTGGGTTGATCCTCTACCCTTTGTGCTCGTTTCTGAAGTTTTTACATAGATGATTAAAAGTGTCATGATTCCAAAAATAATACTAGTATCATTACAACAGAAATATGAATCTTTGAATAGACTCGGGAGTTTATATGCATTGAAAGTAGCTTTTGACAACTATCGTTTTGCTTAGACCGGCTTCTTTTCAGCTATTTTCTGTGTGACTGACCTGTCTAAGATCAAACATAACCCAAATAGAGTCGTTAATAAGTAAATGGGGGTGAACCTCCTTTTTATACATCTAGTTAAGACTATTTGTATCATCTATACCTAAGCTTTTCATGTTAACTCGAGACTTTTATAGTAAACAACCCATGGTTCTTGTAAAGTGGCTAAAAGAACAGTATGCTCTGGTTACCTTTCGTATCCACATTTCCCCAAGGTAGTGTTTCTTCGTCATTATTACAACAATGAACATTTGTTTGCGAAAAAAAGATAGGATTGTGCGAAAGGTGATCAGTAAACTATGTGGTTTGTTCAACTTCTTTTACCTTCACGCTGTAATGCATGCTTTTTTCCTACATCTTTTTGAGACACTTATTTTTAATTGCAAACTAGATCCTACTATTCAAGTATACTTGTTTTCATTTCCTAAAACAAAGATCAACTCTGTTGTTAGTATGATTATTATCATTAGGGCCGTTGTGTGCACTGTGCACATCACTCATCAAATCGGAACCCAAAAGATACTGTGCAGATTACTCAAACAATTCGGAACCTAAATGAAACTTAAATGACCATAGGTTCTAATTTGATGCTCTTTAGCATGGCTTAAACTATGAGTAAGTAGCTATTCTTAACTTGAAAACCCTACAATACTTGCCCAACACTTGAAGACAGTAATCATCAAAGTCGGTCCTCTTTAACAATAAATTTCCATTAATCACTCTTTTTCTTTCTACCAAAGTAGTGATTATTCATATAAAAATGAAAAAGGGAATTTAAAGGCTAAATGCTTGAAACCCACGTCACTAGTACAAAATGTAAAAAGATTTTGATATATTCTAGAATGTGTTAAATGTTATCTCGACTAAGTCGCTTTTCTTTAAAAACATAATAATTGATCATAATGTTTACGTAATCCTTTTCTCTTTTGAGTTTTGACCCTAACAAGTTACAAGTATTTTGTATTTCTTTAAAAAGGAAGCAAGTAATAATCATACAAAATCAAACGTATGTTCTAGACTTCTACCACTATATCATGCATGCTTTCTTGTGCCTTTCAAAAAAAAAAAAAAAAAAAAAAAAAAAAAAAAAAAAAAAAAAAAAAAAAATGCTTTCTTGTTATATCATCCATTTGTACTCCATTCCTTTCTTACCTCATTCTTCTCTGAAAACACTAACACGCACAGAGAAAAATGTCATGATCCTAGAAGCGAGTTGTTTTCAAGGAGACCATAGATAAAAGATCGACGACGATGATGTATAGGTGATGCGGCAGTAGAGATGAACGATACAACAAACCAATCAAAATTGTTGAAACCAAAACTCTTCCTTCTTGTTCTCGCTCTCATATCTCTTTTCTTTTGTATCGTATTTCTCTCTTTACAGACTCGGATATTTATCTATAATTATAATTATAGTATCACCCTGAATGACATCAAGATCCGACCAGGATATACCTCATACGACAAATACATCCATCACCAGCTTCATAAGACAACCAACCCAAAGCTCCGAAAAATATGGACCACCCGAGACTGGGACAGAAAGATTCAGGTTTTTGTCCGTTTCTTCACCCAATTAAAACATGAAAAATTTCTCTCAAATTCGTCAAAGGCTCTTTGTATTGGAGCTCGGATGGGACAAGAAGTGGAGGCTTTAAAACGGGTCGGAGTGAATGATTCAATTGGTTTGGATTTGGTTCCATACCCGCCTAATGTGATCAAGGGTGATTTTCATCATCAGCCATTTAACGATAGCACTTTTGACTTCGAATTTTCTAATGTGTTTGACCATGCACTTTACCCAGATAAGTTTGTGGGGGAGATCCAACGGACGTTGAAGCCTGGTGGGATTTGTGTGTTACACGTGGCGTTGTCTAGACGGTCGGATAAGTACTCGGCTAATGATTTGTATAGTGTAGAACCATTGAAGAAGTTGTTTAATGGGTCAGATCTGGTTCAGTCTAGAAAGGTTGACGGGTTCGGGTTGGATACTGAGGTGGTATTTAGGAAGAAAAAAGACGATGATACACATGCATAATACTTAAAACACATGTTAGATATTTATTATACGGAGTACTACATTTCTTGTTTAGTTATCTTCGTTTAGTTTAAAAAAAATATATATATTGATTGATAAATTATGTGCAACAGCATCAAACTAGTTACTAGTAATCAATTTCAATCAACTAGTTATGGGACATGTAAACAAGTGAACCCTGTAAAAGGCCTCTATTGTAAAATTTGTAATGTTGGAGAATTTGTCATAAATGCTTAAAAACACTGGTGTTACTTTCTTTCTATGCCAGTTTCACTATAAAACTTCCGACCATTAGCAATCAAGAACAATGGCTCGAATCATGATTTAGACAAAAACATACCTCAAAATTTTAAAATCTGAAAGTGGGAGGTGAAAAGAGCAAAAACAAGTCAAAACCTGCCCCATATTAACCCCGTGTTCTTACCAAAACATCATACAATCTTAAACTAGAGTACCAGCACTTAAGGCGAGTAAATGTTTTAGCAAAATACACCAAAACTTATCTATTAAGGTTGACTCTCAGGAACAAAGTCAACGGACTGGCTTTCTGTATCCCGTGCCTGTTGTGATGCAGTGACCTTAGCTTTCTTGAATCTACTTGAACTTCTTAGAAGGTCAGCCATTGTCATGCCCTTTGACTTGCTCCTATAACAAGTGCAGCAGTAAATCAAGAACTATGAGTAAATGCTGGTGAAAAGTGCTAGTTTCATATACTGATTAGAAATTATGTAGGTGCATGTATGACTTTGACTGTGTACCGTAATCTCAGAGTCCACAATTTTAACCCATTTAGTACTTTTTCTTAGCGAGACCTGTCTACTATTATGGAATGGATCTGTTTCGATCGTCTTCTAATTTTAAACGGGTTAACTTATACAATATCAAAAGGGAATCGCTTGGCCGAAAACGGCTTGTAAGTCACCCAAAAGTCTACTTTTAAAGCATACTTCCTAATTCATTTTCATCCAAATAGTTAGGTTCTTGTTTTAATAATATAGAAAAAAAGAGTTGCAAACTCGCCCTGGCCTGTTTTGACCCGTAACCAAAATGACTCGTTTTGACCTGAACATAATCAAAAAAAGCAAAAAATAAACAAATAAAGCTAGTATATCATGGGACTTACTGTGAGTTAGTACTGTCCTTTCCAACACTCTTTCGCTTATCAGCATGAGATCCTGAAACAAATTTAGATTAAAGTTAGAAGCTAAAAATGAATATCAAAGTATTACAATGAGTTCAGTTACCCTTTCTTCTTGACTCTATGCTAGTTGTACTGTCCCCTGATGATGACCTTCCTGAAGGAGTGCGTGTACTGGAATCTGAATTCGCAGTTGCATTCTCATCAGTAGAGCTCTCATCACTATCACCACCAAATATTGAACCAGGTTTATTCAACAAACTCTTTATATAGGAACTGTTCTTAACCGGTGCACTTTTCCGCACGTTTTTAACACTAGACTGGCTCAGAGTCGATTGCTGTTTGTTGCTTTTCTGATTCAGGAGAGATTCAGCTGATGGTTTACCATGTGCTTTATTAGCATGGGCTAATTTACTGGTTCTGGAAGCGTCAATCTTACTAATCTTTTTTGGAGTTTTGAATTGATCGGTATTTGGGATATTTGAACCGTTTACCACATCGGTAGGAGCTTTTTTGTTTTCATTTTTTGAAGCTAATTTTTGAGATTGCATGGCACTGTCTTTCCTGGAATCAACAAGGGACGGTTCTTTTGTTTTCTTTGGCTTTTTCTCCTTTACTGACTGTGTTGTGTCTTTCCCAGGGGTAAAAGATTTTAAGAAGTCAATCTTGTGAGATCCATCCTTCGAGATATTAACTTCATTACTAACATCATCCTTATTTTTAGAAACTTCAGATACAGTCAAATGTTTTGAGGTCTGATGATCAATATTTTCTGGTTCTACCTCAGGTTCAGTAAATTGACGTTTACTTGGCAGATCTTCAGGGGCCGTCACTGAAGATTTATTACTTTTCAACACTTTTTTCACTAACCCTTCATCAAAAACATGTCCATTTTTCCCTTTCATTTGATCAACGTCTTCTATGGCAGCATGAAGCAAAGCCATCTTGGGATATCTGGCTTCATCATACAAAGGTGGAACAGATACAGCTGTAGACATGCTGCCTTCACCATTATTAGCAGATTTTTTGGTTTTTCTTTTCTTTCTTTTCACCTTTTTATCATCCATCTTCTCATTCTGCTTTTCTGATTTTTCATCAACACCTTCCGCGTTTACCTGACTTGCGGTTTTCTCAGTTTTTGACATTTCAGCATCATTGTTTGTCACAATATCATTCTTACTACCATGATCGACATGCAAAGCATCGATTGATGTTATATCTTGACTATCTTTCATTTCAGAATGAGGCAAAAGTTCTTCCTTATTCGTCACAGTTGCAGCATCAGTTCTTGTGGCGGATTTTCCAACATCTTTTTTTGTCTTTCTACTTCCCACTGCATCTTTTAAATCCTTCTTTGATGTTTCTACCACGACCTCAGTTGGTTTTAATGTTTCTACCACGACCTCAGTTGGTTTTGATGTTTCTACCATGACCTCAGTTGGTTTTGATGTTTCTACCACGACCTCAGTTGGTTTTGATGTTTCCGCCTCTTGCATGATAACATCACCCGTTAATGTTTTTTCCAAACCTTCATTCTTTTCAGCATTAGACAAACTACCTTTGTCATTTTTCGTTTCGGCGCTAATTTTCTGGTCAACAGTTGTAGCAGGAACTATTGAAGAGGTCTCACTCACAATATTATCAGCACGTTTCACTAGTGATTCATCTATGTTTTTTGCAGCAGGCTTCTTGACCTTTTTTTTCCTCACGGGTAGCTTCACTTCAGGTTCCTGTATCAGTGACGTTTCCTTATCTTTTTCATGATTATCAGTCTCAACACCTGCAGATTCCTTAACAGTAGACCCTAAACCTTTTTTGGACAAATCAGTAGCATCCGTGTTTATGTTATGTTGCGTTTTGATTAAAGATGTAGCCGCCACTTCCTTTTCAGCTGCTTTACGTTTGGTTGAACTTTTTGCACCTTTCTGATGGCTTAAGGCAGAAGTACCAGGCTCACAATCAGAAGTTCCTACACGAATGTCAAGTTTATGCAAAAAATTAACTTACATTTCTCAGGTTTATATATGTTTTATCATCTAGGTGCTATTATTTTACCTAAATACTACATAACTAAAACAGTTAATGTACCCTGGTACACATATTTATAAAAAAATGCGATAAAAATTAAAAATGCACAAGTGTATTATGTTTACGTACTCATAGATGAAGACAGAATTTCACTGCCGGCAACTGTTTTCTGAACCAGTCCCTTGTCTTTATCCTTCTGATATACTTCAGAAGGCACCTCTTGCTGGATATTCTTTTCCAAAATCATTGAAATTTCGGCCACAGTTTCGCTTGCTTCTGCATTTTTAAGAGGTGTCTCCGCTGCAATGTCTACTACACCAGAAGGGACAACTGTGGCTACTTGATCGTGAACGGAAGAGTTTTCAGAAAGTTTGGTAATGGAAATTATCGTATTCTCATTGCCCAAATTTTCTGAAGCTTTTACAGAGGGTTCTTTCTTTTGAGTCTTGCGTTTCTTCTTCACAGAGGGTCCAGACCCTGAAGCATCCTCTAGCAAACTATCATTTTGCACAGCACGTGTTCTTTTTTTGGAGCTTATTTCGTTATTAAACGGCCTATCTTTCTCAGTATACTTCTGACAACCCTTAAGAGAATCAACAATAGTAATTTGGCCAACATTAGAAACTTCGGGATTCACGAATGGTACTAGCTTGGGAGGCAGCATCGATGGTGACCCCTGATCAATTGAGTGGTTATCTGTTACCCAAGGTAAGGCTATTCGATCCCCAGCCTTATCTTTATCCACATGTTGAACACCACAAGTTTGCTCTAATCGAGAAGCATCTACAGAGATAAACCAGTTATCTTTGTTAGCAGCAAATGCGCCCTTAACACGCATCGAGTCAGGCATGCGGTAGAAGTTTCCTCTCCGTTTTACCTACCGCAATTAAAAAAAATAATATTAAGGTGGCATTTGGTTTAAACTATACGGATTTCTAAACCCAACCCTTTAGGTGGGTAGTGAAGATGCCTAATATCACGGCCTCACGGGTATCAAACCCATATACACAAAACAAACTCTACCAAACTCACCCTTAAACCCAAAACCTCCAACCAAACACTGCAAAACATTCTGTATCCAAGATTGAATGAAGAAATATACCTTCAAACTATCGATCTTAATATTTCCAATAGCCGGAAAGCACTGATGATGGTCCGACACTATTATCCCTGCACACAGAAACCAAGGTAGTTTATTCAGAAAATGTACCCGCTGATGTTTAATTTTAAAATTGAACATGACGATCATTTTGACCCCTAAATACATCCAAAAATGCCTAATCACTATCATGTCCTAAAACTAAAACCGCTACAATGTATATGTGTCCAGATACATGCCAACATGTTATGTTCAATATCAAAACGCTTGGTGATTAACTGAGTATCTCTACCCGCATATCAACATGTATCAAGTATAGAAATCCCTAATGTAGCAACCTATCACTATTTTGTAACGTGTAAAACCTGGTTATGTATGGCACAGCCCTGATTCATTTACTCTAAATTGCATATTTACACTGCACACAGACACCAAAAAAACGCCACATTTGACAAAGAATTGGCAATAGGGCGGGCATCCCAGCCGTGTTCCCCTTATCGGGGTGTCCCCGTTTACAATTATCTTTTCACCATTAGCAATACGCAATTACTGGAGAACCCATTAATAATAATTAACCTCTAGCCTTAATAAGTTTTCAACAATACTAGTAGTAAACATAAATAACAAGAAGATGAAACAACATGTATATAGATATATAAGGGGGTGTTTGTTTCGGCTTATGGCTTATTTTGTTTTGGGCTTATGTTTCATAAGCTCACTTTATGTGGCTTATTTTGAAACTTTTTGGCTTATATAAATTAATTATGTCATATATAAGGCGAAAAGTTGCAAAATAAGCCACAAAAAGTGAGCTTATGAAACATAAGCCCAAAACCAAATAAGCCATAAGTATATGTTGGGGAATTCAAATAAGTAACATTAACACACATTTTCATATAATAATAAAATATATGAATCTAAGTTTAGGGTAAACTAATGTTAAATTAGGGTTAAGAATAATAATATTACTTTTGAGGTCTGAAACAGTGACAGAATCCGAAACGATGGTGACTAAATGAGTCTTAAGGTTAGTGTCGATGAAGACAGTGGTGTCTCCGGTCGATGACGTCATTTTCCCGAGTGTTTGGTTTTTAATGGTGAAATGAAATTTTGGAAAATAAGGGTTTAAGAGGGGCGTCAATTTTTGGGGTTTTGTTTGGACAAGAGATGAATTGGGCTTTCACAAATATTTTCTTCTAAGATTATTATTTAGTTTTAGTCTACCCAATAACAACCCCTCATCGAGCTTTTAGACACAGTAAGACGACATTAACTATAAAAAACATACCTCACAAAAATACATTATAATTATAAAAACACACACAAACAAGCATATGACTGATTGTCTCAATCAGTTAGGACCTCAACCCACATTCATGTCGACCGACTCCAACCCTCATCTCTACAACAATGCCAATCTTTGCAACCGACAACAACCCATTCGGTTGAGGCATTATTCGGGTACCTACATTTTGAGTATTAGCATATTGTTAGAGATTTTTATTTATTTTTTTATTTTTTATTTTTAAGTAAACTACTTAAAAAAATATATCTTTGTATTTGGTAGAAATAATTTATAAAAGATTATAAAAAATTAATATTTCATAATTTATGAAAAATCAAATATTACTTTATATATCTTACATTTTTTTTTCTTTTAAATATTCATCTCTATCTCCATCTATAGCCTCATCATCAGTTCCAGCATACCCTTTGTGTCTACTTAAGGTGCGTTTGGTTTGTGATGGTTTTGATATTTGGATTTGAATTTAGAAGCATTTACATCAAAATCCTTGCAAAACTTTGAAATTACATCAATGTTCTTTCAAATTTTGTAATTACTTCAATATGTTTTCAAAAGTACGGGGGCTGGTGGTATAGGTGAATTTCGTGGTGGATTGGGTGGATTTTGTTGAAATGGTGGGTTTTGTTGATTCTCGTTCACCATGGTGGCAAACGGGAGGTTTTGGAACAGTTACGAACAAAGGGAACAAAGAAAAAGATAAACTAAATAAATCATGTCACCCTGAACATCATATTGTACTTGTTGACCAGTACCATGTTCAACAAGTTCTTCAGTTCTAGGCTCTACAAATGCTGCTTCTACATCAACATATGTGTTGGGTCTGATTTTCGACGCAATGGTCTCTGACAATGTATTTAAACATAAAATAGCCTAATCAAGTAAGTCTCTGATACAAATCAGTGAGAACAACACTCACTGATAAGGATCAGAGAGTATGTCACCCTCTGATGAAAATCAAAGGACTCACCCTCTGATGATTATCAGAAAGTGTTACTCCCCGATGGTTATCAGAGAGTACACTCTAATGGTTGTGAGTGATAGATGCCTCACTAATGATCATCAGTAGATGTAACTTCATTGATATAAGAAATCATATAAAGCTCAACCAACTGCCAAGCTTCAGGTAAGTCGAAGACCAACTGAAGAAACACTTTTTATAACTGATGCGATGTTAGGGAGCAAGGTACAATGAGCTATAAGCAACACAAGTGGGACCAAGGACTAACAAATGCCTCAGTTACCCTGAAGACTTATCTCTATAAATAACTTAGTATCTAATGAATAGGCGGGAAACTCGTTGGGAAGATAAGCATAAGGTCTTATCAAAGGACGATAAAGCAAGATCTTGGGTACAAAAGTTGTCAGCATTGTAAAGCCAAACACACGCTCCACCTAGTATACTAAGCACGTGCTAAGCTACTTCAAGGCCGGCTAACCACAACACCCACGTGCATCCACAGTATTCCTTGGCCTAAAAAAAAAAAAAAAAAAAAAAAAACCCAAACTTTGTAACCAAGATAAGTAGGATTCTAAACAAACACATAAAGTAAAACTTAGCCTATAGTTGATAGAATCCCCTCTCCCATGAACTTCTAAGAAAAGTTAGTTGCCTTTAGATTTTCCGAAAGGAGTGTTTACATTTGTCACTCAACCTGAATAGTTTTACCGAGAGCTATTCCAATGTAAATCTTTATTCATTAATAAAAGATTTATATATGTTGAAAAGTACAAATGGTGTTATTATGGTTTTGGGTGATGTTGTTACTATCCTTGTTACGAGTAGGAAGATTTCGGCATTTACTCAAACCTTGTGGACCAACAAGTAGTATCAGAGTGATTGGGTTTCTCATAATCCAGATCCGTTCTTGAGTGACTGCTAATAATCTATAGTCGTTCTTGAATGACGGCTAATAACACATAACCTAAACCATACTCAAAACCCACCAACCAAAATGCCCTCCTCAATATCCCTTTTCACTTCTCATCTACACAAGTGAGTATTTATATACTTTTTGTGTAGCAAAAAGCTTTAAATGCTTCTTTTCAACTCACTTAACCACACTAGAGACACAAGCTATGAGTGTGGTTAAGGTTACTCTCAAGAGCAACAAAAAGGGAGAAAGAAGCATTAAGCACTATTGTTAATGGAGCATCAGAAGTAAAATGGAAGAGAGGAGAATCCGGGAGAGTATGGTTTGTCTTCCGCCACACTGAAAAGTTGGATCAGGGAATATTCGATAAGTCATGCAGTTCCTGATCCTCAAGAAACATCACTGAAGACATCAACAACAAAGGATCAAGCGTTAATGTCTTAGTCTTTTATCCTTGTTGTACATCAGTTTGTAAGAAGAATCCTTACGCTAACTTACAACTGATTTTATATAAACATGCTATATTTGCCCTGAAACATGCTATCTTTTATCTTAATTTTATATAAACATGCTATAATTTAAGATAGAATAGCCTATTCTTATCATAACCAGGACGTTGAACCAATGGTAACTCTGATCTATGACACTGAACATTTAAGGTCAGAGTCTATTTATTTTTCAGCAAACAACGAGGAATCAAACTATAATGTTATATCATTTTATTCCTTGTTGTAAATCAGTAAGTAAGAAGAAGTCGTTATACTCACTTACTACTAATCTAGATTAGGGTATTTGTATATTCAAATAAGGGGAGATTGTTGAATCTAATTTTCAACCCAATGATCTCTGACAATGTATTTAAACATAAAATAGCCTAATCAAGTAAGTCTCTGATATAAGTAAGTGAGAACAGTGCTCACTGATAAGGATCAGAGAGTAAGTCACCCTCTGATGAAATCAAAGGACTTACTCTCTGATGGTTATCAGAAAGTGTTACTCCCTGATGGTTGTAAATGATAGGTACCTCACTAATGATCATCAGTGGATGTAACCTCACTGATATAAGTAATCAGTGAGCGTTGTATAAAGCTCAACCAACTGCCAAGCTTTAGGGAAGTCGAATACCAACTGAAAAAATACTTTTTATAACTGATGTGGTGTCAGGAAGCAAGGTACAAGGAGCTATAAGCAACACTAGTGGGACTGAGGACTGACAAATGCCATAGTTACCCTAAAGACTTATCTCTATAAGGGACGTAGTATCTGATGAATGGGTGGGTAACTCGTTGGGAAGATAAGCATAAGGTCTTATCAAAGGACGATAAAGCAAAATCTTAGGTACAAAAGTTGCCAGCATTGGAAAGCTACTTCAAGGCCAGCTTACCACAACACACATGTGCATCCATTCCTTGGCCTATTTAAATGAAACTTTGTAATTGGGATAAGTAGAATTTTAAACAAACACATAAAGTAGAACTTATCTCTATAGTTGATAGAATCCCCTCTCCCAGGAACTTATAAGCAAAGCTAGCTACCTCTAGATTTTTCGAAAGGAGTGTTTACATTTGTCGCTCAACAGGAATAGTTTTACCCCTGTACTAGGTGGGCCCCACTAGGGAGGGTTTGCAGGCTAGTGGCACTAGACCCCCGTCCGGTTAACACAACCCTTTCTTCCTTGTGTTTCTGCCATTCGAACAAAAACCATCACCACACTCTTAGTTTTGTAGTACATTTTCATTTAATGCATAAACCAAACTCTAGCAACTCTCCTCTTGTTTCTTCCTTATAACCGATCCCCACACCACATTTTAAAAAAAAATACACAAAAAAAATTTCACTTAGTCTCCACTTATTTAGCAGTCGACAAACAAGAAGTTCAGAACAAGCTTTGGGTTGCAACTTGGGTTATGAGCTTAGCTTTGAGTTCTAGAATACTTGGTCTTTTCTTGGTTCACTTCTCATTTGACACATCTCACAACTCCTTGTAAGGCATCAAACACCTCTAAGTTGTATGACTTTATTTATTTATTTATTTATTTTTAACTTTTAAGCATGTTGTGATAAGAGTTACACGCCATCTTTGTATATTGCAAATCTAGGAAACTAAACTAGCAAAATGAGTTTCTTAAAAATCTACACTGCTCGACATACATAAATATAGCATACATGCATGAATGACTAAAAGTTGTGTTAAGACTTGTGTGGTAACTCTTAAAACTTGCTTGATACATATAAGCTAGTACCGTTTGTTTTCTAAATCGACACACACACACACACACACACACACACATATATATATATATATATATATATATATATATATATATATATATATATATATATATATATATATATATATATATATATATATATATATATATATATATATATATATATATATATATATATATATATATATATATGTCGAGCTTATTTAAAGTTTTGAACTCGAAATAACATATTGAAACGTAAAACTTAAAACTTAAGTTTTGGCTCGTTGGACGAATGCCTATTCGAATATATTGCTTATAATGACTTAAAACGAGCTCAAAGAATCTATTATGAAACTGGTTTAACGTGTTGATTTTTGGTTGTATATATTTTGGGTCGAAAGACACAAAATAGACCACACGACTTAGTCGTGCTTATTTTGAAGACTTAAGTTTACTGAAGTCTTTCATGAAAATAAAAGTGGTAAAATAGATTTGAGAAGAAAGGAACACACAAGTACTAAAACTCATGCATGCAAATACGTATCTCAGTATTAACTGGGTGAAATATAACTAAAATTGCAACAGAGTTGAAAAGCCTTAAATATGATTGAATTGTATAACACAACATGTAAGAGCCTTGGCTCAACTGGGCATGACGTTTGGTTTCACCTTAAAGACCAGGGTTCGAATCCGGGCAGGTGCACTTTTGGGATTCAATTGTTTTTTCGAATCCGGGCAGGTGCACTTTTGGGATTCAATTGTTTTTAAAAACACATCAGTTTCATTACCAACTATCTAAACTGTTATAAAAATAAAACTAGTGGTAATATAAACGAATAAGGGCTTTGGCCCGCTCGTTTTTATACGAGAGGTCACAAGTTCGAATCCCGTAAGGGACACTTTATTATATTTCTTTTTATTTATCATTTTAACTAATATTTCTAGACCCAATTTAGTAAATTTTTATAGCTAATAATAAAAATGTCAAAACCAATAGTTTCAACACATTTTGTCCATATTTTTGTCAAAATAATATATTTAGTACTAAAACCGGATTAAAAGATGAAGATTAAAATAATAAGAAAATATCTATAACAAAAATTAATATAAATATTTTCTACATCATCCATTAACTTTATATATATAAATGATTTATATATATATACATACCGTATCACTTAAAGTTATTAATACTTAACATAAAGTATTTATTATTATAGTATTGACAACATATAATTTTTCATAAACACTTTTATTGTGAATAGTTTTCGTACATGGTTGTCCGGTTACGCCAGAACTGAAAACTTACTCGTCATGAATACTTCTCTATACTCTTATATATAATTGTACATTTGTCCAAGAGCCAATACTTACAAAATACTTTGAAACGATTTAAACGTAAACTCTGCCACACAAGCAACATTAAACACAATCACTTGTAAACACTTGAACTTGTTTAAATACTTTGAGTCGTGAGTATACAAAATTGTAAACTAAGTATTGCCATACTAATTTAGGTCGCGTGTCGGTGCCGCACACTTATACCATTTGACTTTTCTCTATCAGACTGCTTTACTAAGGTGAGTCATAACCCCACTTTTACTCGTTTAATTACTTTATAAACTCTTTGGGGGAGATACATGCTCAACTACTTATTTTTACTTTCACAAGTACTCTAAATATTTTCATATTAGTGTAAGTTTATAGCCCCACTCTTTACTTTACTTTGCTTTACAAACTTGGGGTGAGAAACGTGCAAACACTTTATGAATTCTTGCTTTTATTCAACACACTTTATGAGTTATTGCTTGTATGCAACACATTTTATGAACTATTGCTTTTATGCAACACCACTCTATTAACTATTGCTTATATGCAAACCACTTTACAAATCATTGCTGTTACGCAAACACTTGAATGACAATTGCTTTTATGCAAACACTTTCATGGACCACAATGAAACTTATGCTTTATTTAAACTATTACGCGGATTAGCCTAAGCCTTGAATCCCACTATGCCCAAACTCATGAACCGTCAATTCCTGCTGGGAAGCGCGAATGTTATAAATAGATCTATTGGGGGTGACTCCCCCGTTCGGTTTGATTGGATAGGCAAACGTGAATGTATTACAGGTCGAATTACAAGTATACCGGGATAAACACTTGCCGGGCCTTTACATGCTTCTAGAGCATGCACACTGTCGTAGCTTCGGTTGCATGAACTTAGTGCTAGCGTAATAGACTTTTACTTTTGTGTGACATTATATTCGTTGTAATGATCACATACTTTGCTTATGGTCCAACTTTATGCTTAATACTTATGGTCTACTTTACTGATATTTTTCATGACACTGTAAGGAAAGCAGTGGTCACGAATACTAAACTTGACTTGTATGTGAACCATTATTCACACCTGAAAACCTTGCGATCCACATTACTAATTTTACTTAAAAGTAAACTTTGTTTTCACGACATTGTGGGTAACACAATGATCGCAAAGCTCTCTTTTGAAATCTCAATACTTTTATGCAAACCTATGAACTCACCAACCTCGTGTTGACACTTTTTAGCATGTATTTTCTGGTTTAAGGCGATAGCTAACTTTTGAAGGCTTTTGGCATGGCATGGCATGGTTATAGATGACTCTAATGTATTTGGGGCCGCTCTATTTCTTTTATGGGCTTATATTTCCACAAAATTTTTAAATGATGTAAACTTATACTTTTGAATCTAAATTTCTTTTAAACGGATAAGGTAAATCCGTTTTCTATACCTTGTGTTGTGGTACCAATTTAGTAGCACCCCAGTGACATCATCTTCTGCTGGACCCCATTTTGGGGGTGTTAGAATATTGCTTGTAAGAAAGCTGTTGGTGTTAAGGATACTGCGTCCGCCGAGGAACCCATTGCTGGATATGTCTTTTCCTCCTTGGGGAGACCTTTTTCCACTGAGTATTTGTTTGGTCCGGATGCTTTCCCCGGGATGATCCCCATACTAGTTCAGCTGCTCCCGTCTCTACTACTTCCAAGCCCACCCTTTCAATAGATGATTATGACTTGAGGTGGGTGAAAGAGATAGGGATTGTAGCAAGTTCAAGGCATTGGTGGTGGTCGGCTCACGGTGGTATAGCTCATGTTTAGCTTATAACAGATGAAAGCTGTGCTTGTTTATTTGTTTGTGTACCAAAAGGTTTTGGTGTGTGTTACCATTATATAGTGTTACAAAAAAGGGGCTAGATTGATACTGTGAGTGGCTAATGTAAAGGAAGCTAATATCAAGGAAGGGGCATCTATGATAAATCTTTTTAAAGGTTTATAATTGTGTTTTGACATTCATTTATAAACCCTTTTGTGTTATAAACATATCTCGCTATGTATAAACCTTTTCAAGTTTTATAAACATCTCACATAACTCAAATGCATTAAATTATGAAAAAGTTCAATAGCCTAGACCTCTTCATGCCACATAAGCTTAAAATAGATGTTCACTATGGTTTAAAAATTTTAGAACTCTTCATAACTTTATAAACTTTTTCATAAACCACCATAGTGAATGCCCTAATGTTATGGAAAGATATGACAAAGGTTTTGGATGTTTAGATTTTGATATTAAATTAGACGTTTGATTTTTCATATTTAATCACCTTGTAGTAAAAGCATACACGTTTTTATTTTTTATATAACTTCATAATTTCTATTTTTCCATGGCCATAAAGTCATGTTTTTGGTCATAAAGCCTTTTTTTTTTATTACAGCCTTTTAACGTATTGACCATTTCACGTATTGCTATTGACTATTGACTATTGACTAAATGAGTAAATGGATTGTTATTTCTTAATAAAGAAATGTTTTCTGTCTTACAAATTTTAAGACTAATTTTTTTAGCAAGTTTCAAACCATTTATAAAGTAGTGTAGACATAAATAGATATGTGTAATGTGTATAATTATATAAATTAACAATTAGCATTTTGCACATTTGCATTGAAAAACTTGTCCGATTTTTATAAAGCAAAGGTTTTAGATTAAGCTAATGACACATAAATTTCTTTGTATAATCCTAATGGTCCCACAAAATTTTATGTGTATGAATATGTGTATGAAGTAAATACATAAGTGTAGATATCATTAGCCTTTAGATTAAACGGTAAGTTTAAAAAATAAATAAAAAATAAAAAAAATAAAAGGTGTATGTGTTGGTTCTCGAGACACTCTTACGATTTAATAATATTTTTTGAACATTGTAATTTAGTATGAATTTTGAAACTCTATTAATTTACTCTCAGTTTCACGAATATATGGTTGTCAACTCTAATCTGAAAGAGTAAGTTGAATTAGATCAAAGCATTCTTATATGGCACATTGCTACCACTTTTTGCTATTATTCATATATTGGCAATCAATATGGTTATTTAATAGGAGTGCTTACTTTGGAGCTATTCTTAAGCAATACTAGTACATTTAACTTTGTAGAATGTTATATATGGAATTTGAGAGCATGGATGTTCAGGCTTTAGGTTTTTTTCACTTCTTTAAAAAGAAACACACTTTATTATGCTTTTCTTAGTCGATTTGGTTATAAACATAAATAAAAACATAAGGATATGTCAAAGTGCAATTAACTCGGTTTTTGAAACCATAGAGTACTATTGTATTTGAATGGTGATCATTTGCATCTAAATGTAGTTGTGTTGTTATTTTATATCTTGTGATTTCAACCAATTGTAATCAGATTTTCCTATCTTTACTACATTGGAGTTTATCTTGTTTTGCTCTATGTTGAATGGGATATCAAAGAAATGAGATCGGATTATATGTTTCTGTTGCTCAGCATTCGCTAGTGACAATAATATCCAATCCCTTTATGAACGTTAGTCGACTATATATATTCGTTTCTGTACAGGTTCTTTAGGCGTAAGTTTAGTTTTCTGCCAGCCTTGATAATGGCATTAGCTAATGAAAATGCATGATAGCAAGCAGGTCACTCAACAAAAATATGTGCTTGTACTGCACGTAGCATAAATGTTTTCTTGCAATTAATCCAACACAGCCTTTGCAGGTTTAAGAGGATTTTTATGAATTTTTTGCAGCTCAACCCAATTGCAACTGTAGCTTTTCACTCATAGTGGCTTATGTAGTGTTGCTTGTTTTTTTTCTTTGGTGTTGCTTGTTATGATTGGTACATATGAGTATACAAGTTGTGTTGCTTCTGCGGCTTAAAGTAATGAACCAATGAGTCTCGACTTCGATGAGTTGATATAAGTAATACCTCAGCTAGTTATGCATTGCAGATGCAGATAGCAAGTCTGCTGCTTGCTAATGAATGATTATACATTTAGCTTAGTTGGTAGCTTCTGACGCGTGCACAGAAGACTTAAATGAAGTTTATGGAGTAAATGAAGAAAGGCCAATATAGAGTTCTTTTGAACAATGTAAAATTGCTTTTGGGCAAGATGACCATGATAAAGGACTTCTTTGTATGTCAATTATTTGAAGTTTGTGTTGTTCAGTTTTAGTTTTCTTAGCTTGATGATATATACAAATAATAATGTGACATATGATTGAAATAAACTGGTAAAATATTATTGTAAAAAAAATCCATCAACTTCGTCACTTCCATGTATGGGGGTTTATGATTGTTAACCAAACCAAACTAAAGTTCCAGAAGGTGAACTAAACAAATCCACTTAGGCATATTGATGCTTAAGACTAAAAAAGGTCTCAGGTCAGTCGTATACTCAGTATGTTTGGTTACCACGTTAATCGTTAAGTAGCCGCTTATTTAATGAGTTTCAGTAATTATTTAGTCCAAACCCTGCTCACAAAGTTACCAAGTAATCTAAAAAAGCCCAAAACAAACGATGCAAAGAACAAATAAAATGCTTAAACTCCCCTTTCTTGGAATCCATCTAACCTAGTATCACCAAACATGTAAACGAAAAATGGGATCATCACGCTTTTTGTGAAAGGAAGCATATGATGCCCAAAATTACACCTCAAAAAAGAATAATAATAAATAAAATAATATATATATATATATATATATATATATATATATATATATATATATATATATATATATATATATATATATATATATATATATATATATATATATATATATATATATATATATATATATATAATCTGAAAGGAAAATTACACATGAGAAGTAGGATTGTAAATTTGTTATAATCCAGTTAACTAGGTTAAAGATAAAAAGAGGCCAAGTGGTCAAGTAATATTTACACCAGCAGAAGGACCCCAAAAGCACATGATAACTCGAAATTAGTTCAACTAATTTTGAATGGAAAGAATGTGTTAGCCTCGGCATTTAGTTTACGTAACATGTATAGATCGCAAATGGTAAGTTTTATGCATATATTGGTATTATAGGTCATTCTACACAATTTACCAATCAAGGCACTTAACATACATTTTTTTCTAATCAGATGTCACAGTATTAATGGCCAATTTCCTCGGCATGTCCCAGTATTTAAATAGACAGAAAAAGAGAGCTGTGGATACATAATATATAAAATCCTACATCTTTTAGTAGCAGATTTCCTAGAGTAAGAATATTTCTTATTTTGCATTTCTCAAATTCTTGTCTCAAATTCTTATCTTGTTCCTCATTATTGTAATCTTATGATTCCATCACTTGGTACTCAAAACCATAGTCAATATAAACATAACTAAATATTAAATGTGAATACAGATCAGCATTTTTAACAATTCAAAGTGTTTGTATCTTGTTCTGTTAACTAAGCCATTATAGCCACAACTATACATGTTCTGCAAACAACCAAGACAACACATCTTCATTTACTTAAAACTCAAAAATAAACAATTAGAATATACGTATTCTGGTAATGCTTTCTTGAGGAAATGGTTTGTGAAATTCAAAGTACTTGTTAATTGTTCATGAGAGAAATTAACAATTACTTACATCAATGGTTTCATATTGTTTCAAGTAATCACTTTTAAGGAATATATAACATGATTCTGATAGACTTATAATCAAATTGGGTTCTTTTTAATCTTGTGGGCCAACCTTGATCTTTCAAAGTTGCATGTTTCAAATATTTTACATATGCTCAGGCTTGTTGAAATCCAACTTATAAGGAATGTCAAACTGAATTTGTATGGAGAAAGATGAAAATGACTGATATCTACCTCCAACTTGAGCAAAAAGGCTTTAATCCATCTAATACACATTGTAAGGATGAGAAACATTACCTACGCAGAAATCAGTAGCAGCAACGTCAATTGCAATTTAATTTTATCATTATAGCCTGTTCTGTCAATTGCCTCCTTTACAAGATCTAGTCCTTCTTTAAAGTTGCATAATCAGGGTCCCAACATCAACAACAGATCATTCAGAAGATCACATCATATCAATGAACATCCCTGGAGACACTAGGAGCAAGACCCCATCTTTGCCAACATTACATCCCTGTGCACCATATTTCTCTGTAATAATAGCCTGCATATGAAAATAACAGATAAATTGAGTGAAGAATATACAACCTTTTCTCCACCATATAAAAAATCCAGGTTGCGCATCACACTATTGTTTTCTATTCATCAAAGCAGTTCAAACACTATAAGAAACAAAAAATTACAGATAAACCCAGCTCAACTCAAAAAAGCTTTAACCCCAAAGTTAATACTCCGTATATACTTATTCTAACCAATGTTAACTTCATCATAACCCAGCCTATCATCACTTCACAACTCAGCATACACCAAGCTTGTTACTACTTTATAGAAGTAGGTGAAAGAAAGGCACTAAGTAATGATATGTCTCAAGAGCCCATTTGCATTGCCTCTTCAAATCTCTTTGCTCCAATTGGAAGAATCATTATGTCCTAATTCAATTAAATTAACACAACAAATAAGTATTGAACTATCCAGAAAATATTAGCTTTTGTGAAAACTAATAAACTATACAAGATGAGAATAGTTTTACATATAATAATGTTTAAATAGCTTGAAAACATGAAACCAACAGCTTACTCTTATAGCCAAATTGTTTCCAGCATGTTTGCCGCCGTTTATTAATGTGAAGGCAGGGACAGGAAGAACATGGCTGCTTCCTCTGCCCGATATATCAGCAATATGTTTTTAAAGTGGAACCTGCGGAAAAGAATGCAATAGTATTATTATTATTAAATAGCAATATGTAGGTTGTTATTTTGAGTAAAACATGAAACAAAATTATTGTGCATGCTTTTTTCTCAGCGGCTCCGGCTTTGCAAGCAGCAATTGACTCAGCTAATAATATTGCATTTCCTCCTAGATCACCCTGGACAACGATGAATGAAAAGCAAATAAAGACAATGTTTGCCATTATCAGCATCAGAAAATATTTATACAATATTCTTTTGCAGAAGAGACCATTTAACCTTCTTACCCATCTCAAGAGGATATCAATAGCAGCTGGATGATTTTCAGAATTTCCAACAATGCCCTCAGGGGTTTGTATTCTCTATTGAAGTTGCACTTTAAGTCATCACAAATGAGACTTGGTAGCACAATCATCAAATACACTCTCCCTTCATCATCGGGTCTTAAAAGCCTTTGAGTTTGACTATCAATTTTATAAAAAATTATAACAAAAACAGTTTCAATAGGGTTGATTAACTTTCCAACTTAAATCATTTCAAGTCATTTTTAACGGAAATATAATTTTGTAAGTTATTAACTTACCACTTAAAACCATTTGACTCCAGCCATTTATAATCAAAAGACAGTTGCAAAAAAATTGAAATCTCTGGAAAAAAAAGTTTTTTTTGTTTACAAGACTGAAAAGTTTTGAAAAAGACAGTTGCAAAAAAAATTAAAATCTCTGAAAAAAGTTTTTTTGTTTACAAGACTGAAAAGTTTTTCTCTTTTTCAAGAAAACAATAACAAAATGAAACACGCATGAAAATTTATACTCCGGAGTTAATAAAAGTAGAAAAACACAGTCAACTAAAGACTTAATGGGAGAGTTATGGTTAAAAACCATACCACTAGAAAAGCAACCACAGGCTTTGGACGTAGAGCATGTGTCACACTACAGACGGGACAAAGGCCGACTGGTGAACATACCCGCTTGTCTACCACCTATTAGCGCTTCCTAATTCTATGCAACATTAGGGACAATTTTCATAGTTTCAAAGCAACATTAAGGGCAATTTCCGACTTCGCAGTTTCTTAGGAAGGCGGCTTACAATAGGCTTTGGACGTAGAGCATGTGTCACACTACAGACGGGACAAAGGCCGACTGGTGAACATACCCGCTTGTCTGCCACCAATTAGCGCTTCCTAATTCTATGCAACATTAGGGACAACTTTCACAGTTTCAAAGCAACATTAGGGACAATTTCCGACTTCGCAGTTTCTTAGGAGGGCGACTTACAACAGGCTTTGGACGTAGAGCATGTGTCACACTACAGACGGGACAAAGGCCGACTGGTGAACATACCCGCTTGTCTGCCACCTATTAGCGCTTCCTAATTCTTCTATGCAACATTAGGGACAATTTTCACAGTTTCAAAGCACCATTAGGGACAATTTCCGACTTCGCAGTTTCTTAGGAAGGCGGCTTACAACAGGCTTTCGACGTAGAGCATGTGTCACACTACAAACGGGACAAAGGCCGACTGGTGAACATACCCGCTTGTCTGCCACCTATTAGCGCTTCCTAATTCTTCTATGCAACATTAGGGACAATTTTCACAGTTTCAAAGCAACATTAGGGACAATATCCGACTTCGCAGTTTCTTAGGAAGGCGGCTTACAACAGGCTTTGGACGTAGAGCATGTGTCACACTACAGACGGGACAAAGGTCGACTGGTGAACATACCCGCTTGTCTGCCACCTATTAGCGCTTCCTAATTCTTCTATGCAACATTAGGGACAATTTTCACAGTTTCAAAGCAACATTAGGGACAATTTCCGACTTCGCAGTTTCTTAGGAAGGCGGCTTACAACAGGCTTTGGACGTAGAGCATGTGTCACACTACAGACGGGACAAAGGCCGACTGGTGAACATACCCGCTTGTCTGCCACCTATTAGCGCTTCCTAATTTTAGGCAACATTAGGGACAATTTCTGACTAGTGAACACACCACGACGCATAGCAACAAATTGCATGCCACCAAACGTTGATGGAGGCCACCAGATGATGCCAAAAACCCTGTAAAAAAACAACATTATTAGTTCTTATGTACAAGGGTCAGAAAATGAAAATAAGAAAACGCAATGCCTAAGTGATTTTAACAACAACAGAAGGAAGTTATAGCGTTGGATCAACAAACTTCAACTACATTTGGTAAATATTTCTGAACTGAATTAAGTCTAGAAGAAATTTCAAAAACATTAATTTAAGGGGTGTTTGTTTTGGCTTGTATAGCCTCGATTGAAAAAATATACAGTGAATACTTGTTAGTACTAAATTTGTCCACTACAACTTATGCTACAGTTGTATTCAAGTCCTCATTAGGAATGGTTTATGGCAAATAAAATTCATAAAAAGACATTTTATGGATAACCCACTGATGGATTCTATTTCAACAATCATCATATGTAATTGTACTTGACCCAAAAACAGATTTTCAGAGTAAAATGGTGAATTAACAGGTTTATTATAAGTTAATTGATTCTAAAATTTAATACATGTAGTTGTGTAGTACTAATTGATTTCAACAACCTGTAGATCTACCCAAACAAACAACAATAACTTTCATAGTAACACATAAATAATGTTGTTTACAAGTACCTGATAGATAGATCTGTAGACTTGAAATCATATTCGGATAAGATAGTGAGAGAAAGAAAGAGATAAGATGATGTGTGTGAGCAAAGAGATAGTGAGAGAAAGAAATAGAAAGATAACAAGTGTGTGAGTATAGTGATACTCCGTAGTATATCTTCTATTATATCTCACTAAATCAAGATAAATTCATAACACATGGCACAATTCTAGACAAAGGAAATAGCAAAAAAAAAGGACGTGTAAGTATGTGAGCAAATTTCAGAAATTTTCGTTCTTCAATTGTAAAAGCAAAAGATGTGTAATTTCTTTACACAATACTTATTTACAATCTTTTTTTGACATTCAATTAACACTATATGATAGTAGTTTTTAATCAACTACAATCACATATTGCAATAATTTTTTGTAATTCTTTCGCCAATGTAAACGATATTTTTCTACCTTCGAAATGAACCTAATAATGATATGTTTTGAAATGGTTACCAACTATCGATATTTTTCAACCTTGATTATTTTGAAATGGTTACCAACAAAAAATATCGATATAGTGTTTTATTATTAAACCATGGTAAGGCGTACAATTTATTTTACGGATAAGCATGACTCAGAAACCCCCACCGCCTAACTAGATATGAATTAAGATATCAATGCATATACTTTGTGGTTAACGTTGTGTAAAAAAAAAAAAAAAAAAAAAAAATGGCACAAGTAAAATATCTATCCACAAAACGTGGCACAAGTAACCTTGTGAAATAAAATTATACTTTATCCAAATATATATGTACAGCTTCACAATCTTTTTTTGACATTCAATTAACACTATATGATAGTTTTTTATCAACTACAATCACATATTGCAATAATTTTTTGTAATTCTTTCTCCAATGTAACCGATATTTTTCTACCTTCGAAATAAGCCTAATAATGATATGGTTTTGAAATAGTTACCAACTATCAAATTTTCATTTTTTACACTTTTTAGTTAAAGATAGTATATGAATACAACATTTCAACTCTTTACTAAACCTTGAAGGTAAAAGAATTTCGGTTACATTGGCCAAAAAAAATTGCTCAAATACTCCGTATATGATATGGTAACGCAACAAAAACTATCGATATTTTTGTACCTTCGAAATGAGCCTAATAATGATAAGGTTTTGAAATGGTTACCAACTATCAAATTTTAATTTTTTACACTTTTTGGTTAAAGATAATATATGAATACAACATTTCAAGGTTTTTAAATGGTTACCAACTAGCAAATTTTAATTTTTTATATTTTGTGGTTAAAGATAGTATATGAATATAACATTTCAACTCTTTACTAAACCTTGAAGGTAAAAGAATTTCGGTTAACGTTGTGTAAAAAATATCAATGCACAAACTAGATATCAATTAAAATATCAATGCATATACTAGATATCAATTAAAATATCAATGCATATACTTAGTGGTTAACGTTGTGTAAAAAAAAAACAAAAAAAACCGTGGCACAAGTAAAATATCTATGCACAAAACGTGGCACAACTGTAACCTTGTGAAATAAAATTATACTTTATCCAAATATATATGTACAGCTTCACTCCCAACCTTCAACTCTATCAATTTGAGAAAAGTTTGCTTGATAAAAATGACTCAATCAATGGTGTTCTTCAAATCCATCTCTTCAACTCAATCAATTTCCAGGTTTTCTACATTATTGTTTCTTTTCATATTGAATGTTATTATTTTTTAAGTGATTGTTTTTTAATTTTGTGGCTTTTGTAGTATCATTAATAAAATTATCATAGTATATAATTTTTTTTTACTTTACTTATCTTTTAATATAAAGTTTAAATCTTTATAATTTTTTATCCATGAAATCAGGAACACTATCTCCAGGTTATTTAAAATGTATTGAATCAGTCAACAACTGCTACCCAGTACCCATGATCTCCTAGATAATTGTAGTAGAGGACTATAACTGTTAATGAATCACACGGTCTTATATGTGGGTTTATAAATTGTTGTCATAAGGCAAGTGTTATCAGCACATTGTCCTCTCAAACAAACTCAGAAACTAATCAAAATGGTTAAACAATCATTTCTTATCAACAACATAAATGCAGTGAAAGATACTTTCGAAGTCAAGGCAAAGGTGGTTCGTCTATGGCGACAATATTACTATGGTGGTGACACTTTGGCTAGCATGGACATGATTCTGATGGATCAAGAGGTATTCATTTGACAATATGTTAGTTATTTTGGTTATACAGCTTATGTTTGCAACACTATTGTCTTATGTTATTAACTATCCCATATTTATGTTTATGTTTTTCAGGGTTCTAGGATAAGTGCCTCAATTGGTAACAAGATGGTTTCTGACTTCGATACTCTTTTAAGGGAGGGAGGAAGCGTGCATTTGAGCAACTTTTATGTCGCCAAAAATAGTGGTCCTTTCAAAGTTGCCAATCATGCTTTTAAGATAAACTTTCACAGGAAGACAAAAGTGAAGGCTATTCAATCGGTTTTTGCATCAAAGTATGGGTTCTCTTTTATCCCTTTTACTGACATTGTTGAAGACAAAGTCAAGGAAGAACAAGTTGTAGGTGAGTTTTGTCAATGTTTTTTTCTACTATAAATATAGATATAGATTTGTATTTAAGTGAAGTCACAAGAGGTAAATAATATTTATGTTGTATTTCAGATGTAATCGGACATGTTGCTGCTGTTGGTGATGTTATTCCTGGAGAAAGGAAAGGGAAACCGAATAGGAGAATGGTTATTGAGGTGGAAGATATTGAGTGAGTTATATGCCTATTTAATTTTTCAAACAATGTACTAAGATTGTAAACATACAACCATTACATTTTTATTTACAAATTCTGTTGTTACAAACAGGGGTCTGTGTAGGATCGAAAATTAATGATTTTTATGTGATTCAGGAGGTCTAGAGAGATAAAGTAGAGAGAGGGTGAAGAAAAAGGTTAATATTAATGACAAATGAAAGATACACAATTTCCCACACCCCTCATAGAGAGTCATGTGGGGTATTTATAGGCCCATCCTATTACAAGTTTGCCTTTTGTACAATAGTAGTCCCTAAAGGCACAACTAACTACGTATCTAGTCCAATTCACGTATGTGACGTTATCTTTATAAAAGAGCGAGGCTAACAATCTCCCTCCAAGATATCGTCACACGTGAATGGTTACAATGAGACCTATAAATACATAAACAATGTAAATTACAACAATAGTAAACTATGTTGACGTTGTTGAAGCGCAGAGTCTCTGTAGTCTAGATACTGAGGCAGACTTGAAGTTCTCTCTTCCGACGATCTCGGCTTATGATCTTTGACACTGACGGCAAAGGTCTTTGTAGCTCTGAACTTCAACTGTAATGGTCTAGTTAGGTTATTACTCCCTCCTAACTAGTGAGCCTTTATTCTTTTTCCTGCTCCCTCCTGAACCGACAACTCTCTTTTCATCACGCAGCGGATAAAGTAGATTCAAAAGTGTAGGCACATGGTTGTCGTTCAGGGAGCATCATGACAATATACCTCACATAGTATTGCACAGAAGGTTGGTAATACGCTCCGATGTACACATCATTAGTACTTCTTCGGTTCTAGTGTAAGCACAATTCCCTCGAACAACCAACGTACTAGAGATGAAACACTACTTCTTTTGGCATGTTCTTCTCCCTCCTGATGGTTGCGATTTGTCGAAATCATCATACTATTTTGTGTACATGCCATAATTACCCGTACTTTACACTTCTGATGCAATACAGATAGACCGTGTAAGCATAATTTGTGAGTATATGTCGCAAAAATACTCTCAATACTTTTCTCTCACATCAACCTGTAATCGAACCTCCTTTGAATTCCCCGGCTAATAGTAATGACCACATATGGAGACAGCCCGATATGACCAGCTTGAAAAAGAAGTAATCATCCCAACTTGTGACTTAATGCTTGTATGATAGATGTGACTTAATACCTATACTGAGCACTACAATGTAACTCCTTTAAGTATGAGGTTGCACGAAATATTCGTCACTTGAACAATCCACTACTTTGTGTGACACTGAGTACTACAACGTAACTCCTTTAAGTGATAGCTATACTGTGAGCACTACAACGTAACTCCTTACATCAGTAATAACTAGATTTTCAAGACTGATTTTTTTTTTTAATTTGCGCAGACAAGTTATCTTCAAAAGTCGTGCATCCAACCACCCTAGACTTTGAGATAAATAAGTACACTTGTTGTGATGCCACTTCAAAGTCAAATCAATAATATCGTACAAGAACCCCGTAGTCATTTTTGTTGAACATAGCAATTCTAGCCGTGAATAATGTATCCCCGTGAACATTTTTTATACAAAAAATACCTCTCTTAACCGAATATTATAAAAAATTATATCCAATAATTTTTTGTAATAAAAATCGGATATCAATACATGTGATCATTATACTCGGCCCACCATTGCAGTCCAAATTATTAGTGTTACAAATCCAGTCCGCGGCCCAAATCTGTAATAGATATATCACTAAAGCCCGCTGAAGAAAAATGAAATACCTAGTTCAATCACACAATCGGTTGTACACTTGTACTAGTGATATAACTTCACAATCCTACCTAAACCTAAAACACATGCGCCTCATTTTATCCGCCCCCAACTTTTCCTGTAACCAAACTCAAAACTCATCTCACTTAAATTTGATCTCATCCCATCTAATAACATTATCTAAGAACTAATCCAACACGAACCTTAATTTATATCCTCATTGCTGCACAAGACGAATCAAGAAAGTGTAAACGTTGCTTCAAGATCCTTCTTGGGGTCTCTGGTAGGTTGATATATGTGATTTTTGTTTAATTGAAACCGAACATAAAGAATGGATTCGAACACACTTGGTCTTGTTCATTCTTTAGGATGTGTCGGATATTAAATCACGAAGTTTATGCTTCATATTGATCGATAATGGTTAAAGTTCAACACAAAAAAAATCTTTTAAAGATTAGAAACAACATTGAACTTTTCTGAGATCGATTAGCTTGTTGTTTGAGTTGTATTTTAGATGTATAGGAGATTTGTGAGTGACGGCGAGGGTTTGGTTGTGTCTCGGTTTAGGATTAGATTAACGAGGACTGATGTTCAACTTTTTCTTTTCGTTGCTTGGGGTGGGTTGATAATGTTAATAGAACTGAAGTTCAAGAGTCTTGGTATGTTTGGTTTGTGGTCTGTATTCTGCTTCATCTTACTTCTGTTGGTCACTTTACGCATAAGTTTTCATATAGGCCAGTTTACGCAAAACATTATGCGTAGACATGTAGAAATCTTTTGCGTAGAAATCTTACGCGTAGAAATCTTACGCGTAAACGTATCTTTTGCGTAGACCTTAGCCTTTTGCGTAAGTATTACGCGTAGGACTAGGGTTTTACGCCTAAGATGAACCTTACGCATAACTTATCCAAGTTATGCGTAGAAAATTGAAGTTTCGCGTAGAAAGAGGGTTTTGAGCATAACTTTTCGCGTAGACAGTTTTCTGGCGTCCTTTTCCGTTCAGATTCCGACCAGTTAAGAATATCTCATAAAAACCCACTTTTATCAGACCTCAAATATTACGGTTTGGTACAAAAAAAACAAGTCTCAAATAAACAGTATGGTCAAAGATTGACAAATAAACAAATCTATATATTTAAATGAAATCTGTCTTTTTGACCAAAGGATACATAAAAAGATGTGTAAAAACTGTTACCAATAACGTAGGAGAAAAAAAATTCTCGAATACTAAAAAATGGTGTAAAAATAGCTTCTAAACATGATTCAAACCACAAAAAAATCATCAAACAAAACAACCTGGCTCTGATACCAATTGTTGGATCGAAAATTAATGATTTTTATGTGATTCAGGAGGTCTAGGTTGATCAAAGTATATGAAATCCATGTTTGGTTTTAGAGAGATAAAGTAGAGAGAGGGTGAAGAAAAAGGTTAATATTAATGACAAATGAAAGATACACAATTTCCCACACCCCACATGGAGAGTCATGAGGGGTATTTATAGGCTCATCCTATTACAAGTTTGCCTTTTGTACAATAGTAGTCCCTAAAGGCACAACTAACTACGTATCTAGTCCAATTCACGTATGTGACGTTATCTTTATAAAAGAGCGAGGCTAACAGTCTGAAAATTAAATGCTCACTTTGGGATACTTTTATCGATGACTTCAAGACCAAGATGGAATCTTCAGCAGATGACATTAAGTTGTGTGTCTTTCAGTTATTCAGTGTCCGTAAATATAGAGGTACGTATGTCAAATGATAAAACAAAATTCTTTCAAATGTTGGGTTTTTTGGTTGAATCTGATGTTCTAATCTATAAATGATACAATGTAATTATTGATGTAATTTTAAGTATGTGTATGTGAATGCTGTGAACAAGTCTAAATCTGTTTCTTTATTACGTTTTCTGTGTATGTTTCTCTATTATGTATTCGGTTATCAGTTTCGAGCATCTTACAATTTTATTTGGGTGTGGTTGGGATTTTATTCAATGTTGCAATTGTTGATTAACTTTTTATTGATTTCTTTTTCAATCATAATAACTTTCACTAATTATTATTGCTTGAGTGATTATAAGCTATTGATTGGTGATTTGATTAGTTGATCTTAATTGAGGTGACTTAGGTGAAATAATTGCGTCAATGTATATGTCAAATTTTTGGTTATGAAATTTAAATAACAGTTTGTCTGTCATCATTCTACTGTTTGCAATGAATGGGTTTATTGTATGCAAATACTAATACATGTAATGAACCTGATTGATGTGCTAAACTGAGAATCGTAAGCACTTAAAAAAAATACTAAATTGTGCAAAATATGTGTAAGTAAAGTTATAAATTGATAATTATTGGCACAAAAAAAGTTGGCGTTTGTATATTAAGGTTGATTTGTGCAGGCTTGTATATGTACTGATTGATAGAAGTAGGTTGCAATTTGAAGCATACGTGTGTATTTATTGTCCTAACTTTGTATATTTTCTGTAAATGTGTATATAATTTGGAACATAAGTACCAAACAGTAAATCTGCATACCAAACACCAAATTATATAAATTAGTTTCTTACATAACTATGAACTTATATTTAAACTAATTGTTAATTGTTTACTTTATCAGGATCCATCAGTGTTTCAAATACCTTTCACTCGAGCCGTATTTTCATCAATGATGCGATACCTGAAATTGATGACTTCAGGTCAAGGTATGGCTATCCTATACTTAATTAATTTATACATTTATCAGCTATATGAACATTAACTCTCACGTACTATCTTCATTCATACATGTTTCTTCTATTTGCTCAGGCTTCTTGAACGAGTTGGTGATGACACTTCCTCACTTCAAGTTTCAACCCTTACATCTGAATCATCTGAGTCACAGGAGAAGTATTTCTTTTCTGGAACGAGATATGTTAATCTCGATCAACTTTTTGACATTGATGAGGTTTGATTCTATAACTTTAATTCTTTGTTTAACTACTGTATTGTTATAAATATATGGAAACATATTATGAATAAATTTTTGTAACTTCTCTTCTGTTCATCTTTGTATCCATGTGTCTGTGTTGCTTTGGCAACAATTACGTCAATTGAACATGAAGAAGGTTGGGTTTACCTTGCCTGTTGTGAATGCAATTGCAAGGTTGTTCCTAACAATGATGTTGAATCGAGTAGCAGCAAACGTGGGAAAAGGAAGATCCGTAATACTTATAAATGTGAAATCTGTGGTCCTGATGTCGTTGATGTTGTTCAAAGGTTCAATAATATTTAAAAAAAAAAACAATTATGAATTTTTTTTTAAAGAATGTAAATTTTTTTTATTCAGGTAACAATGTAAGTATTTTGTAATTATTTGCAGATTTAGAGTGCAAGTGAGGGTCAGTGATGATTCAGCATGTGCCTCATTCTTATTGTTTGACCGAGAAGTTTTTAGCGTAGTTAATGTGAGTGCCCACAAATTGAAGGAAGCAGAAGCTACTACTCCAGCGGACTACCCAGAAGATTTGAACTAGTTGATTGGAAAGAAATTGTTATTCAGGGTGGACGTCAGTAGGTACACCTGATCAAAAACTATGTTGTTTACACTGTTGGTCGAATGACTTCAAGTGACATATTCATTAAATCATTCATCAAGCTTTATGCTGATGAAATGGTAAGTTTATAACTTTAATTGGATATTTATAAATTAATTAGTCATAGACTGTAAATGACATTTATTTACCTAACCTATGTATACATGTTTCGCAATTGCAGGCTGAAGTCGAAGATGTGAATGAAACAGATTGTACTTTAACAATCATCATATGTAATTGTACTTGACCCAAAAAAAGATTTTCAGAGTAAAATGGTGAATTAACAGGTTTATTATAAGTTAATTGATTCTAAAATTTAATACATGTAGTTGTGTAGTACTAATTGATTTCAACAACCTGTAGATCTACCCAAACAAACAGCAATAACTTTCATAGTAACACATAAATAATGTTGTTTACAAGTACCTGATAGATAGATCTGTAGACTTGAAATCATATTCGGATAAGATAGTGAGAGAAAGAAAGAGATAAGATGATGTGTGTGAGCAAAGAGATAGTGAGAGAAAGAAATAGAAAGATAACAAGTGTGTGAGTATAGTGATACTCCGTAGTATATAACTATATATAAATAGAGTTGAAGGCATGTGATTATTGGGTAAACGTGAATATGTTTGGTGAAAGTAACTGTTATCAGAGATGGTGTGGAGATTGTGCTTGTGCTGCTGCTGGTGCTGAAGATTATAAAAAAATATTATTTTAATAAGCTGTATGAAGTAATATTTGATTTTAAGAGATTATAGAAGATTATTTTTTTTAGAATCTGTTATAAGTTATATTTGACAAACAAATATTATTTTTTTAGATAATGGTGCTATTGTTTTCACGTATTTAATGATAGGTAAATAATTAATGGGGGGTGTTCAAAAAAAAAAAAATTAATGAGGACTCCTAATATAATTAAAAAAAAAAAAAATACTCACAATGATAAATAAGATACATAAATAAAGTGTAGAAGATTTAGATGCAAATAATTATCATTTACAAAAAAATAGCTTATAAGGGAAGTCTTGGTTGAACAAACATATATTCATTCATTCAATTGTTTGTAAGGGAAATCTTGTGTCTTGGTGACCAAGCCTAGATCATTAGGGATCTAGTTGGGGTTTGATACTTCCGGGTGGAAATTTTACCGATTGCACCAACCGATCAGTCGGACATCCAACCGATTCGGTTGGAAATTGACAAAGTTAAAATTTTTGACCGAGAGCTCCAACCGATCGAAGCTTTAAATTTATAAACAAGAATTACCGGTTAACTAGGAACACATTCGGGCAAGTATACCCTAGTCAATTGTAGTATAGGGGTGGTAAGTCAAGGTCGTCCCAAGAGACTTGGTTACACTCAAGTGTCGTTTGTTTGTTTAAGCAAGTAACAAGTTGGTGGTTATGATTGTCACGGATCAAACCACAAGAAAAACAATAAGAGAACAAGCACACAAAGAACACACATGTTTGGACAAATGATTACATGGATATTAGGATGCTTAGTTTGGAAAACATATTATCAAAGGTAATCCTTACGACCTCTAGAACCAATAATAATTTAGTGTTTTATAAATCAAATATGCATAAGACTCAATCAAATCGTTATATCATGAACCTTATATCTAAGCAACAACAAAGAATCCTTTCGTCCAAGACTTTGATGCCATTAATTTGTTAAGTTCCATTTACTTGGAAAATGATTAGAACACATATTCAAAAGATGCCTTTCGACCTTTAATCCAAATTAAACCTTTATTTGTTATGTTTATTAAGTTCTTTATACAATCGTCACAAAGTACAAGACCAAAACCATTCGTCGACTAATGAATTGAAATCAACCACTTTTGAGAATCCTTTCGACTATAGACTCAACAATAATTAATCAAAATAATAAACAAGGCAACTTCCAATTTAACCAAATATGATGTCTTTCATCATAAACCAAACAAACACTAATCGTATCCAAACATCCTTTTATCACAAGTTATCATATAAATCAAACATGTAAATAAAACAAAATCATTATCGTATTCAACATCATAAAAGTAACAAGAGTTTACCCAAGGTATTAATTACAATAGGTAAAGGCAAAGGATTATAGCAACCTTTAAGCCTCTAATCAACTACAACTTCTAACCAAGCCGGAAAATAATACCCGAACACTTTCTTGAGCACTTGAACACCACTTCTGGAAATGGCAGAGGGTTGTGGCCTTTTTTGGGTGAGATAATAGTGGTGACAATTCGTCCTTAAGGGTGGAGGAAAGAATTGCACACTTAAAACTAAGCCTATGCACTCTTATTTATAGTAGAAATCATCCTTAGCCTCCAAGCATGAAACTTGGACACTAAGTGTCATAAAAATGCCAAGAAATGGAGTTATTAGGAAGACATGATCAGACTTGGGGATTAAAGACACTTAATTATGCATTAAAAATGACTTGGGGAGGTCAGCATGCATCCAACCGTTCGGTTGGATTCCATCCGATCCGGTTGGATGAGACATTTTGATCTAACCGATCGGTTGCGGGCTCCTACCGATCGTTTGGATTCATTTGACAGAAAATGATAAACATGAAAGTTGTAGATCTTTCTCTTAGCTTTCCGTGGCCGTGAACGGGGGGTCAAACGGAGTCCGTATGCTCAAGTTATGGCCAAAATGGTAAAGGTGTGTCGGGAACAACGAGTCTTCCAATAATTCTTCGTTTTAGCTTATTTTCTTCATTTCTTTCTTCGTTTTCCTTCTTGCACTTTATTCTTGAGTCTTTGGAGTGACAACTTCATGACTTTTATCTTCTCGAATATATTCCAAGAGACTTTCATTTGTCGGGAATTCTTCGTACATGCATAAATCTTCGTTTATTGATCATTTCTTCGTCTTTTTCATCATTTTCCTTCCATGAACCTAAAATACGAATTATGCTCAATTAAGTACCATAAGTTCATAAAAGTGACCATAAAATCCACAATAACGCTCCTAAAAACATGTACAATTTGAGCGTTATCAAATCCCCTACACTTGATCTTTGCTTGCCCTCAAGCAAATCTAAAATTAAGAAAATAAATCCACATGGTGTACAAGAATGATTAGAAAAATGCGATGCAAATCTACCAAGTACAAGTACGAGATACGATTCATCGTTTTGAACTTTAGTGGTGAAAATTCGAGATGTTTGACAATACCCATAGATTTTCTTGCTTTGATTAACATTTCTAAACACCTCACGAAAAAGGAACGAAGTATAATTCACTCAACACTCATTTATTTGTGTAGTGGAGTATATGTAAGATAAATCACACTCATTGCTCAGTCATGATCCGTTTATTACCATAGGCTTGTACAAGAAACAAAACTCCACCGACGTGGCGTAAGCACCAAGTGTAAACATCTAAAGAGGTCTTTTATTCGGGTTGTAACGATAGGCTAAAGGGTTTTACCAAGCTTATGTTCAAACATCTTGTACAAAAACATAATAGTTCGCTAGCGCGAATTCTTGATTACTCGAACAACGGATGGTCACTAGATTGTGCCCTTGGCTCGCTGGCGTGTTATTTTCATAACGGATGGTCACCAAAATACTCACTAGATCACTAGCGCGTCATTCGATCACTCAAAAACTCGGATAGTCACTACAATATTCATGCACTTGATATTCTCACAAAACCATTACAATATCCGGATAGGTAAAGTAATTTGGTAAGGGTAAGGATAAGGCATGGGAATATTTTATGAAATTGGTTTTAAAAGAAAAATAAAATCAAGTCTAAGTCCCTTTGTTGCTAGTTACGAATAATCCGCAAACCCAATAAATGATTATAGTTACCAATCTTTCTTCTTAAAACTTTCACATACCGATACATCGATTCACCATAAAAATATTCTTCATACTTAGCACATTGACTAACAACATATCACATAACTTTCTTTCTTCATCTCCATACATAATATAGCACATTGGCTATAATTGTCACCTTATAGTTGCGATGACTTATTCTATTTATTTTTCTCTAAATTTTTTTTACTTTTTCTTTTTTTTTTCATTCATTTTTTTTTTCTTTCTCCTTTCATACATAACATCTCCCCCACACTTCGTATAAGCATACACCACAAAAAATACAAAACACGAAGTTGCACACCTTCATCTTTGTTGGAATGGCACAAATGAATGGCAAAGTGTAGCTAACTATTAATCATCAAAAACAATCCATCATACCAAGCAACTAGCAACCCACCGTTTAGACTTTGACAAGGGGTAAGGCTAAGGTTAAAAGTGTAAAATCTTTTTGTATTTTTTTGAAATGAAAAGGATGGCTCAAAGGGTGTAACTAGGGGTATCTAGCGTTAAAGATAAACGCTAACAAATGGGTTCCAAATACGAGGATAACTAACCGATGTGGTTAGCAAAAATTATTTTGTAAAAGGATGGCCATTTGGTTTTATTCCTAAAGTTGCCTCTTTATCACACGAATACACTTATATCACACGAAGGCAATCTTACAGTGGTCTGGTAATGATTTACAAGTACAAGTTCTAGAATAAATAAAATCACCGGCACACTCATAACAAAAGATTCAAGTATAAAAGATTGTATGCTATATAAGAAATAGGCTCAAATCCTCACAATTTAGTGGTAATGGCTATAATATGTGCTAGCAAATGTTATCGATCCCAAAATGGATTGCAATATTAATCGGGACACATCTCAAGTTTTTCAAAATTACAGATTTCACCAGTGGATAGATCTAGTTATTCTAATATATTATCCTAAAAACGTGAAAACAATTAGATCATAAGGGCAAACAAGTATACAAAAATTATTTTTCACTATTTCACTTTCCCCCCACACTTAAGTTATACATTATACTCAGAAATGAAGAATGAGCTCAAAGAAGAAATGCGCAAAGATCTAAAAGAAGAAATGTGTAAAGAGCTCAAGGAAGAAATACGTGCACAAATTCAAGACATGCTAGTTGAGTATGGTATCAAGAGTCATGTTACCCGCCATACAAAAACAAAGCAAGGTAATACAAGTGGTCGTACATATTAAACGTCAACCATTACACTTTCAAGAGCTTTATAGGTCCTCCTAACTTTATGCAAGAGAGAATCTTTGGCTTAGATTTCCTTTTATGTTGTCGAGTATCAGATGTTAGTTTTCTTTCGAATTTGCTTGTTATTTGATATCTTTATTCATTAATAAAAGATTTATACACATTGAAAAGTGCAAATGATGTTATTATTGTTTTGGGTGATGTTGTTACTATCCTTGTTAGAAATAGGAAGATTTTGGCATTTTCTCAAACCTTGTGGACCAACAATATGTCTTTGATTCATTGAACACGCGGTCATTGGGAACCTCAGACACAACAACCTCTTATTGCATTTCATTTAAGGAAACATTTAGGACAATATTAAAGCCTAAGTTTAAGTCCAAGTCATCAACTCCAAAATGTTCATCATGACTTAAACAAAAATTTTATACATTCATAGCATTAAGATAACTATACTCTGGACCCCCATCCAATTCATTATCATCAAACTCCATAAACTTAATCACATCATCTATATCATCATGTACCACATCATTAACCCTTGGTTTCACTAGGGTGAAAGTAAGGTTTATACAGTCAAACTGTGAACTTATATGTGAAGGCGATTGATTTGGTTGTCACCACTCACCAGATTTATTCCCAGTCAATTTTGTAAATGTGAGTTCACATGTTCTATGGATACCAAACATACTTTGAGGTATAAACTTAGGTGAAACAGAGTCACTACCAGAGCCTCCTTAGTAGGTATACTACTATATTCTATTATGCCATGTTAACAACAACATTTTACCAATTTTTTTTCCCTTATAAGCACTAGTACTAGGTTCACTAGACACATCTTTCTCATATTATTCTATTGTTGCCCTGATTTGTCCTGGTGACATTTGGTAACAATTAAGCTTATTAGACCTCTATTAATTTGAAACTCAACAGTAGGGTACTCATACAACACACATCCTCATCGCATGCCAGTGCATACAACCCAATATCTAAATCACTCATGGGTATTAAATAGTGATAAAACAAAGGCCCCTCATTCTTACATGTGTAGCCTAACTGTCTGACCATCTTATCTAGCTCAAACACCGAGAAAACTTCCGCATCAACCCTATCAAACATATCTTCTTGACTACCAACGTATTATCTACCAAGAAACCTCCTAAATGACCCACCATAGTGTATGTACATGGTGAACAAATATGGTTCATACTCTGCATAAAAAAAGTTCAATTACTTAGTAAATCAACAAAAATAAACACAAGCGCATATCAAAATATAGCTCAATTAAACCGGATTTCAAGTCATTACCATATACCTTCTCGCATTCAATTTCCAAGTCTTCAGTTGTTATAGTTACTCTTTCTTTCGTCATCTTCCATGTTGTTAACACCATTATTGACAAAGATTTGTGAACAAGATGATCACTGTAACTTGAGGGATGAGTGAGAGATGTGAGATTAGATGGGTTGATCTGAGCGGGAAAGAGTGAAGGGAAGTTGTGAGAGACTTGGGGTGGGGGATGGGGAAAAGGAGATACTCTATTAGCATAATAAATATGAAAAAGAAAAAAATACAAAGGGAGTAAATGACTAAAAAACCAACCATTCCACCTCAACTAACTCGATATTCTAACGAGGGTTAGCTATAACGGGGCTCGAGAGACCAAACGGGTAACCGTTTGGCAAAAGAAGGACCACGTTCGTAACGAATTCAAAACGGGAGACCAAATGCGAAAACGGGGTATTTACGTAATTGGAAGTAACCAATTAGGTTTACGACGAAACCTAGAAATCGATCACTGATCCAATTTGAGTACCTCTACAGGATAGACCTCAACAGAAAACTGAAGAGTAACTATCCGTGTAATTTACCCTTTCCAAAGGATCGCAGCCCATGCATAGAAAACGCAACACTAGAAACACATAACTGCCTATACAACCGACTTTAAGCCGCTTTATAAACAAACCCCAAAACACCCACAAATCCACATTTTACCCACTTCTTCACGCACACATTAATCGGTCAGTCGGTTTATTCGAGCTTAAATTATTATAATAATCTCCCTTAATTAATTTGTTATATATATCTGTTTATGCGTTTTATATAATCGTTTGCTATGAGTAAATTTATAATAGTATATATGTGTTTAGTTTCTATGTATCTACTACTACATGTTTTAGCACTTATTTTTTAATTAGCTCTTATTTTATTGGATCATACAGGTTCATTTGTCTTAGGGAGAGGGGTCTCGGATGGGAATGCAACAGGTGCCGTCGCATAGGCCCCACTTAAACGGGGCCACATTTTTATTAGTTTTGCATATAAATACGCGTAATATCAAATATATATGATTCATATAGTTTAAGTTTATATGCAATTTCTCTTTAGGTTGCCACTTTATTGTTATTGCCTAGGGCCACCGAAAAGCATGAGACGGCCTTTCTTAGGTTTAGATTTTTACGCTGATAATTTGTGGTAGGTTTCGGTTCTAGTAATTTGTTATGAGAATTATTTACCTTTGTTAGTTTTAGGTTGTACTCTTAGGTTGTAGAAGTTTTTTAAATAAATAATTTACTGGATATCTTAGTTCAAAATAAATAAATAAATAATTACTGGATAATATTGGCTAGGTTTAGGTTTTAGATTTTGATAGGCGTAGTTTCACTTGTGTTTATGCGTGGTGCTAGTAGTGGATTATGAGGTACCTTTGAAGTCTGATTGATAAGTTTTGCCTAGTTTTTAAATAAAGTAGGTCAATTCATGTTAGGTTTAGATTTTTTAGTTTGGCTTTTGGGAGGTATTTGGTATTCCATTGTTTTCAGTATTTGGTTTTTAATGTTTAGGCTAGTTTGTGTTAGATTTATGTTGTAATCATGCTTTTGATAGTGTTAGTTTTGTTTAGGTCTATTTCGATTGTTTATCAATTTTGAGTTTTTTTGGATTTATATTTATTTGACTGGAACTGACGTGTGTTGCTAGTTTTTGTGTTTTCAGTTTGACGAATTATTGGAAATATGGATCCGGTGGATGCTGAGATTGCAAAAATGCAAGAGGAACGGAAAAAAATGGAAGCAAAGTTAGCGTCAGACATTACTTTTGATACTGATGTTTATAACTCGGCCAATCGGTTCCAGGGTTATAATACGGAGATTCCCTTGAATGACGACGAGGAGGAGACTGCCGATGCTACGAATAACGAGCTTGCCATGAAAATGGCTTCTTACAGTGCACATAAGTCGATCATGAGTGATATTCCGCATGGCGGTGATGACGAGTCGTTGGGGTTTAATAAATCGAAGAGGATTATTGACAGGGAAGATGATTATAGAAGGAGGAGGTTGAATCAGGTTATTTCGCCAGAGAGACACGATGCTTTTGCTAGTGGGGATAAGACGCCTAAACCTGAAACGAGGGGGTATGCGGAAATTATGAGGGAAGGGGCTTTGAAACGGGATAAAGAGGAGACTTTGAAAGTAATTGCGAGAAGGAAGAAAGAAGAGGAGGAGAATAAGGCAGCTGGAACAGATAAGGAAGTGGTTGCTGCTCAATCGTCTCAAAAGAGGCGGAACAGATGGGATCAGTCTGAGGACAAAGAGCCAAGTGCAAAGAAAGCAAAGTCGGGTTCTGATTGGGATATGCCAGACTCTACTCCCGGGATTGGAAGGTGCGATGCTACCCCCACTCCAGGAAGAATGGGCGATGCGACTCCTTCATTATCTCGGAAAAACAGATGGGATGATACTCCTACACCTGGTCGTGTGACTGATTCAGATGCAAACCCGGCAGGCGGTGTCACGCCAGGTGCTACACCAGCTGGTATGGCATGGGACGCCACACCTAAGCTGTCTGGCATGGCTACACCGACTCCAAAACGTCAGCGGTCGAGGTGGGACGAGACACCAGCAATTATGGGTAGTGCGACACCTGGCGGGGCTGCACCTGGTGTGACTCCTTTTGGTGGGATTGAACTCGCTACTCCAACCCCAGGAGCTATACAAACGCGTGCTGCTATGACCCCCGAGCAGTATAATTTGGCAAGACACGAGAAAGACATTGAAGATAGGAACCGCCCGTTGACTGACGAAGAGCTCGATATAATGGTTCCTCAAGAAGGGTACAAGATTTTGGAACCACCAGCTTCGTATGTTCCTATCAGAACGCCTGCTAGAAAGCTTCTGGCCACACCGACTCCTTTAGGAACTCCTCTATATTCGATTCCTGAAGAAAATAGGAATCAGATGTATGATGTTCCAAAAGAGATGCCAGATGGGTTGCCTTTCATGAAGCTAGAAGATTACCAATACTTTAGTGCCTTGTTGAGCCAAGATGATGAAGTGTTGTCTCCCAATGAACAAAAAGAGAGAAAAATTATGAAGTTACTTCTCAAGGTTAAAAACGGGACTCCACCACAGAGGAAAACAGCTTTAAGGCAGCTCACTGACAAGGCTCGTGAATTTGGTGCCGGGCCATTGTTCAATCAAATTCTTCCGTTGCTTATGCAGCGTACTTTGGAAGACCAGGAGAGACATTTGTTGGTGAAGGTCATAGACAGAGTGCTTTACAAGCTAGATGAGCTCGTTCGACCTTACGTTCACAAAATTTTGGTGGTGATAGAGCCTATGTTGATCGATGAAGACTATTATGCTCGTGTAGAAGGGAGAGAAATCATATCCAATCTCAGCAAGGCGGCTGGGTTAGCTACTATGATTGCTGCAATGCGTCCTGATATTGATAGCATTGATGAATACGTGAGGAACACCACTGCTAGAGCATTCAGTGTTGTCGCATCAGCACTGGGAATCCCGGCACTGTTACCCTTCTTGAAAGCCGTCTGTCAAAGTAAGAAATCGTGGCAAGCTAGGCACACGGGTATTAAGATTGTTCAGCAAATTGCTATACTGATTGGTTGTGCGGTTCTTCCCCATTTGAGGTCTCTGGTCGAGATTATTGAACATGGGCTTAACGATGAGAATCAGAAAGTCAGAACGATTACTGCTCTCTCGTTGGCTGCTCTTGCTGAGGCTGCTGCTCCATACGGTATCGAGAGCTTTGACTCGGTTCTCAAGCCTTTGTGGAAGGGTATCAAGTCTCACCGTGGAAAGGTCTTGGCTGCTTTCTTGAAGGCAATTGGGTTCATTATACCACTGATGGATGCCGAATATGCCAGCTACTGTACCAAGGGAGTGACGGTTATACTTATTCGCGAGTTCGGGTCTCCTGATGAAGAAATGAAGAAAATCGTGCTTAAAGTGGTTAAGCAGTGTGTGAATACTGAAGGTGTTGAGGCAGATTACATTCGGACCGATATTCTTCCAGAGTTTTTCAGAAACTTTTGGGTCAGGAGGATGGCTTTGGATCGTAGAAACTATAAGCAGCTCGTTGAGACAACAGTTGAGATAGCTAATAAAGTTGGTGTTCCCGACATTGTGGCTAGAGTTGTTGAAGACTTGAAAGATGATAGTGAACCTTACAGAAGAATGGTCATGGAAACAATCGAGAAAGTTGTAGTGAACTTGGGTGCATCTGATATTGATCCTCGTTTGGAAGAGCTTTTAGTTGATGGCATTCTGTATGCGTTCCAAGAGCAAACTAGTGATGATGCCAATGTGATGCTTAACGGGTTTGGTGCAGTTGTAAACTCACTTGGGCAAAGAGTAAAGCCGTACCTTCCTCAGATTTGTGGTGCTGTAAAGTGGCGTCTAAACAACAAGAGTGCTAATTTTAGACAGCAGGCTGCAGATCTGATTTCGAGAATTGCAGTGGTGATGAAACAATGCCAGGAAGAACAACTTATGGGTCATCTCGGGGTTGTCTTGTACGAGTATTTAGGAGAAGAGTACCCAGAAGTTTTGGGATCGATATTGGGTGCTCTTAAGGCCATTGTGAACGTTATTGGTATGACTAAGATGACTCCTCCGATAAAGGACTTGCTCCCACGTTTGACCCCAATTTTGAAGAATAGGCATGAAAAGGTTCAGGAGAATTGTATTGATTTGGTCGGTCGTATTGCTGACCGTGGTGCAGAGTATGTTCCTGCAAGGGAGTGGATGAGGATCTGTTTTGAGCTTCTTGAGATGCTAAAGGCCCACAAGAAGGGAATCCGTCGGGCTGCTGTTAACACATTTGGGTACATTGCTAAAGCTATTGGACCGCAAGATGTACTGGCTACCTTGTTGAACAATCTCAAGGTGCAAGAACGACAGAATCGTGTTTGCACAACTGTTGCTATTGCAATAGTTGCAGAAACATGTTCACCGTTCACTGTTTTACCTGCTTTAATGAATGAGTATCGTGTACCCGAGCTAAATGTGCAGAATGGTGTACTGAAGTCCTTATCTTTTCTTTTCGAGTACATTGGTGAGATGGGGAAAGACTACATTTATGCAGTGACTCCATTGCTTGAGGATGCTTTTATGGACCGAGACTTGGTTCATAGACAGACTGCAGCTTCTGCTGTTAAGCATATGGCTTTAGGGGTTGCTGGGTTAGGCTGTGAGGATGCGCTGGTTCACCTACTCAACTACTTATGGCCGAACATTTTCGAGACGTCACCTCATGTTATAAATGCTGTGATGGAAGCTATCGAGGGGATGCGAGTGGCATTGGGTGCAGCTGTTGTGCTTAACTACTGTCTACAGGGTCTGTTCCATCCTGCAAGGAACGTTCGGGAAGTTTACTGGAAAATATACAATTCGCTTTATATCGGTGCTCAGGATGCTCTTGTGGCGGCTTATCCTGTGTTGGAAGATGAAGGAAACAATGTTTACAGTCGCCCTGAGTTAACTATGTTTGTCTGAGGTTTCTTGTGATTTTGGTATGAACTGTTTGATTTATTATGTGTTTTTGTAACTTATTTTGATGTTAGTATTGTTGAATCATAAATGTGTCTGGAGTATGTTATGGTAATAGCAGCAATATACTTGCTTTTCATTGTTCGGATTCGTGTGAATTTTTTGCATTTTTTTTTTGTTTTCTGGATGATAGGTACCCGCTGCATGTTTGAAGTGGTTCTGGTGAATCAACAGTCTAAACTTCATGGTGATCAAGAGGTAGTTTAAAACTCTTATATGATAATACTCAGTTGTATTAAACTATGAATAGCAGAATTTATTCCATGGGTCTTGTTTTGATTGTTTCTTCTTGTTTTGTTGCGTTTAAAATGAGTGGAACTGCTGATATTGGAGTCTACTGCATCTTGGCAATGAATGACAATACGGTTCCCCCTATTGTAAAACTCTCTTGATCCTTTATTATTATTTTTTTTCCCAACTAAACGAATCATACTAATTAGTGTATAATTTATAGTTGAAACTCCAATGTCCAAACAGTGGTCTTGTGGTGGTAGGTGATCCAAGTTTTCTGTATGAGAAGCTAACTCTTTTGAAGTGGAGAGTGTTAGTAGCGCAAATGCTTGTGATGTGCTGGTACCTGGTGTTTATTTGTATAGAGGTCTTCTTTGACTCTGTAGCTGGTGTTCCGCTGGTATATTTATTGTCAATCTTACATTCACTCGTGGCCATAAATGTGTCTTTGCAAGCTATGGACTTAATTGCTGATATGTTTTTTTTGTAAATGCAAATCCTGAACCTTCTTAACACTTTTCCGAAGTAGCTAAGTACCATTTGCTACATAGTCAGAGAGCAGATTTTCATTTTGCAGCTGCTCTGTAGGAAGTGTAGTGCCCTTACAAACCACCTCCAAACTTTTTAAGTGAACCACATTAGACATAGAATCAATTATGATTTCGACTGGTTATCTAGTATTTACTGGGTTTTGCTGGAGGACTTGACCAGTTAAATAGCTTGCAAAGCCTGCAGATTAGATTACTAGTAAAGTGGAATTTTGGTGTGGCAATACTCGGAATAGTTTCGCATCAGTGACCTAAGTACCTAACTGACATTCAGTGTGCGTGATCGTCTTGTTTAGTTGTTAGGTTGCCCCATATTGTCATGATTGGTGTTGCATAGGGAGAATCATTGGTTGACGATTCGTTCTAGTGTTGGCGTGATCATTTTTGCAGGTTCTTTTGTGACCCTGACTAATAATCAACTAGAAGCGAATTCTATGGCCTGTTATGTGAGCCCCAAGTTAGATGGCTTCAAAGATTTAGATAGTAATGTTAGTAAGATGTCTTGTCTTAAAAGATATTTCGCTAATGTACCCAATTTCTTTTGTCGCTAAACGTTTATGGAGATTAGTTACAGACCACAAGAGCTAACTGCACCTGAGCTAAGAGCAGGATAGGTTACATTTGTGAAAATGGACTAATGGAGAAAAAGAAATTGCATTTTAGGTCAAAATAATTCTATATAAAAGGAAACCCCTACTTGAGCCACTTTGGAGAGAGGGCAAGACCAATAGAGCAAACAGAGCCCTACTCCTTGATTTTCTAGGTTACCAGGCTGAATGGGTGGCCCAAAGAGTTGCAACTTATGCGATTGGACGCTGAGACCTGCTTTGGTGAACTCGTTAGCCCTCGCTGCTGAGTCACACTCGTGGGGAGTCATTAAACCTCGATCTATGAGTTGAGAATAAGTGGTCTGCAAGAGTGGAAGTGACTTTATTTGCCCAAACCGGTTAAATATTCTACCGGTAATAAATGAATTAGGTTTGGGCATAACACGAAAGCTTTATGGAAGTTTACGGTATTTCACACTTGAATCATGATATGCATGCATGATTCAAGTGTGAAATCCTTTCAACTTTCATGTATGATTGGACTACGAGTGATCAAGAAACCTTAGATTGTGTTATGTAAGAACATGATTCTTTATTGTTAGCAGATTAGTTACTTGGGTACTCTGTCAACTCATATATGAAAGTCTTGAAGAAATCCCACGAGTGTAGCTTTGAGTGAATATGAATGAATTACTCACTAGATTATAACTTCTTTTCTTCCTTTTTAACATTATATCAAACCGTGTTGATTTTCCTTTATAGAAGTGTTTCAGATTACTTATCCAAACTGGTAATTTATCTGTGATTAGTAAACTGCTAATAACAAATAATATTCTTTATTGAAGCTATCAAGATAGTGTCTCTGGTTATTCGACAGTTAAATAAATTTGAAGAAGCAATAACTAGATAAGCAATTAATTTGATTTAAGGGCAATTAAGATATTGTCTTGTTCATGTCCAAGCATACTAAACTTAGATATTAATGTTTTCGATATCATTTGTGAGTGTGCAAACAGTGCTAGTTTTGATGCATGCCAGTGTCATTAATGTAAACATTAGGATAGCTCGTGATTTGGAAGCTTATTATCAGCTACAACTAGTTAAATATTTGCGCAATTGATGTTTTGGCTGATTGGCCATCATAACACCAACGGTTTTTTATAAAGAAATTATTAAGAGCAATATGTTACATAGCTTTGTGAATTGTGATATCATAACACTATGATTACAGTAAATATGGATTGCTTAATGTTGCCGTTAATTTATTACTAAATATTTGCATTGCTGCTACAATGATTACAGAAAAATACAAGTTAGTGCTTTTTGAGGATGATACAAGGTAATAATGACTACAGAAAAATTTAAGTTAGGAAAATTGTTTGTGTAATTTCGTGTGTATAATGAGAATGCTAGCAAGAATTGTGGATATAGGCAAATTTACAAATCTTTATTGTTTGAGTATCCCTTTTCTGCAATTGTTATTGTTCGTATAATCATCGTTTTGTTATAGGCTTGGTGTGTACTTGTTTCATTTGTTGCCAACGCTGAGATTTAACATTATTTTCATTGAACCAGGGTACCTGAGCATGTTGTAGCAACTGGCGGGAAATGTTTAGTTATGATGGGTCACAGGTTGGAATTTTATAACTTACAACCAATAATACGTAAACATATATTCATAGAAATAACCAGTGATATAATAATTATGTTTAAACTAGATTAAAACGAAAGAAGGAAATTCCAGTGACTGCAGAACCCGAACACACCTTCACCCGAACCAACTAATGAAGTTCTTTTCCTCTGCAACTTCCAAGGTTGCGGAAAAACATTGATGACCAGTAATTTTTGAATTCAATGTACAAAATTGCCACGAATACCGTCTGTGAAACCTCACATCATTAAATGACATTTGCGTGAAGGTGAAAATAGTTTAACACGCAATGACAATGAACAAAAACCAACGGTATACTTAAACTTGATGTTTTAGATATAGCAAGATCACAAGTGAGCAAAAAATTGAAACTAGCATTGATCTGAATTGCCGGGAGTCACGAACTACTTTGTTTAGGTAGAGAAACCTTGTGAATTAAAAATGGTATAGTCGACCTCAGAAAGACCGCAAGACAAGAACTGAAGAAGTATGATCATTATACGTATGCACAGAATACTACATACAAGCATTACATAACAACAATTGGAATTAATGTTCAAGCAATTAATGAACTTTTTCTTTACCGTACGTATATTACTCACGGTAAGAAAAAGGACAGCTGAAACTCAGAAAGTTATTTAATCATTGGTCATAAGACTTGCTATATTGTTCCAATAGCTCAAGTACTTGGAAGAAAACATGGTATTGGTAACCAGGATGCGGATTTGATAAACTACAAAAGCGAATGCAATGCAACAATAAATGATAGCAAATAATTTCAGCAAAAGAAATCTTTGGAAAAGAAAATGACAACTACAACAAATATACAAAGAGGTTTATATATCAAACTATACAAATGATGATACAAAAACGGCAAAAATCCGACTATCTGCTTGATCTCATATGCTAATAACTAAACCTTTTTAAGGCATATAAGTACCCAATAACTAGCTCTAGATTGCTAATACCGAGGAGATTTTAACACCACAAGAAGTGGATGGGCTCAACCATAGCCCTATTATGGGTCAACCACCTGACATTCTTGGTTCCATGATGATTTCAAATTCTCCCTTATTATGTGCACCAAGGTTTATGGGTCAGGTCAAACAGTGACTGGTTGTGTATAGCCAGGATGCGGATTTGATAGACATTACACCTTAGGTGGCGTCTTGTCATCTTCTTGAGTATGAACTATGCGCATCGTGGCTAGGTGGGTCCCTTGAAATGTGATCTTGGTAGAAAGGATCGTCTGGACAATGTACAGAGCTTAGTCTTGGAGAAAAATTCCAACCGTTTACTTGTTCAAGTTCATGATCAACACTTCTCATTGCAGCTTCTTCTTTGAACTTTAAGAAGTACATTGACGACCAATAATCTTTTGCCAGGTTCTATGAGTAGAACAGCAAGAAATGATAGAAAAAAAAGAGGTTTAGTTTAGAGTTGTAACCGTATCTACCATAAGGTGAGATTTTGAAGGATCAACTGCAGACCAAAAGTTAAGGAACTGACCATATTTATCAACTGTAGCAACTCACTGACTGCATTTTTGAAGAGATCCGGGTGTGCCAGATCAAGAGTTGTGAGAATTTCTTGTCGGGTTCTGTGGGATATATTTACCTCCATGGGCGCACCTGTATGCAAATAAGACATTAAAGACACTGAATATATCAGAAAATTGGACAAAGTGAGTTAGACATTACCTGTGCTTATGTACTTCTCAATAATGTGGCGTACCATGTAAATCCTTTTAACAGGATCATTTACAGGAATTTTTTCAAGCTGTTGCACTTCATTGTAGAAATGCACACTTTCCCCAGCCAAACAACTGTAATCAAGTAAAAAGGAACATATAATCACGAAGGCAAGAACAAGAAAGATGTGGTAATTTTGAACCATTTAATTGTAAATGTTCCGATTTGGGTTGGGTTTTATCTCAAACTGGTCAAATCACAAAAGAAAGCAAAAAGGAGAACATGTCAAGCGGGTTGTAGCAAGAAATTTTATATAATTATAATTAATGCATCAATTATCTCTAAGAAGTATAGATAACGAGGGGAAAAAAAAAAAAAAAAAAAAAAAAAAAAAAAAAAAAAAAAAAAAAAAAAACGTTTGCAGGTCAACCTAGACCCACCCGTTCGGCACTAAATTGACCCGTTACACAACCCACCCATCTTGCCACCTCTAGCAAGAAGGATGAGGATCATTGTACAAGTTCAACATTTGATTTGAAATAGATAAAAGACAAAACCTGTCAGCAAACTGCATGAAGGATAATCGGAATCTTTTGTTCAATAGAAGTTTATCCAAGGGCTCATTTGGATCGACATCTAGAGTTGGATCATTCTGTGACAAAAGCCCGCTATCAGGTATTCCAAGAGCCTCACCCATCGTTTTCATATTAAAGCTTTCTTTCTTGTTCAAGCTCATAACCGACACGAGAGGTTGAGAGAATGAAACAGAGAAGAAAGCCACCACAAGAAAACTTCCCTATGGAATAATGGTCGAAAAAGAATTTAGCTAAAACATAGTTAGAACTAAAAGTATAGTGAAAGTAATAAATATACCACAACTAAAAGCACACATCTTGTGGAGACTTGAAGCCACGTGATCTCCTCATGCGTCTCATTCAAAACATAAGCAACCGCCCATACAGCTAAAACAGATAAAAATTATAAATCTTAACGAACAGGAACCAGATAATGGTTATCATGATGCCAATTACTATTACTAGCACTTCTGATCAAAGATCAGGCTCGATGATCTTATACTAGAGGCGTAGCAGAATAGTATATAAAAATCTAAAAAGTGTTTTTTTTTGCAACAAATACCAACATACTTATTCATATGTCCGGTTTTAGTAATTGTAGTTCTTTTGGTACATTTGGGTCACTAAATGATGCTCTGTGCCCCGTTTGGGTCATTATGTAACCAAAAACCCTTGAATACATGCTTACAAATAAAGATAATTTTTCTATGAGAATGTTATATTATGTATAAAACTGATAAATTGTTGTATAAAATGTTATAAGTTAACTTTTATATTGAAGTATTTATACTGCTGACTACAAATGAACCAAACAAGACAAAAAAAAAATCTTTAGATGTACAAAAGAAACAGTGCAACAACTAAAACGGAACAAATGATAAAGCACGTTAACCTAAATCATAATCATTGTGGAACTTCAGAGGAGCGCATAAATGACTTTAAGCATATATTTCACATTACATAGATGCAAAATTATCTAAGAATTATGTGCAATATCAATTCACTACGTACCGATAGAAAACACGGTTACGAGTATTGCTCGCCAAAGGTCCTTGAGCTCATCGAATTTGAATTCAATATGATGAATTGCACCAGATATAACAACCAAAACAGTGATATATATCAGAGGAAAACATATATACGGAACAGCCCATTGAGTCCCCATGTGGCAACGATTATTTAGAGGTCCGTTTATCTGAAGCACTACAGCAAACAAACCAAAATTTGAAGAGCTATGTTAGCTGTAACTTAAATCAAAAGCAGGAATACATGAAACCATAAATATGTATTAAAGAGAGAAACAACTTGTTTTAGAAATTATATGTGGTCTATAGGTGGTAATCTCGACTCATTAACCTATGAAAGGATCGATTCGGTAAAGGGTCAAACAGCAATATCGTAAAGGAATTGGCCATGCTATAATACATATAAGCATTGCAAAGTGCATTTTAGTTATTGAACTCAATAATTTAAATCATAAAAATAATGCCGCACTGACCATGGAAGATGGAGGAAGTCATGGGGCAAAAAAAAGTTATGGCTAAAAGCCTAAAAGAATTAAATTATAGTAAAATAAGATTAGCTTACATGCGGCCCAGGCAAGCCATGGCAGAAGAGCAAGTGGAAGGCTAATATACGATCTAATAGGGAAGAGACGCCTCCTGAAAATCATAAAGAGCAGCATTAGCGATGTTTCATATACATAAAAATGTACATCAACTTACTTAGATAACATAAAGATCAAATAGACGGACGGAAAGGATAAAGAGACTAACTTGACAAATACGAAGTACAAGTGGGCCGCTTGTATAAGACGACAACTCAACAACAATCCAAATCCTAGTAGGCTGTTAACCCATACTGAAACCAAAAATTTGCTATAGGCAAATATGAATATACAAACAAAAACGAACATAGAATATAAGTTTAGAAATCAAAGAGAAAAGTGAATATACCTGCCCATAGATAGCAGGACTGCCACCAATGCCGCCTTTGAAACCTCACAACATGAAGTGACATCTGCGTGAAGGTAAAACAAGTTTAAAACGCAATGTAATGAACAATAAAGAACAGTAAGAGACAAAAAATTAATGTTTTAAATAGCATACCACAAGTGACAGCAAGAAATTGAAGCTAGCAATGATCTGAATTGCCGGGAGCCAAAAACTACTTCGTTTAGGTCGAGGAACCTTGTGAATTAAAAAGGGTATAGTCGACCTCGTGAAAAGGCTGCAAGACAAGAACTATGTTCATTATATTCATTCACATATAGCGCTACACCGCCACATATAAGCAGCAACCGTTCGGATTATTTCTAAGCCAATTCAGTTTCTTGCTAGCTAGATCGAAAGTGCAAGAATTTAACCTATTTACTCCTCCTTAAAAACACCCATCCGGATTTGAAATTCAGAAGTTTAAGTTTCCCTATTAAGATTATTCTAGTTAAAGTAATAAACTTCCGTTATTCGATTATTAAGCGGAGTAAAACACCAGTTTGATTTACATCTATATGATCATATCTATCGATTCTTGCAGCAAACCAACATGAGTAAATTCTTATAAGATGCTAAAAATGCCATCTTGGGTATTTAAAACTATCCTGAATAGCAGTCACAACTCATACATCCATCCCTAAAAACGAGCTTTCGGAGTGTTAAACCTAAAGGGACGCTTGGTTTAGCATATTTTATGGGCTTATTGAGATTTAGAAAAGCCGATAAAGGTCACATTTTCCAGCTTATGAGCTGCTTATCACCTTAAGCTTGTGGCTTATTTGAGCCCATAAGCTGAAAAAACTGAGCTTATCGGCTTTTTCCAAATCTTGATAAAGTTTCAATCTTTAATATTCTAAACTGAAATTTATTTTACTGATCAATAGTTTCAATCTTTTAAACGGGATGTTTGGGTTAGCTTATTTTTATACGCTTATTCGCCTTATCAAGATTTGAAAAGCCAATAAAGCTCACACTTTTCAGATTATAAAGTGCTTATTACCTTGAGCCTGTGGCTCAAGTCCATAATCCCATAACAATAAGCTGAAAAAAAGTGAGCTTTATCGGGTTTTACAAATCTTGATAAGGCGAATAAGCCCATAAAAATAAGCAAAAACCCAAACAGGCCTTTTACATAAGTAATGTAAAGTTTCAAACTTTATAAACATAAATATTAAAAAGAACACAATTGTATAGTAATGACATACAATATGAATGAGATGATAGAGATGCAAAGTGCCACGTAGTCACTAGGACATCCGCCGGTGACGTCACATCCGGTCATTTTTCACGGCGGCGATTGAGTACCACCGCCGCTGCTGTTGTTGTGATTGGAAAATTGGGAAATAAAATGTACAAAATATAATTTAATAATCTATTGTTTAAAAGTTAAAGTCTTTTTGTGGTTAATTTTCAAAGTTTGATCTTTCACCATATTTTGTTCCACCAAAATATCTACTACTAGTATTTGGTAAGTTACTTTGTTTTAAGATACCAAAATTTTTACAGTAAAACAAAAATTATATCGCTACCATTTTATCAATTTTTACTCAAAATAGGACCTTTAAAAGGAGTGGGTGTGGTCTCGCCATAGAGCCTCGTCGTCCGACGTGGAGCTCGCCATGGTACCGCCTCCCCCTCGTTGCAGCTCGTTGTTGCTTCCTTTCTCGTGCAGACGACGAAGGTAATACTCTGCCAATGTGTAAGAAAAGTGGAGTCATTCATTATTTACAAACGGTAATATTACCGTTTAAACCAAACGGTCATTTTTTTTTCTTTTGTTTTTAAAAAGTTTTACAACCCCTATAAATACCAAACCAATTTCACATACTTTCATCACTAAAACTCAACAAATATATAACTTCAACTCAACAAATATATAACTTTCATCACTATGTCTCAAAACCCGAACGAACCCGGTTATTTCACAACCCTCCTAACTTCAAACCAACGATACGGGGGATCGTCAAACACTTCTACTCCCTCGTCGCAAAATTCCCCACAACCTTCACGCCATATGGTTCACAACCTTTCAATCCGATGGACGTTTATGCTAATCAACATATTGCGTTGCAACAAGGGGGGTTCGTAACTCATTCTCAACGAATGTTGCCACCACAATTTTTTAACCCGTCTCAACCATCCTTGTTCCCAGCTCATCAATCACAACCCCAAGTCGAACCACAACCTCAGGTCGAACCGACATTTAAAGTTCCAAAAGCACGGTCACCGGCCAAAGGTAGAGGCAAGAAAACTGAAGAAATTGTTGAGAACAATCGGGTATGAATCCAACCAACCTCCCCTTGATTCAATTTATGAGTTCCAATACAATACAAGTTACAAGAAACAAAGATTGAGTTCTGACTAGAGTCAATCAGATTAATACAACCTTAACAATCAGGCTGATTACAACTATGACCTACACTGCTATAGTAGATAAGTCCCCAAACATGTGCTTACCAAACAATTACAAAGACAAGGATTAAACCCTTTCAGAAGGGCTCTAATCAAACCTCACTACAAGTCACTCACACTCAATGATAGACAAATAGATGAAGTACAAAACAGCTAGCTATTGAGCAGCTGATATATATGGGATAGGTTTAACAAAATGAACCAGTCAAGATACTAGACTACACTTTGTAAAGTAGTAGACATCGATTAACTTGAAAGGTTCAACAATATGGAGTGATACTCCATGTTTAACAACTGAGGAGATGTATCCTCAGAGAATACTAGACTTCCATGATAAAACTGGTGCTAATGACCCAGACTTTATACTAAGGGAATGGAAAATAGCCGTTGTGTCTTGAAAGCAGCAACATTGGGAGAGGTGAGCACACCTACACTTTTCTGCAACAAAGGATGGGGCATCTCTTAAACATTAATCAGTCGTGGGTCTTGGTATAGATCCAAGAATGGAGTTGACACCATCAATCCCTGCACTTCACAAATACACAAAGAGAGAACAAACGATAAAGGGTTAAGAGTAAGATAGGTTTCTGTTATTACAGAAACAACCCTTGTAAGTTTGGAAGGTATTTTTAACACCCTCCCTCAAACTTACACACCAAACACCACCAACATATTCAACTGAACATCCATACCAGCAAATACAACATCCAGCTCTTAAAAGAGGGAGGCAGTGAAAATGTACTTGGTTAATGTGACTAACTACACCCAAGACTGAAGTCTTCAAAGATCAGTTCAATAATGATACAACATGACTGAAACCAGTCAAATGGTACTTCCAGAAACAGAAGACCAGCCACCTTCAATATTAAGAGAGGTGGAAAACGCAGCTCACACAAGAGACTGCATAAGATGAACCCCAGAGTCAATCAATACAAGGTAAGCACAATCCTGAACACTCAGGGTGTTACCAGTAATACACCAAGCTGATACTATGATCAGACTTGGAAGAACTATACAAGAACACAAGCCATTTCTTTTAAGATTCAGGCTGTGAGATAATAGTGTGGGTTAATACCAACCACACATAATGACTAGATCCACAAAGATCAGTCAAATCATAAACCATACAAGGCACTACCCAAGCTCTTATGAGAGCTGGGTTGGTTTAACAAGATGAATAAGTATCAAAGGGACAAAACCATAGTGCAACACTGATCTTAATCAGCAGCAACCAAGAACAAATGCAAGCTGATCTAAATCAGCAGCAAAAATAACAACAACCTCCTCTCAAGCAGGTTAATACAGGAACATGTTGAGTCTGATCTCAAGCAGGCCAAAAATATGAAACGCTTAAACCCGATCTCAAGCAGGTAAGCAAAAAACCAGCACCACACTTGATCTCAATCAGGGAAGAGATCCCAATCAAAGCCACACAAGTCCTTATCAGAAACAGAGAGGCTGCCATAAAGGCCAAGAATGCCCACATGAAACAACAACTTGAAACAACAGTTCTCAAACTGTATCAAGACAGTAACTTGATCTTAATCAAGTGTAAAGAGTACCACCAATATCAACAATAATGCCCCAATCTGATCTCAAGCAGATTAGAACCAAGAGATAGCACAACCTGATCTCAATCAGGCAAACCAACAAAGGAGTCATGTGAGAATGAATCACAAGATCAGTCCATGGGTAGATAGAGAGAGCAGCTCAGATAGCTGCTGATGTTGAGTAGTCATACCATCATCATATAAGAACACTAGCCAACTCTTTTAAGAGTGAGGCATCAATAACTTGTAGGATGATAGTACAACTATACACGAGGAACTAATCAATTTCAGTTTATACAATAACCAGTCCAACAAGGAACTAGACAGAGGATCCAACAACATGAAACAATATCCATGTTGACAACTGAGTAGAAATATACTCAGAAATATAGCTTTGGATCAGACAAGATACAACATATGGCCTTTACAGCCAAAAGGTTTTGAGTTAACAACTTGAACTGTTTTCTTAACAGCTCCCATAGCAACAGAGAATACAAACTCTCTTTCAACCGATCACACAACACAACTGTTGCAACAATCAACACTCTAGCCTCAGATATATCAGAGGACTGAAAAGCATCACCAGGTATAAACCACCTGAAAGAATCATTAACTGATTCAAGATCAGGTTCTTCAACCCAACAACATTCCAAAAGAACTTCTTAAGAAGTCAATTGGTAATCCAATCTTAACCAAGGTCATGCCAAGACGACCCAACAAACAACGTAGGTAAGGGGTCATTAATCCCCAAGACCTACAAAAAATCATGATTGATAATATGATCACCATGTCAGCCAAAAAACAACCAGGTCTGAAATGACTAGGCCATAACACCAACATCAATTCCGAAACAGTTAATTACCCAACCATTTTAAATGGGAAGCAACACGCAACTGGATCATAACCATAGCCATGCCAAAATGACATAGCGAACAACGTGGGCAAGGGGTCATCAATCCCCAAGACCCATAGTACCACGAATTATGACCACACATGTGCTGAAAACAATATCAGCACCAACAACAAACAACTTGGCAGCTTAAAGAGAGAAACTGCTGCTAGGCCAAAGCAAACTGCTGCTAGGCAACAACATTACACCCCCTCCTGCTGCTGAGAAACCAGCAGCAAGATACCCCATTTGGGGCAGAAAAAACAGCAAACAACACACTTATAATCATGCTGAAAAAAAAAAACAACAATACCAATTAAAGCAACAAAGACAACAACGACACACCCTATTTGGGTGGGTTGTGATAGCAGCAAATAATCAAACCAAGCGCACCCTATGTGGGTTTACTGAGCACAACAACAACAGAGATCACACAACATGACTACAACCAAAGATCAAAGCAGCTTAACCAACAACAAGTCCCACAACGGTGCTATATGCACCGTGGGAATACAAAACCATAACCCTACATAGAAAAAAACAAACATGCAAAAAACACATATAAAGAGAAGGAGGTAAATGACAAGAGCAGAAGAACAGCAGAGACATAAAAGATACACATATTTAATTAATGCAGCAGATTAACAAAAAAGGCAGCGGATATGAAAAACCATAGACATCAATGCAAGCAAAAACACACACAAGAAACAAACAACCCAACAGAACAATAAGACCAGACACAACCAAAACAGGTTGAAAACCAAGATACACAAGACATGATCACTAAGGAGGGATCAGTCAAACAACCCAAGACACGAAGAAAAAAGCAGCAAGCAACCAATAAGCATAGAATAATCAAGGCAAAGCTCAAAAATACAAAATGGAGTTGCTGCATAAATAAGAGAGAAAAAAAAGCTAATCAAGCTTAACCAGGCTGAGACTATGCAACACAAACTTAAACTAAGACCAATGAGTACAATAAATCATTATCAACAATGACCACAATATCAATCCATAACATCTCATAGGCAGCAACACATTAGATATATAAAACTGCTTATATTCAAAGTAATAAATCACAGAATCAACTAATCACACAAAGAGGTCCTGATTGTACTAAAATCAGGTAGGAAAGGGAACATTACAGTGATTTAGCAGCAGCGGAAGACGAAGGATAGGAAATCCACCATAACAGCTCCAAGTATCCTTAAGCGAAATCCAGACCAGCCGGCCAAAAGAGAGTCCGAGAAACACTAAGAAACCCAAGAACCTCGAACGGGAAAGGACCACCGAGGCTTTGAAGTTAAATTGTTGATTTTTAAGTCAACAAGTAACCATTGATATTCCAATCAAATACCAGAACACCAAGAAATGGCCAAATCGGAAGTGGCCAATAATTACCAGAACTCAAAAATCCAGATTGAAATAAATCAATCGAATCGGAAACGCCCATATCATAAAATTAGGGTTTCACAAACCCCAGCCAAGAATCTTCAGAAACCACAAGATTTAGTCCAAGTAGACTAAACCAACGACGGTTGTTAATAAACCAGCCTCAATTAACCATTTAAACCTCCAATTGGGAAAACCCCCAATTCAGACAAAATTAGGGTTCTTCGATCTAAAACCCTAATTTACCAGAACTCGCCACACTTTAATTCGGCCAGCAATTAACCCCACGATAATCATTGAATTAACAATGATACACCCAGGGAAGACACCAATTTCAGAAACCCCCAAAATCGGATGAAACCCTAGATCTTGAAATCACCAAATCGACGGGACCTGGCTCTGATACCATGAAGAAATTGTTGAGAACAATCGGGTATGAATCCAACCAACCTCCCCTTGATTTAATTTATGAGTTCCAATACAATACAAGTTACAAGAAACAAAGATTGAGTTCTGACTAGAGTCAATCAGATTAATACAACCTTAACAATCAGGCTGATTACAACTATGACCTACACTGCTATAGTAGATAAGTCCCCAAACGGGTGCTTACCAAACAATTACAAAGACAAGGATTAAACCCCTTCAGAAGGGCTCTAATCAAACCTCACTACAAGTCACTCACACTCAATGATAGACAAATAGATGAAGTACAAAACAGCTAGCTATTGAGCAGCTGATATATATGGGATAGGTTTAATAAAATGAACCAGTCAAGATACTAGACTACACTTTGTAAAGTAGTAGACATCGATTAACTTGAAAGGTTCAACAATATGGAGTGATACTCCATGTTTAACAACTGAGGAGATGTATCCTCAGAGAATACTAGACTTCCATGATAAAACTGGTGCTAATGACCCAGACTTTATACTAAGGGAATGGAAAATAGCCGTTGTGTCTTGAAAGCAGCAACATTGGGAGAGGTGAGCACACCTACACTTTTTTGCAACAAAGGATGGGTCATCTCTTAAACATTAATCAGTCGTGGGTCTTGGTATAGATCCAAGAATGGAGTTGACACCATCAGTCCCTGCACTTCACAAATACACAAAGAGAGAACAAACGATAAAGGGTTAAGAGTAAGATAGGTTTCTGTTATTACATAAACAACCCTTGTAAGTTTGGAAGGTATTTTTAACAAAAACCAAGGCCGTCAAAGGAAAAAAAGTCGTATATTTAGATGCCGACGACTTGGAACTTGCAGGTCAAACGCGTGTGAATCGGAAATGGTCCAAGGCCGAAGAAAATCTTCTTGCGGAAACTTGGATAGAATTTTCGCAAGACAAAGATATGGGCAACGACAAATCCGACGACTTCTTTTGGAACGAAATTACAGAAACGTTCAACTAGCAAACTGTGAATGACCCTAGAGGCAAGAATATGCTTACCGGTAAATGGAAGAGGATATCATCTATAAGTTTTGTTGAAATAGGTGGTCTCGGAATTATTACAATTTTTGTGTTATATAAGGTATGTGATATCATCTATAAGTTTTATGATTGAGTTCTTGACTAAATCACGTTAGTTTTATCTAGTTTTTTTTTGAAAAATATTAAAAATAGGCTGCGTTGAACTATTGATTTAGTAAATATTGACTTTAAATGATGATGAACGTATTAACACTGAAAGTTATAATGTAGATCCTAAGTTGATTGAATTTGTTATGATCATGCACAAAACATATGTGTGTATAACTATTCTAGCTTCGAGTACAATGTCGTATGTGTTAAGTGAACACTGACATGTTAAAAGTTTTGTGCAAATCTATAATACATACGGAGTATAAAGGTGATTAGATGTGTTTAATACAATATATAACTTTGGCCTTTTAACTAGTCTTCTTGTTAATAAACATTTATGTATATCAACGAGAACGTAATATAAGTCAAATTGGTCCATTTTATAATAAACTCGAAGCAATTATGTTTCTAATCTCTTGCATAGCAAATCACATACGATTTGGATCTCATTTTTGATACCAAGCCTTTAGTTAGTCTTAAACTGGAAGAGTAGGTTTCAAAATTTAACTAAACCAAACTCGACCCGACCCGTTTAATATTTTTTTTCTACCGTAAATACTTGTAAGCCATTGGTGACTCGAGTGCCCACTTTAGCTACATTTCCTGGCTACAGTCACTGGGCTTACTTCGAAATCGAGATGTTTGGAATGCTACGCCATAGGCTTCTTGTATATAGTGGGCTTTTGGTTTTGGTTTTCGTTTAGCATGGTTCTATATAGCTCTTTGTATACTTTTTGAGCTCCGATTTGGAGCCTTTTTACTTATACTTATAAAATTTATCAGCTTTAAAAAAAATAAAAGGAAAAGAAAACAGTAAAACACCCTTACATTAACTAATTTTAGCTTGTCACACGAAACTTATTTCTTCTAATTCTTTTAGTGAACCGTCCTATGAATGTTTGTACGCATTTGTCCCCACAAATATAGAGACTGTTCGCCAGAACTTATGGATGTCGTTCCGTGCACTGAGATTTTATAACAGCGAAGGGAGAGTCGCAGGCATTTGTAGCTAGGGGTGGAAACGAGCCGAGCCGCTCGTGAAAAGCTCGGGATCGAATCGGTAAAAAGCTCGAACGAGCCGAGCCTAAACGAGCTCGAGCCTAATTTAGAGCTCGTTTAATAAACGAGCTCGAGCCCGAGCTTTATATATAAAGCTCGTTTAGGCTCGCGAGCCTAAACGAGCTTTATATATATGTTAAGAAAATATCAAACAGCAGCCCAACTTTATTAAAACCAAATAAGCCCAATGTTCAAAAAAAGTAAGCCCAACTTATTAACCAAATAAACCTAATATCAACTATATATAAACGATTCTTATCCTAATAGGTAGTATTTATCATAGTACCCTAGTCTCCTTGCTCCAAAACTCACGCCCCCCATCCCCTTTCTTCACCTGTATTTGCAGTAAAAAAAATAAAAAGAAAAAAACTCAGTTATCATTTCATCCTCATAATTAAATCCGTAAAACTCCTTCGAGTAACATGAGCAGCCACAACACACACCTAGATCTCACACGCACCCGTCTCTTTCAAACGAAACCCAGTTACCAAGCTCTTATCATAAAAGATACTAGTTGTTTGCTGTTGTTGTTTGATGATGGGATATAGTATTTGTTTAACAGTTGTGTTCCACGATCTGTCCTCCTTTTCTTTTCTTATTTCGTTTGACCAAGGACCAAGGATGATTTGACAAAAATCTGAGGTTGTAAAACGATGTGTGGTACCATGTATGTAGACACATCACAAACGAGCCGAGCCCGAGCCGAGCTCGAGCCTTATATATCATACCACGAGCCGAGCTCGAGCTCAAATCTTAAGGCTCGAACCGAGCCGAGCTCGAGCTCGAGCTTTCTAAAATATAAACGAGCCGAGCTCGAGCTCTGGCAGGCTCGGGCTCGGCTCGGCTCGTTTCCACCCCTATTTGTAGCATTACCACAGGCCCAAACGGAAAAAGCTCATCCTGTTCTGAAGTTGTTGGTCATAAACCTCCTCACTATGACCAGTTTGAAGTAAGTGTGGAAAACTAGAAGGGGGTTGAATAGTTTACCGCTTTTAAAATCCTTTTTAACTTGAATATCTTTAAAAACTTTTACGTTTTCTTAAAGATATAAACACAATGTTATATGTTTGATTCTTTGAAAAGCTTTTCATGTGAATAACAATTCTAACTTTACTAGTTTCATATTTTGAAAAGCTTTGCTTGTGATGATCCTAACTTTGCTTGTTTAGTTCTTTGAAAAGCTTTATATGTAACTAGCAATTCTAACTAAAGAACAACATGTAATAAGCAAAGATAAAGAAAGAAACGATCAAACCACAACACGATTGTTTATCGTGGTTCGGCTACAAGGACTCTTTTTCCTTGCCCTACATCCACGCCCCGAGTTTCCAACTCGAGAGTTATAAGCACTAATCAACAAGCTCCTTTCACCGGCGGAGAAAACCTTTACAACATCGCTTACACTTTTACCGACATTAAGCTAGATGTCGAGTTCTTTTACACGGGTACAACCACTCCCATCGTCGCTTACACTTTTACCGACACTAAGCTAGATGTCGAGTTCTTTACCAAGGGTACAACCACTCTCGTTAGTTCTTTTACAAGGGTACAACAACTCCCGACACACTACGTATTTTGAGGCCTAAAATACTAACCACTTACTTCTATATACATGACACAAATGAAGTATAAACTACCAAGGCTTATACATGACCAAGCTACCAAGACTTGCAACTTTAGAGTTGAAGCTTGTAACTTCTTGAATGATCTTGTGAAGTCCCTTGCTACATAAGAGAATCACACAAGTCAAATGTTACTGAGTTAGTTAAGAGAGTATGTGAAAATATGTCCTAAAGGGGTGACCCAGAACTAACAAATGGTTTGATATTTATAGCAAAACATTCTGCAGGTCTGGCGGATACGGCGGACCCCTCAGAAGGGGTCTGCCCGTGTATCTCCAGGGTACCGTCAGGGCTGCAGTTGGTTTTGCAATAAATCTTCCAAACCAAACAAGGTAACATCACATGAATACTAGTCAAACACAAACCTTGCAAGCAAACACATATTTAGTCAAACACACTTTCTTACTATAAATGTATATTGACAAAGCTTGCCCTAAATGTGATGTGACACTTTCTTATTATGTCAACATGCATTGCACCAAACATGGAATACTTTCAAAATGTGTAAGAACTTCATAGATAGTCAAACACATAAACAAACAATGTCACATCTACTAAATACTAGTCAACATGCATTGCACCAAACATAGAATACTTCCAAAGTGTGTAAGAACTTCATGGATAGTCAAATACATAAACTTATCATAAATGCACATTGATGAGATGTGACACTTTCTTATTAAAGAAATACTTTCTTATTAAAGAAATAAAAACAATGTTAAGTTTAAAAAGAAATGTAAAGACTAGTTATACAAGACTTAAACTAAAATGATGTTTTACTATAATCTAAAGTTTGTACTTTGTCATTAACAAAACTTAGCAAAGATCGTAAAATATAAATAACGTTTTTAGGCGATATTTGTATTAACAATCTCCCCCTTTTTGTTGATGACAAAACATAAACTTTATTTATAAGTAAGTCACTAGTTTTAGTGTTAAGTCTTATAAAGTTAGTATAAAAACTTGTTTTTGCAAAGATGAGGTGATAAGCACAAGTAAACACAAGTTTATATAAATTCTCCCCCTTTTTGTCGAAACAAAAAGAAGAGTAGCGAAGCGGAAGTAAGCACTTGCTCCCCCTTGTACGATACTCCCCCTAAATGGAGTGCCAAGAGAGGAGACATGGATTTTGAACCTACAAAAAAAAGGTTAGTTGTCGCACAAGACAAGTCATGAAAGCATTTCATGTCTAGAACACAACTAAGAGTTGTGAAGTGGAATAATGCAACACTCATGCTGCCCCTTGAATATTACTCCCCTAAATGGAGTATCAAGGAAGGAAAACATGGATAATGATCCTACAAAAAGAAAGGTTAGTATCTAAAACACAAGATATATGTATGCTACCATAGCAAGGTATAGTTCACTTATTATACCTAAATGGTCAACAAGCAATGCACACCTTGTAGTAGAATGAAATTCATTCCATGTAAAACTTTGACTCTTAAAGAGTCAAAGACAAGAAAATTGGATGACACCATCCCACTTCTAAAAATGAAATAAATAAATAAATAAATAAATAAATAAAAATAAAATAAGAACATAAAAAGCTACAAGGAAATCATCATTTTCCTTAATGAGAAACATTTTCCAAAAACAAGGCTAAGGTTGTTTAAGGATGAAAATGTGTGTTGGAGGGTGTAGCGGGTTTTGTTTTAAATGTTGTGGAGGTGACACGGTTTTAGTTTGTTGGTTAAATGGTGAAACATTTTCCAAAAGAAACGGTTTAGTTTCATTTTGGAGACTCTAAACTTGAGACGTTCCACAATGTGGTTTAGGATAAACCTCATTTCATTGTTTAGAGGATCATGGATGTCTTTGTAGATAAGGTGAGACAACAATGGTTTTGGGTAGTGATATTCTTGTTGTGGTGTTTGGTTGTGGTCAAAAGACTCATTTTGGTCAAGCAATGACCTTGGTTTTTCATTTGTGAAAGGTGGTGGTTTTGTTGGTCTTGATGGAAGATCATTGAGATGCTTCTATTTTCTTATACAAAGAAAATAGAGATTCAAAGTGTTGGGAAGGTTCATGTGGTGGTGGTAGTTGAACAAAGTGACGAAGGTTTGGTTCTCCGAAAGGATTACCATGAAGGTTTTTGTAAATGGGGTGAAACACAAATGATTGTAGGTGTGTATGACCTTGATCATTTGGAAAAATTGAGGGTCTAGCATAACGGTAAGCCAAATTCTCAAGCAATGAAGGTGGATGAGGTGCATCATCCAATGACTCATTTGGTTGAAATATTGGTTGTTGTTGGGTTTTCGTTTCGGCAGTGGTGTCAAAGAGTGACAATGATGGAGGGCTTGATGGTTTAGGTGATAGGTTTTCAAAAGTTTTCAATAGTGGATGTGGTGATGTTGGTGGTGTATGGAAAAGTTCCATTGGTGTAAGTTATGGTGATTGATGGTTGAAAGGTTAAGGAAGTCTTGGATAGGTGAAGAAATATCAAGTGATGAGCTTGATCTGATTTAGTTATTTCAAATCTTTGGTTTGTAAGAGTTTTGAGATTGAGAGAAGTAATGGTGTTGGTGTGAGTTTTGGAGTATTCTAAAGTGATCAAACTAAAAAAAATTATGGGAAGGAGTGTTTGGATTTGATGTGTTCCATACAAAGATTGAGGTTTCAAATGATTTGATGTCAATCCAATGGAATAGGGTGGAGTGAAAGACCAACATATGTACTCAATGCTTTGTGATCATGGGATGTAATTTGGTTGAAAATGTTCCAATGGGTTGAAGGATCCTTTAAAAGGGTTCCTTGGGTTAGTTATGTTTGAATTTGAATTTTTGGCGGGAAGTAACTTCCACATTGTTTTATGGAGTGAGAGTTGTTCTAATATGGTTATTGGAGTTAATGGAAGATGTTTCTCACTTGGGATAATGGTTTTGACACTTTACAAGTTTCGGACTTAAGAAAAATGACAAATTTTCTGCAGGTGTCTGGCGGAACCCTCACGGTACACAGGCGGAACCCATTTGAGGGTACCGTCTGGTCCGTTGGGCCAATTCTGGGTTTCCCAGAAAATACACTGGCGGAACCCAATTTTGGGTACTGTCAGATCCGCCAGGGCTGAAAAATTAGACAGTCCGCGATTTTGACCCGCGAGACGATTTTCAAAATTTTCGAAAATTCCTAAAATAAAAAAGATAATGCATTTCTGGTTAGGCAATGCAAAAATTTGACACGTAAACAAACATATCATAGGACTTTGACCTTGAGGTCGAGGATTTCACTATACTTAGTAAGAATTGCCATAAACATGAAAATTTGACAACTATCCAAATGTTGTCTTCCTACATCATTGTTAGTTCCTACAAGTTCCAAATAGTACCAAATAACTTACCAACACACAAATACATAACACGTAATGTTTAAATGACCAAATCGTTCAAATAGCGCCTAGTGCCAAACACTCCTACACACCCGCTCTCATAGACGGTCAATCTTCTTCTAGAGCTTTCCAAGAAATCTCTCGATGTTTTAGAGCATCCCCTTTGTTTGCTTGAATTCTGCCGACTCATTTGGAATATCCGAAAGTTGGAAAATGTATTCTAGAGGTGGGAGCCTAGAGTTGGAAAATGTTTACCTTGGTCTTTGTAGATTCTCCTATCACTTAGTAGGACAAAAGCGTATGGAATGAGAGAGTGGTCTAGGTGAAAACCTCTAGAATTTGATGGAATGAGAGAGATGAACCTAAAGAGGCGGGTCAAGAGCATTCCATACGGCTAAGACGTTGTGCCTTGCACGGGAATGTCGGCCATTCTGTTAGTCATGTAGTAGGCAAGGTTGAAGGGTTGCCTAACGGACAAGGAGTAGAGCATGTAGCAAAGGAAAACATTGATGTGATCCCGGTTTCCTATGGTGCTAATTACATTGGCTCTAAGGAGTTCTTCCCATTTCTTGAATTGGGACTTGAGTTTATTGAATTCCATTCCATATGAGTCCTTGATGACCTCATTTCCGGTTCTAGTTCTCCTAGTGTTGGTGGTCCTAATGAAGAGGTGGTCACGAAGTTCATCTTTAGACACAAGAGGGGTGTCATAGGGATGGATGCGGTCAAAGAGTGTGTCAAGAGTTGAGAGGGAGTGCAAGTCGGAGTAGATGCAAGTATCATGGTTTGGGACACCTAGGATTTGAGCAAACTCCTCGAAAGTGAAGGAGTATTGATGACTACTAGCCCTAAAGTTAATAGACATGTGACCATACTTATCCTTGGAGAGGATGACGGATGCATAGAATTCTAAAATGAACCTAGAACAAATAGGCTCGTCGATTTCTAAGAGACACTCAAAGTTGATTGTGGCAAATTCCATGTAGAGGTTTGTACCTTCTAAGAAGGATGGATCAATGGTTCTACCCTTATGGACATATCGTTTTTCTAAGGCCTTAAAGACAATGATTTGAGTTTGAGTAAGACCTTTGGTTTTGTGGTGTTTGGGTAGATACTTGATGGTGTCCTTGTGGTCGTAGTGAGTTAGAGGAGGCATGATGATTCCTAGAAAATCAAAATTTCACATTTTAATCTAAGTAAACGACTATTGTAATGTGTATGTTCTAGTGTGTGCCTATATGAAAACAATGTGGAGGTGTGGTTAACTTGACTCATTTTGATGCTTAAAAATGTTTTATAATGCAAGTGATGTTCCAATGACGTTTTTCATTTGTTTTAACAATGTGGTGAACGGTGGTAAAGTATGGTTGACGACCGAGAGTGAATATGTGAAATGAGGTGGTGATTGCTTGACAACACTTAAAGCTTGGATATCTTCTTTGTGTTCTTCACTTGCTAGAAAGTGGAAGAGACGCATTTCATAATGAAATTCATTTGACTTTTGACGACATAGGCAAATATGTTAATGAGAGTATGGATATGAAAATTGCCCTTTGTTTCAAAGAGTGACACAAGGGTGAACATAGGTTTATGTATCATGAAAGGTGGTTTAATCTTAATAGGTTAGGTTATAGTGGGGATGACACACTTGTTTGGTTACATTGTGGAATCTTCTTGTAAAGATGACTAGGTGGAGTTATTGGTGAAGATGATATTGACTCTTGGTTTCTTTGAGGGCATGGAAATGGTGGATGACTCGATATTGATAGGACAAAGGATAACTCGGTTTCTCATTTCATATTGGTTGTTTGAGGTTTGAGTGATGAAAGGTTATGAGGAATATGCTTGAAGTTTTGCTCATTTTGTGAATCTTATGGGCTGATGGTAAGTTGGAGTTGTGAGTAAAGAGGTGTTTGGTTTTGAAAATAAAACATCCTGTAGATTTGGCGGACCAGGCGGAACCAAAGGGAGGGCTCCGCCCGTATGGTCTGAGGGTTCCGTGGGAACTGCAGGGAGAAATTCAAAAGGGATTGTCTTGATTTTTGTGGTTTTATCCTAATGTTCAAAACTAAGGTTTTAGGTCTTATGAGTCCTTGACTAAGCCTAGGGATGATGAATGCTTCTCATTCAAGAGGTTTTGTGAAAATGTTGATAGAATGGTTAACGTATACGACTTTCTTAGTTAAGATGTTCCTCAATGAACATTTTTACCAAGACGATGATGATGGATCACAATATGTCAATTAAGAACATAATGGATTGAATTGTCGCTGAAGTCGATGCTTCCTTTGTTGAAGAGATAACAATGTTGATAAAAGAATTCCGTTGTTGATACGTATTTGCTTGTTCAAGCGGAGCTTGTTGATGTGCTTCTCCATCTGATACTTAATTAGAGAACCTTACGCGTTTTAGAGAATCATTGGGTAAGTAGGTATAAAAGAGCAAGTACCACTTGTGCTTTTCTTATCAACTTATTACCAACATAATTCCATTTGGCATACACTATGGTTTCTATTCCCGTTCTTTTGGGATACCATAATCCTAGTTGTGTAGTACCTTATGATGTATCCAAACAAGCTCAACTAAAGAGTTGTTTAAGGATCTTCTTAAACACGAGCACATAGACAAATGCTAAACATAATGTTGGATCTAATTGTTATGAGGACAAGTAGTCTTCCGAACATTTCTCTACGTTTAGTTTTACCTACGGATTTACTAATCTCATTCTTGATAAGTCATCAAAAACTTAACCATTGACAACAAGAGAGTAACTAGGAATGTCTTTTAGTTAAAATCTCTTGCTTTTGGAGCTTACTTTTATTATCAAAAAGACTTTCAAATATTGACACTATAAACACTTGATTAATTCGAAAAATCTATTATGTTTCACTAGTTGTTTTACTCTAAATTTCAAAAACTGTTTTTGTTGAATTTGTTTAGACACAACTATGACCTATAAATCAAGTTTTATAACTTATGTCAATTTTGCTTGATTCAATGTATGACTCAAGGTGAGAAGATGTTATTTTGTACTTTTACTCTTAACGTTTTACACAACATACATGTCTTGCCATCATTGGACTTTCGACTAAGTTATCATCTACCAAAGATGGTATCTTAGAAGGAGGAGATCACTCGTTAAATGTTATATTCAACGACTTCTCGACTCTTTGGGTTTTCTTACTTAAGACACTATGAACTCTATTTGTTTTGAAAAAGTCCAAGAGGTACAACATCATGAGACTAAGTGTCACATTTGATGTGTAAATCCTAGATGTTGAAAACTCATTTTCTTCCACACATCCTAATGTATGCTAATGTAATTTATTTCACCTTGTGTGTTTTATGTGAGATTATCATAAAAGAGTGATCGAAGAAAAACACAATTTAAGACTCAAAGTATGGTGTTTGAGAATGTTGTTTAACAAAGGTTTGTTTTGCAAGCATCACAAAAGTGTTAGACATTTTAACACTTAGGAAATTCTTAGTTAGCTCACTTGTAAGCAAGAGTTGAGTGAGACTCATTCAAGAGTTTCTCGTGTTTATCCCTTGACGGTTAAAGAACCGAAACACCTTATATCTCCTACTAGTATTAATGACGAAATTCCTTGTTGCAGAGAATCTAATCTTTGTTATTACTAATAGCAGGTAAACACTTTAGAGTATTACTAATAACACATATGACATATCTTAATGCTAATCAGCATGAAACACTGAAAGGTAAGTTGAAGAGACGTGTACCTTTTAAGCTCCATAGATTAGCCACCGAGAAGATAATCATTAAGCAAGTAATCTTGACTCATAGAAGAGCTAAACTCAAATACTTATAAATCCAAGGAAGTTAGACAAACACATAAGAGTATTGAACATGATATCTTTACCCTTTTTATCATGAGCTCTTACTAGAGATAGAATTACTCCTATCATTCTCTCCTAGATTTCACAAATACAACTTGTTTTGTTTTACTTGTTGATGGTTCATTAGAGTTAAATCCTAATCCGGTTCTATCTCTAAATGACTTTTGACTTTTCAAACAACTTTCGAGATCATTTGAACTTTCTTCAAGTTTAGCAAGCATTTTTCCTTTTTAATTTTGTCTTTGAATTTCATGTTTGTAATCTAGACATAATTTGCATTCTAAATCAATTTCAACATGACCCTAAAGTCTAGATATTTTATCTTCTAACATGATTTCATTTTCAAAATTATTCACAAAAGATTTTGAAGTTTCATTGTTAAAGATAGTTTTTAGGTCCATGTTGCATAAAAGTTTAGACTCATTTTCTAATTTAGAAAACTCTAGGATAAATGTGTCAAAGCAAAAGTGTTTGGTTTCAAAATGTACCTTGCTTGATGTTTTATCTAGTTGAGAATCACAAACCGAATGGTTGGCTTCATCTTCATCCGTGTTATTCCATGAATCGTAAGCAAGTCCACTAAGAGCTCGACATGAGTAATCATCTTCACTTACACCTTCATTTAAAACATTTAAACTAGTAGCACATGTATTTATCTCAACTAAATGTCTATCTATTAATATTTCTAAGACTTCTAATTCATATGTGAGATCAAATTGATCATCTTTGACTTGACATATTTCTTGATGAAAGTTTAACATATTTTTCCAAAGATCATTAGCCGTTTGACAAAAATACATTCTTTCATATTCAGTACTAAAGCTTTATAAATCATTGTTTTAGCATTAGTATTTTTATCAAGTTTAAGATAGTTATCTTAGTTTTCAAAACTTGTTTTCTTTGGTTTGAAATCACCAAAAGAAATAATATGTCAAAGATCTTGATCAATTGATTTCATATAGTTTTTAAAATTACTTTTCCATTCAAGTAAGTTTTCTTTTTCAAATAACGGTGGGTTTTGAATAGGTTGCCCTTCTTTGAGATTTTCAAAATCCATGGATCGATCCAAGTTTTAAAATACATTCTATTTTAAAGATCTTGAGTAACGTAGCTCCTGATGCCAATTGTGGAAAACTAGAAGGGGGGTTGAATAGTTTACTGCTTTTAAAATCCTTTTTAACTTGAATATCTTTAAAAACTTTTACGTTTTCTTAAAGATATAAACACAATGTTATATGTTTGATTCTTTGAAAAGCTTTTCATGTGAATAACAATTCTAACTTTACAAGTTTCATACTTTGAAAAGCTTTGCTTGTGATGATCCTAACTTTGCTTGTTTAGTTCTTTGAAAAGCTTTACTTGTGTTTGAAGATATAAACACATCTTTACTTGTTTAGTTCTTTGAAAAGCTTTATATGTAACTAGCAATTCTAACTAAAGAACAACATGTAATAAGCAAAGATAAAGAAAGAAACGATCAAACCACAACACGATTGTTTATCGTGGTTCGGCTACAAGGACTCTTTTTCCTTGCCCTACATCCACGCCCCGAGTTTCCAACTCGAGAGTTATAAGCACTAATCAACAAGCTCCTTTCACCGGCGGAGAAAACATTTACAACGTCGCTTACACTTTTACCGACACTAAGCTAGATGTCGAGTTCTTTTACACGGGTACAACCACTCCCATCGTCGCTTACACTTTTACCGACACTAAGCTAGATGTCGAGTTCTTTACCAAGGGTACAACCACTCCCGTTAGTTCTTTTACAAGGGTACAACAACTCCCGACACACTACGTATTTTGAGGCCTAAAATACTAACCACTTATTTCTATATACATGACACAAATGAAGTATAAACTACCAAGGCTTATACATGACCAAGCTACCAAGACTTGCAACTTTAGAGTTGAAGCTTGTAACTTCTTGAATGATCTTGTGAAGTCCCTTGCTACATAAGAGAATCACACAAGTCAAATGTTACTGAGTTAGTTGAAAGAGTATGTGAAAATATGTCCTAAAGGGGTGACCCAAAACTAACAAATGGTTTGGTATTTATAGCAAAACATTCTGCAGGTCTGGCGGATACGGCGGACCCCTCAGAAGGGGTCTGCCCGTGTATCTCCAGGGTACCGTCAGGGCTGCAGTTGGTTTTGCAATAAATCTTCCAAACCAAACAAGGTCACATCACATGAATACTAGTCAAACACAAACCTTGCAAGCAAACATATATTTAGTCAAACACACTTTCTTACCATAAATGTATATTGACAAAGCTTGCCCTAAATGTGATGTGACACTTTCTTATTATGTCAACATGCATTGCACCAAACATGGAATACTTCAAAAATGTGTAAGAACTTCATGGATAGTCAAACACATAAACAAACAATGTCACATCTACTAAATACTAGTCAACATGCATTGCACCAAACATGGAATACTTCCAAAGTGTGTAAGAACTTCATGGATAGTCAAACACATAAACTTACCATAAATGCACATTGATGAGATGTGACACTTTCTTATTAAAGAAATACTTTCTTATTAAAGAAATAAAAACAATGTTAAGTTTAAAAAGAAATGTAAAGACTAGTTATACAAAACTTAAACTAAAATGATGTTTTACTACAATCTAAAGTTTGTACTTTGTCATTAACAAAACTTAGCAAAGATCGTAAAATATAAATAACGTTTTTAGGCGATATTTGTATTAACAGTAAGTTTTATTTTATCTTTATTTTTTCCATATATATGTTTTGTCTATGAAAAATTCCATAAAATTCATTTTTGTTAATGTTCTTATTATGATTTTCTTGTAAAAACAGCTCAGTTTGGATGTAGAAGAAACTGTAACCCACGTCAAAATCACTTATGATTCCAAAAGTGCCATTTTAGCGAAATATAGTAGCAGAAAAAGATACTCGTTTGGAGAGATCGACTGTAAGAAGCCTATAAGTAGGAAAGTCAATACCTTGCATGGTAGTTTTGATGGTATATGTGGATATAACTCCAAAGCGTATGGGGTGATCCAAACCATTGGAGTTTGGAAGGACATGAATCACATTTTCACGTAATGTTTTTTTAAGCGTTTCGGTGTATCCATTTGTTACCGAACTATATATCGAATCATTATCTAGTAGACTTTATTATTTCGAATCATTAACTTCAATTTATTTATGTCTTAATTAATTGATTTGATATTGGTAATATGGTAGGATGATTACCACCTCACTTAACGTTGCATATGTTCATTTCAAAATGGTGATAGCATGTTGGCAATAAACTAATTTGGGTTATTTAGATTACCGTTGAAGGTTCTCACAGTTTTCAGATTTTTGGATAGTTAATTGGTGGGTTTGGATCGTTTATACTCATAATCTGTTTGGTTTTGGGCTATTTAAAAATCTTTTACAAGCCGACCAAAACAAATCAGTTAACCCCAGCACCTAACTGTGAACACCCCTAACTTGTATTGTGGATCTACATTACACGTCATTCATTAACTTGGATGCAAAATGTGTGATTTTTCATTTTTATTTCAAAAAAGGTTGTAATAATTAATTATTGCCTTGGTAAAAAGATTTGAGGATTGTTAGTTGTAAATTATCCATTGTATGTAATATTTGAGACTAAACTAATTGAGGAATGCTAGAACCACAAAAAAATATCCACAAAAACATTTACAAAATGAGTTGTCATGATGCGATTGGCTTAATCAAAAAGAAGAGAGAGGGACCATGGCAAAATACACCACTCACATCCTGACAACTCATTTTGTGAATGTTTTTGTGGATATTCTTTTGTGGATCTAGCATTTCTCAAACTAATTTTAGCTTGTTTGTTAGCAAGATTGAATTATATCGAGACATCAATGAGGGTTAGTAGTTCCATCACGTTGATGATGCTTGGTTGATATCGTGCAATATTACCATTTTATGATATGTTTGTAGGGTTTGCCTAGAAATGAAAGCATGATTTGACCTAAAATCTTAAGAAGCTCAACTAGTAATGGGGTAACATTAAAATTGATATGAACTTTGTAAAGTTTTGCTCCTTACACTCTGTTCCTGAGTTTTAATATGAAAGAAAAGAAGAGAAGAGACAAAATTGGACAGAAAAGAAGAGAAGAGTAATGTAATTTGTTTTTTTTACACCGTGTTCCCGAGTTGAGAGAGAAAAGAAGAGAAAACCCGATGATTTTACAATTATACCTTTTGTTACATACAAAATTTATATTATATTCTTGGGCATTTAAGTCATTGTTTAATTAAAAAGTTTCCAAATATACTTTCCTCCCAAATCATCGCACTTTTAGGAAGAAAGTTTTGGAGAGAAATATAACCCAATTTCCTCTTCTCTTCTTCTCTCTTCTCTCCTCTCCTGAAAAAACTCTGGAACACAAATTTATTTCGTTTTCTTCCCATTTCTTTTCTCTTCTTTCAAAATTAAAACTCGGGAAATGTTGCGACTTGCCAGAAAGGGAGGAAGCGTCTACATCATAATCAAAAAAGGACTCCAAATTTTTGACATGATAACACAGCCAACTTAGACAACTTCTCTAAGCTACATTGTATACCACAATCTGATGGATTTGTAATGCACATGTCCTTCGGATATTTCTCTTCAGCAACCTGGCTAGTGGGAAGCTATCTTTTGCCCGAGAGACTTGTCAGCCTACAACAACATTTTAAGCTCTGTAAATGAAATGGGCTAGATACTAAATCGCCAGGCATTACACACTCGACCCTGAAACTTTCGAACCTCGATACAACACTTAAAATTGTGACTTACACTTCACTTTGTATACGGCTAGTTCCGAATGATATTCTTGAGTGAGCATGCCATTTTTTTTTTAATTTTTTTCCCGAAAAATTAAGATTATATTGATTAGGATCCAAAAAAGATTCATAACATTACAATTGTCGGAGAGAAGATGTCTATCTCTAGTTCTATACCAATACAATGACTACTTGCTTGATACAAAATTGTCCTTGAACTTGAACATGCATGCTTGAGAAACCAATGATGTTGCACTTGATACACAAACAACTTTAATAAACTTTTTTAAGTGGCCACGCCAACCTCTTGAAAAGGAGGAGTTTACCTGATTTGAGTCTGTGTGACGGTGGGTTTAAACCCCGTGGATTCGTCGGCCAAAAGGTCGAAAATCATGGTTAAAAAAAAACTTTAATAAACTTGATATTTAACGACTTGAACACCACAAAACTTGGTCTTTGACTGACTTGAACATGTTTGTTAATGAAGATCAATAAATGGCAACCAGCCCATTGAAAAAACTTAACAATCTACTAGTACATCTCTATATGATAAAACAACACAACCAAAAGGTTCATAATATATGTGTCTGATGGTGTTGACTAATTAAACACACAAATCTTATACATTGGTAGAAAAAACACATTCATTTACTCTCTCCATATCAACCCTAAATCGAAGATGTCAAGTTTTAATCTGATGAACATTACAGAATCGTACGTGTTTCAGTTTTGAATCAAAGTGAATATATATTTTGTGATATGTCTTACTTTAATTAACCCTTCAAACACTTTAAATTCTCAAATCTAAACACGTTAACATAGAATCTTGTGATTATTACTTGTACTATTTACTTTTGCAAAAGAACATCAATAGAATTGAATTGAGGTAGCTCTCGCTAGGCAACTAGTTAGCTCTTGAATTGTCAATCAATGTGGAATTGAATTGATGGTAGCTCTCGCTAGGCAACTAGTTTGCTCTTGAATTGTCATTCATACATTGATTGAGGCAGAGTTGTGCAAAGATTTGGAATCCTAAGTTCAAAAGTGTACCCAGCTTATGACGATATTCCAATATGTACCTTGGGTATATGACTTGCTCATAATAAGTTATTTAGCGACATTTATCACTATCGTTCTCGACAAATTATAACTATGAGTCTATGAGGGCTCGTCCCACCGAGACTCTGCCGAAGAAAACCCTTGCGTCTATGATATATATATAATAAAGCTCTCAACTTGTTTTTTTCTGTAATAAAGTGAGCTCAAAGCCTCAAACTAATCATATATTAGTATACGTATTGCATATGCTAATGATCTTGAACTTTCATTAATAAATACTTTAGGTTGCATGCATGTATGTTGCCACAAAGTTCATAGTGGCCTCTCAACGAAACATATATTTTCATTTGAATTCGAGGTGTTCCAGTTATTTTAATTTAATTTGATTTAATTAAAGTCTGTGATCTCGCATCTTTTAGCTAGTTGTAACGTATTAATAGGCACCACATGTACATCTATCTATAATTTACCACTGAAAAATGATACACTGTAATAGTTATAATCGCAATCACAATCCTTAACTATAGCTTGGGTACTAATTAACACTTGACTTGAAGACAACACTTGCATTGGTCCTTTAAACTTTTAAAGCTTGAAATAACAATTACAACTTCAGTTACAGATGGTTATTGAATAACGGTGATTTAAAGGATATTTTTGAGTGAGCATGTCATCTACTACTAACATTTTCGATAACAAAGACCATCAAATATTACCTATTTTCCATATCTTTTGCAAAAGCTGAAAAGTCCATAACCTATATATATGATAGAACAAGTACAACAAAACCAAAAGTTTAACATACAAATCTTACACATTGATCAATCACATCTAACCAAACCAGTCAACTGTCAACCACATTCATTTAAGGATCCTTTCATTTACTCCTTGTATCTACCCACGAAAAGTTTCAAGTTTTGGTCTGATGAACATTTCACAGTGGTACATGTCTGTGGTATAAAAATAAAGATGGTATTGTTGGTAAACAAACAAAAGTTTATAACAGGCCGGGTTTGTTTCATATTACTACATTTTAACACAATATATTGTCATCGAAGTCCCTAAACTTTGTTTGTTTACAAAGAGTGTTTTGAGCTTCCGATTAGATGTTAGCATTTATGGTTAAGTTTTTTCTTCCAGTCACATTCTGTTATAAAAAATTTATTATCGAATCTAGTTTTACACATACTCACCTATATAAATTCCCTCTTAAAAGAACCTTTTTTTTCGAACAAGCATGCTTTTATAATAGAGCCTCGATCAAAAAGGGATCTCTTCAAACAAATAACCAATGGAAAAACCCTAAAAACAAAGACTACCGGTAGCCATTTACATCAAGATACAAAATGGGTTCGAAATCCAGTTGCTCCAATTGGCTACCATATTTTTTCGTCTATTGGTAATCCAAAGGAGTGAAGGAGCTATGAGTAAAATTTATAGGGAAATAATACTCCATCCATCCACTTCACCACAAACAAATGAGCATAACTTTATATATAACAGGTGCATTGTTTTAGAGCAAACTGTCATGTTTACCTTTAAATGTAGCAACTAGTTTTGAAAATTTGAAAGAGTTAATAAGTATAAAATAGTCGAAATAGTCTATTATAAGTTTATAACCATTAATTTAAGAAACTAAACAATTTGTTTATGACACATTATCTAATATATTATATTCATTTATTATAGTTGATTACTATAATTGTCTTTCATATAAGCATGTTCACGTATCATATATGTCACCGCATTATGTTCTTCCTTGCATAGTTTCATCGTTTGACCTCGAGTTTGGTCACTTGCCTTAGTCTTTCAGAACGTCTTTGTATTTGTGAAGGACATAGTTTTAGTATAACTGAACTGAGTATTTCAAAATTCATGGAACCTCGATGGAATGTAGACTGGTCATCTACATTCGACCCGGGATAGTGGGATATAGGTTGACCACCTATGTCTGACTCAGAGATGAATTTTGCAAGACTGAGAATGGTTATAATAAAATTTTTTCTGGATTGAATTCTCTACTCAATTTCCAAATGTTTCATTTATGTGTGTGTATACCCTCGTTGTCAGAACATTCATACGTTTTATCACTTCGTGAATCACCGATTGGAAGCACGTCAACTAGTCATTTCATCTCATGAATCTTCACGTCTATGCATGATACATTTATATCACATTATTTTCTTTTATCACAATCTCATTTTGTCGCAGTTGTCACAGTCTTTTCCCTTCTCACCATCACTATCATTCCCTTTTCCCATCCTCATATATATAAGGAATTAGCTGACACTATATAGTTTCCTATGCCACTCATCACTCACTACTCCCTATATTGATAAGTGGATATTATCAATGACCTCCCTAGGAAAGACTTTCCATACCATCTATAAGGAGAATCCCTCGGTACATTAAGACCATTCAAAACTCAACAGAAATCTCAAGATATCACAAAACAATTCGAACCACTATCACTGGCCTGATCACCAAAAATTCTATCATCTAGAAAGTATTGGCTTGACTGAATTACAAGATTAGTTTCGATACGAGTGCTCACTAAGCAACACCATAGGGATAAATCCAACCTTTTAACCGAGACTATAGATTGAACATATCCTCACCAATAGACTTTATTCAAACATGTTAGACACCTATACAATTGTGCAGACATACATACCTGGCTATTTTATCCTCTTAATACTTTCACTTTTAAATGGATTTTTCTCCAAACTACATTTATACAAAACATATATCTTGTAAGCAATACTTTTCTGAGGCACTTATTTTGATAAGCAAATTCCTTTTGGTTAATCTTTTACAAAACTATTGAATGTTAGGAAATTTTAAACATCGATCTTTGGTAAACCATATTATCCACCTGATGTTGAAAACTGTCCTATCTTGCATAATTATTAAATTTTGAAACATCAAGAAAAAAAAAGGTTACTTGGAAAGCCGTTTGCTTAAAGTTGTAGATTCATTTATTCAGGGAAGGTTTATGAACAAAACACAATCTCAAAACAAACTTTGAAAAAAAAATCAATCACTATATTACATCACTTATACATTTAGGATTTTGCGAATTGACGACATAGAGCTTGGGGAAAATCGTAGTAATGGAGACTAAGCATCGTAGGTGGAGAAAGACTCAATTCATGACATCTGGCGGAGGATCACAACCTTATCCTAATCTATTATTTTCAACAACACCCTTTGACGGACTTAACCTTGTAAGTCTTTCAAACAAGATTCATGATAACCATTCCAATTATTCCTAATAGAGGAATTTGATTCACCTCAAACTCCTAGCGATTACATTAAGATTTCTTTGGAACTACACCACTTATCATCTGCAGACCAATGGTCAGAAATTAGAGAAATATTCAAACATAGGAAGATATGCTCAGAGCATGAGTGATTGACTCTAGAAATGGTTGGACTAACCATTTGCCATAAATCAGATTCCTTTACAAACCATAGTTACCACATTAGCTTAGAGACTACACCATTTGAGGCATTCTATGGTCGAAGTGCCAACATCCATTGATGGATCAAAATTTGGAAAAGCCCAACTCACTAGTCCAGTAAGCATTCATGAAATAACCAGAAATTTCCTACAAATCAAGGATCAGTTACAAGTTCGATAAGTTGTAAACCATTAGAATTTCAAGTTGGTGGCAGGGTTATGTTGAAAGTTCTGCCTAGGAAAGGCATGATACCATTCAGAAAAATTCAGAAATTTAAACCCGATATACACTGGACTATTTAATATTTCAGACCGAGTAGGCCTAGTGGCCGTTAGACTTGAGCCTTGTTAGAAAACAAAAGGTTACACAAACATGTTTCACGTTTTCCAAATCTCGAGAAATATCTTTCAGATGAGTCACTCATAATCCCATTTGGGAAGGAATCCAACCCAATGACAAACCAAAACCTTGTAGGAGAACCAATAGAAATCATGGACTGTAAGGTCGAACAGTTGAAGCGAAGTCGAATTCCTATCGTGAAAGTTCGTTGGAATTCTCAAATATCATCATCTTTTCACCAAGTAAACTTCAGAGACCAACACAAACTGAACTTCGGGACGAAGTTCCTTTTAGAGGGGAAGAATGTCACAACTCGTAATTTCATGTCCTTTTTCAAATATCGAAATTTCATTTTTATTTCAGAAAGTTACTATTCATTTCTACTATTCACTATTACTATTCATTTTCACTATTTATTTCTGAAATTTTTATTTCATATTCTCGTAAGTTAAACTATTTTAATGATAATCCGAGAGTTTGGTGCTCGTCGGATCATTTTTGTAAAAATCACGAAGTCGTGTCCGAGATTTACTTTTAAGTTTAAACGTCATTCCAGCATCCCGATATGTCCATAAAACACTATAAACGATAGAAATATGATTTTCTCTCATTTTACGACAATTCTAAAAGTTTTGGAATTTTACGTTTTCCAGTTCAGCGTTTTACGCGAATTAAGCGTTTTAGACCCGCGTTTCCAGTTTTAACAGCGTTTAAGCAACCCGATGGAACTTACCATTCATTTTATATTTTATTATGGAGTATTTTGACAAGTTTAGTCATTCTTTCAAGTTTCATATTTTTACGATACCCGAATTTACGTTTCACGATTTAACACTTTACGGTTAGCAATTAACGGAACCAAAACTGACTCCGTGAACGAGATATTATCAAACTTCCTTCATACTCATCCTAAATATCTAACGAATATCTAGATACTTTCACTTGTCACTAAAATTACAATTATGCCCTTTTGATAAAATTACAAAATTGCCCTTGGACTATATAATGCCTAAACTAGCTAATAATTCATTTTTATCAAAAAAATCAATCTCTTTTCTCTCTTGCTCAAAACCCACGACCCAAAACAGAAAAAATACACCATTTGGATCTTGATTCTTGGCCATTTCATCCATTAGAAGTAAACCTTATGATCCTAGCTCGATCCTAGTGTGTTACAACGGGGTTTTGGTTAATAATCTTGAAGTTATTACAAGGTTTTCATCATCTTTTTCACATAACACTTCAAGTAAGCTTACATATTATTTTTCATCACTTTCATACATGTATTTTTGATCCATTACAATTGTCATATAGATTTATGCAAGTATACATAGGTTGTCATACCACTTATTACTCATTTTTCTTTATAAACATAGATCTATAATTTTTATTAGAAATCTCATGAGATCCACCATTTTTGGTGAAGACTAGGAACCCATGACACCCTAAGAAGGTGTATGGTAGGATTGGGTACTTGTGGAGTTGATTTGGAGTAGTTTGGTAAAGATTTGAACAAGTTACAAACTAGGAAAATCAATTTTTGAAACAATATTTAAGCTACTGTCCCAAAATGCCAAATATAGAAAACTCAGGGGTTTCCGGGTAACTTTGGGCTAGAGATTTAGAAAATACTTTCAAAAACGAAGCCGTGGGCGAAAGAACGGATTAAAACGGGTTTTTAACGAAGGAGATATGATTTTTGCAAGTTTAACGACGAAAACTATTATTTTCTAAAAATAGTAAGCTGTCACACGATTTTTATGGGTAAAATCGGGGCGTTAGACATAACCTAGAGGAACCGAACTATCAAAAATATATTAGTATATGTCAATACGATTCCGGGGATATAAAGAACGTAGAAAACGAGCTTATAACGAAAAAGATACAAGCGTTTGAACTTAGACGATTTTAATATTTTTGCTTCAGCAAAACACTTAGAAAATTTTCCAAGTATTAACCATTTCGCCAAGTGACCAGATTGAGAGCCAATTTACTCATTAATAAACTCATTTCTGGAAAATTTACATCAATGACAAAAAGTTAGTTCACCCAGCCTAGTTTTCAAAACATCTAACCGTTTGTCAAAATAATTTATAACGAATAACTTATGGTCTTCCAAACTTTCCAGAAAACTGCTCAGAATTTGCCAAAACAGCCCAAACACCTCACTTGACGGCTATTTATCTTTATGATCGAGACCCGTATGGACAAACTTGAATTCTATGACTTTTTTAGATAAGGTAAAAATCTTCCTAAAACTACTGAGCTTCTTTCCTAACTCTTAATATTCACTATTTCGTGACTAGTTTTGCGAGACCATTTTGGTCATATTTTCATGAAAAGTGTCATTTTACGACGAAAATACTATATTTACCGATAGAACACCAAACGAGGATCGTGGAGAACCGTTTCAACCTATTTACATGGAAAGTATTTATTAACCTAACGAGACGTCAAAAACGTATTTTTCGACGATAAACGTTATTTTCAAAACTAACGAGTGGTATCGATAACATACGTATTTGCATGTGCAACATCATTTCATTTCTTACATTATACCATATCATTCATATTAGGTTGTGGTTAGAGATCGTGCCTCATTTCGTGTATCCACTTTTGTCATCGTAGCTATCGCACCAAGTGAGTCATAGCCCCTACTCTTTTAATTGTTTTGTAAACTCTTTGGGGGAGAATACATGCTCGTTTTACTTAAACGCATTACTTGCTTTACATGGTTGATTACTCAAATAGTTCCAGCTTTACCAAAATATATGTTTGATCACCTGCATTTCATTGGTATGTTTGATTACCTGTATTTCTTTGGTATGTTAATCACCTGCATTTCATTGGTATGCTTGATTACCTGTATTTCATGGGATTGATCATCCTTGTTTATATGACCTCATGGTCACCAATTGTTCCTATATGTTCATTGTAATATTGTGGTATTCCCCACTTGGCTGTGATGTCAAACGTAATATTGTGGTATTCCCCACTTGGCTGTGATGTCAAACGTAATATTGCTGTTTCCTTAATAGACTTATTTTATATGACCTCATTGTCATCATTGTTTATTGATGAGGCGAAAAATGATCCGTTTTTAGGGGGTCATTTAAGCCCGAATCCGACTTTATTTGATCAAATATTGCCCTAAATCGTTCCTTTTGTGATTTTAGGTGTTTGGAGAGTGAATTCTGGAAAAGAAGCCATTTTGGACGTTTTTGGAGCATAAAAGTGAAGAAAACGGCAAAGTATCAATTTTTCATGCTGAAGACACTAGGTGACGGCGTCAAAAGTCATCCTGACGGCGTCAAAGTGCCAAGAATAAAATATCGTGGTTGGTGACGACGTCACATAGGCCGTCATAAGTAGATCAAGGCCGTCCGAGGAAGTATTTGGCGGCGAGGTGACAGCGTCACATGCTTATCTTGACGCCGTCAGCCCAGTTTTCCTATATATAGTTTTCTAGTTTTTTCATTAAAAAATGAGAGAAGTTTTGGTGAAACCCTAAAGACGAATTTGGTGCCTCTTTTACAGGTTTTTCAAGGGTTCCAAACCCTTGATACCTTGCATTGTAATTGAGATAAGTGTTCTTCTAATTCAATCAATATGTCTATGTGTTGGTTGTCTATATCTTGTTCTTGTCTCAATTCCATTATGTTAGGCTAGATCTCTCTTGTGTTTGCTTAGATCTAATGAAACCTAGATGTTGATTATGTGTTGATTACTTGTTTATTCTTGTTCTTGGATGAATGATTTATATGTTAGGCTTAAGAAAACTGGCAGATCTCCAAATGGTAACATGCTTGAACGACTTAAGAAACATGAACCGAGGCGTACTAGGTCTTTATTGGTTGTATTTAATGCATGAGCCACTGTTTACAATCCCTATAGTTGTGCTGGGTCATGGTGTAGGAGGAGATAAGAGCTCATAGAGTTGGGGAGTTATGTATGCCACCCCACGAATGGTATTAAGGAATACAATCCGTCATCCATACAAGTATAACAAGTAATTAACGTGTAAAAGATATCTAGGGAGTAGTGAAGTCTAAGTAAACACAATTTCTCCAATTACTGCTCACAACCTTAGTATAATTTAGTTTAATTCTATTTTCAGTATTTTATTTTGATTATATATTAGTTTTGGGTTAGTTGAATAGCAACTAATTCCGCCCATTCCTCCAAAACCCGAGATTTTACTTGCTTTTATAAAAATATAAAAACACAAAAATAATCATCCCTCACCTCTAGAACTAGTAATTAGGTTTTCTAATCCTAGCGACACTATTCCTAAGCTGAATGATCAATCCCCCGGTACTTGTCACTATACTATAGTACAACGATCAGGTACACTGCCTGGTGGGGGTTGTAAGCTTCTCGAGATCCCTCGAGAGGTAAAGCCTGTTGCGATTCCCACGCATCAAGTTTTTGGCGCCGCTGCCGGGGAATAGTTATTGTCTAGGTTAGGATCTCTTTTTATTAGGTCTACTTGCTAGGTTCCTTTCTAGCAAGATTTTATTTTTATTTTTAGGTCTTCTTTAGTCTATCTTATTTCTTCGTGCCTTTGTTCGTAACTCTTTACCATCCGACATCATGGAAGGTGGTAACATCTTTGAACCCATCATCCCACCACAACAAAACCCACCATTAGAACCCCTTAGGCCCCGAACCTTAGGAGAGTATTCCCGACCTAGCCACCAAGGCTACCGAAACACCATTGAGCTCACCGGAGACAATGTGACCCCCTTGCGATCCGACACCATCCAGTTGGTGCAAAGCGGATGTGCATTCCATGGACTTCGTTTCGAAGATCCAAACCAACATCTTAAGGACTTCCTCAAAATCGTAGATTCCATAGACCTAGGTGTTGAAACTAGAGAGACTACCCGTTTACGCCTATTCCAATTCTCTCTACGGGATCAAGCTAGTCAATGGCTTGAGCGTTTACCCGCGGGATCCATCACCACATGGGATGATCTCACCACTCGTTTCCTTGCTCAATTTTTCCTACCGGGGAGAACTACTAAGCTTAGGAATGACATCTTGATGTTCCAACAATGTCAAAATGAATCTCTTTATGAAGCATGGACTCGTTTCAAGGACTTACTCCAAAAAGTCCCTCATCATGGCATAGATCTTTGGCTCCAAGTCCAAATCTTCTATGACCATATCGACATCTCCACGAGGCGAACCATTGACCAATCGTCCGGTGGTAAGCTACGTGATCTTAGTGCGGAACAATCATGGGAACTCATAGAAGATCTTGCTCTCTATGACAACGAAAGTTGGAATGATCCCCGTGACTTGAACAAAACGGTCAAGGCAATATCTTTGCCTTCGAACAATTCTAGCACTCCAGACCGTAGGATCATGAAACTTGAGGACCAAGTCAAGTTTCTCATGAAATCTTACGAAGCCCCGAAGCATTAAAGCCAAGTGAACAAAATCACTTCTTCATGCGAATTATGTAGTGGTCCCCATGACACTCGTGATTGTGTGGAACTCCCCGGAACAGCTTTTGCGGATTACGCATCCACGCGTACCGACGAAGCGGGAGATAAGTGGTACACTTTCAAGCCCGAGCCAAACACTTACGGTGATTCATACAACCCCTCATGGAAAAATCACCCAAACCTTAGGTGGAGACAAAACCAACCCAATTCTTCCAATCCGCCTAATCGTTATCAACCAAACGGTCCACCATCCAACCGTACTTTCAACAACAATCCTTCTAACAACTATGGTAGTACCAACAATCTTGAAGGATTGATGTCAAAGTTCATGGCATCTCAAGAAGCCCGCATAGCTAGGTTCGAAACCGAATTCAACCAACAACAAACGGAGATGACCAGCAAGATTGACAACTTGTTGAAAGCCCTCAACAACCAAACATTAATCACACCTAGGAAGGACACTAGGGACACCAATAGTGGAAGCCAAATTAAGGACCCCTCATCATCCAAGCATGTCCACTTTGTCAATGTTGTCACTATTAAGCCAATAGATAAGGAGATAGAGGAGAGTGACAAGGATGAAGATAGAATAGAAGCCGATAGTAAGGAGGAGAGTAGGGAAGTTGAGGTTAATAAGGATGAGGAATTAGAGGAGGTAGAACCTATAGAAGAATACTTTGATAAGTTGCCAACCAAGGAAGAACGGGAATACGATAAGGATTTATTCGACAGTCCCGAGAAAACAGATATCTTTGGCGACCCCCTTATCAAAATGGGAGACCCCTCTAACATTAACATCCCATGTAATATCGGGCACACGCATATATGGAAAGCTTACATCGACCTTAGATCCCCCGTGAACATCATGACTAGGACTTTTTACAATTGGGTGATGAAGAAGCAACTCAATTTTAGGATGATGCCCGGTAAAAATTGGATAAGTAATTTTGTAGGGAGAGTTAAGGGATTACATGTGATCATAGGGAATCTTACCTATGAGATTGATTTTATGATAGTGGAAGACACTCGTCCGGTGATAGATGCTTGCTTAAGTCAAATAATATTCGGAAAACCATTTGTTGAGGCCACTAAGATGAATTATGATCCAACTTTAGGGATAGTTAGATTCAAGAAAGAGAATGATGAGGTTGCTTATCAAATGCCCTACAAGATCGAACAATACCGCCTTCTCTCTAATTTCGAAAAGGAACATAAGCAAGCGGCTTATTATAGGAATGAGGAGGATAGACGTAGGGGAGTAGAATATGTAAAGAATAGGATGCTTGGTTTCTACAAAGAGTGCTTGCAACTAGGTCCGGAATACAAAACTGGTTTAGAAGAAGACCTAAAGAGTGGAACCAATGATGGAATCACGTAGTAACCCATAGATTTGAGTCTAGCTACAAGACTCGTAAATAAAGAAAAGCGCTTCTTGGGAGGCAACCCATGTTTTGTGTGATTTTATTTGTTTGATAGTTATTTGCTTCCGTATGCATGTTTTATTTTTTTTATTGTTGGTTGATCATGTTTTTCAATTAAGATGTGGAAATACTTTATTATGTTGTTTGGCCTAGTCTTAACTCCAACCTAAAGGTATTTTTGCAAAAGATAAGTGTAAGGGGAAACCCCAAATATGTTTTTAAGAAACAAACCGATCATGATTCTCCACAATATTAAATGAACATGTATATTCGTATTTGTTAGAGTCAAATGCTTGTATTGAGTTATAATGAAGTTTTGCAGGATTTTCCAGGAAGTAGGACAAAGTTTTTCCAGAAATTTTCCGGAAACTTAACATAAGAATTTCTGCAGGTCCATTCTGACGGCGTCAGAGTATTACTCTTGACCGCGTCAGGAGTTAAAATCTGGAAATTTTACCGGTTTTGTTTTTCTAACGGAGTCTTATGGTTTTTGTGAATTATTAAGTTTTATAATCTCCAGGAAATCTGCAAACTTCATTCCACAAGCATTATATCTTACTTTGTTTTCTAGGATTTAGTAACTTATATAGGATGCCGCCGATTTTACGCGAGGTTGCCTTGTCTATTGTTGTCAGGATTTACAAGTTATGTATGACAAGAAGATGATTTATATTTTGGAAGGGAAGCTTTGATTGTTCATTTTCTTGGAGGAAGATTTAACCTGGCCAACCTATAATCCATACCGAGCGAATCAGGGGAGTATTTGATTTCATTCTCTTTACTTCTTAACTTTTACATTCTTTACTTGAACATTGGGGACAATGTTCATCTTAAGTGTAAGGGGAGGGTAAAAAGATGATACCTTACATATGCACTTTCGCTTGAGTTTGTTTTGTTTGATAGTAGATGTGTAATAAAACTATGAGAAATACTTGTTAGTGCAATTTTAGCGCCAAATTTAAATTTTTTTACAACATTTAGGAGTGAAACTTTAGCCATAGCAAGCGTCTCATGGATAGGAGGTTGTATGACAAGCACATAACCGTATATTCAGAAAAATTTTCCACCCAAAAATGTGAGGTTTGCCTTTAGATTTGATAGGAAAAGCATTTACTATTAGTGCTTATGAGTGTACCGGTAGCATTTAGATTCTAGAACTTGCGTTAGTGATGCATCCCGAGACCGCTAGTGAGACTACATTCGTGTAGTAGGATTTACTACATGATAAGAGGCATTAAGATCACCCTTGTGTTAAACCCGTATCATAATTACTTGACCATTTAAGTCATATTACTTGGCTAGTTAAGTCAACTAATTTTTCCCACACCCTTAGCGTTGTACTCATTTTTAGTACACGATACTCCTAGTACACCCCTCCGAGCCTATCTTTTCATTTCTAACTTTAAGCATTTTACTTAAAGGAAGAATTTGTTACACCCCACTTAAATGTACACCCAAATCGCCTTAGCCTTCCGTGTATGCGCTCAATTTTAGTGCATTATTGTTATTTGTTAAACCCTAAGTTAACTTTCTAATTGATTACATGGTTGCTAAGTCGAGTCATATCATTGTACATATTGTTTTGGGACGATTGGGACTCATGGGTAAGTACTTATTCTATGGAGTAATGGGGAAGAACATCATATTATTACCCCCATATGTACGTTAATCTTAAAAGTGCTCCAAATGTTTTGATTTTCTTAATTCGAGTCATTAGATTAGTTAATTGTAAAGTATGTAAAGATTCAAGTGTAAGGGGAACGTTCATACCCCTATGATGTATTATTTTGGATGGTAGGGTAAGAGTGTATGTAAAAAAAAAAAAAAAAAAAAAAAAAAAAAAAAAAAAAAAAAAAAAAAAAACGGACTACCATCCCTAAGCTGAACGATCAATCCCCCGGTACTTGTCACTATACTATACTACAACGATCAGGTACACTGCCTGGTGGGGGTTGTAAGCTTCTCGAGATCCCTCGAGAGGTAAAGCCGGTTGCGATTCCCACGCATCATTTATAATCACACTAAAACTCATTACACCCGCAGCATTGGGTCGTTGTCTAAAGAAATCAAAATGAGCAGGAAGAGGATCATGAGTGTCAATATATGTTTCAATACCTTCGACTATTTCTAAGAATAGTTTACGGCTCATACGGTAACGACGTCGAAAATTCTCTTCAGGATATTTTGGTTGATCACCAAAATAGTCGGCCCGTAGACGTGCTTCAGCAACATCACGTTCACGCCGAATGTATGTACGGCGATGTGAAGGACCGGCTGCTTGATTTTGCAACTCTTGCTCGTTTTCGAACTCTTGGATAATCAGCTCTAGCTCTTGTATCTCTTCAAAGTCACTAACTTCGGAATAAGATGATTCACTCATTGTTTTTGCTTTGGAATGAAATGTGTTAGGTTTTTTAGAATGAAATGTGTGAAATATGTAATATATATAGGGATAGTATGTAATGGTTTTAGGGGGTTAAAAAAAACAAAAACAAAAAAAAGGGACGAACGTTTTAATTTAAACGTTATACAACGTTTAAAAATCAAAAAGCCTGCCACATTCACTTTTTCACCTTCGTCGTGGCCACGGGGAGTTCTCCAACGACAAACAACGGCGAGCCTCTTATGGTGTGGAGGCGAGCAACGGCTCGCCGTTGTCTTTGCCAACTAGGACGGCGAGCAAGAACGGGGAGATTACACCTTGTGCTCTTATATTATGTTTTAATGGGGAATAACGTAGGGAGATCACGACCTTGGTGAATACATGAAAGACCGATTCTTCCCGTTAAACTTGGAATCACTTATGTTCGGACAAGTCTTGCAAGGACTTGAATCCATTCAACGAAACGCATTGATAATCAAACAAATAATGAGGCAAATAATTTCAGCACTCAAGAAAATTCACGACACTGGTATAGTTCACCGAGATGTGAAACCAGCAAACTTAGTGGTAACTAAAAAGGGACGGATCAAGCTTATTGATTTTGGTGCAGCCACCGACTTAAGGATTGGAAAAAACTATGTACCTGATAAAGGTCTTCTTGACCCGGATTATTGTCCACCGGAACTTTATGTGTTACCGGAAGAAACACCATCACTGCCTCCTGAACCTTTTGCAGCTCTTCTATCTCCGATTCTTTGGCAGGTGCTATACTTTTTCATATTTCGAATTTTAGATATTGTGTATAACGTTTCTTATACAACTTAATTAATAGTATAGTCAGGAGTTAGTTGTGTAAAATAGCAACATAGTTTTTGAATTATCATATCTGATTTTCAAATTTGTACGTAAACGCCAAGTAAGCAATTCGGTTCTAAAATGATCAAATTCATGTTTTGAGGAATTTATGAGAGGGTTCAGGTTTAGGATATCATTTATCGAGTAGGAATTAGTTATTGAAGAATAGGACAAAAGATCAATGATGAACAATTTCTTCACTGGTAAAAATCTGGTTAAAATAGGACATACTAAAACCAAAACCCTTGTTAAATTCCTCACAATATGACGTTGATACATTACTGCCTGTTCTTGCGTGACTATACAGAAAGCATAAACTTTTCATTGGTATGTATATTTTATCCGCTATTATATATCTTTCAAGTGCTAAATACACTATTTTGACCATTTTTGCAGCTAAACAATCCCGATCTTTTCGACATGTATTCCGCTGGAATCGTACTAATGCAGATGGCTATACCATCTTTACGATCTACTGCAGCGTTAAAGAACTTTAATCTTGAACTAAAAACAGTGAATTACGACTTAAAAATATGGAGAGAAAAAACTCGAACAAGACCCGATATAAGTGTTCTTGATCTGGATTTAGGTAGAGGATGGGACTTAGCCACAAAACTTATTTCAGAATGAGGGTCTTTGCGTAGAGGTCGTTTATCAGCTGCAGATGCTTTGAGGCATCCGTATTTCTTGTTGGGGGTGATCAAGCTGCTTCTGTTCTTTCAAAATTGAGCTTTTCTAAGTAGAAAGTCAAGATGGGTCAGTTAGTCAGGGATTTGACTAAAAAAGTCAAAGAAAGAAGTCATATTCTTTGCTGGTGTAAAGCTTTTGTATCATTTTTATCCGATGTAACATTACTTAATCCTTAATGAATCTATCGTAAATAATTTATTACATGGAAATATTTGTTGAGGAAATATGAACTAGGACCATGCTTTTCTACACCAGACACGTGCAACAAAACCAGTCTTGATGGGGGCAACTGACCTCCCAGAACCACACTGTAAAGAAAATCAAAACAGTTTTAATGCTGACCCAAAAAAATGGACAGGATTGTCTTTAGAGGTCAAGGTGTCGTGATTCGTAGACATGTAATAATGCTGACATGTTTCAACCCGAACATATTTCGACCCAATATTTAACCTATCTGATCCGACCATTGCATATGACATATCTGTCTACAATCTAAATCATTAACTTTAGAAAAATATAAGTAATCTCATAGTGTTTCTTGTGTAAAAACCGCCAACAAAGAGCAAAGCTTACTGGTGTATCTTCTTAGAATTCCTTCAAAATTTTTAGGAGCGACTCGACCCTTGGCCACCAATGCTGATCATCAAGGGAACTGCTTGTTCCCATTTCAGCCAGTAGGAATGTCATCACATGATCTGGCTGCCAATGCATGCTGGTAAATGAAAGAATTATAAAACACGTACTGTCTGATAATGGGCCAAACGGGTCAAATAGGGAGGGTCTATTGTAGGAATGAGTATTTAAACCTTATGAACCCATGTTTTGCGAATTCTACCAAATATTTTCTTTGACCACTATTCATCATACATAAATTTTTAAGTTCTATTCTTCCATATCTTATATAACGAAAATTTTTGTGCCTTCTCAAAGAACTTGTGGTGGTCTTATGACTATTCTTCGTCTATCTCCAGCCAATTCAGGGTTGTTCTCTCGTAAAATATGAAAAACTCTGCTTAGGAGCTGCATACAGATGTTATAGAAATAAAAAGCTACTCCATGATTGTGTTATTACATCTCAAAAACAAAAATCCTGCGATAAACATTGACTTATCATATACACCTCTCCATATTGAAAATCTCTATCACTTCCTTCCCATGGAAATTAAATGGTAACAATATGATTTTAATTAAACATAAGTTTCCAAAATGCATATGCAAATTTCTATGTGTCATAGCAACTTACTTCGGCTACATCTTCTTTGTATTCTGAGGATGTTTGTTCAGCCATGGCCAATTCAATCGAGGTTATATTGATTATTGAAATCCAAATTGTGTGCAATCTATATGATGAGTTTTTCATCTTTATTTTAGATGCAAAAATACCAAGCAAGATATTCGGATCATACAAAAATTCTCTTAAAGATCGCTTTCTATTATTGGAATGGTAGATTGCAGATTAAAAAGATTATCCGCAATATCTAAAAGTTGTCGTCTGAAGTACAAGATCAATGCTTGTTTGTTTGGCTGATTAGCAGCTTATTTCGGTTGTTTATGATATCAATGGAAAGTATGTGAAGAACTCTAGTCACATTACAATAGTCATGACTTTTGTGACTGAGAAAATTAGTTTCATTACTATTGAAGTGTCTACTTTTAATAAAGGTAGCACTTAGCAACACTCTTCGAATCAGTTCTAGGTAACTTCTTACCTTAAAAAGAACACCTGAAAGAACTACTCTTAAAAGAAAAAGATGCAAGTGTGTTACTCACAAGACTTTCAGATTAAAGATGACATTACTTGCCATCCAATATAAGAATATTGAATAAAAAATGCACATCTTGTTATTGAATACTCAAAGCCATACTCTTGATGTATCTTGTGTAAAAACCGTCAACAAAGAGCAAAGCTTACTGATGTATCTTCTTAAAATTCCTTCAAAATTTTTAGGAGCGAATCGACCCTTGGCCACCAATCTTTGCTGACCATCAAGGGAACCGCTTGTTCCCATTTCAGTCAGTAGGAATGTCATCACATGATCTGGCTACCTATGCATGCTGGTAAACGGAAAGACTTATAAACCACCATCTGGCTGAAATGGGTGAATCCGGGCTGTAATTGTTTGATAATTGGCCATACGGGTCAAATAGGGCGGGTCATTTGTAGGAATGAGTATTTAGAACTTATGAACCATGTTTTTCGAATTCTACCAAATATTTCCTTTGACCACTATTCATGTTTTGCGGCATAAATCCATAAAGTTGATGAAACAATCTCGAAGAACTTGTGGTGGTCTTATGACTGTTCTTCGTCTATCTCCAATTCTCCAGCCAATTCAGGGTTGTTCTCACATAAAATATGAAAAACTCTGCTTAGGATCTGCATACAGATGTTTTAGAAATAAAAAGCTAATGAATATGTTATTACATCTCAAAAACAAAAATCTTTTGATAAACGCTAACTTATCATACACACCTCTCCATAATGACAATCTCTATTACTTCATCCTCAGTAACATGATCTGCAAGATCACACGAAACTTAAATATTTATTAGAAATGGTAAGATGGGCGGGCCATAGGCTGAGGGCTGACGCACAATAATCAAGCAAATTATATGGCCTGTTTGAGATAACACACAACTCATTTAGAAGTAAATGAGTCGACTCATCACCACTAATATATCTGATAACATCAGTAACACAAAATGGTGTTTTTGAGAATTATGCACCTGCTACTGAATGGAAATTTCCATCGTTCATCAGATCAGTTCCCATCTAAAAAGTAATTATTATCAATTTAAGATCGAATCGAGTTACAGAAAGTGCATAGACTTACTGGTTTTTTCATACCAGCAAATGCATTTTCCACTCCATCATCAACTGCAAGAACAACACAATCGATGATAAAGTTTTGATTGTGAAATATAAGTTTGACGTTAAACATTTAATGACGATTATTAGTTAACAGACTCGCGTGATAGGTTATGTATCTTGTCGGATACATGACCATCGTCCCCATTTTCCTGGATCACGACCTTTTTCTTCTTTTTTTTCTTCGTGGGATCAAACGGGACAATCTTCACGAGAAAAAAAACAACTTATGAAGAACTATTGAGCAAATTAAATGGTAATAATACGATTTTAATAAAACATAAGTTTCCAGAATGCAAATTTATATGTATCAATTCAATCGAGCTTATGCTGAAGTTGATATATGATGAGTTTTTTATTATTATTTTAGATGCAAAAATACCGATCAAGAGATACGGATCATACATAAAATATGTTCAAAATAGCCATTTATAGTTTAAGATCACTTTATATTATTTGAATGAAAACATCCGAGTACACTCCTAAACAAAATCTTCATCATAGCTAAAGGAATAGGTAAAAAGAACTCTAGTCACATTACAATAGTCATGACTTTTGTGAGTGAGAAAATTAGTTTCAGTAATATTGGTTGTCTATTTTTAATAAAGTTAGCACTTAGCAACACTCCTCGAATCAATTCATAGGTAACTTCTTACCATAAAAAGAACTATTCTCAAAAGAAAAAGATGCAAGTATGTTCTTATATTTCAGATTAAAGAAGACAATGCTTGCTATCCAATATAGGAATATTGAATAAAAAATGCACAGCTTGTTATTGAATACTCAAAATGATACTTTTTGTAGGAATGTGATTTTTATCGAATGCTAAATTCCTTTCGTGTAACCAAAGATATTCTTATTTATTTCTTTTAAATAGTCCATTTCTTTCCCATGCATCTTCATTGCCCAAACATCACATTACAAAAAAATCATATCCAATTTCCTATTTGAAGAAAAGTTTTGTCTGCAATAAGACTGGTATGTTTATTTTGCTTCCATCTTTATGAGTTTGTATATATGCCTTAACTTGAATCATAAACAAACTCGTTGCTTATTTAGAAATAAATATATATGGTATAGTATGCTCTTTTCATGAAACAGATTGTCAAAAATGAGCAAAGTTACTTACCCGACTCCATACAAACCAAGCCATCTTTAGCTCTTTACGTCTTTACACTCCATCATATGACTATAAGCGACACATAAATCACCAAAGTCATATTTGCATATATCTAGTAGTGATCATCATATTGTGTATTGTATTAGTATTATATTATACTAATATACTTTTATTAAAAATATAACGGAAAGGAACACTATCATTAGAAAATGTTTCGTTCCGTTATTAAAAGATTTCGTAAATGCCCCTTAATTTTGAAAAGCAATTTATAAGCATCATACTATATACAAACAATTTATAAGCATCATCCAACCCCTAAGTTGGGTAGGTTTTTGATTTTTCACCCTTTAACAATTTACTATTTACTACCTTTTTATAACTATCATTTCTATTAAACTAATTTGAATTTGAGAAGAAAGCCACACATCTACTTTAAAAAGTATTTAATGCTAAAAGTAATTTAAATTAAGACTAAAACGAGAATTAAGTTTCAGCACTTGCGATTTTTTCATTATTTATAAATCGCTTAAGCATATACGGATAAGTTTTTTTTTTTCTTTTGTTTTTTTTGGTTTTTTTTCTTTTTTTCCCTTCTTCTTGTAGTTCTGTTTTGTTTAACTCTAATACAAACAATTAAGAGTTTAGAATTTGAAAGTAATAAATGTAATAAAATTTTCTAAAACATGATTATCATAAGTTCAATGTTAAGACACTTTCAAAAAATATATAAATACTTTAAAATATCGAAAACTGTTGAGATAAATCATTATAGAATATATAATGTTTCGGTTAAACATACTTACCCCAACGTTAACCAATGAACCAAAAAAGCGGCTCATGTTAAACAAATTTAAGGCCAAAATCAAAATTATACACAATAACATCGTCATAAGTATATCCACAAAAATACAAATCTATAAAACTTCTTATAATCACGAATATATCAAGAAATTAAATTGATTTCATATAAGAGCTTTACTACACTCTTCGATCGGTATCCCAAAATACCCACTACAACGCGTGCAAAATAACGTTCCTCGTTGAATACAAGTTACTAGAATTGTAAACAAGTCGAGCCAAGTTGAACAGTATCAAACTCGAAACTCGACTCGAGCTTGACCGAGTATACATTTTCATGCGGGAGCTCGAGCTCATTAATGTGATTGATACTCTCAAACTTGGCTTGGCTCGACTCGATTATCAGTTTTGGAATGTTTGTAACGATATTAATAGAGGTAAAACAATATTCGAATCAATATATTTGAGCTCAACTTGACTTGCGTATATAGTACAAAAAATTCGTAAACATACAAAGACTAAGGATCAAATAAGAAGAAAACTTAAAATGAGAAGGATGAGAAATAATTATAACTACATATTTGAGATGCATCCCTAGTCTTATAAATGCACCATAATATATTTTCTTGCAAAAAATTAGATGCATATACATATATTATATGCATTTCATCAAGTTAGACGAATCGTATACATTTTTCGTCCTCTGCGGGTCAAATTTGTTGTTAGTACTACTTTGCATCGTTTTCACTTGAAAATCACTTTCGAAACTAATTGGGATGCATCTAAATGAATAGAGATGCATCTAAATCAAGTCGATGCATCTCAAATGTGTGGTTATAGTTATTTCTCATTCTTCTCATTTTAAGTTTTCTTCTCATTGGATCCTTACCCAACATACAAATACATAAGGGTAAAAATGTAAAATTATGAAAAAAGGTAAAAAAAAAAATTCGTAAACATACGTCGGTAGTTTATTGCACTATGTGCATATTGTTTTTTATAAACTAAAACCATGTTTTGATAATTCATTTAAGGATTTTATGATATAAATCAAACAGATTCAAACGAAATTAGTATTAAATTTAATTGATACTTTGTTTTAACATAGTTGCAATGGAATCGCTCCAACACTTTAGTCATGACCATCTGCTAAGCCTTATCCATCTACAAACGAACAAACACAACGTAAATTCTGATGATGACGAGGAGGAGAAGGAGAAAGATGACGTTGATTTGATGATCGAAGACCCGCATGTTGGCCAATGCAACATGTGTAAAGAAGAGATCTACTCGTTTCATTTGTGTTACTACAAATGCAACGATTGTGACTACACGTTGCACAAATATTGTGCAGAACTTCCCACAACTGAAAAAAACCACCCATTACATCCTGGACATGATCTTACCTTGTCCCAAGAATTTCAGCTTCGTGATTCTGAATATGAAAATATTGATTTTACTGATTGCGAGTGGGAATGTTTTATCTGCAATCGTGAGCATGAAATGTTTTATAATTACCATTGTTCAATCTGCAAAGTCACCATGGACATAATATGTGCTACTGCTTCTCAACAAAAAATCGACCACCCAAGTCACCCTCATCCATTACAAAGAATTAACGAGCCGATTGTATCCCGCTGCAATGCTTGTGGCTGTGACCATAAAGGTACCTTCTACCAATGTACCACCTGTTTTTGGTTCAAGATCCACTTGAGCTGTGTTTTGCTGCCGGCCAAGTTACAGATCCAACGATTTACTGATAACACATTCTCTCATTCTCATTTACTTACCCTCGCCTATTCATTTCCCTATGATGAAAATAAATCTAAATTCTTACCTGGTTGCAAAGTCTGCGATAAACCATTCCCATTCCACTATTCCAAGTGGCTCTACAAATGCGATAAATGTCGATATTACGTCCATGTAGATTGTGCGACTTTAAAGAAAGAGCCATTTATGTCTATCTTCATGTCACCAGGTGAGCAATCTATTATTCTATTTCTTTGTAATTCTTACTATGAAGAATTGGAGATTTTGTTAGTTTAACGTTAAACATGTCATTCATCGATCAGGTCTTGGCAAAACTGTTAAAAACTTCAAAGACGAAGATCATCCTAATCTTCTCAAATGTCCATTTCCTGATGAAAGTTGCAGCCTTATAAAGCACCATTTTATCAATCAAGAGGAACATTTTATGAAAGGAAATAATGAAAGAATGCTCAACCATGAAAGTCATCTGCACCAGCTCATTCGTTTTGACACTCATTCTTCATTACTGGAAAATTCTGTTTCTCTTCATGATCCCATGAAAAGAACTCAGTTATTATGTGATGGATGTGTTAAACCGGTTACAACATTGCCTTTTTACAAGTGTTCTCAATCATGTGATTTTGTTCTTCACGAGTGGTGTGTGAGACTACCTTCAGAAATACAAAACCACCCATTCCATCCAAACCATACGCTTGTTCTCCTACCAAAAAAGGGTCGGTGGCTTGCTAATGTGTTTTATTGTACAATTTGTTCACTACGATCAAATGGATTCGTGTATGATTGTAAGGAATGCGAGGACTTCTGTATTGATATCAATTGCGCCTTCATACCAGAAAAAATCACACATGAAGTTCACCCTAACCATCTCCTCTCAAGATTCGATGCTTCAGTAAACCTAGCAGGTAGGCGTTGCAAGGCTTGTCGGTGGGATTTTATCGATAAGCGCATGGGATTTCATTGCCGATCCTGCGATTTCTACTTGCATATAGGATGTGCTCTGTTATTGCCTAGAATGATTATACACAGGTTCGATAAGCAGCATCCATTGACTCTAAGATATGAACCAGTTGAGAATCATATTAGCCAATACTTTTGTGAAATTTGTGAGGAACAAATGTGGGAGGGACAGTGGTTTTATCACTGCACTACGTGTGCTGAGTCTATGCATACGGCATGTGCGCCAATAAAACACGAATGCAAGCAAGCTATAATTCGAAAGGATATGAGATCTCTCTTTTGACTTTATCAATGTCAAGTTTGGAAGGACGTATGAGATTGAAAGTCACCCTCACCGTGTGTCCTTCATTCAAGGGACAACGTATCATGGTTGCTGTGAAAGATGTAACGAGGCAATCAAGTCTGATGAGATGATCTTTAAGTGCCTGGAGTGCAAATTTGCAATTCATTATTGGTGTGTATCTGGTCGTTTTCGGTGTAAGAGAATTTGGAATTAAGGTACATGGCAAAACGTGTCAAACATGTAGATTAGCACGTGTTCAATTGCTATGGTTTACACCTGTTTATAGTCATTATTGTACTTTTCTTGTTTGTTTCTGCAATTAAATAATTTCGCTGGTCGATCATGAATAAGTGTTTATTGGTATTAACCACTATGTAAAGTCTTGTATTATAATTATTGGCTCATTATTTAAATAGTTAATTATACAGATAATTTAGAATTTATAAACAATGCAAACTTTGATATGATGTGATTATATATAAATAGTAGTGTTAAAATAAGACAAACTTAAAGGTCGGAAACCATGGTTACCCAAACTCTATTATGTAAAAGAAAAAAAAGAAAGAAAAAAAAAAGTTCAATGCAAACGGGTTTTTGCAAAAATTCTTTAGGTTCTGCACTAAGATAAAACTCGGTTACAAAAAACAAACATTGTGGAGTAACACAATAACATGTTAGTTTCTCTTATTTGGCAATTTAACAACCTATAGACCAAATGGCTTGTATCCCACGTGATCAAATTTTTGTGGTTTCAAATCCTGCTTAATACATGTGAGATAGATTTGTGGTATAAATATTATGAGATAATTAAAATTATTGTTCTAAAGAAAAATTAACCACCAATACATCATAATTTTTTAAACTGGTAACATGCCTTAAAAACAATATATAATGGTCGATCCTTTGTCAAGATGTGAATGGTGTAGGCCTATTTGTAGGTCTATTATGTAGGCCTAAATATCATAACTCTTTAACAAAATGTTACTGTAAAGTTTGTAACCTATTAGAGCAAAGGGTAAGGTAACGAGCTGAGAAGCCCTCGTTAAACCTTAAACAACATCGCGTTAAGGCCTCGTTACCATACTGTGTGTCTTGGTAAGCCTCGTTAACGAGGGAGGTTACCAGGTTAACACCTTGTTAAGCTTGTACCATGAATTTAAAAATAAATAAATAAATAAAATAAAAAAATCACTTAGCCCCTATAACATATATATTACCGTTATTAAAAAAAAAAAAAACAAACACAACTTTAGCCCCCCCCCCCCCCCCCCCCCCCCCAAAGTTCCCAACGTACATAAATGGTTATATGGTAAAAAAAAAAAAAAAAAAAAAAAAAAAAAAAAAAAAAAAAAAAATCATTTTCAAAACCATTTTACTACCACTATAAATACCAAACTAACCCAACAATTTTTTTCACATTTTCACAACTCAATCTAATCTAAATGTCGGGTTAGAACAAGAACAACGAAAACTCCTTCACGAATCTCCTAGGTGGTTGGAATAACCCAAACACGGGTTCATCTTCAAGCCTGAACGCGGGTTCATCACAAAACATCCCTTTGGATAACCCACTTGGCTTGTTGAGCCAAGAACTTTTCCTACAACATCAACGAATGCTATATTGGGAACAAACTCAACAAGCCGCACTAAACACCAATTTCCAAAATCTACAATTCAATCACAACAATCACAGTATTCACAAACCGAAACACATGAAATACCAGAGACACCTATGTCTCCGCCAAAGCCCAAAAGTCGTGGTATACGAAAGGCAAAAATATCCAAAGAACCGATCCAAAAGTCATGGTAATATGTTTTAATTAATGTTATGTTTTTTTAATAAATGAAGTGTTAGTTTTAGTTTAGGGGTTGAATTTGAAAAATATTTTGGTTAAAGTTTGGTTATTATAACGGGGGTTTTTGGTAAAGTTTGGTGGCTGATGTGGCGCTGACGTGTAGTTGGTTAAAGTTTAACCAAAGTTACCTTACCCTTTGCTCTTAGGCTAATAGTAATGGCGACAACATCAGCGTCACATCAGCTCTCTATCAATAATAATAGCCCACAAAAATTAATTAAAAATGAAAAATTTACACACCCAAAAAGGAAGGGAGACCACACAAAATCTTTGCATTTGCAAATTTCTCCTTGCCAGTCGAACAAAGCATAAAAAGGGGGGCATCCTATGAGGTAGACCGACCTTGGGTAAGGTTGTTTTTACGATTAGTCTTTAATCAAAGATACACAAGGATTCCTATCCTTCAAAAACTTTTAATACCCTTTAAAGAACAATCTAAAACTGAATCCCAGTTTTGAATTGGCTCGAAACCACTTAACTTAGGATTGGGATCGGTCCTAGACTGACCTAACGTTCCTACATCAGTTCTACTTTATGATGAAAAAGCTTAAAATTGACCAGAAATGAGTTAAAAAGTGCAACCAGTTTTTAAGTGATTCATACTAAAACCAATTTAAAACTATTTATAAACTAAAAATGAATCTTAGTATGAGCGAAAACAATCCTAAATAGTTTTCTTATATCGTTTCCCCCATTTTTATGCAAATAGGTGTAGAAAAAAGGCTCTTAAATGCTTGTATGGTTTTATACAATAGCGATTCATACTAAAACTGATTTAAAACTATTTATAAACTAAAAATGAATCTCAGTATGAGCGAAAACAATCCTAAATAGTTTTCTTATATCGTTTCCCCCATTTTTATGCAAATAGGTGTAGAAAAATGGCTCTTAAATGCTTGTATGGTTTTATACAATAGCCAACTTCTAAGGGTGGTGGTAGTGGAAGAGGTATGGAGCTCGGTATGCTTCATGCCGCTTGGTATGAGTATTGCCACACTCTCGACATCATCAAATCGGCAAGGGGAGCGGTATTCCACACCGAAGAATCATGGAAGAGAACCTTTAAATTTTCGAACGTTGGGCATTGAATACGCTAGCCATTTGGCATTAAAAAAAAAAAAACCCTTTCAATATACACTTTCAGATCCTTTCCTTTAAACAAATCAAATACCAAAGACTTCTTTACGTAGCTTTTATTTCTTGCATTATAAATAGATATGTGAGGATGTTGTAAGCCTCAACCCTTTAAACACTTGAAATACCATCTTTTATAACATCCCCTGTCACACCTCAACTTACTTCTAATTCTAACCCTTCAAACACTTTAAATTCACAAATTTCAAAACGTTAGCTAATATGACGTCCGACACTTCGGTTAAATAATTTTACACGTTTAGCCACTAATACAAAGCTAAAATGGTCAACTAACTATCTTTGTCATAATTTAAACAGATTATGTTTGATGTCTCTAACAAGTTGTTAACTTATTACGTAGCAAAAAACTCATAAGTTACGTTGGTGCTTATTTCATACAACAGACTCCAATTAGTTAACAAATTTTAATATGGACATAACCTCCCAAAAGTTCAATGTAACTTATGTTCTATTCTCTTTTGTTAAACTTGATAATTTTTATTCCAAATCAGTAGAATGTCATTTTGTCCAAAGAACATAATCATACTAGGTAAATGTAAATTGAACAACAACAAAACATAACAAAACGCATGCAACACAAATGATTTACCAACCATCATATTCAGTCACATATCAAAGTACATAATCCTAATTGTTAAAAGCATAGATAATCCTAATTTAACCTCTTTATTCTATCTAAACCACATCATTTCAACTATTTCCAAGAGAAGTACTACACTCTTTAGGACACACAATATACAATAGTACATAGTCTATGCTACCATATCTCTTTATTTTAATGCCCTTAAACATAAACAACATGAAGACAATTCTTATATCCCAACAGTAAAATGAAGTGTGAGAGAGAGACAATTGAATTGAAAGAAAGAGGACATAAATAAATATGGTTGTTTGATGGCATAAATTCATAGGAGTGGATGAATAAACTTATGGTGGTATTTAAAGTGTGTAGAGGGGGTTGTGGGAAGCTTTAAAAGTTTTAGTAGTTCAAAGATGACTAATGTTTTAAATACTAAGAGGACGTGTCATAATTTAATAGGAGGTGATTCGCACACCAACTTTTTTTATTCTTGCACCACATTCTGTGCATCACAATGTTGTACTGTGTACTATCTGTGCATTACACTGTTATATAAAATGATGTATTTATAAAAAAAAATTGATGTACGAATCAATCCCTTAATTTAATAGCCAAGGGGGTACTGTTGGGTGCCTTCAATTAAGGTTTTTATTATACAGTAGTTCTTTGAGTGACCCAATTGTGGAAGTTGGTTTCTAATGAATCCCCATTAAAAGCTCTTTCTCTCTCTATGTGCATTCATGGCTTTCTTCAACTGTATCTTTTTTTTTTTTTTTTTTTGGCAAAACAGAAGATATATAGATAACTAAGCTTCAACAATGTTGAAGAACAAATTACAAAATTTGACCACAAAAACTATCTCAACAACAAAACTAACTACACCTTGATGCAACTATCTAGACAATCAATGAAAAATCCAAAGGTTGAACAATCCAAAAGTGAAATTGAGAAGCATGACATACTTCTTGCTCAACTGCCCATTGAAATGCTAAAAGCTTGACAAAACATAGTGCTATGGACCGATCGACCAAATAACATATCAATGATCTCTTCAAAACTAGCTAGCCAAAAACCAAATGGCATAAGAACCAAAAATTCCATATGTTGTGAAAGCTTGACGGCAAAACTTCGATGCATACTTGAACAAAAACTGAAACTTAAATTGGCAATACCCAAGAAGTGATTATCACTTGAACAAACTACCCCAAGAAACATAAACGACCAAGAGCACTTCAAAGGGCCTGTCCAAAAGGAAGACACATCCACCACTCTAAACTGCAACTTAAATTGAAACTTTTATCATGCAAGAAAACTGTTGAAAAATCAAAGACTTCCTGAGCACTTCTCTGAAACTACCCAAAAAAGTTCACCCGATGCAAAATTTTGAGAAAAAGAAACTTGAATCCAAATAAAAAACTAAACCCACTGATGTTCTTTCCGCAGGCAACATTACCCCATGCAACTCTACCCCTGGCCAAAAACAACGATAACAGACTCGCGAACCTAACTGTATCTATACGGTCTCTATTACACCTCATTCAATGATAAGTTACACTGAACCCTCTTTCTTCTCCAATATGGCACTTTAGTCCTCTTTATCCATGTTATATCACACAATAGTCCCTACCTAAGAATTAAACTTATGTATTAACAACCAAGGGCAACAAGGAGTGCATCAATGAACACATGCAAGACAAATGTTTCACCTTTTATAGCTAGATAGTATTCTCAACGAAGTCTAGCTTGCTAAGTCTCTGACCATGTTTAGCGCAGAGCTTTTTGGGGGCAATGAGCGGTGAACAATGAGCTTTTTGATTTTTAGTGTTCGTTTGGCAAAAGAGTTGTGAGCTTTGCTATTTTTTAGGAAAGCTCATTTTTTCAATGCTTCTATAAGAAGCTGTGAGCGGTGAGCAGTGACCTGTGGCTACAGCTCACAGCTACTGTTCATAGCTACTTTTGCCACACATAGCGTCCTTCCATGCTATTCCTACCATGTGTTCGATACATGTGATACTAAGTAAAGACGCCTCCCGAGTATTTTGGGGAGAATTCATATGCAACGACTTTTGAACATAGCATGTTCGATCACAATCAATAGATGGAGTGAGTTATGTATGTAGTTATATATCGTATAATCAAATAATACATACAATTAAAAGATGATCACTACGTTTACCGAGTCTTTGATACGTGCAATCAAATAATAGCATGATTCGTTAGGCCAAGTGTATACATTCAAATTGAATGCATATGCCTAAAAGACCTTGTATTTAATTATAGACGTAGTTGTATGCTAACTTTATCAATTATATTTGACTTAACAATATGAGTGGTGCAATCAAAATTCAGGTTTGTGAAGGGTGTAATGAGTTGATGGATCATGAATCACAAAAATATACTCGTAGTATGAGTCATTAGTTGATCATAACCATAGTTCATATTGTTTTCATAGGTTCATAACATATATCAAATAATCATATGGTTTGATTATATTTGATCTTACATATATGAAAGTAGGGATGGCAATGGGCGAGAAAAAACCCACAACCCGCGGGTACCCGCCATAAATGGGTGGGTAAACGCGTCAATTTTCACCCACGGGTGGGTCGTGGGTGAAAATCTTTACCCATCAGTGGGTGGCGGGTGGGTGACGGGTAAGGCATACCCATCGCGGGTAAACCCATGACACCCATTTAAAATACCCACGGGTATACCCGTCAAAATACCCATAGGTGTACCCATAAACCCATATTAAAATTTATTATACTAATTAAAATATTTATGATGTTGCATGTATACATTTATCAGTTACTACCAAGTCTAAAAAAAACACATTAATCTAAAAGTTTGTTTGAGTTTCAAGACTAAAAAGAAAGTATGAAATATCAAATAACCAAAGTTGTATTTGGCAAATTGATGGTTTTCTTATTACGCAGTTTCATAGTTAGTTTTCATATCATCGTTTTGTAATTTTGTTGCATAACACTAACCCATGGGTTTACCCATGGGCAACAAATACCCGCGGGCAAGGGTATGGGTATAAATTTGTACCCATTGGTGGGTGACGGGTGGGTGATGGGTGAGAAAAAAACTACGTGGGTGGGTGACGGGTTAGAGGTACCCGTGCCCATTGCCCACGGGTGCCATCCCTGTATGAAAGTTACTTGAATTCTAACATTGACACACTTGAATTGACATTTAAACATTTTGAACTGAACAAATGTTGGCATTGAATACTTGAACTTTAAAAAGTTGAACTTTAAACAAACCAAATACCAAAGACTTCTTTACTGTAGTGTAGCTTTTAATTCTTGCATTATAAATAGACATGTGAGGATGTTGTAAGCCTCAACCCTTCAAACACTTGAAATACCACACCTCGAACTTACTTCTAATTCTAACCCTTCAAACACTTTAAATTCTCAAATTTCATAACGTTAACATGGAACTTTGTCCATATTAAAACGATAAGAATTCCAACCCTTCAAATATCTTTATACAAGAATATATCATATATGTTTAGCCCAAGTGTACACACAACTAGTATTACTGTCACTTCATGGAACATTTTGAACTACAAGCGATGGAAAAATCCGCACTCCACATGCTCACAAACATTACTATTTCTCCTTTTAGTGTACGACACACATGCAAAAGAAATGAAGAAATTTGTATCATTGTTGAAATAGGTGGTCTCGGAACTATTATAACACCAACAATATTTGGCATCCGGCAATTAAGGTATGTGATATGCTTATTCTATAAGTTTTATGATTTGGATCCTTGCTTAAACAACGTTAGTTTTATCAAGTTTTACAAAAGAGAATAGAACATAAGTTACATTGAACTTTTGGGAGGTTATGACCATATTAAAATTTGTTAAATAATTGGAGTCTGTTGTATGAAATAAGCACCAACGTAACTTATGAGTTTTTTGCTTCATACGAGTAATAAGTTAATAACTCAAGTTTGAGCAACACTTTTTATTAAATGTGAAAACATTGTAACTTTATTTTCTCTAACGTCTAATTAACCGTGACCGTTGATAGAACTTGTTAAAGACATCAAACATAATCTGTCTAAATTATGACAACGATAGTTAGTTGACCATTTTAGCTTTGTATTACTGGCTAAACTTTGATTTCTTTTAATTTTCTCTTTCTATACTTTTATTGTTTAGTTCTTTTGTAGGTGATTAGAAGTGTTTAATACGATATATATAACTTTGGCCTTTTAACTAGTCTTATTGTTAATAACCATTTATGTATATCTAGGAGAACGAAATATAAGTCAAATTGGCCAATTTTATAATAAACTCAAAGCAATTATGTTTCTAATCTGTCTAATATAAGTCAAATTGACCGTTGATAGAACTTGTTAAAGACATCAAACATAATCTGTCTAAATTATGACAACGATAGTTAGTTGACCATTTTAGCTTTGTATTACTGGCTAAACTTTGATTTCTTTTAATTTTCTCTTTCTATACTTTTATTGTTTAGTTCTTTTGTAGGTGATTAGAAGTGTTTAATACGATATATATAACTTTGGCCTTTTAACTAGTCTTATTGTTAATAACCATTTATGTATATCTAGGAGAACGAAATATAAGTCAAATTGGCCAATTTTATAATAAACTCAAAGCAATTATGTTTCTAATCTCTTGCACAGCAAATCACATACTATTTGGATCTCATTTTTGACACCAAGCCTTTTGTTAGTCTTAAGCTGGAAGAGTAGGTTTTACATTTAACTACACCAAACTCGACCCGACCCGTTTTAATTTTTTTACATACTGTAAATACTTGTAAGCCATTGGTGACACGAGTGCCCACTTTAGCTACATTTCCTGGCTTACCTTAACTGGGCTTACTTCCAAATGCTCTACAATGTTTGGAATGTTAGGCCATAGGCTTTTTGTATCTAGTGGGCTTTTGGTTTTCGTTTTCGTTTAGCATGGTTCTCTATAGCTCTTTGTATACTTTTTGAGCTTCGATTTGGAGCCTTTTTGCTTATATTTATAAATTTTCTCAGCTTTAAAAAAAATAAAAAATAAAAAAAATATAAGGAAAAGAAAACAGTAAAACACCCTTACATCAACTAATTTTAGCTTGTCACGCGAAACTTATTTCTTCTAATTCTTTTAGTGAGCCGTCCTATGAATGTTTGTACGCGTTTGTCCACGAAGATATTGAGACCGAACGCTTGGACTTACGGATGCCGTTCCGTGCACGGAGATTTTATGTCAACAAAGGGAGACTTGTTGGCATTTGTAGCATTACCGTTGGCCCAAACGGTAAAAGCTCATCCGGGTCTGAAGTTGTTGGTCATAAACCTTATGAGTGCGATCAACTTGATGTAAGTTTTATTTTATATTTATTTTTGTCATAATATATGTTTTGTCTATAAAAAATTCCATAAAATTCGTTTTTATTAATTTTCTTATTATGATTTTCTTGTAAAAACAGCTCGATTTGGATGCGGGAGAAACTATAACCCACATCAAAATCACTTATGATTCCTGGCGTTTTGGCGAACATATACTTTGAGTGTAGCAGCGGGAAAAGATACTCGTTTGGAGAGATCAACTCTAAGAAGCCTATGAATAGCAAAGTCGATACCTTGCATGGTACTTTCGATGGTATATGTGGATATAACTCCAAAGCAGATGGGGTGATCCGAACCGTTGGAGTTTGGAAGGACATGAACCAGATTTTCATGTAACTTTTTTTTAAAGGTTTCGGTGTGTCTATTTGTTACCGAACTATATATCAAATCATTATCTAGTAGACTTTATTTTATTGAATCGTTAACTCCATTTTATTTGTGTCTTAATTAACTGATTTAATATTGGTAATCTGGTAGGATGATTTACAGTCTCACTTAACATTTCATATATTCATTTCAAAATGGTGATATGATGTTGGCAATAAACTAATTTGAGTTATTTGGATTACCGTTGAAGGTTCTCACAGTTTTCGATTTTTGGATATTTTAGGCCCAACCCGATTAACTTGATAGTTAATTGGTGGGTTTGGATCGGTTACTTTGAATTGGTTATACTCATAATCTGTTTTGTTTTGGACTGTTTAAAAATCTTTAACAAGCCAACCAAAACAAATCAGTTAACCCTGTTAAACCAACACCTAACTATTTGAACACCCCTAGCTGTATACACGTCATTCATTGACTTGTGATTTTTCATTTTTATTTGGAAAAAGGTTGAAAAAATTAATTATTGCCTTGGTAAAAAGATTTGAGGATTGTTAGCTGTAAATTATCCATTGTATGTATTATTTGATACTAATTAACTAATTTTAGCTTGTTTGTTAGCAAGATTGAATTATCGAGACATGATAAAACAGTCGACTCAGACAACTTCTCTAAACTACTTTGTATACCACAATCTGATGGATTTGTAACGCACATGTCCTTCGGATATTTCTCTTCAGCAACCTGGCTTCACGTTCAAGTGGAAAGCTATCTTTTGCCCGAGAGACTTGTCAGCCTGCAACAACATTTTAAGCTCCCTAAATGAAATGGGCTAGATACTAAATCGCCAGGCATTATCGCTTTTAAGTTTTAAGAACTAAAAACCATTTTCGACCCATTTTCTTGTAAACGGGTCATATCGGGATTATATCCATGAAACACTCAAAGAGATGGCATGTACAGGAATGATCAAATCATCAAATAACTTGAAATGCTTTACTTCAATTATTAAAAAAAAAAAAAAAAAAAAAAAAAAAAAAAAAAAAAAAAAAAAAAAAGTATTCAGATCGTCAATGAAATATAATTTCAGGACACAAGGTGTTTCAGGAACATAACTCAATTTGACCCGCATCATTACTCAATCCACCCATTTTGTCACACATATCGATAACTTGGTGAAAAGTACAAACTTTTCCATAGTTAAAAATCATAACACTGAAAAAACCGTTTTCTCTCGTATAATTGTTTCCTCTACATTATGTTTAAAGTAGGTGTCGTTCTACTTTGTATGAGCATTAATCATGTAATGAACACTCTCGCAATGATCATAGATGTAAGCATATTGCATGACACGTAAGCACTATGTTTAGTTTTCCAACTTCTATAACTGTAATTCTGTATATCTGCATGGTACTCGAACCCAACACCTTTGCAGTATCTAAGCAAGAGAAGGAAGTCGAACCTGGGACCAGTATGAAACCCAAATTTTGCGGACTTCATGGGTGACACGCGGGTCAGATAGAGCACCAACGATTCTGGTAATGAAGTATGATGCAACAACACAACGCAGATACCTGTCTAGAGAAAAGGATCTGTATCTGTATCCAGGCTGCTTGAAGTTGTTCTCTTTCTCAATCACGCACTGCATTACACAAACACATTCAACTTAAAAGTTTAGAGCAATTAAGATGTTTTTAGAGCAGATCTTTCTCAAAATAACTTATAAATATCATAGTTTCTATGCTAGCAGATTATTTAATCATATTTATCAAAATGCCACCATTGATGACCAAATTTTTCTATGAATTGGGATTTTATTCTTGAACAAACTCAAGATATTGTATAACTACAGTAATCTGCTTACTTATAACAAACAAGGAACTTTATTTCCGAAAAAGACTATACGTATATTGAAGTATACCTCCTCATGGTGATTGTTGTGATGAGCATTCTTAGGAGCATTGACAGGTAGCTGCAAATAGTTTGGTCCAAGACGATGTCTCTGAGTGTCAGAGTACGAGAAAATATGAGTTTGAAGTAGCTTGTCATCTGAATAGTAAATTCCAGGGACAATGATAGCAGGGCAGAATGCAAGTTGTTCATTCTCTGCAAAGAAGTCATCAATGTTCATGTTCAAGACCATGCGACCAACAGACTGCAGCGGCAAGATGTCCTCGGGCCATGTCTTGGTAACATCAAGTGGGTCGAAGTCAAATCTATCCTCGTGATCAGGATCAATAGCCTTAATAAAAAGCTTCCACTCGGGATAGTTCCCAGCTGCAATAGAGTCATAAAGATCTTGTATACGTGTGTGTAGGGCTGTAAACGAACTGAACGTTCAGTGAACATTTCATGAACCGTTCGGTAAAAAGTTCGTTTATGTTCGTTCGTTTATTAAATGAACGAACATGAACAATATTTTACGTTCGTTTAGTTAAATGAACGAACATGAACAAAAGTCTCGTCCGTTCATTTATGTTCGTGAACGTCCGGTTATACGTTCGTTTATGTTTATATATCTATTTATGTTCATATCTTATATCTTTGAATTTTATAATTTAAAAAGTTGGTTTTTTAAACAAATACGCTTATAAAATATAATATTGTGAATAATCCAATAAAGTTTATGTTTGTTTGTCTATTTTCATTTATCTTCGATCATTTATGTTCGTTTAGCGTTCGTTTAGTGTCTTAATGAACGAACATAAACGAACATGAACAACTCATTTTCTTAATAAACGAACATGAACAAGAAAATTCGTCCGTTTAAGCGTCCGTGTTCGTTTATTTGTCCGGTTAAAATTAAATGAACGAACATGAACAGGGCTCCGTTCGTGTTCGTCCCGTTCGTTTACAGCCCTACGTGTGTGTACACACATGCATGCATGCATGCATGTAGTTTTTGGCTACCTTTTACATTAGTTAAAACAGCTATTTATGTTAGGTCTTGCTTATGTTCGTTTGTTAAAAAAATAAGGTTGTTTGTGTTCCTTGTTCGTTTGGTAAGACGTTAAACAACAATACTAGTACAAGTGTAGTGAATTGTCATTCCCAACATTTTAATGTGATACAAGTATGAAAACATTCTCTGAATCCCTAAAAATGATTGCAGAGAATCAAAAAACCACAGTAACTATTAATTTGTACATCTACACAAATTTATGAAAACAACACAAAAATAATGAATGAAAAATCGTTGGAGCTACTGACACCTGCTTATGGTCACAAAATAGTGCCAAGAAGCCATAGGTGTAACACAAGCCAATAAGCTATAACGCCTAGTCGTGCCCTTGGTTGACGCATCAAAGCTTGACCACCAGATACCCTGCACAAACACATGGAGTAGAGACATTAGAAAAATGAGGTGGCAATTTCAACTCATACTTGTGAGTGGGTCAATTGGGTTGTGTTTGATCTCAAATGGGTCCGATAAAAACGTTGGCTAAAAAGGGAATGGCTATATTGCACGGCTAAAAAGGGAACGGCTATACTTTTGGCAATCATAACCGACACATTAAATATTTATAACTAAAATAATGGACAAAAAGTGTTTTTTGGTCGACCCATCACGATATGTCGATATATTGCACGTCTACACCCATACTAAAAGTGAAATTTTATCCACCCCATTTTGAACAATTACGAGATAAAAGGATTTGATTTTTCTCTCTTATAATATCAGATTGTAATAGTCCAATAAACAGATGTTGGAGTGTTTGGTAAATTTTGATAATAAAAGAAATATAAAATGGCCTAAAATGACAGTACCATATTCCATCGAGTCGATCTGCAATCATCTTTCCTTGGACTGGCACAAGACCTGATGTATTTAGTGACTTGAACATATGACCTGAAAGCACAAGAATTCAATTCAATATTGCCAGATAATGAAACTTTACACAGATCGTTAGAAACTTTAGAAGAACCAAACCTTTATCTTCAACAGTTGCCCCTTTATCAAGCAAACGATCAGACTCTGAGTCAATGGTTATAGCAAGCTGGTCATTTGATGATCCCTTTCTTAAAGATCTCATTTGGGCAGCAGATGGCACCAAAGGTAACCCCACTTTCCCAACTGGAACCTGTACGAAAAATAGGTTAAAAAATTAAAAATCTTTAATGTAAAGTGTAAACAATTAGTTTTGATTTTGAATAATAATTCCTAGAAGTGCAAAGTGAGTAAAACATTTTGGCCTAAGGCTTTTGATTTATTTTATTTTATTTGTAGACGACTAGTTTTTCAAATATGTGTTTGAATCTTCTATATCTCAATAATGATTGAACTTTTTGATTAAAGTGATTCAGGAAGGCTTATGCCTTTCGAATACACTTTCAGCAACTTTACACTCTTACTTTTGCAGATTAACCTCAACCCAAATTGACCCTCTCATAAGAAATGGGTCGAATTTAACACTAGAAGAGTAAGGAACAAATAAACTAGACAGGCAGATATAGGAGCAATATTAATAACACATGCCTGTTCATCAACTTCCGATATCTCAGACCCAGCAGTCAAGGAAGGTGCTTCAAATACGCCTCTCTCCTGTATTGTGTCTGGTCCACCAGTCCTACTCTGAATAACATCTTCAAGTAGCTTAACTTTGCTTGATAAATCCTTTGCTACTTTCTGGGTCTCCACCAACTTAAATTTTGTATTTTCACGATCCAAAACAATGCCTTGGATACTCTTCTCTAGTACTAGAAGCAGACCCGCCACATCCGCAGGTTTCTTGATTCCACCAGACTCTTCAATGCCTAACTTTTGAATAATGTTCTGTAACCCTTCTTTGAATTCCCCCTTCAAATGGTCAACTTCAAGAGTTTGTTGTGAAAGGGTTGACCGCAAGTCTTCTTTGGCATGAGTCAATAAGGTCAACTGGTCTAGTAATTCAGTTACACTATCAACTACATAAAAGAGTTTTTTAACAGGATCTGAATCTTGGGGTTGTATGTCTCTTACTACAAGGTCCGGGAAAGGGATTGTGATCCCATCTATTTTATCAAACAGGGCTTTTATCTGTGAAGCTGATAAAAGAGCATTTTCAGCGTCTCCTTCTGAAAAATAATGAGAAACATATTACGGTTAGCACAATATAATGGTTTAAAACAAAATTTAGCCTATGTTTGATATATAGGTCAATTTGGGTTGCTATTTATCTTCCCAAATCAAACCATTAATAATGTAAACTTTGTAATACGTTAAAAAAATGTTTTCTGGTCTGACCCACCCATCTTGCCATCTCTAACCAATATATCAAGGTTTGCCAATAAAAATAAAAAAACTTATAATACATGGTATGAGCGCACGATCATCAATAGGAAAAAAAAAAAAAAAAAGGTTTACCATGATCTTTAACAGACGAAATGCTTTGATCAGACAACTCTTGTTTGCTTTCATTCCACCCATCCTCTTTTGCCCGATAATCTTCTAATTTCGAGCTCAGTTCTTTACATGTAATTCCAGATGCTTCTAGTTCATTCTCCAAGCTAAGAACTCGTCTTTGGAATGCATCACTTTCTTCTTTGATTTGATCATACATTGACCTTGTTTTCTTTAATTCACCCTGTAATTCTTCAATTATGGCAGACATCTTCTCCTTTGCACTGACAGCAGATATACTTTGGGCAGACAACTCTCGAGTGCTTTCATTCCACATATCCTCTTTTGCCTGATAATCTTCTAATCTCGAACTCAATTCATCACATGTATTTCCAGATGCTTCTAGTTCATGCTCCAATTTAAGAACTCTACTTTGGAATGTATCATTCTCTTCTTTGATTTGATCATACAATGACCTTGTTTTCTCTAATTCACCCTGTAATTCTTCAATTGTGGCGGAAATGTTTTCCTTCGCACTAGCAGCAGATATACTTTGAGCAGACAACTCTCGAGTGCTTTCAATCCACTTATCCTCTTTTGCCCGATAATCTTCTAATTTCGAGCTCATTTCATTGCACGTATTGCCAGATGCTTCTAGTTCATTCTCCAATTTAAGAATTCTTCTTTGGAATGCATCATTCTCTTCTTTGATTTGATCATACATTGACCTCGTCTTCTCTAATTCACCCTGTAATTCTTCAATAGTGGCGGTCATGTCTTCCTTTGCAGTAATAGACAAAATACTTTGAGCAGACAACTGCCGTTTGCTTTCATTCCACGTATCCTCTTTTGCCTGATAATCTTCTAATTTCGAGCTCATTTCATTACATTTATTGTCAGATGCTTCTAGTTCATTCTCCAATTCAATTACTCTCCTTTGGAATGCACCATTTTCTTCTTTGAGTTTATCATACATTGACCTCATTTTCTCTAATTCACCTTGCAATTCTTCAATCGTGGTTGACATGTTCTCCTTTGCTCTAAGATGCTGTTCAATTACTTCTTTGGATTTCTCTACTTCACCTTGTAATTCCTCAATTTTGATGGACATGTTCTCTTTATCACTGACATGTTGTTCGATTAGACTTCGTTGCAAGCCTTTTAATTGTTGAACCACTAATAGCTTCTTCAACAAAGAGGCAATCATGTCATCAAACAATGTCGAGAAACAAGCAAACTGATCAGCAAGAATTTGGTTTTTCTTATTCAAGTTATCCAAGGTGTTGCCAACATATGAACCGATAGATGCGGCATCTTCAGCATTAACCTCATCATCAATCATCCCAGTGTTCCAATCATTGTCAAAACTAGCAGGGGGGACAGTTGGAGCTTGGAGACATTCCTGTAAACCATAAAGTCAGATAAGGAGGCAGAAAGGCAATTATGTTTAAGAACTTAAAACATCATTGTGCAACATATTGTTCTCGTAGTCATAACAAACACATAATTAATTTTTTAATAATTGGATAAAATGTGTTAACTCGTCATCACAAACAGGCCCCATGAAATATATCAGGCTTGTTCCTGTACTTGATGAGTTTTTACACACAGCTATATTAGAAAACTCATTGACCTCATTATAAGAAAATTTAAAAAAATAAAAATAAAAAGTTGGTACTTAAAATACAATACAAACAAACATTCTTGCAAAGAAAATAAGAAGATTGTTTATATCAAGTTACCTCGATAGCAGGATAATCTTGCAGCAGTTCTGTATCAAAACTATCTTTCAGGTCTTTGACAAGGCGCTCTATTTCTTTTAAGCTTTCGACTTTTTTATCAAAACTTTGTTTGAACAAAGACAACAAAGATTCATCTTTCAACATCATTTTAAGATTCCCAAAGAAATCCACGAGCTCTGGCCCCCATTTATCATGCTTGGCTTCCAACTCTTGCCTACATGTACTCAGCTCGGTTTTGAGGTTTGAAATTTCCTGCTCAGCTTCTTCTTTTACCTTCTGTATCTCACTCTCTAATAACGTTGCCTTCTCGTTTTCCTGTGAAAACTGAGAAATATTTGTCTTTAAGTGAGACATTGCTTCTTCAAGTGACTTTATTGTCATTTTTGCTTCGTCTAGATTACTAACATGAGCAGAAAATGCCTCCTTAACTTTCTGTAACTCCGTTTCAGTAGCAACTTTGCTAGCTTGAGCCTCTTCTTTTTCACTCGTGATCTCAGATATGCGGTTTTCCGCAAGTGACAACGCCTCTTGAAACTTACTTCTTTGAGTGAGTAATTCATCCTCAACATGAGACTTGGCAATCTCCAATTCGTTCTTCTCTTCAATTAGTAAACCGATAGTTTTCTCTGAACCTGCAAATTTATTATCCAATGATTGCAATTGTTTAAGGGATTCCACCAACTTGTTATTCAGAGTATCGATTTCTTCTTTTAGAACTTCCGCCTCTTGTTCTGCTTCCCTCTTTTCTTCGAACAACTGGGACACATTTTTCTCTGAAACTGATAATGCATCTTCAAGGGACTTCATATTGGTCAAAGCTTCGGTCAACTTGCTAGATAGTTGACCAGCTTCGTCTTTTACATCTCCTAGCTCCTGTTCAACTTGAATCTTAGCAATTTGACATTCGTTTAAATATGTTGCAAACCACTTCACCTTCTCAACTGGCTCATTTACATCTATCGGAAGATTAATATTAGTATCATCAATCGTTTCAATTATTTCCTGTAATATGGTATTGCTCTGAGTTAAATACTGCCCAATGTGATCCCTTTCAGATTCCAACTTTGCAACTTGATCCCTGAAGTCACCCAATGTTGACTCTTGCTTTTGAAAGTCAGCCATCAACGCCTCAATCTGAGCATTCTTTTCAGTTATTTGTTGTTTTAGGTTCTCACGTTCTTGAACAAGACCCTTTCCTTTCTTAACCGCCATGGACAATTTCTCCCTCAATAAAGATGCTTTCTCCTCGGATCGTTGAAGATTTGTCTGCAAAGAGTCCTTTTCATCTTTTATTACACGAAGCTCTTCAGAAACCGTTACTATCTCATTTGATCGATTATCCAAGTCCAACTCAACAATTTGCTTGTATAGCTTAGAGTCCAGATCACTTAGATACAGCAAATTTTGAATCTTTTCGAGTACTTCATTGTCAATCGGCGATGATTCAGTCATAGCAACCATCTGCTTCTTTTCTTCAACGATTCCTTCATACTTGCTTGTCAGATCTTTTAACTCCTCGTTAAGATGGTATTTTTCCTGCGATTCTGCTAACAATGAAGCAGTTAAGCGATCAATCTCGACACTAGCAGCCTCTTTTGTTGCAATGTTTTCATCTTGTATCTTAATAAACTGGTCTTTTGCAAGATTATATGATTCTACTAGCCAGCTTATTTGAGATTCAAAGTCGGGAAACTGTGCAACTTCTGGTAACCCTAGGGACAAAATTTCTGCGCATTTTTGAAGAATCATGTCCCTTTGTGAAAGAGCTTCTTGGAGCGAGTTGGAGAAAATTTCAGCCTGAGCCAACTCAGCATTTCTTGACTCAGCAGCCTCAAGAGCAGTTGACTTTTCTTGCAATTCACTTAAACATCTTTCGAGTTCACTAGTTTTCTCAGCAACCAATTGTTTCAACGAATCACGCTGCTGAACCAGGGCCTTCCCCTTTGTCACGGCCATACTAAGCTTTTCTTTCGTAGTACTGTACCTCGTTTTCTCCTGTTCAACTTCCCCTTGAAGTTTCCCGATCTCTGCATTTAGCAACTCGACTGTTTCTCTGTTTTTGTCAAGTTGTTCCATCAGCTGTCCAAACTGATATTCCAAATGGGTATTCTTTTCATTCAACTCGAGTTCTTTCCTTCTTACCACAAACAATTCTTCACGTGCAGAGAAAAAAACGGACTCCATGTCATCATCCATCTCAAAACCTGGCTTAACCTCTGCTAAACAATGGCCAAGCATTTCAGCTTCTGAAAGGAGGTGATGGTACTTCTCGAGTAAAAGTGACGTGCATTTCTCGAGATGAGACAACTTCCCACTAACAGATGTATCAGAAAGTTCCGAATCACCAATGGCAATTACAAGAGAGGATAAAATCCTATCTGTAGTTGCCTCAAAAGATGACACGTCATCAGATCTGAGGTTTACTTCATCGTGAGACGTTGACTGTTCGCTGACCCTCGTCATAAGATCCTCAATCTCCTTATCTTTCATATGTAGGGCGGCATTAAGTTCTCTAATTGTATTCTCGGCTTGTGACCGTTCATTTAAAGAAACCTCTATAAACTTAGAGCACTCATTTACCATCTCGTGCAAAGGCAACAAAGACTTTTCGCCACCCTCCCCTGTTTCATCGGTAGGCGACTGTTGGTTGCTTAGAGCCTTAAGCTGATGATGAAGATTGTTAACTTCTTTCAGCAGCGCCTTTCTTTCTTCCTGCGAGATAAGCTTAATTAGTACACCTGTAACATAGTTATGGTACACAAAAAAAGGCGTTAGCCAAATATCCAACCTCATCATCGCGTGGAAGGATTTCTGTTTCAGTTTCAGGCGCATTAGCTTGGATATTTTCGGTATCATCCATAAACGGCTGTTGGTGGGCCCTCATTGCAGAACCAGGTGACCTTGCTTCACTAGACACCAAGTCATCAGGACAATCCATAAACTCATCATGTACCGCATCTTCAGTTGTCCTCGCCTCATATGGCTCATCCTGTACAGTATCTTCTACCCGTGTTACCACCACCCCGTCATCCTGCTCCAGACGCTCAGCCTGAAGACAGACGGGTTGCTAAATCGTAAGTTTTCAACACAAATAGTACAAGGGTACAAAAGTGGGTACCCGTCAAGTTGATATACTTTAGAAAAGTATCTCTAGGATCTAGAAAATGAAACATTTTAAGAAGATGGTGGAAGTATATAGAATTCTAAGGCAGCATAGAACTCTAGAAAAAATCCGAACCATCTCATAATTGCATAATAAGCATAGTAAACATTCATTTTGAAATTGTAATGAAAGTATGTTTTTTTCTTTGCGCCTAGTTTACTAACACGCGTGTGACTTAATTACACAAAACTAAATTTAGCCGAAAGTGATGAAAAGAAGGTAAAAGCTAAATTTATTCAATGCACCATAGTATAAGCCAACAACAATCATAACAACCTACAAATAAAGTAAAATAGACCTGATGAAGATGAGAAACAGCAGGATCAGAATCAGGTGATTGAATATGAACAAAACCATTTTCACCACCAGATGATGGACTCCCTGTGGCGTTCTCACCATCATTATCTTCTTCCATTGCTGCTACAGATCATACATAAATTAGATCTATAAATTTAAAATATATATATATATATATATATATATATATATATATATATATATATATATATATATATATATATATATATATATATATCATTACATTTGAAATTAAACGTAATAATAATACTTAAGAAAGAATAACAAGTTACCTTAGATGTATGTGTTTAATTTGATGGTTTATAAATTTTTATAAAAAAACATTTGGGGGTTTTATATTGTTGTTGTTGATCTTGTTGTTACAGGTTGGTTATTCTAACGGAATATAGTGTGCTTTGCACGTGATTAAACTTACCCGCTAAGTGAAAAAACTTTTCTTTACCTTTTCATATTTTTTGGGGCTCACGAGTTAATCGAGATTGACTTGTAAACCACTCGAAATAGACTTGATTTAAATGAGCTCGAGCTGTTTGAGTACACGTTTGAGCCAAGTTTAAACTCCAAAATACGCGGCTCTTATCGAAGTTTGATTAAATTACATTTTTACCCCTTTTATATACATTCGGTTACTTTTTTATTTTTTTTTAAACGGCTTGTTAGTTGTTAGTGGTTCAGGTAGCAGTGACATCCAATTGGGCAGTATGCTGACCTGAACTCCGCCTGTACTTTCTCCTATTCTGCCTGAAGAGGTAAAAGTCTCAGGTGAGACTCGAACTTGAAACCTCTCTTAGCCAAACCTCCCCTCCTCAAGCCCCAAATGAATCTTGGTGGCCAACTGAGCTAGCTCAGTTGGTTACATCTAGTTACTTAATTTTTGTAAATCGAGTCGATTCGAACTGATATACCGATTCATCATCAAGTTCGAGCTCGAAATGTGAAAATAATTAAGCTCGGGCTTCGTAGTACTTGGCTCAACTCTGCTCATTTACACCCCAGTGTCATACAAATATTTGAAAGCATTTCTTTTTGGGAGGTGATTTGCACACTCCCATATTTGATTGGGACACTCCAAACAGTGCATTAAACAGTTGTACTGTAAATATAATCTGCTTTAACTATTTGTACATTGAGTGTCCCAATCAATTTTTTGAGTGTGCCAATCAATTCCCTTTCCTTTTATCTTTTGACAGAGATGTAAATATTTGCTATTATATCTCCTAGTGCCTTGTTATGGCACAATTGGATATAGTTGTTGTGATATTTAGAAGTGTGTATTAGAGGATAGATATCTTAGTAGTCACGAGCCTAGGGGTGATCACGGTCTAAAAACCGGACCGGACCGGACCGAAGACCTAGTTAAGGAAAAACTATAGACCGAGATTGGACCGAATGTGGTCGGTCCGGTTTCGGTCCTGTCGGTCCGGTCTAAATAGGCAAGATTTGGCAAGTTTTTATCGGTTTTTTGGTCGGTCTGGACCGGACCGGACCGAAGACCGAATTAACCAAAAAGCCTAGATCGAAGACCGGACCGAATATGGTTGGTCCGGTTCGGTCCGGTCCGGTCCATCCGTTCCGTTTGCTCACCCCTACACGAGCCTATGAGCTTAAGTCCGTTTTGATGTTTATGAAGTTTCGTTAGAGATCAAAAAGTTTTGTAATCTATAAATACCTTATTAATAATACATAATACTAGTTATGTGGACTCCATTATATAACATTGTGATAACCAATGTTTTGAAACCCGGGTTAACCGGTTGAACCGGTTCCAACAAAAAAAACGGGTTAACCGGTTAGAGCCGTCGGGTTTTAAGTGACCCGGGTCAACCCGGTTCTCGAAACCCGGAAGGGTTTGGTTTTTTCATTTTTAATAGAAAATCGGGTTGACGGTGGTCGATCCGGTTGAAAAAAAATACTCCCTCCGTCTCAAAATAATTGTCCATATTTCCTTTTAAGGGCATCCACTATGGATGAACCTATTATAGGTTTATGAAATTGCCACATCCTATAATGTCATTAATTCTTAAAACTTTTTATGTTATGAACCTATTATTACTATGGATAAACCTTTTAAGGTTTATAAAATTTCTTCAACATTTGAATGTCATTTATTATTTAGTTGAAAAGAAAAGGAAATAAACATTTTTTGGACCTCTCCAAGATCCTAGACCTTTTCATGCCACATAGGCATGAAATGGTTCCTCACTATAGTATAAATTTTTTTGGACCTCTTCATAATTGTTTAGACCTATTCTTAAACTTCCATAGTGGATGCTCTAAGTATATATCAAATTAATTGGCAACTTTTCCTTTTAAGTAAAAACTAGAGAATAAAGTAAGGGAATATTTCTTTTAGAGGTTAAAAACTAAATTGGCTCCACTTTTATTAAAGTAAGTGATTCTTGTCTCCTGACAATTATTTTGAGACGGAGTGAGTAGTTTTTTTTAGAAACCGGGTTGACCTGGTGGTTGAACAGGTAACCCAGTGACTCGACCGGGTCGATTCAAAACCCGGTTTTCAAAACATTCGTGAAAGTCGATCAGCAATCGCAACTCTGATGTACACGATTTAACGTGTGTTTTTGTGGTTGTCTTCAGACTTTCCGTGGCCATCCTAAGATATTTCAAGAGATGTTTGAATTCTGTTTCTTCTAAAATATTTGAAACACCTTACTACTAAACCATCTTGGAGATGGTTTTAGATATCATATATTTTGAAGCTTAGTTGTGATACCTCGTTCAATACTTTGAATGTTGGTATATTATCAATGTCATTTCTCGTGATTGTGTGTGGTCGTTATTAGTTTGTTTTGATGAGTTTTAGCCATTGAGCTTCAGGCTATACAATCTGCATACATTTTCATGTTGAACAAACGACCATTTTGTGTGGTTAGGGAGTTCGATTCACAATCAATGATATCTATAACTTCAATGAATAATGTGTCACTTTAGGTGGTACATATATACCGGATGAATTTGTGGATCTTATTTTGGACATTCTGTACGACGTTACAATTTTTAGCTCCGATGGCTTCACGCTTGTGTAGCGACACACTACAAAAAAAGTCGTTTTTGATTTGTTTGTTAATTCCATTTGATTCCATTCAGCAAGAAACTTTATGTACTTGAAATAAGAAATGATATATAAATAGGTTTCAAGTTTAGCAGTTAACTTGGTAGAGTAATGTGGTGCTTATTTTTGCTGATAAAATGATATTAATCAAGAGAAATGTTGACGAATTATAGTTGAAAGATGGGTTAAAAGTTTTCTTCCAAATGCAGGCTTGAACTCTTGATTTTTATTTTCTTTCTTTTCCATCTGCAAGAATTAACCGTTAGCAAAGAAAAACTAGTTCGAAAATTTACTAACGCATACAAATTCAGCCAAAATAGTTATCCTCGTATCTAGGAAACGAGAATAACATTACTAGGATTAGAAATCTCTTCATCGTCCTACATTTACGATCAAAGAGTATCATGAATCGCTCACCATTCGTTTGTAAAGTCATTAATAATCAACCGATTTTCAAATCATTTTTGACCTTTGTTGTTCCTAAAAGCAAGAAACTAGCTACTATATATAACATATCAAGATTTCATGATCTAAAGATTAATTTCAAGCTTTAGATTTAATCTACGCAAACTTAGAATGACGAAATTTAGATATTTATCTTTTCCTCTAGTGGTTCTTTTTGTGTTTTTCCTAGTTTTTCCGGCATTTGCACATTTACCACCCGAATGTGTGCCTCCACACGATAAGCATAAACCTCCACACGAGAAACCTCCACCGGTCCCTAAATCTCCACCTCCACCGGTCCCCAAGCCTCCACCGATTGAGAAACCTCCACCTATCCCCAAGCCTCCACCGGTTGAGAAACCTCCACCGGTCCCTAAATCTCCACCTCCACCGGTCCCTAATTCTCCACCGCCACCGGTCCCTAACTCTCCACCTCCACCTGTCCCCAAACCTCCACCGGTTGAGAAACCTCCACCGGTCCCTAAATCTCCACCTCCACCGGTCCCTACATCTCCACCTCCACCGGTCCCCAACCCTCCACCGATCCAATCACCTCCTCCACCAATCCAAACACCTCCACCAAATGTCCCGATACAAAAACCTCCGCCGATCCAAACACCTCCACCAAGTGAGCCACAACCAAAATCACCACCAGAAGACCCCGAAATAGTTCCTCCACATGAACCTCCAGAAGAGCCACAAAAACCAACTTCATTCCACGCTCGCTTTAAAGGCCGTTTCACAGCACTCTTTGCTTTTGGAGATTCGTACACAGACACTGGAAATGCTCAATTCCTGGGCAGTCTCACTTTATCATTCATGGGTTCTTTAAGCTCACCTTATGGCTGCACCACATTTGGCAAAACCTCTAACCGATTATCTAATGGGCGCCTAGTTATTGATTTTATAACAGACTCCCTAGGCTTGCCAGTCTTACCTCCTTACCAATCAACCTCGTCTAACTTTACTAATGGTGTAAACTTTGCTATTGCTGGATCCACGACTCTAGCTCGTGACATTTTTTCTAAGCTTGCACGAGTTTTTCTATTGAAAGGCACTCCCTTAGGTGTATGGACCCAATTGGATTGGTACAAGAAGTATCAAGTTGAACACCTATGCAAGGGGCTGGATGAAAAAGCGTGTTCAGATAAACTGAAAACCGCCTTGTTTTGGGTAGGGGAGATTGGACTCAATGATTATTCACGAGCAGTTGGATCTACAATTCCGCTTCGTTCTATAGCCAAGTCATCGGTTGCATACGTAACGGAACTTGTTAAGGTAAGTTTTGCAAATTCCTTTCCCGCCAAAATTAGGCAGATGGTCAACACTCAACAGAAAGTAAAATGAAATGCAGAATTATGATATTTTTTAGACGTACCCTTGATAAGTGTTATTAGCCCATTCCTAACATGTCTTTTGAAAAACAGGTGTTGATAAGAGCCGGAGCAAAGAACATAGTTGTCCAAGGTTTACCACCTGTCGGTTGTCTTCCTATGGACATCTCCTTAACTCCAATAAGCATTCGTGACAGATCAGGATGTTCAACTATTGTAAACGCAGCCGTTGTAATCCACAACCAAATTCTACAAGCCAAATTAGAAATATACCGAAAACTGCACCCAGATGTTACAATTATATACGCAGATTCTTGGAAAGCATACTACGCCATCGTGAACAATCCAGAAAAATACAAAATTAAAGAAACTCGCAAAACTTGTTGTGGAGCTTCAGGGCCACAAGACGACATGAACTTCAATCTTCAGTCATTGTGTGGTTCTTCAGGTACTTCAATATGCAATGATCCAAGCCAATACATCAGTTGGGACGGGATTCATCCAACCGAGTCCATGAATGAACACATGACAGATCAATATATAAACCAAGGATGTTGTCAACCACCATTTGAAGAACTCATGAAAAACAATGTTCCTAAGTAGAGCCCTTCATGATTTTAAACGGCATAGTACAATATGTTGCCCCGGATACTGAATTCAGAGGGCTAGGTGACTTGTACCAGGATATAGAGTAAAGTTAAATAATAAACACGTTAATAATTTATTTTCATGTAACAATTTTAAGGAAATATACTTACAATTACAGCCGACCACTATTTACATTTAAGGGTCGGCTTTTTTTGTTGTCTTTTCAATTGCGACTCTATACAACAAATTTTCTACTTTATTCGCCTTATATTAAATACTCATAAAACATAAAGAAAAGGGCATCCGGCGAATCTTTAGGGAGATTATTGATGTACAGATAAAAACGCATCAAATCTTCTTTTGAAACAAGATCTGCATCTATTACTTCATCGCCGCATGTAAGAACCCATAAATCTCGTGACATTACTCTCTTTATGTTACCCCGACAAAATGGGCATGATGCTGATCTTGAGTTCCTGCAAATTCATAAAAAAGACAAGATTAGTGTCTAAGCGTTATTGTGGCGTACTGTAAAACTAAGTGACTCACGAGGTTTAGTATATTACCAATCGCGGTAACAGTTGATGCACATTGCATGGCAGCAATTAGGCAAGACTATCTTGGTGCAAGGTTCTAAACAAATCCCACATTCATCTTCTCTTTCCAAATCGATATTAGTGAAGCTATCTTTCTTTTCTATTTTCATTTGGCTGGAAATTGCCAATTCTGAACTCTCTTCTTTACGCCCGTTATCAAGCTCCACTAAGTCGTAATGTAGCCTTCTAAGAGACGGAAGTATGACGGCTGCACAGAATGAATTTAACCAAATTAGTAAATGGGATGTTAGTCCTATCTTGAGTGTACAGAGCCTATAGCTTACAGATTACGAAGCAAAAAAGATACATCAATCACACACACATAACGGAGAGCTTGTGTGTAGAGGTGGCAAGATGGATGGGCAGGGTTGCTTCACAAGTCAAAATGGGTTTGGGTCTATATAGGTAATTTCAGTATGGATCAATGTGCGATGGGTCAGGTTGATTTGACCTGTACACCATTTTATTTTTATTTTTTTTGCCATATTTTGAATTCTACTAAAAATAATAAAATGAAAACACAACTTTTTTCAAATAAACTGATGGGTGACTAAAAACAATTTGACCGATTTGAATTGTTCCCTTTCTTGCTAAAGAAGTTTATTTGACCCGTTCAACATGTTTGAGATAAAAATATAAAACACTACCTAAATCATGAATTTAGCCGAATTATAAGTCAACGGAAACCTCTAAGATGTATAAAATGACTAACCATAAAAGTCATTCACGGTTGCCTTTCTTCCATGCCGAGAAATTTTCGGTCTTCCATCAGTATATACCTATACAGAAAGATAGATACTTAGTCAGATCTTTATTTCCCAGAAAATGAACTTTGCTTGTAATGAGATATGTTGCATACGAACTTTATAGACGACGACATGGAAAAGATTCAAGTATCTAGGCAGGAGACATGTGCAAGAATCGATCCATTGTAGCAAGAACATAATGAGCGGTGTCAATTGATCATGAACTAATTTCATTTGAAATCGTGCACCATCTTTGGCTCTAGGAATGGCAGCAGCCCTGCAAATACAGAAATGAATGGAAATAGAAATCAGAATACGAAAGTTAACAGCATTCGTTCATGAATGAAAATAAGTCAAGGTTGACTATTAAGAGTCAAAAAAGAATCACTTAACATGAAAATTCTACAGTAACTATATTGGTCAGGTATAGAAAACTAGTTCAACTTCCAACCATATAAAGTACTAACAGAAATAAATTCATGATTGATTGTTAAAGAGTCAAGAAGGTATCACTTTCATTTGTGAAATAGAAATCCATTTTGCCACAAAATATATATTTTTTAATAAATTATTATGCAGGTGGGTTTTTCATTAAAACTTGGGTGATTGACTTTTCAAATCATCATTCTTGACATTACATTACAAACAAACAATTGTTCTGCTGGAAATGCAAAGACAACATTACACTTTCAGATCATCAACATTGGCATTTTGTGCATAACGACCAGTATTCTCAGAAAACACACAAGTAATTTGCTTTTTTAGGGGGAACTGTAGCCTTTTAAAAAAAGACTAGTCTTATTCTAATTTCCATTATCACAATAAATAATGTTAGTTTGACACACAAACAAATACGGAATAGTCAAAAGGAACCAGCAACAAAGTAGGTGTTTAGATAGTAATGAAAGCCCTAATCTTCGCTAGCTGAAAGCAATCTTTTTCGTAAGCCAACAATTTGAACCCAAATTTGCCTTGAAAAGCAGTTTATTTGATCATCTTCTTCTCCAAGATTGTACGCTTAAGAACTAAATTTCTTTTCAATATTCCTAAACCTTCCCAAAAAGCAAACTTTATGCTAAAAGTAAAAGAATCAAACACCTTAAAACACACACAAACCCTTAATAACAAAGAAGATCAAATGCACATATGAACAATAACTAAAAATAAATACTTGCATTTGCATCAGATTATAGCATAAGAAAAAAATTTCTAGAATCGCGGTTAATGCTTTTTAATTCCCTAACGTTTCAAATAGCAAACTTGAAATCTTTAACAAACGCCAAAAACATAAAGAATCACACATGAAACCAAGCACATAACCTAATAATCACACCTTAAAACACAAATAAAACCATAAATAACAATATATTTCAAGTACTAAATAAAAAAATTGGTGCTCTTACATATAGCAAAGTTTTAATCTAAAATTCTTACTAGAAATACTCAAAAGAGCAACCCATAACCTAATTATAACACCTTAAAACACACCCAGAAAACCTTAAATCCATAAATAACAAATACCCATTTAATAAAACAACTAAAGATATTAAATTTACAAGTTTTAAACACCTCATAACACACAAAAACCCCTAAAATCAAAAAATAACAAATACCCACATGAAAAAAAAAAAAAAAAAAAAAAAAAAAAACACAAAAAAACAACAACAACAACAACAACAACTAAAGATATTTAAAAAAAATAAGTTTTAACCCCAAAAATAAAAAACTAACAAATACCCAAATGAAGAAAAACAGCTAAAAATATAAACTTTATAAGTTTCACCTCCTAAAATAAAAAACTAACACATACCCAGATGAAAAAAAGGCTAAAACTACAAACTTGGTAACTTTTAACCACTAAAATCACAAAATAAAAAATACCAAGATGAAAAAAAACAGCTAAAGATATAAACTTTATAAGTTTCAACCCCTAAAATCAAAAAACAAAAAAATACCCATATGAAAAAATAACTTACAAAGCATTAGCATGTTGTATATCAGCTTCAATAACCTTCAAAGAATCTTCATATGAAGACCTTCCAAGTGGATAATACATCATTTCCATCCTCTCTTTTTTTTCTCTCTCAAAAATAATTTTATTTTTTATTTTTTTTGTGATCTTATAAAATGTTCAAAAATCAAACCCAAAAAGGATTTGGCCTAGATTATAAAGGGGGGAGAAAAGACTTGGAAGAAAAGGCAAATGGAAGAGTGGGTTCTTCTTATCCTTTGAGTTTGGGCAGTTTATTTATTTTTATATATTTAATTATATAATATAATATTAAAATATATAAAATTGATGAGGTTATAAAGACTTGCAATATGAGGTTAGGAAGGTGTTGGTTGAATACTTTGGGTTTGGTTTAAAAGATGCTTTGGTGGCTCCTAATCTTTGAATCAACTTTAGGTGTTATTTGTACTTGTTAATAAAAAGATTTGGGATAATTCCATATATACCCAAAAGAAACTTTGTAATTTCATATTTACCCAAATGACAAGTTTTTAATGCATGAATACAATGCTTTTAAAGCATGTATTGGGGAAATATAAAATTATGATGTTTGTTTTGGGTATATATGGAATTGCCCCAAAAGATTTTTGTTAAATATTCTTTTGTCTTAAAACAATAGTCTCGGTTTAACTTTTTAAGTCTTTTTCATGTAACTTTACAATTAAATGTTTTTTATATATTTCGTATTGTATAATATTTTATGTAAAGTATATAAATGACTTGGCTTTTAAATATATTTATATTAGTATAATTTTCATTAAGTATTATATAACACAAACAAAAATATTTAAGATTAAATTTATGGCATGCTTGGTTTGTAAAGGGGAATAGCAATGGGAAAAGCAAAAAGAATATAAATGGAATATAAAAGTAATTAAATTCATTACCTCCAAGTTAGTGGGTAATGACTCATTAACCAAAAATGGGTAATGAGTGATTGCATTATATAGGTTGTGTTTGGCGCAGCAGATTATGAAAGATTATGATTATTTTTTCAAAAAATAAACTACTTAGAAAATAATCTTTGTTTGGCAGACAGAACTTATAAGAGATTATAGAAAAAATAATATTTCTTAATCTCTGAAAATCAAAAGTTATTTCATGTAGCTTATAAAAATAATCTCTTTTTATAATCTTTTTCAGCATCAACACAAGCATCAGCATCAACATCAGCACCATCTACATTTGCCAAACATACCCATAATACCAAGCATCATTATTCATTATGTTACCCATTCCTTATGCCCTATACCCCTTAACCAAGCATACCCTTAAATAAAAAAAATAAAAGTCAAACGTTAACTGTTGTTTTGAGACGGAGAGAGTAATGCTTTCCAAAGATAAGTATTTACATGGGTCTTATTTGTATTTATCAAACTATCAAAGTAGTTATTGCTGTTGAATATTGTGTTATAGATTTTGATCTAAGAAATCATGTTTTAGGAAAGTTTAGATATAGCTTAGCAAACAAGCCAAAATGTGTTGGATGGTGCATTCAAATAAGATATCTTTTCTCAAAACAGTTATAAATCGTAAATAGGATGTATGTTAGATGCATAAAGGCACTTGGTGACATATTGAGCGATGTCAAGGGAGTCGACGATCAAAACCTAATGATAGGCTATCGTAACTATAGTTTTAATGTATTTTGTGGTAGCATCAATCACTTTTCATGTATTTGACATATAATTATAGCATGTGCTATCATAACTTTCTAGTTGAGTTAAGGCTTAAATCAATCGTGTTAAGGGGTAAGTTATGATACCGTCCAAGTGAGTTAAGGCATTGAGTTAACGGTTAAGGGATAAGTTACCACTTTAACACGGCGTTAAGCAGCAACTAAAAATAATAATAATAATACTAAAAATTACATATTCGCCCCTTAAAATTTTATATTTGCCCTCAAAATGTGTCATGATTACTTATGCTCTTAGAATGTATTCGATTTTCATTTTATCGAATGATTGGTTATCTTATGTGTATTTGTTTTTGACAATAAGATGTGTAATTTTAGTAACGTTGCGTCCATTTAAAATTTGCTCCAAACAAAATAATGTATGAATTAAAATCAAATATTGCTAGAAGGTTGTGTAACTTTGTCAATTTCTTGTCAAAGTTTTATGCAAGAACAAACCAAACACGTAGCATCTAGAAAGTCTAAAGAAACGGTTGTGAAGGAGAATCACACATTTTTATATGTGGTCATGATAATGGGATTTAATCATTTAAGTTTATATATATATATATATATATATATATATATATATATATATATATATATATATATATATATATATATATATATATATATATATATATATAAGTCACCAAATTATCCAAAGCTTAGCTAATTTAATTGTATTTGCATTAAATTAGTATTTAATATATGCTCCCTCCAATTGGGACTTTCGATGGCAAATCTTTCTGGCTACATTATTTTTCTTGTACTAATTAGGTTTACTTTATCTAAAAATAATTTTAAACAGGACATCCATGCCTTGCTGGTATCCTTTGTTTATACCTAATATTTAATGACCTAATCTTTAATGACAGTGCCAGGTTTAGCATAAACCATTATTGATATTTAGCAAAACCCTTGATTTTATTACCTCATCATTCTCTTATGGCACGTTTGATAGAGAGAATTTCAGAGAATATAAATTCAGATGATAGAAATCAGTAGAGAATTTTGCTCAATTCTAGTGTTTGGTAACAACAGAGACTTGACCCGAGAAATGAAACAATATATATATATATATATATATATATATATATATATATATATATATATATATATATATATATAGTAAGACTTTCTTGCAAGAACCGTTTTATCTGCGAGAACTGAGAGAACAAAAAAAAAACATACATGCACGCCTTCAATAATTGTATTTTTGCACATATGTTCTAAAAACAACATACGTGTTTTAAGAAAAACATAGTTGTTCTAAATAATTTGATAAGAGATTGAAAATACAACATTTTTCTTTGAATGTGTGCATGTATGTTCTTATAGGCGTGCAACGACAATATTGCGGCCTTGTGTAAGGTTTTTGTGAAAAAAGATGGTGGGTTCATGATGATATTGAAAAACATAGGTGGATACTTACGATTATTGATGATTTGCATGTATTTTTATTTTATTTTAAAAAGCGTGCATGTATATTTTTTTGCAGATAAAATGGTTCTCGTAAGAAAGTCCCCCTATATATATATATATATATATATATATATATATATATATATATATATATATATATATATATATATATATATATTGTTGGAATATGTAAATCATAACAAAATATATAAACATAAAACAAATCAAGCACGCAGCGGAATAGGATCAAATACATGTAATTAAATTAACCGAATATAAATGAATGCGTACCTTTGTGATTTCTAGCAAGAACAAGAAATCAATTAACAAGAACTTTATAAACCTTAATTAGGGTTTATGGTGGATCGACTATGGTGTTGTCGAATAGGGCAATCACCACGTTAGCAAAAGTATGCCAACACTTCGTTCTTGAACACACGTATTAGTAGCGTTTCAATAAGAAAAGCTAGTTTTTTAATTCACAAACAAACCAAACACTATGTTTAGAAGATCGCGTAGGAACCCTAAAAGGGTGTAGTTGATCAACTAAACAAGAATGGTTTTGAGCTTAAAAATCTAGTAGGAACCCTATAAGGGTGTAGTTCGATTTCTAACACAAGAGGAGAGAAGAGAAGGAGATTAGGTTTGCAAGTGAACCAATGGATGATTAGAATGAACAAAGGGGTTTGTTTATATACTATTCAACATCTTGGAGCTCAAGAAAACTAACCCTACACCCTAATGGGTTGGGTTCGGCCGAACATTAGTTTTACAAGCCCATTCCATGTTTTTCTTGAACTCTATTTCAAGTTCAGTCCTTTATCTTTCCTCCAACGATCATTTAGTCCAATTACCGTTAACTACAAACGACCGTTACGTGTTTTGTTTGTTATTCATAATTCAATATAATAATTATTAATACATTGAAACTCATACATAATGTGTGCAATCCCGAAGTCTCCTGTTCGAGTCCGGACCATATTCATTAATTTTTATCCGTTAAATCTAACATATATATATATATATATATATATATATATATATATATATATATATATATATATATATATATATATATATTTATTGATTTTTTTTAAAAAAAATTATTTTTTCTAAATAACAATTCTAAAAATATATTTAAAAAAAATTTATAAATTATATATTTTAAAATAACTTATTTTTTAAAAAAATTATTTAAAAAAAATTATTTTTTTGTAATTTATTTTTTATAAAAATTAATTAAAATTTTTTATTTTTTATAAATAACAATTCTAAAAAAATATTAAAAAAAATATTTTTTTAATTTATTTAAAAAAAACTTATTTTTTAAAAAATTTATTTAAAAAAAATTAATTAATTTTTTTAATTTATTTTTATAAAAATTGTTTAAAAATTTATTTTTTCTAAATAACAATTTTAAAATATATATATATTTAAAAAAGAAATATATTTTTTTAAAATTATTTTTAAAAGAAAAATATTTAAAAAAAAAAACCTACTTATTTATAAATAAATAAATAAATAAATAAATAAATAAATTAAAAAAAAAAAAAAAAAAAAAAAAAAAAAAAAAAAAAAAAAACCCTCAATTCTCTAAATTTTCCACTATGAAAATGAGAGTAACCAAATTACACTACCGAATTCTCTCAAACTCTCCACTAATTTCTTCTCAATTCTTCACTTTTTTTTTTTTTTTTTTTTTTTTTTAATTCTCTCTACCAAACAAAAGAATTTAATCAAATTCCATTTTTCTATACCAAACGCACCCTTAAGGTTTTTCTAAATTGTGTCACCATGACACTTTTTAAATATAATTAATAAACTTAAATTACCATGTTTAAATGTTAGATAACATTAATAATTTTCTAATTTTCTTCTAATTACCATGATTAACTTTGTTTTATTTAGAAATAATTTTGTTTTAGGGTATAATCTAGTTATTTTAATGCTTTTAAACAAGTGTTATGGTGGCACATATTAGAAAATGCCTTTTTTTAATAACATATCAATAACTAAAACACTCTCAAGGGACGGAATCAGGACCAAAGATGACCGGGTGCACAAAAATTTTTGAACCGTAAAATAGAAACACATTTCAATAGACCGGGTGCATTTAAAATGCGTTTAGGAAAAATTGACATTTTTATCAAAAATTAACGCTACATCGTAAAAATCCATAAGGGTCTCAAGCACCCGCGGGAACCCTCTAATTCCGTCCCTGCACAAATAATTCACAATAACTATTACTGGTGTTTGTGAGTCTCATAATACATCACCTAAAAGACGCCACTCATTTACAAAACACAAAAAGAAAATGCAAACAACGGCCATAAGTTGACCAGCGAAAAAATGAACAGCGTGAGGAAAGGGTGCAGCTTGGCGTAGTTGTTGGTAGAGGTGGCAAAACGGGCGGGCCGGGTGGGCACGGGCTAAACGGGCTATGGGCTAAACGGGCTATGGGCCAAACGGGCACGAGCTAAACGGGTGCGGGTCAAACGGGCGCATGTTATACGAATCACTTTAGAAAAGACTTAAAAGAACAAAAAAAAGAATTACTTAAACGTAACACCTCATTTATATTTAAGTAATATATCCATAAGTTTTTCATTAAAAAAAATTTAATGTCCTCCAATTGAGAGAAAAACATGTGTGCCCATTATACCATTTAACTTCTAAATGGACAATATATGCCCATTTCAAAAAAAAAAAAAAAAATGGGGGCCCAAATGTACCCAAATCTTTTAAAAATTTACCTATTTAGCATATTTTTTTGATTTTGGGCACAAATTGCCATCTCTAGTTGTTGGTCAAAATAAAAAGAAATGACGCTGTTGTTATACCCTCACATACACTTATCCAAACATGTTACTTCGTATTATAATATATATTAAATGTCAAGGTATGCGCCGTCGTGTTACCCCTCCCTTTTCCCGCCAAAAAAATTCATGGCCCAGCCCAAAAACGTTAGCCTGTTTTTCGGTCCAAAAAAGGAAAAAAAACCCTTAGATAGCTATAGTGAAATCCAGAAACTTCACAAACGCACCATCAAAACACACACGTACGGTGTCGTGTCTCACACACATCTTCAATCTTCTGGAGTGTTATTTAGTTATTGATTACAACATACTATGGTACAACAGTTGTGGAAGAGTTAGGGTTTTGATTGTTTGGGGTTTTTCCTGTAGAACAACCATGGTGCAGACTTCTAATCCCGATTTCTTATTGAAGTTGTGCTTGGTATGTTTAGAATTTTGGTTTAATTTTTAGTTATAAAGAAAATCCATCATTGGTTTTGTGTAAAGGTTGAACCTTGACAGTTAATTTGATAGTTTAGGGTTAGGGTTTAATTTCGCAAGTGATGGTGGGAGATTGGTGGAGCTGGGTGACTCGCGAAAAAGGGATGTTGTTGTGTTGCAAGAAGAATAAAAAAGGTATGCAGTTTGTTGTTTGTTTCCTTGATTCTTAACTTTGTAATTTGGTTTGTTGTTATGTTCAGTCGGTTTTAGTAACCAACAGGATATGAATATTATTTGCAAGTCTCGACTTCTTAATCTTTCTAGACCAGAGATCCGTCATGTTTAAGATTGTACATATGTGAGTTTGCTAATCGTTTGATTGGTAGTATAATTTCATTGTAAGGGTTCTGTTTCAGACTTGATTATGAGTTTCAGAAGCAACAATTAAAGAAAAATTAAATTACTAATTCTATTTCGTTTTTTAAATGGCCTGTTTATGAAATTTATTGGATTATGGTTATTGTGTAGAAAGAATTCAGTGAAAGCGAAAGAAGCATATGTGAAGAAATCTACAGAGGATAGAGATACAAGCAAGATGAAAAGGCCACCTACCGCCTTATTTCTATTTATGTAAGCATAAATTTTATACGGGGTTATAGTGCGTTTTAGTTTAATGTATTTAATTGGAATAAATTGTTGTGGCCCAGGTATGATTTTAGGAAGGAGTTCAAGAAAGCACACCCGGATAACAAAAAATATGCTTTCGTAAATTTATTTGAAAACTTAACCATCTGTTGTATTGTGTCGATATTTGATTATTTGGTTGTTGATGTTTTGTTTAAATTTAAAATGTAGCTATAAAGGAACCTATTGAAGTACCTACTACGCCTGTTGGGCAAGTCAGAAGCCACGCACGGCAATTCAGAAGTTATGGCTTCGGACAAAATGTTGACGCCCATGACAAAAACAAATGTTTGTACCTCTTCGACTATGAAAACCAAACGCAACTTCAAGTAGACGCCCATGTAGCCCGCGTTCTCCTTCTGAGGTAGTTGCCACTTCAAGTGTTAAACCTGCATGTACCTCCACTGGCATGCTCACGATGATTAACTGTCTTACCAAATAGTGGTGGTGTTGGTCTCGATTCAGGAGATGGTCGGGGTACTGGAAGACAATTACGAAAATGGAACAGGTATGTACTCTGATTATTGTTGGAGGTTTTAGATTATTATTATTATTATTATTATTATTATTATTATTATTATTATTATTATTATTATTATTATTATTATTATTATTATTATTATTATTATTATTATTATGATTTGTCGGGTTTTGGTGATTTGTGAAAAGAAGATGATAATATTTGATGATACAATGATGATGGACGCCCAAATCAGCCTCCTGTTCTATTGTCTCCAAAAAAGTTGGTATCGTTTTTCAGCTTCTTGAAAGGTATTCACCTTTTTTCTTACGTTTTGGATGCTTTCTTTTTAATACCTCTGCATATAATTGAATGAGTATTGTGTTTATAATTTCTCGACTCAATCTTTGTGTAGACGTATATGTTGTTCTCTTCAGGTGAATTATAGTGGAATAAGTACTTTCTACCAAATAATATTCTTGATGAAGTTATATTTGGGTTGCCGAGACAGAAAAGTGACCAAAAGGATAGAGAACTGATTGCTAGAAGACTTGAAAGAGCTATCACTGCGGTATCTCTATGTTATAATCTATTATTTTAATGTATTAATTGTCATATGTTGTTGTGATTTGTAAAAATCTGTTTTTATTTAATGTTACCAATTGATTTCGAACATACACTTTATTGTCACAGCTTGGAACAGCTTAGGAGAGGCCGTGAAGATTACATTTCTGATTATAAGAATTGCGTATACATGTCGGCTATGAGGTTTTATGTACATGAAATTAACATTTTTTTTTTAATTCTAAAGTCAGATTGTTTAACTTTTCCATTTTTAATCATGTGGTTTGTGTGCTTTTGCAGGGTATCAACAACAACAGCAGGGTATCTCCTTGTGTTACTGCAATGACCATACACTCGCAGAGTCTACACGTTGCTCCTAAGCAAAAGGCATTGGTAAGATCTGTTTTGTGGCTGACTAAATATGTAGTTGTTTGATTATAGCTAACATGTGAATGGTTAATTAGGTTACAAGATTGGTGAAAGAAGGCACTGGGAAAACGACCTTAGCAATTGGAGATGGTGCAAATGATGTTGGAATGATTCAGGAAGCCGATATCAGTGTTGGTATTACTGGTGTTGAAGGAATGCAGGTTTGTAACACTCTTCACAGCTTTCACATAATCTGGTCAAGGTTGCAATTTCGACCCATTTCCTTATTAACATGTGATTGGGTCAAATTAGTTTAATAGGTGTCAAATGGGTCAAAATTGACCCGAAGTGTATTCTTACTTCATACAACATTCCAACTTACTAAATTATGCTATCAAACACGTCTTACTTCTGAACCAACCCTTTTTTACCCGTTCCATAATCTGTCTCTTTAAGTGAATAAATAGTTCTCATTACTGAAATTTTCAAAAGGCGTGTCTTATTTTAAGTGGAATCCTCATATACGGAAAACACAAATTAATTAAGAATCTAAAATAAGCAGACTCAAATTTTAAGTTGCAACTTTGAGTTTCTCGGAGAATTAGTTGCAAAATGCTGAATGCCGCACTAGGATGTCAAAAGTATGAAGAAAGAAACTAAAAATTTTGAAAAAAATATGGGCTTTATACACACGCATGTTTATGTAGTTGAGGTTGTTTTCTGATAACGACGTGTCCTTTAATTGCACGTTCAGCTACAGCAGATGTTGAAACAAGCGCAAGAGCAGTTTCAGCAATCCCAGGGTTGAGCCAGTTTAACAGGTTTATGCCAAAGTTTGAATTTGGGAGGCTTAGAATTTTCTCATTGGTATGTAGCCATTATTAATTTGTAGCCAATTTATCACTGGTATGTAGCCTTTTCAGTCAAGTTGTGATGTTGTGTTTAAAAAGCTTAACTGTGAGATGCTATTATTAACGGTTTGTTTATGATCAGGAAATCTGCCGTAATCTACATGTCTGCACTTGAAGACCTTTCTCTTTTTCTTTCCATCTTGAAACTGCGTGAGTTAAAGTGCGCGGAAGGTGGAAGGAGTAGGGAGGAAAGAGGTGGGAAAGATAATGGAGGGGGATACTGCGATGATTAGAGAAGGCATTCTTTCTTTCCCTCATGTTACTGCCATGATTAGAGCAGGCATTCTTTCTTTCCCTCATGTTACTGCTCAACTTTGATATTAGATGGTCAATTGTCCAACTTTTCTAATGCATCTGTCCCTGTTTTTCTTTGAAACAATGTTACTGCCATGGTCAGTGACTCGTAATAACATTTCTCAACTTATTTTATATTCTGCTATACACACGGTCGTAACATGGGTCACTGATCAGCTATCCTTACTCCAATGGATGCAGGCGACAAATGCGTGTCACACAAGCTTTAACACATTCAGGTAGTCACGCTGATTTTTCATAAAATATATGTTAGTTTAGTTTAAAAAGCTTTTAACTTCTGCTTTTTTTTCCTAACGCCTATTCTATTTGACAATGAATTGCAGCCTAAAGTTGCAGATTCTGGAAAAGCAACAAGGAGGTGTTTCTTTGTGAACTCATCAGATCGATACGCTTGCGGGTGTTGTGTGTCTTACTTTCTGCCCACAGAGGTATTACAAATGTTTAAATTTGGAAAACTGAATTGGCAATTTAACCAATCTGATTAGGAATCCAACTTGTATTATGTAAGTTACTTTATGTGCTTTTCATTTTTGACAGAACCACAGACCTTATATTTTATTAGTTGCAAACACCATAAAATATGTACACACTAAAGTCCATGTGTAACATGTTTTTGCCAGCTTTCCAACTATTGTTTTTCATATTGATGGAATGTCTCTTTTCCTATCTGTTAAGTCTTAATTATAGTAAAACCATTAAGTGATTATTCTTATGTCAGGGAAAAAAGTACAGCTGCAGTAGGTAATCCTTGCACTCCAGGACGTCGTAGAAATCCTGATGCGTTCATATTGAAAGATCAGGTGCTCCATCTTACCTTCTGCTGTGTTTTTCTTTCTGTCACCCGTACACTTTATTATTACGGTACCAACTGGTCTGTGTTGGATCGACCCGCTTGAGATGTAACACAACCAAAATACAACCTCTTTATAAGTAGTACACACGTTCAGATTTTATTTACCAATTTAATATGACTTTTTTTGGCTTACTTATGCCGAGCCATTTGTATACACACTGTTTCAAGGTATAGTGCCTCTACAGGGCAGCTGTATCAGGATAGATGAACAACCATTGTCCTATCAGTTGGCGCATGTATCAATGGTTAGTAAGCTTGCACGAGTGTATGATGTTAGAGATATAATGTGACTATTGTTTACAATATGAAATGTGTGCTTCCTTTGGCCTTACAGGTGAAACTATGTGCATGATCTTACTCACTGTCGCATGGTGCACCATTCTGATTAATTTTTTACAGGTATTTTCATGTGCTATACACTTTATCATCAGTATTTGTTTATTCATCTACACATGAGAAGCATTTTGAACCCAATTTTTTTTATTATTCTTTTGTGGTTGTCCAGGTTCCCGGAAGGTTAGCAGGTTAATGCCATTTGTTATTATACTATAAAGGTCTGTGACCCGTTAATTTTTTAATAATTGTTACATGGGCTGAATTTGACTGTCAATTTCAACAATCTTTCGATTTCCAAAAAAGCAGAAGAATGAATTGCATGAAATTTTAATTCAATGTAATATACTTTTTGTTTATATTATATGCTGCAAATCTGAAGTGATATCAAGATTGTATTGCAACCTTTTGTTGATCCCTATTTCTTATTCATTGTTTGTAGACCCGATTATAATTTTATTCGTCGCTGACAAGCAGTGTCATTTGATATCGTTTTCATACTGGGCCACCGGTACATTGCATTCGTCAAATGAAGCTTGCTTATGCTTTCGGTTCGCATCCCTACAGGTATGTCTCACCTTTTTTGGGTGAGCACCTATGATTGTAGTATTCGTCATCATAGTTGAGAATTTTGTTACCTATGCGTTTGTCCCATACATAAGTCCTTAAAATTTTGTTTGCTTATTATTGGAGTAAGACATTGTGCAGCCCACATAGTTGATTTTACCAAAGACTTTGGCTGCAATTCAGTACTTATTATTGCATTCGGACATTTTAAATAAAAAACAGGAAATAATAACAAATAAAAACTACATTCCTGCATTATCTAAAAGTAATTAACAATTAGGATTGACATTGCTCATATGTTTATCAATTATTTGCAGATGTGAAGGACACGAAATATGTGATCAGTTGAAGTTCATTGCAGTCTTTATATTAACTATGTTTTGCTTGGATGACAACAAAGGTATACATACTCATACTTGCACCTTTTAGTTTGAAATAGTAAATGTTCATTATCATTTTAAATAATTGATTGTTCTAAGTAAATGCTACATGTATTCTGTCCAGAAAAAAAATGCTCTACAACTATATACTCGAACATTGAGGTGGTGTCAACTATCTACTTGAGACTTGCAAAAGAGGGTCCAATCATTGCCACAATATAGTAGACACTTGATAAATTTCTTCAGAGATTCAGTGTTTGCCGTTTTGTGTTCTTATGCGACTGAAGGTCTACCTGTTATAGAAACAGCCTGTCCCATTCATTCGATTTGCTGCTGTAATGAAGTACGAAAATAGTGTTCAAGATCTTTCGATTTGCTTACTTTGTAAGTATAAATGCAATTGAGACCGTTTTGTTTTTTCAAATATTCAGTTTTCTTTGCTATTTTGCATAATTAATCTCTATTGAATTTTGCACTCTGAATGTTTAATTGTGCAACTGTTTTCACCATTTTTTTATGGTTAGTTATGTTGTTGTGTGATGAATGGTGATTATTGCTGTTTTTGCATCTATGAATGAAGTTAAATTCTGTCTGTTAACGACTTTAAGGGTTCGAGTCTACTTTGTGCATAATTTTTGGTCCAAAATATGAGAGTCAATTGTTTAAGTTGATGCAAGTTTTCAAATTTAGCTATAACAATCAAATAAATCCTTAATATTTGGTTTTTTTGGGGATGTGAAAAGCGGACTGTGAATATGTGATTATGGAATTGTTGGATTAACTAACTTTTTGTCAACCAAAAACTAAGAAAAAAACCCCGTTGGCCGGCTGCCGCCATTCTTGTTTTTCTATATGTATTAGCCTCTTAATTCCTTCGAACTTAAGAATAACATCAAATGATACTACAACTCATTTTTATTATATTTGAGATATTTGAATCTTGATCACGCTTAAAAAAATTCAAGTAAGCATGCCATTACTAGTAAACTAGGTAAATGGATGAGGTTTTTCTTATTTAAGTTATTTGAAAAAGACCAGATTTTTTTACTTAGATATATTCGGCATCACCAAATTACTCTTGAGACCGTTTCCGATCCTTCCCTAAAGATCCATAAATGCACACACCTAATGAGGACCTAACGAGGTTTGAACATTTAATTCTTACGAAGAAATCATAAACCAACGGCGGACGGTTCATGACTTTTACTAGTAATAGATACATTAATTTAAAATGGTTTGACGAATAGACCCACAAGGCATGAATCATCGAATTAAAGCATTAAAGTCTATACTCAAACAGTTTAATTAAGTTCGCCGTAAATGCATATATTGTCCAACAATTTGTACATCGAGTTACCTCGAGTGTGACTTTTCTTCTACTTAGTAAACAAGTTAAAATATTTTGTTTAAATATGAGAAAGTTGATTAGGCATTCAACTCCCATTAAAAATTTATTATACAACTAATTGGAATTTAGGCACAATAATATTGAAATAATTGAATTTGGGCAGTTGAAATAATCATCATATGGATGGTTCACCAACACACACTTATGAAGTTTTGCGTATACATCTCTCACCTACATTTTAGTTGTAATATGTATTAATAAACTAATATCACTTAAAAAGGTATCCAAAACCTCAACACTCTTTTGGCCTAAGGTGTTATATGATGGGTGTAACAACTAACAAGGGCAAGAGCCCTCGCACGTTCTCTTCATTTTATGTCTTCTCACGCGTGACAAATTGTTACGGTGAGTCGAAGACTATGCTTGGTAAAAAAAAAAAAAAAAAAAAAAAAAAAAAAAATCAGTGAGAGTGATTACTGATTAATTAAAACTTTGTGTGCGTGTGAATTTATTATGAGATATTTGTATGTTTACGCGAATTATAAGTACACGTAAATAAGCTTATAAACCACTGAAAGACATAGGTAATGAGAAAAAAGATAATATGATGCTACTTATTATAAGTCTATTGTTGTAAGACCAATTTTTTTTTTTGAATTTCATTTGTAATCAATTTTATAAACTATACATTACCATGTAGTGGGTTTAACTTACTACACTAATAAATATCACTGTTTTATAAAGTTAACTTTATTAATTACGTATTATCAAATATAAGCGGATAACATAAAATGTTGACAAGGATAGCAACGTTTATATTATTCTATTTTATGTATGATACTTGGAAGATGACAATATAAACAAAACAAAGCATGATAGCATTATCATTATTTTTGTCTGGTCCTTCCTTGAATGCTTCAAAACCTCATTTTTAAAATATCATTATTTGGGTGTCTTTTATATATAAAACCATATAGCAATGCATCAATCAAAAATATTCTTCCCACGGACCCTGAATACATAAAACAACTGTTTCGAATTTAAATAATAAAAATGTTTGGCATTATGAGATAATGAAATATGCAACAAAAATGCTTAGTCTAACCAATTGATTATTGGTTCAAATATGTGAAATGTATATACAAGTTTTTGTTCATAAACATACAACAACAACAGTACCTAAACCCATTGAAATGAATATGAACGAGGTAGAATGTAGACATATCATAATCCCTAACTCCTTAAAAAAAACCGAAAGTAGAAAAGATTGCTTGTTAATTCTTCAAAAAGAAAGATTGCTTGTTAGAAGACATCCGGCAAATGTTCCATTCAAAAACATAGTTCCCATAAAAGTATAAAACTATAAAAGTCATAAAACCAGTGACAAATTAGTATACGACAAAATAAAAATTAGCAGGCTGCATATGCCATTCTTCGTTTCTTTGGGTTGGCACCATACTGGCCCAGTTACTTGGTTGGTTTTTATCTGGGCTTAATTTGGAAGTTGCACCATTTCATTTCATATTTTCATTCTACTAATATATTGTTACTTTTTTGTGCACTCTACTCTACATAAATGTCCATGATGTGGTTTCAACACTCACCACCTTGAGACAGCTTAAATACATTCTTGATAGTGTTAGGCCAAAGATTTACACAACCTTTTAAAAGAAACATGAACGACTTTTGGTCATGCTTAACAAGGCCATAAAGAATTACCTTGTACTAAAATGTAAAAACATCATATGTTTGGATATAAATTATTATGTTAATTTATATCCCGTGCAGTGGAGAGGTTATGGGTTCCTAGTGAGGCCACAAATCTATCTTGTCATTGTTATTGTGGTGGCAGGTTTGATAGCAACGAGCCTCTTGATTGGATTGTGATACTTGAGTTAATAGCTTTGTTGGGCAGAATCTCCAAGCCAAATTGTCGATACAATCACACGACGAGAATTTGGATTAGTTGTCCAAGATCACCTTCTAATTTTCTACCCAAAATTAGAATAGCAAGGAACAAAATACCCTCTAAGTACAGAGAATAAATTTAAGGAAATTCAAATCTGCCATTTTCATTTCCAATTTTCGAATACACAGGTTTGAAGGAAATAACTGACAAACACCACTACTTCACGTTTCCTACACTTCTGGGAATTTAAATAACTACTTTGACAACTTCAAAAACAGATAAATAAAAAGAAACTGAACTGGAAGTACTAAAAGAAAATAAAACAAAGACATTTTGTGGAATAAAACGTGGGGTCTTTAACTTTAGTCAAGTACTGCATAGTCAAGCTGGGCCAGGTTGATCCATTTTTGAACTGGGCCTGCTGATGCTGCTGATGCTGATTCATGGGCCTGGACCGGGGCCTGCCTATCATCCTCTCCGTCTTCGGAAAAGTTTGACCTCAAACTTGGAAGAGGCTCATCAGGATCGAAATATGGCTGCAGATCAGCAACATTGATGGTGGCTGAAACTGATGAATTTCCTGGTAGATCAATTTTATAAGCATTTTCATTCACCTTGGCAAGAACTTTAAATGGACCATCAGATCGAGGACTTAATTTAGAACGTCGTTTAGATGGAAACCGGTCCTTTCGGAAATGAAGCCATACTAGGTCACCTGGTTTAAAAAGAACATGCTTCCTCCCTTTGTCACGCCGATACTTAAGAAGTTCATTAGTCTTCATAATCTTGTCATGAATACGCTGATGGATAGATTTGATATCAGCAGCTAAATCACTAGCATCTTTGCTGAATTTTGTGGAAGTATCAAGGACTGCCAAATCAAGTGGAGTGGGTGGGTTTAAACCATAAACAGCCATGAAAGGGCTGATTCCTGTTGTTTTACTAGGAGCTCGATTGTAAGCGAATTCACCCCGATGCAATAAATCCTCTCACTGCTTCAAGTTAAAGGTGATGAGAGCGCGCAACAAAGAACCAATGGTACGGTTAGTGACTTCGGTTTGCCCGTCGGTTTGAGGATGACTTGATGTACCAAACTTGAGCTTGGTGCCTAACTTTCTCCACAATGTCAACCAGAAATGACTTAAAAACTTGGGTACCCCATGAAGGCGGACTATTTCTTTGAAGTATAAATTGGCAATCTGAACAACATCATACGTGGTGTAGCAGGCAACAAAATGAGCCATCTTGGAGAATCGGTCGACCACAACCATAACAGAATCCTTTTGGCGCTGTGTACGTGGTAAGCTGGTGATAAAATCGAGGCTGACATCCTCCCAAGGAGCAACCGGTACCGGAAGTGGCATGTACAACCCATGTGGCGAAGACTGACCTTTGGCTTTATGACACTGTAGACATTGCCGAATAAAATGTTCCACATCACGACTCATCCTGGGCCAAAAGAAATGACCGCGCAGTATGTGACTTGTCTTATCAATGCCCAGATGGCCTGCTAAACCCCCTTCATGTGCCTCCTGTATGATAACCAAGCGAATGCTGTGGCGCAGAATACAAAGTTGCTGTCTTTTGAACAGAAACCCATTCAAAACATGAAATTCACCACCAGCATGATGTTGACAATTGGCATAAATCTCCCCAAAGTCGGGATCGGATGGGTACTCTTTTTGCAATAGCTCAAACCCAATTACTTTTGGTTGAAGTGAAGTAAGTAGAGAGTACCTGTGAGACAAAGCATCGGCTCCTTTATTGAATTTTCCAGCCTTGTGTTTGATGGTGAAAGTAAAGGCCTGGAGGAATTCCACCCACTTAGCATGACGAGGCTGCAACTTATGTTGACCTTGAATGTACTTTAATGCCTCGTGATCTGAATGTAGGATGAACTCCTTGGAAATCAGATAATGCTGCCAATGCTCCAATGCCCGAACGATGGCATAAAACTCTTTGTCATGTGTGGAATATCGCCGTTTGGCATCATTGAGCTTCTCGCTGAAGTAAGCAATGGGGCGGTTCAGCTGAGATAGAATAGCTCCAATTCCTACTCCGGATGCATCACATTCGACCTCGAACACTTCAATAAAACATGGCAGCGCCAAGACTGGAGTAGAAGATAATTGTCGTTTGAGCTCGTCAAAAGCGAGTTGAGCCTGTGGGTTCCAAACAAAGGTCTTGAGCTTTGTTATTTCAGTCATTGGAGCCACAATAGTACTGAAATTCTTTATAAAGTGCCGGTAAAAAGAGGCGAGACCGTGAAAACTCCTCACTTGTTGAATTGTTTGAGGAACCGGTCAATCACTAATTGCTTGTATTTTTGTTTTATCCACCTGAATTCCCTGCGCTGAAACAAGATAACCAAGAAAAGTCACTTGATTAGTAAAAAATTCACATTTGTCCAAGTTCCCATAGAGCTTTTCCTGGTCAAGCACTTGGAACAACTGTGATAGGTGGGATTGGTGCTCTTCTGGGGTTCGGCTATACACGAGGATATCGTCAAAATAGACAACAATAAAGCTACCCAAAAACGGTTTCAATACATGATTCATCAACCTCATGAACGTGCTAGGTGCATTCGACAGCCCGAAAGGCATGATGAGCCATTCGTATAACCCCTCCTTAGTCTTGAAAGCGGTCTTCCACTCATCTCCTTCAAAAATTCGAATTTGATGATAGCCGCTTCGTAAATCGACTTTAGAAAACACTGTGGCACCGTGAAGCTCATCCAGTAAGTCATTCAGCCTTGGAATGGGAAAACGGTATTTGATTGTAATTTTGATGATCGAACGACTATCCATACACATCCGCCATTCTCCATTCTTCTTCGGTACAAGCAAAGTGGTACTGCACATGGACTAAGGGATTCACGAATAAGTCCATGTTCCAGCAATTTATCAACTTGTCTTCTGATTTCGGTGGTTTCTTAGGGGTTGGTTCGGTAAGCGGGTTTGTTGGTAGGGCTGAACCGGGTATGAGATCAATTTTGTGCTGGATGGATCGTTTAGGTGGTAGGCCAGGGGGAATTTCAGTAGGGAAGACTTGGGAATATGATTTTAATAGGGCTTGTAAAAGAGGGGACAACATCGGTTTGACTGGGTTCTTGTCTTCATCAAGGCCTAGCAAGACAAATTCTTTGATGGGTTGATATTCATGGTATTCAGATTGTAATAGGGTGCTCAAGGAAGGTGTTGGTTTGGGGGAATGTGTTGAGGGGGTGAGTGGGGTGAGGATAATTTTACGGTTGTTGTGCACGAATGTATACATGTTAAGGTACCCATCATGAATTACTCGCCGTTCAAACTGCCAGGGATGCCCAAGTGGTACGTGACAGGCATCCATCGGAATAACATCACACCACAATTCATCCGAGTATGACTTACCTATGCTGAAAGACAACAATACCCGGTGGGAAACTCGTATACCCTTTCCCTGTTTTAGCCACTGAATCACATAAGGGGAAGGATGTGGTTGGGTGGGGAGGTTTAACTTCGTGACCAAAGTTTGTGAAGCGACATTGGTGCAACTACCCCGTCTATAATCACAGAGCACACCTTTTGGGCGATTGTACAACGGGTATGGAAAATTGATTCCCGTTGAAGCTCTGTCTCTGAAACTAGAGTGGTACTGAGGGTTCGACGAACAACCAGACACGGTCCTTCGTCAGGGCCAGTCACCTCGACCTCGTCATCATGCGGTGACTCCGGGCCAGTAACAAGATCGGATTCAAACTCGAAACCTCCTGCCAATTTGATGTGTGTAAAATTATAGTATATAATTATATTCCGAAGAAATACTCGTGAAAGTATTTCCCGGGTCGTTCTCCTAACGAAGGTTCGAATGGAATTTCCGAATTATCGATTTGGGAATCGCGTAGTCTAAGTCAATAGTGAAAAGTGATTGTGAAATCAAAATATGAAATGAAATAATGAAATATGCACAAGGTACAAGCTATATATGCACGAAAGTCAAAAAACGTGAAAACGAAAATGCAAACGTATATATAAAACGTAACGTACGAAATAAAACGCGACTTTTATTCTAAAAATGATCCTACAAGTGTGAAACAATTTTCTAAAAATCTTAAACTATTAAAAAGAATTTTAAGAAAATGAAAAATATTTTTTTGAGTTTTTATTTTTTTTCTATGATTTATTTTCTATGTTTGGAATTTAAAAGTAATTAAAAATAAAAGATAATATGAAAAATAATGTGAAAAATATAAAAACTATTCTGAAAAATCTAAAATATTATAAAAGAATTTTCTAAACTATTTTTGTATTTTTTAAAGCTTTTTATGAATTTTTATGGATTTTTGATTAATAAAATGACTTAAAAATGATTAATAATGAAGATATATTCAGAAAAATAGTAAAATAATCCAGAAAACTCTGTAAAAATTACAGAAAATCTAAAATATTATGTAAAGACTACAGAAAAATTTTGAAAAGAAAAAGCTAAGCAGAAGTTCTTATTTCTAGCAAATCAGCTTATGGCAAGTGCTTATTTATAAGCACTTGCCACAAAAACTTATCCAAACTTCAAACACAGATGCAAAATGCTAAAATAAGCTCTAAATAAATCAGAAATGATAAGTGAAAACACAGAAGCTCAATATGCAAGAGGTGAGCAGTCTAATATAAGCTAAGTAATAAGCACAAATTAAAAATGAATAATCCAGAAGCTCAGAACCATGCAAACAACTCAAACATAATCACTAAAACTCATAAACCACAAAGTTACTCAAGTACAAGCTTAAAAGAGTACTGGCAGGCCTATGGTTCAATTCAGTTACTTGTCTCAATCCACTAAAAAGCAGGACCAATAAGCTGTCCTAATAAGCTCAAATAATGAAACCAATTGGGGCAAAAACAAGCTTGAACTACTGAGTGTTACTAAACCTAAAAGCTCTATCAGAAATCATACTATGCTACTCTAAATCTACCCAAGTTCAGCAGCCCTACAAGACTAATCCTAATGAAACAGTTGACTTTATAAAGTTCTACACTAGTTGACTAAGTCTAATTTCTACAACTTAATTCTACTTTAACTGGTTATAATAAGCTAGACTAATGCTATATTAAGCTACTAGAATTAAAATGAAGCTAACTACCAAATTACACTAACTGTTGTCAAATTTATCTAACTGTTATGCTAATTAAAATTGTACTTTAACTTTTTATGAATAAAACCTACTATTTCAAGCTTTGATTATCTAAATCTACTTAAAGAATCAAATTGAGACATAAATTCAATGAGAAAACAATAGCTTCTAACAATAACTAGTACATCCAAACACCCCTTAAATTCTCAGTTTTACTAAGAAATGATGCAACGTATTATAGACTACCAACCTTTTGACCAATCAATCCTTACTAACACAAATAGAAACTGAATCAACAAACAAACTATACTAAATCCAACTATAAATCAGAATGACAGATCTCAATATCAAAATACCATATCAACTCAAATCAAATAAGTAGACAGATATTGAAACAGGAATGGAACATAAAACCACAAACAAATAATAACTAAGAAATTACTAACTACTAAAGCTGCAACAATAGAAATAAACAATAGCGAACTCAATGAAATAGTAATTAATGAAACATATACCTACACTAGTTGATTCTAAAAATTCAATGCAAAGCTATGAATACGAAAACGAGAACTTACAATATCCTCTCAGCCAAACAGAGAGGTTTCCCACACAGCCTATCTTTAGATAGGCTAGGCTATGATCTTCTTTTTCTATCACAATCTATCAATAATCCACAAGAAATACAAATCAACTTCCACAGTTGACTTTTATTGACCAGCAAGGAAATGCACTTAATCAATTAGTTCTGATTTCACAAAAGCTTTACAATAGCTGAATTGAAATATTTTTGAACCACAAACAAGTTTCTACCAGAGCTGATTAACAACAAATCTATTTTTTTATTTTGGTTTTTATATTTTTTTTATTTAAATGAACTTTTGGAACTAAAATAAAAGCTTGACTATGAAATAAAAGATGTATAAAACTGACATGAGTTAATAAAAACAAAGATGAAATTTAAGCAATAAGCAGTAACAACAATAAGCAGTAATCTATTAAAGACAAATTTGATTCAAAATAAAACTAAATTTCATTAAAACAAAGAGGAGTTACAACTGAATTTAAAGTGATTACAATTAAGAAAAGATTTTGGCAGAGCTTCGCTATTCGAAACTCCACCCCTAAAACACGCTATCTAACCCTCTATTTATAGTGGAAGTGAGGAGAGGGAGTAGAGTGGATAGCCACGGATTGCCAGCTTGGCAATCCGTGTGATGTGCTTCTTTATATCAAATCTGAGCCCTCTGATCATGATCAATCATTACCCACACGATTTGCACCCTTAGATTAGATATTGTGACGCGTCTCAACCAATCATCCCTTGCCACGTAGCCCATATCTGTGTTTCTTTGCTCTGACACACTCTTACACGCTCTGACATTCTTCTAGAAGTATGTAATTGGACTGAATTACCCTTAATTACGGTAATTTGTGGGATTGGGAATTAGGGTTCATGGTGAATAGTTGTTTTTCTGGGTACGGGGTAAAAAGGGGGCGGGTAAGTGTACGGGGTAATATTTTAATTTGTGTTTGACTTTGGTAAAGGGTATTTGACCGAGGGTATGGATGGTTCGGGTATAGGTTTTAATGGATTGGGCTTGGGTGTTTGTAGCTGGGCTTGGATTTGTAAGGATTTATTTGTATAAGTTTTTTAAAGGATAGTAATAGATTTAAGTGTAAGGTTAAGGGATTAACTTTTCCAATTTTGCAAAGTAAAAGGGCTACTTCTGAAATATAATTCCAAGGACTAATTGTGGCCAATGATGAATCAACAAGGACTAGCTTTGACAAATTGAGCTCCATTATTAATCCGGACTTGAAAAAGGCTTCCCGGCCTCGACTTTTAATTCCTTTTCCATTATCTCGTGCTCGTGTTGTTGTATTTTGTCCATTTTTACAATATCCTTACCTGCATATCACAAACACAAAAACACAACGTATTTGGCTTTTTAAGTCGAGTTTTGGTCGTTTTAGTCCGAAATTTGGTAAAGAAAAGGTGTGTAAATTAATACACACCAAAATCCCCCAGACTAAGGTATTGTCGTGTCCTCACGCAATGTGATCAATTCACACTTTTGGGATAAATAATTTCAAAACTCTTTGAAAAGTAGCAAGGAGGTTCGAAAGAAGTAATAAAATCATTTATTCCCGAAAACGCTCCGTTTTCCAAAATTTTTCCTTTTATTTCTTTATTCCACTTACACTTTCTATTTTTGTACTTTTCATTCTTCATAATTGTGACGGTTTGTTGAACTTTCATTATTTTTCAATAATTTTTAGGGTCAACGAGTAGAAACACTTCTCACAGAAAAGTGACCGTACGGATAAAAATCGTCATCCTTGATTTTTCACAAGTCCCCAAACTAAACGTACAAACGAGATCACAGCTTATCTACAAATTAGATGCTATCACTACTCATAAAAGTTACTTGTGGAAACTCCTTACTCCCATATCCTAGGTTTTGTATCTCAATATTTTATTTTTGTTGAGAAATGAATTGCTTCATATTTTCTCGTTTCACTATTTTTTTAGTCCGATAGTGACACCTAAGTTTAAACGATAAGTAGTTATTCATTTTCTCTTAAGAACCACTGCAATAGAAATTCGGTCCACATCAAGGAATTTTGGTACATACAACATCATAAATATAAGTTGCGGAGTACTACACATGCACCTCATGTGTCCAATTCAGAATTACACACATGCACCTCACGCGCCAACAACTTATTAACATTCAAGCTCTTTTTCAACATAACTTTCAACTTTCACTTTTCTTAATTTTTCACTTTTTTCACTTTTCTCATATTTTTCATACTTTTCACTTTTTTTCTTTCTTTACTTTTCTCAACATCAATGGAAGTTTATCGGGTAGCTCCAAAACCACATAGATAATCAACTTTTTACTTTTGGTTTTTCTCACGTTTGCTCTTATTTTTTATGTTCCTTGATATGTACCCAAATTTTAAAGCAAAAATTCTCTTAAGAAAACAAAGAACTGAATATTATTCAAACCGAAATACCACTAATTAACCTAGAACATCTATTATATATGGGTGACGTATCTGATGGGAGTAAAAAGCCACAAGTACCTCTCATGAGCTCTAAAGAGAACCACTAATCCACGTTTAGCATCTAACTTCTAAATAAACTATATCATTTTTCGCTCTTCGCAATTTAAGATTCCAAATAATGAAACTTGCGAATACTTAGCCGATAATCAGCCACGCATATATAAAGTCAGATACGGAAACTTGCAAATTCTAGAAGAAGAATTCGCGTTTTATAGCTCCTGATGTAAAAGACTAGCGAAAGCTTTTAAGCTGCGCATGTATAAAGTTATGTACGGGAACTTGCAGATTCTTAAGAAAGAATTCGCATTTTATAGCTCCTTGTGTACAAAACTAGCACAAGCTTATGTGATCATCATTGGTTAAGGGAACAAGCTAGGGCTCAACACGCCCGGTCAAGTCAAAATATTTATTCCTACTCTCGCCAACAAGAAAGTCAACAAGGTGTCAAAAAACTTATTCAAACTTTATTATATTTTTGCACAACTTTTTCTCATTTTTTTGTACTTTTTCACAACTTTTTCATCAAAAATTTTCAAATTTTCAACTTTTTTCATTTTTTTTTTATTTTTGGTGGAAAAACAGAGTTGCAAGAGTGCACGACATGTGAAAAATGCTAGGTGATGCGTGGGAATCGCAACAGGCTTTACCTCTCGAGGGATCTCGAGAAGCTTACAACCCCCACCAGGAAGTGTACCTGATCGTTGTAGTCTAGTATAGTGACAAGTACCGGGGGATTGATCGTTTAGCTTAGGAATAGTGTCGCTAGGATTAGAAAACCTAATTTACTAGTTCTAGAGGTGAGGGATGATTATTTTTGTGTTTTTATATTTTTTAGAAAGCAATTAAAATCTCGGTTTTTGAAGGAGTGGGCGGAATTAGTTGCTATTCAACTAACCCAAAACTAATATATAATCAAAATAAAATAATAAAAATGAAAACAAACTAATTATACTAAGGTTGTGAGCAGTAATTGGAGAAATTGTGTTTACTTAGACTTCACTACTCCCTAGATATCTTTTACACGTTAATTACTTGTTATACTTGTATGGATGACGGATTGTATTCCTTAATATCATTCGTGGGGTGGCATACATAACTCCCCAACTCTATGAGCTCTTATCTCCTCCTACACCATGACCCAGCACAACTATAGGGATTGTAAACAGTGGCTCATGCATTAAATACAACCAATAAAGACCTAGTACGCCTCGGTTCATGTTTCTTAAGACGTTCAAGCATGTTACCATTTGGAGATCTGCCAGTTTTCTTAAGCCTAACATATAATATCATTCATCCAAAACAAGAATAGACAAGTAATCAACACATAATCAACATCTAGGTTTCATTAGATCTAAGCAAACACAAAAGAGATCTAGCCTAGCATAATGGAATTGAGACAAGAACAAGATATAAACAACCAACACATAGACATATTGATTGAATTGAAAGTACACTTATCTCAATTACAATGCAAGGTCTCAAGGGTTTGGAACCCTTGAAAAACCTGTAAAAGAGGCACCAAAATCGTCTTTAGGGTTTCACCAAAACTTCTCTTTTTTTTAATGAAAAAACTAGAAAACTATATATAGGAAAAGTAGGCTGACGGCGTCAAGGGTTACATGTGACGCCGTCACCTCGCCGCCATATACTTCCTCGGACGGCCTTGATCCACTTATGACGGCCTATGTGACGCCGTCACCAACCACGGTATTTTATTCTTGCCACTTTGACGCCGTCATGAAGGCGTTTGACGCCGTCACCACCTTCGGTATTTTAATCTTCATGTCTGACGCCGTCAAGATATTACTCTTGACGCCGTCACCTTGTATCTTCAGCATGGAAATTTGGTACTTTGCCGTTTTCTTCACTTTTATGCTCCAAAAACGTCCAAAATGGCTTCTTTTCCAGAATTCACTCTCCAAACACCTAAAATCACAAAAGGAACGATTTAGGGCAATATTTGATCAAATAAATTCGGATTCGGGCTTAAATGACCCCCAAAAAACGGATCATTTTTCGCCTCATCATATACCCTTACACTTGAGATTTGCTTGTCCTCAAGCAAATGCGCTTTTATTCTATTCGAAAGACAAGTTAGGGGTCATTTAACACTAATATAAAAGTAATTACAACAAATAATCGTTCCATTAAAGACCAATAGACAAGCACGGAGGTCATACACAAGCACCTCACAAATAGTGTTTAGATACTCACATCTCTCGGGTGTAATAAAGTAATATAACATTATGGAAATGGAAGATATCTCTCACTACCTGTCATAGCAAAATAGATTACCATAGGCTTGGGAAAAGGATCAAACCTCCACCACATGGCGTAAGCACCTAGGATAAACTATCAAAGAGGTCTTTTTAAAGGGTTGTAACGTTAGGTATAGGGATATGAATTACACGGTTTTGTTGGATAAAGGAAGTTTTACTGGTGGCGAGTTAACAATCTTGGTTAATTACATGTACAATATGGCGTTGCTAAGCCAAGACTAGACTCGACTTAAGCTAATAAATGAAAAATAACAAAAACATAAATAAACATAGAATAAAAACGGGATGGTAGTCCGTATGTTTTTTCTCTTTTTTTCTTTTTCTATTTTTTTTTTCTTTTTCTTGTTTTTTTCTAGTTTTTTTTCGATTTTTTTTTTATTTTTTATTTTTTATTATTTTTTTTTTTCATACACTCTTACGCTACCATCCAAAATAATACATCATAGGGGTATAAACGTTCCCCTTATACTTGAATCTTTACATACTTTACAATTAACTAATCTAATGACTCGAATTAAGAAAATCAAAACACTTGGAGCACTTTTAAGATTAACGTACATATGGGGGTAATATATTATGTTCTTCCCCATTACTCCATAAAATAAGTACTTACCCATGAGTCCCAATAGTCCCAAAACAATATGTACAATGATATGACTCGACTTAGCAACCATGTAATCAATTAGAGAGTTAACTTAGGGTTTAACAAATAACAATAATGCACTAAAAATGAGCGCATACACGGAAGGCTAAGGCGATTTGGGTGTACATTTAAGTGAGGTGTAACAAATTCTTCCTTTAAGTAAGATGCTTAAAGTTAGAAACGAAAAGATAGGCTCGGAGGGGTGTACTAGGGGTTTCGTGTACTAAAAATGAGTACAACGCTAAGGGTGTGGGAAAAATTAGTTGACTTAACTAGCCAAGTAATATGACTTAAACGGTCAAGTAATTGTAATACGGGTTTAACACAAGGGTGATCCTAATGCCTCTTATCATGTAGTAAATCCTACCACACGAATGTAGTCTCACTAGCGGTCTCGGGATGCATCACTAACGCAAGTTCTAGAATCTAAATGCTACCGGTACACTCATAAGCACTAACAGTAAATGCTTTTCCTATCAAATCTAAAGGCGAACCTCACATTTTTGGGTGGAAAATTTTTCTGAATATACGGTTATGTGCTAGTCATACAACCTCCTATCCATGAGACGCTTGCTATGGCTAAATTTTCACTCCTAAATGTTGTAAAAAATTTTAAATTTGGCGCTAAAATTGCACTAACAAGTATTTCTCGTAGTTTTATTACACATCTACTATCAGACAAAACAAACTCAAGCGAAAGTGCATATGTAAGGTATCATCTTTTTACCCTCCCCTTACACTTAAGATGAACATTGTCCCCAATGTTCAAGTAAAGAATGTAAAAGTGAAAAAGTAAAGAGAATGAAATCAAATACTCCCCTGATTCGCTCGGTATGGATTTTAGGTTGACCAGGTTAAATCTTCCTCCAAGAAAACGAACAATCAAAGCTTCCCTTCCAGAATATAAATCATCTTCTTGTCATAAATAACCTGTAAATCCTGACAACAATAGACAAGGCAACCTTGCGTAAAATCGGCGGCATCCTATATAAGTTACTAAATCCTAGAAAACAAAGTAAGATATAATGCTTGTGGAATGAAGTTTGCAGATTTCCTGGAGATTATAAAACTTAATGATTCACAAAAACCATAAGACTCCGTTAGAAAAACAAAACCGGTAAAATTTCCAGATTTTAACTCCTGACGCCGTCAAGAGCAATACCCTGACGCCGTCAGAATGGACCTGCAGAAATTCTTATGTTAAGTTTCCGGAAAATTTCTGGAAAAACTTTGTCCTACTTCCTGGAAAATCCTGCAAAACTTCATTATGACTCAATACAAAATTTGACTCTAACAAATACGAATATACATGTTCATTAAATATTGTGGAGAATCATGATCGGTTTGTTTCTTAAAAACATATTTGGGGTTTCCCTTACACTTATCTTTTGCAAAAATACCTTTAGGTTGAAGTTAAGACTAGGCCAAACAACATAGTAAAGTATTTCCACATTTTAATTGAGAAACATGATCAACCAACAATAAAAATAAAACATGCATACGGAAGCAAATAACAATCAATCAAATAAAATCACACAAAACATGGGTTGCCTCCCAAGAAGCGCTTGTTTTTGTTCGAGTCACGAGCCTGACTCTATCCTTATTTCACGGATAAAGGTGAGGTTTTTCCTACACTTAGGATTAAGTACGGGTGATAGTAGCGATACACACCATCTCGGTAGGAGTATGCCACGTGAGGAAAGAGTGGTGGATGAATTATATGCTCAAAGGGTTGTGCTCCTATCATCATAACCTTACCTAATTCAATCGGGTTAATGGATGGATTAAGATTTTCTCCTAGAAAGGGATCATTTTCTATCAACTTCAAGAGACTACTAGTTGGGGATCCATCTTGACCTAATAAACCCGGTTTAAACCCATAATGTTTCTTGTGATCAATCATAAATGGGTGATGTAAGCATGTAAGGTCATTTTTCACTCCTACGTCAGCTTCCTCTCTACAAGGCTTAGAGTCCATTACCTTTATCCTAAGACTACCCGGACTACATGGTTTGATGGGTGGGTCGGCTCCTCTTTTGTCTCCTAGATGTATATCTAAGGATGGAAAGTTGTGTGAAGATTGAGGTTCCAGTTCATCAACACTAGGTAATTCCCTAGAACTAAGAGTAAGGTTATCACTACAAGTATTCAAACCTATATCCTCTAGTGGTGGTTCTACCTCTATTTGGGCTCCTATAGTCTCTTCTACTTCTTCCGGGTAAGTCACGGGTGGTGTGTATTCCTCAAGTGATGGTAGGACTTGTGGGGTACTTATTGGGCTTGGGTTTTCAACTATCTCTTCCATTTGTGTTGTGGTGAAATCATACCACCCCGTATGCCCAGTTATCTCATCTATAGTTTTATCCCCAAATAGTCTTCTTGCTTGTTCCCTTAAACTTGCTATCAATTGATCCGTAATAACGTTTGTTGGGTTGTCCATTTTTTTTGCAAGTATGGCACAATTCTCTATGGTTTCCCATGCTTCATCAGCACTTAATCCCCAAAGGTCCCCATGTGCGGTATGGTCAATGTCCATTTTGGTATAGTGGTCGACACGATGGTAAAATATTTCAATTTGGGACCACAGATCAAAATTATGATGAGGGACTTTTCGGAGTAAATATTTAAAACGAGCCCATGCATCATAGATAGGTTCATCCTCATGTTGTTTAAACATCAAGATGTCATTTGGAGTGGGTGAATTTCGTGGTTTGTAGTATGGTGGATTCGCGTTCTCCATAATGGCTAACGGAATAGTCAATGGAAAGGTTTTTACTAACAAAGACACAAAGAAAAGATAGACTAAAGAGAACCTAAAAATAAAAATAAAATCTTACTAGAAAGGAATCTGGCAAGTAGACCTAATAAAAAGAAATCCTAACCTAGACAATAACTATTCCCCGGCAACGGCGCCAAAAACTTGATGCGTGGGAATCGCAACAGGCTTTACCTCTCGAGGGATCTCGAGAAGCTTACAACCCCCACCAGGCAGTGTACCTGATCGTTGTAGTATAGTATAGTGACAAGTACCGGGGGATTGATCGTTCAGCTTAGGAATAGTGTCGCTAGGATTAGAAAACCTAATTTACTAGTTCTAGAGGTGAGGGATGATTATTTTTGTGTTTTTATATTTTTTAGAAAGCAATTAAAATCTCGGTTTTTGAAGGAGTGGGCGGAATTAGTTGTTATTCAACTAACCCAAAACTAATATATAATCAAAATAAAATAATAAAAATGAAAACAAACTAATTATACTAAGGTTGTGAGCAGTAATTGGAGAAATTGTGTTTACTTAGACTTCACTACTCCCTAGATATCTTTTACACGTTAATTACTTGTTATACTTGTATGGATGACGGATTGTATTCCTTAATATCATTCGTGGGGTGGCATACATAACTCCCCAACTCTATGAGCTCTTATCTCCTCCTACACCATGACCCAGCACAACTATAGGGATTGTAAACAGTGGCTCATGCATTAAATACAACCAATAAAGACCTAGTACGCCTCGGTTCATGTTTCTTAAGACGTTCAAGCATGTTACCATTTGGAGATCTGCCAGTTTTCTTAAGCCTAACATATAATATCATTCATCCAAAACAAGAATAGACAAGTAATCAACACATAATCAACATCTAGGTTTCATTAGATCTAAGCAAACACAAAAGAGATCTAGCCTAGCATAATGGAATTGAGACAAGAACAAGATATAAACAACCAACACATAGACATATTGATTGAATTGAAAGTACACTTATCTCAATTACAATGCAAGGTCTCAAGGGTTTGGAACCCTTGAAAAACCTGTAAAAGAGGCACCAAAATCGTCTTTAGGGTTTCACCAAAACTTCTCTTTTTTTTAATGAAAAAACTAGAAAACTATATATAGGAAAAGTAGGCTGACGGCGTCAAGGGTTACATGTGACGCCGTCACCTCGCCGCCATATACTTCCTCGGACGGCCTTGATCCACTTATGACGGCCTATGTGACGCCGTCACCAACCACTGTATTTTATTCTTGCCACTTTGACGCCGTCATGAAGGCGTTTGACGCCGTCACCACCTTCGGTATTTTAATCTTCATGTCTGACGCCGTCACCTTGTATCTTCAGCATGGAAATTTGGTACTTTGCCGTTTTCTTCACTTTTATGCTCCAAAAACGTCCAAAATGGCTTCTTTTCCAGAATTCACTCTCCAAACACCTAAAATCACAAAAGGAACGGTTTAGGGCAATATTTGATCAAATAAATTCGGATTCGGGCTTAAATGACCCCCTAAAAACGGATCATTTTTCGCCTCATCACTAGGTCAAAATCGAATCGATGATTCACCCTCCCCCAGACTAGAACGAAACATTGTCCTCAGTGTTTTTACGGGTTAAGGTAATCCTAACAAAATTCTAGGCCGTTTATTAATTATGCCAAAGAAAACGTTAGTCGATAAGATTCACGGATATAGGATTTCCAATAAGCACCGATGAATGAAAGTCGAGCGGATAGAAGATAACGAGCACGAGAGTCATCATAAATCGCGGACAATCCTAACAAACATCACAAACAACCACGGAACACAAGAGTAGAAAAGGCACCCCCTCCTCACGTTATTCGTTAGAAAATAGAAATTAAGAAGATGAAATTGGATAAGCATGGGTTGCCACCCATGAAGCGCTTTGTTTTTGATTTCCGAGTCACGTAGCTTGACTCGATCCCCGAATTCAATTGTCCTTGGGGAAAAATCTGTGGAAAAATAATCTCACTCGCGCTTTCATTCAAAATTTTGGAAAAACATATGATTTAGTTGAAAGTTCCATCCCGAAGAGATAACCGATGGTATTTTAATGTTGAAAACTTTGAAAAATGATACCAGGGTCAAAAACAACATCCTCACTCCCCACGGAGTGAAGGATAAGAGAAATCACACCAAATGTTACAAATGGCAAGAAGGTTATGATAACAATCTTGAAAAACTCATCATCATCAAAAGAAAACTTCATAATTATGGAATTATGAATTTTATCATTTAAGGTCATTTTAAACTCTTTTCCGGGTGGGAGGGATGGGATAAAATGTTCATTCAAACTCTCAATTTTAAGAACACCACCCGGATCATGATCAACTTCAAGATTAAAACTAAAACTTTCATATTTCGGTTTAGAAAACTTTTCAATTTCACATTCAGATTCATCAAAGTGAAATGACTCATACTCCGGAAGAGAGATAAAAGCATGAGAAGTGGTACTGCCACGACTCGTCTCTTCCGAGTGATCGAAATGAAAAGCTTCATAAGTCGCATCAGAAAAATCAGGACGATAAGTGGGATTGCCACTCATCTCCTCGGTCGTATCAAAGGAGAAACTCTCAAAGTCTGGTAAAAATTCTGTGGAAAACTAGAAGGGGGTTGAATAGTTTACCGCTTTTTAATGTCATATTTAACTTGAATATCTTTTAGAAACTTTTCCGTTTGCTTAAAGATATAAACACAACGTTATATGTTTGATTCTTTGAAAAGCTTTTTATGTAAATAACAATTCTAACTTTACTAGTTTCATACATTGAAAAGCTTTGCTTGTGATGATCCTAACTTTGCTTGTTTAATTATTTGAAAAGCTTTACTTTTGTTTGAAGATACAAACACATCTTTACTTGTTTAGTTCTTTGAAAAGCTTTATATGTAACTAGCAATTCTAACTAAAGAACAACATGTAATAAGCAAAGATAAAGAAAGAAACGATCAAACCACAACACGATTGTTTATCGTGGTTCGGCTACAAGGACTCTTTTTCCTTGCCCTACATCCACGCCCCGAGTTTCCAACTCGAGAGTTATAAGCACTAATCAACAAGCTCCTTTCACCGGTGGAGAAAACCTTTACAACGTCGCTTACACTTTTACCGACACTAAGCTAGATGTCGAGTTCTTTTTCACGGGTACAACGACTCCCATCGTCGCTTACACTTTTACCGACACTAAGCTAGATGTCGAGTTCTTTACTAAGGGTACAACCACTCCCGTTAGTTCTTTTACAAGGGTACAACAACTCCCGACACACTACGTATTTTGAGGCCTAAAATACTAACCAATCTCTTCTACATACATGGCACAAATGAAGTATAAACTACCAAAGCTTATACATGACCAAGCTACCAAGACTTGCAACTTTAGAGTTGAAGCTTGTAACTTCTTGAATGATCTTGTGAAGTCCCTTGCTACATAAGAGAATTACACAAGACAAATGTTACTGAGTTAGTTTAGAGAGTATTTGAAAATATGTCCTAAAAGGGTGACACAAAACTAACAAATGGTTTGGTATTTATAGCAAACCATTCTGCAGGTCTGACGGATACGGCGGACCCCTCAGAAGGGTTCCGCCCGTGTATCCTCAGGGTACCGCCAGGGCTGCAGTTGGTTTTTGCAATAAATCTTCCAAACCAAACAAGGTCACATCACATTATATCTAGTCAAACACAAGACTTGCAAGCAAGCATAAGGTTAGTCAAACACTCTTTCTTACCATAAATGTATATGGACAAAGTTTGCCCTAAATGTGATGTGACATTACTATTTTAAGAAATAAATGTGATGTGACAAGACACTTTCTAATTTAAGAAATAAAAATAATGTTTTGTTTAAAAGGAAATGAACCTTAGTTAAACAAGACTTAAACACTTAAAGTGATGATTTACTTATAGCTAAACTTCATACTTTGTCATTAACAAAACTTAGCAAAGATCGTAAAATATAAATAACGTTTTTAGGCGATATTTGTAATAACAAATTCCTCGAGCTCGGGCTCAAGAGGATCGTCAATTATAAGCTCAATCTTCGTCTTAACTTTATCCGGAGGGATTAACGGTTCATCGTTCAACAAATTGTCAAGAAAAATAATATCCCCCTCCGAATCAAAGTAAGATTCGTCAGTCTCAGAAATCGGAATCGTTTCAATTGCAAGAAATTCATCGACCTCTTCCCAAAGAGAATCATATTCCTTAGTCGGAGGAAATGATGGGGAAGAGTCGGAGACGAAAGTTTTAACAAAATCATCAAAGGAATAATCGCAAACATCAACGCTTTTGACGGAGTACTTCTTCAATTTTGAAGCATCGGCTTTAAAAATCATAATGTCGTAAAGTTAGAGTATCCTCAAAATGATCTACTAGGGCTTTAGCGGTTCGTAAAAACGGTTGCCCTAGTATTAGAGGAACTCTCGGATCAGCTTCAAAATTTACAACAACAAAATCTGCCAGAAAAGTACACGAATTCACACGAACAAAAACGTCTTCAGCAATTCCAACTGGATGAGTTATCGATCGATTAGCAAGCTCTAAAGTCATTCTCGTCGGTTTAAAAGCCTCCATTCCAAGTTGTTCATAGATCGATAATGGCATGAGGTTAATATTCGCACCTGAATCGGCCAGGGCGTTACAAACTTCTTGATCTTTCAACGAACAAGGAATGAGAAACTTTCCCGAGTCACCAAGCTTTTCGGGAAGCTTCTTGAGAAGAATCGCGGAACATTGAGCATTTATTGGCGTTTCGGCTAATTCAAGCAAATTCTCTTTATTACTTATGAGGTTTTTGAACGTGGAAGCAAATTTTGGCATGTACACGAGAGCATCCATAAAACTTATATCAAAGTGCAATTTTTGAAAAATATCCAGAAATTTTTCCATTTGTTTTTTAGACTTTGCACGAAGCTCTTCATCATTAAATCGTGATGGATATGGCAAATTAGACTTGTATTTCACATTATTCTCAAAAATGACTTTTTCTTTATCTTTTGACTTTTGGACAACCGGAGGTTGGACGTTTTCAGCTCCTTCATTATTAATAGGAGGAACCGGGTCCTTTGTCGCCTCGGTCTCACAGTCCACTACCTTAGGTGGAGACGAAGAAGAAGAGGTAGTAGGAGCTGTGGGTCCATCATATTGAGCACCACTGCGAGTCGTCATCGCCTTTACTTCGCCCCTCGGGTTTGCGATTGTGTTGCTTGCCAAAGAAGTAATACCCGAACCCGAGAGTCGATCATTTAAACGTTTGTTAATATCACTGATTTGATTTGCAAACAACCGTGTTGACTCTTCATATTTTGCCATAAAAGATTGTTGATTTTGGATCAATTGCTTAATCAAATCTTCCGTGGGCGACGGATTTTGAATTACACCTTGATTTTGATTATTGTTGAAATTCTGCCCACGGTGTTGGAAATTACCATGATTTTGATTTCCATGATTAGCGTTCTGAAAATTCCCAGGGTTTCCAAAGTTTTGTTGGTTTTGAAAATTCCCTTGAGGCGGGCCTTGATTGTAATTACCTTGAAAACCCCGGTTTTGATTAAAGCCTTGATTATGATTTTGAAAACCGTTATTAGCTCGACTCTGATTTTGATTTCCTTGATTATTACGATTCTGCACATTATGATTCTGGTTGACTTGATTGACTTGGTTTGGTTGTTCGAGAACGGGTGGTCCAAGATAATGATTAGAACGGTAGCTGAGGAGATTACGGTCTCCTTGAGGTTGTTGATAACCGTTGTTACCCGTGTTTGCAGCATACGCGTTTTCATGGGAAAAGGCACCGGTGGCCGGACATTCATAATACAAATGTGGACCACCACAAGTCTCACAACCGTGACTAACCACATTGACTTGATGGTTTGGTTTTTCAATAGACATTGCATCAACTTTCTTTGTTAAAGCCATAATCATACTTATCACTTCATCATTATTTTTACCATTATTCGAAACTTGAGGTTTATTCCTTGACATTCTCACACGAGCTTTATTCTCAATTATCATGAAAGCATCATTCGTGTTCCTAGCCAACAAGTTACCACCCGCAGCAGAGTTGAGTGAATCTTGGTCAGCATGACATAACCCATTATAGAAAGTGTCAATCTGCTGAAGGTCGGTGAACCCATGGTTCGGACATTTTTCCTTCAAATCTTTGAACCGGTCCCAAGCTTCACTAAACGACTCATCAAAAGCTTGTTGGAACCGAAAGATTTGAGAACGTAGGTTAGAAGTTTTAGAGGGAGGATAAAAATAATTCACAAACTTGGAAGCGAGATCATTCCAAGTGTGAATCGAATTGGGCGGTTCCTTTTCCAGCCAAGTCCGGGCTGCTCCTTTTAAGGAGAAAGGAAATAACTTCAATTTCACCACATCGTGAGGAACTTGGTTCATTCTTATGGTCTCAGCGATGTCGGTGAAATTTCTAATGTGAGCATAGGGGTCTTCGTGATCGAACCCGTGAAAGGATATACCCGTGATCAAATTGAGTAATCCGTGATTGATCTCAAAGTTGGCATTGATGTCTGGAATTACAATAGCTCTCCTCACACCATTGAATGGTGATTGGAGTTGTTCTTCCATCAGACGTGGATCAAATGCCGGTTGTTGTCCCATCGGCGGGATAACATTGTGCTGCGGACCACCCATCGGCGGGGGTCCGTTGTGTTCCTTTTGGTTCATCTCCTCGTCGTCAAGGAAATGAACCCGACTCGTATGTCGTAAAACCCGCTCGGGGTTAGAAAATGGAGACGTAAGACTCTCAAAAGAAGAACGGGTGTGCATACACCACAAGCAAAATCAAAAAGAAAATGAAAAATAAAAGAGAAAAGAAAATCTTTTTGTTTTTTATATTTTTCACAAAAACTTTTTATTTCTTTTGTTTTTCTTTTCTTAAAACGTAACGTTAATTGAAAACCGTTTCTTTCAATACCACTCGCGACGGGACGGGAGAGAAGAATGGATCTCTCTTTAGCTAGCAATTTAATGTCTTAGCTATCCGTATTTCCCGCTTATTCGGTTGTAGTAATTGAAATAATCCGATAAACAACTAATTTTACGTTTTCGTTATATTGTGAGACTTTTTTGGTTTACAACGCCCTTCCTTTCGGTCGAGTCGAGGCTGTAAATTTTATTATTTTTTTGGTATTTTGTAAACACTTTAGGAAAAGTGTTTTGAAATTTTCAATTTTTATAGAGATATATATATATATACAAAGTAGAGGAAGGCTTAACAAAACACGATTTTTCAAAAAGATATTCAAAAATTCACTTCGGCCTTCCCCGGTAGCGGCGCCAAAAATTTGATGTGTGTCAAATTATAGTATATAATTATATTCCGAAGAAATACTCGTGAAAGTATTTCCCGGGTCGTTCTCCCAACGAAGGTTCGAATGGAATTTCCGAATTATCGATTTGGGAATCATGTAGTGTAAGTGAATAGTGAAAAGTGATTGTGAAATCAAAATATGAAATGAAATAATGAAATATGCACAAGGTACAAGCTATATATGCACGAAAGTCAAAAAATGTGAAAACGAAAATGCAAACGTATATATAAAACGTAACGTACGAAATAAAACGCGACTTTTATTCTAAAAATGATCCTACAAGTGTGAACAATTTTCTAAAAATCTTAAACTATTAAAAAGAATTTTATGAGAAAGAAAAATATTTTTTTGAGTTTTTATTTTTTTTCTATGATTTATTTTCTATTTTTGGAATTTAAAAGTAATTAAAAATAAAAGATAATATGAAAAATAATGTGAAAAGTATAAAAACTATTCTGAAAAATCTAAAATATTATAAAAGAATTTTCTAAACTATTTTTGTATTTTTCAAAGCTTTTTATGAATTTTTATGGATTTTTGATTAATAAAATGACTTAAAAATGATTAATAATTTAAAATAGTAAAATAATCCAGAAAAATCTGGAAAAATTACAGAAAATCTAAAATATTATGTAAAGACTGCAGAAAAATTTTGAAAAGAAAAAGCTAAGCAGAAGTTCTTATTTCTAGCAAATCAGCTTATGGCAAGTGCTTATTTATAAGCACTTACCACAAAAACTTATCCAAACTTCAAACACAAATACAAAATGCTAAAATAAGCTCTAAATAACTCAGAAATGATAAGTGAAAACACAGAAGCTCAATATGCAAGAAGTAAGCAGTCTAATATAAGCTAAGTAATAAGCACAAATTAAAAATGAATAATACAGAAGCTCAGAACCATGCAAACAACTCAAACATAATCACTAAAACTCATAAACCACAAAGTTACTCAAGTACAAGCTTAAAAGAGTACTGGCAGGCCTATGGTTCAATTCAGTTACTTGTCTCAATCCACTAAAAAGCAGGACCAATAAGCTGTCCTAATAAGCTCAAATAATGAAACCAATTGGGGCAAAAACAAGCTTGAACTACTGAGTGTTACTAAACCTAAAAGCTCTATCAGAAATCATACTATGCTACTCTAAATCTACCCAAGTTCAGCAGCCCTACAAGACTAATCCTAATGAAACAGTTGACTTTATAAAGTTCTACACTAGTTGACTAAGTCTAATTTCTACAACTTAATTCTACTTTAACTGGTTATAATAAGCTAGACTAATGCTATATTAAGCTACTAGAATTAAAATGAAGCTAACTACCAAATTACTCTAACTGTTGTCAAATTTATCTAACTGTTATGCTAATTAAAATTGTACTTTGACTTTTTATGAATAAAACCTACTATTTCAAGCTTTGATTATCTAAATCTACCTAAAGTGAATCAAATTGAGACAGAAATTTAATGAGAAAACAATAGCTTCTAACAATAACTAGTACATCCAAACACCCCTTAAATTCTCAGTTTTACTAAGAAATGATGCAACATATTATAGACTACCAACCTTTTGACCAATCAATCCTTACTAACACAAATAGAAACTGAATCAACAAACAAACTATACTAAATCCAACTATAACTCAGAATGACAGATCTCAATATCAAAATACCATATCAACTCAAATCAAATAAGCAGACAAATAGTATCTCAATATCAAAATACCATATCAACTCAAATCAAATAAGCAGACAAATATTGAAACAGGAATGGAACATAAAACCACAAACAAATAATAACTAAGAAATTACTAACTACTAAAGCTGCAACAATAGAAATAAACAATAGTGAACTCAATGAAACAGTAATTAATGAAACACATACCTACACTAGTTGATTCTAAAAATTCAATGCAAAGCTATGAATACCAAAACGAGAACTTACAATATCCTCTCAGCCAAACAGAGAGGTTTCCCACACAGCCTATCTTTAGATAGGCTAGGATCTTCCTTTTCTATCTCAATCTATCAATTATCCACCAGAAATACAAATCAACTTCCACAGTTGACTTTTATTGACCAGCAAGGAAATGCACTTAATCAATTAGTTCTGATTTCACAAAAGCTTCACAATAGCTGAATTGAAATATTTTTGAACCACAAACAAGTTTCTACCAAAGCTGATTAACAACAAATCTATTTTTTTATTTTGCTTTTTATATATTTTTATTTAAATGAACTTTTGGAATTAAAATAAAAGCTTGACTATGAAATGAAAGATGTATAAAACTGACATGAGTTGATAAAAACAAAGATGAAATTTAAGCAATAAGCAGTAACAACAATAAGAAGTAATCTATTAAAGACAAATTTGGTTCAAAATAAAACTAAATTTCATTAAAACAAAGAGGAGTTACAACTGAATTTAAAGTGATTACAATTAAGAAAAGATTTTGGCAGAGCTTCGCTATTAGAAACTCCACCCCTAAAACAAGCTATCTAACCCTCTATTTATAGTGGAGGTGAGGAGAGGGAGTAGAGTGGATAGCCACGGATTGCCAGCTTGGCAATCCGTGTGATGTGCTTCTTTATATCAAATCTGAGCCCTCTGATCATGATCAATCATTACCCACACGATTTTCACCCTTAGATTAGATATTGTGACGCGTCTCAACCAATCATCCCTTGCCATGTAGCCCATATCTGTGTTTCTTTGCTCTGACACGCTCTTACACGCTCTGAAATTCTTCTAGAAGTATGTAATTGGACTGAATTACCCTTAATTACGGTAATTTGTGGGATTGGGAATTAGGGTTCATGGTGAATAGTTGTTTTTCTGGGTACGGGGTAAAAAGGGGGGCGGATAAGTGTACGGGGTAATATTTAATTGGTGTTTGACTTTGGTAAAGGGTATTTGACCGAGGGTATGGATGGGTCGGGTATAGGTTTTAGTGGATTGGGCTTGGGTGTTTGTAGCTGGGCTTGGATTTGTAAGGATTTATTTGTATAAGTTTTTTAAAGGATAGTAATAGATTTAAGTGTAAGGTTAAGGGATTAACTTTGCCAATTTTGCAAAGTAAAAGGGCTACTTCTGAAATATAATTTCAAGGACTAATTGTGGACAATGATGAATCAACAAGGACTAGCTTTGACAAATTGAGCTCCATTATTAATCCGGACTTGAAAAATGCTTCCCGCCTCGGCTTTTAATTCCTTTTCCATTATCTCGTGCTCGTGTTTTTGTATTTTGTCCATTTTTACAATATCCTTACCTGCATATCACAAACACAAAAACACAACGTATTTGGCATTTTAAGTCGAGTTTTGGTCGTTTTAGTCCGAAATTTGGTAAAGAAAAGGTGTGTAAATTAATAAACACCACACTTCGAAATCGGCCAGCAAAATCATGCGCTTATTTGGGCACTCAGAGGCGATGTGGCCTAAACCTTGACATCGAAATCATCGTCGAGGGGTGTTATGGGGTTCAGACTTGGGGTTGGATATCATGGATGGCTGTGAATTGGTGGAGGTGGTGGTTTTATGGGTTGAGGTGGGTTTGGAATATGTGGTGGGTCTAAAGGATTGGCGGGTAGGCTCAAACTTCCCTTTGGATCGTTGTTGAGAGTCCACTTTGTGAGATAATAAAGTTAGCTTAGTTAGGGTTTGATAAGAATGCAATTCAACAACATTAGCAACTCGAGGTTCCAGTCCCCCTAGGTAACGGACAAGAGTTTGTGGATCATCCTCTGGTACATCACACTTCAATAAGAGATATTCGAATTCACGAGAATATTCCTCAGCGGTGCCGGTTCCTTGCCTTAATGAATGCAATTGTGAAAAACTATTCTGAACATAATAGGTGGGTAAGAATTTTTGCTTCATCTTTGCCTTCATCTTGGGCCAAGTCTGGATTTTCTCCTTCCCTGCACGTTCTCGTTTCAAACAAGTGTTCGACCACCATGTTGATGCGTATTTTCGGAGTTTGAGGGCAACAATTTTAACTTTGTTATCCTCAGTTGTCTGCTTGTAATCAAAGACCCGTTCCACTGTTCGTAACCACTCCACGAATTCATCTGGATCCAACTTTCCATCATACTCCAGGATATCAACTTTGATATCGTTTGGATGCCAACTGCCCGCACCCCTTTTGTTGACTGATCTGCTAGACGCGGAATCATCTCCATGGTTCTGGGAGATAAGCAATTCCTGAATCTGTTCTTGCATAGCCTGCATTTTCTGTGCCATCTCCTTTTTGTCGGCTTCTATCGTCTCCAAAATCTTCTTCAAATCGGCAGCATGTCGGGTTTCCATAGCTCTGATAACCAAATGATAGCAACGAGCCTCTTGATTGGATCGTGATACTTGAGTTAATAGCTTTGTTGGGCAGAATCTCCAAGCCAAATTGTCGATACAGTCACACCACGAGAATTTGGATTAGTTGTCCAAGATCACCTTCTAATTTTCTACCCAAAATTAGAATAGCAAGGAACAAAATACCCTCTAAGCACAGAGAATAAATTTAAGGAAATTCAAATCTGCCATTCTCATTTCCAATTTTCGAATACATAGGTTTGAAGGAAATAACTGACAAACACCACTACCTCACGTTTCCTACACTTCTGGGAATTTAAATAACTACTTTGACAACTTCAAAAATAGATAAATAAAAAGAAACTGAACTGGAAGTACTAAAAGAAAATAAAACAAAGACATTTTGTGGAATAAAACGTGGGGTCTTTAACTTTAGTCAAGTACTGCATAGTCAAGCTGGGCCAGGTTGATCCATTTTTGAACTGGGCCTGCTGATGCTGCTGATGCTGATTCATGGGTCTGGACCGGGGCCTGCCTATCAAGGTTGAATGATCATGATAAGTAGATATGGTGGAAATGTAGCTAGATGGTTCTTGGTGCTTCAAAAGGTGTATATGTGCTGCAGAATATTTGCAATCTGATGATAGTTGCCTGCAGTTGTTATGTGATCATGGTGTTTGCTATGGAGGATGTATTCTTCTGTTGTATCTACAATTGTTTTTGAATTGATTATAAGCATAGGCCTGTCTATTGCTATAATAATCTGATGTATGTTTCGTTGTTTTAATAATACAATGTTTACCTTTTGCAACAAAAAAATAAATTATTATGTTAACTAATATCTAATGAGTTAGCAAACTAGCTTCAAGAGATAGTTGGTAACTTGGTATGTAACTTACGTTTTTTTGTTACTGTAAAACAAATTTTACATGATAAATACAGAGATTCTAAACTTAGCAATCTGATTTTTTTAATGTTTATATCGTATTGGAACATCTTACATTGAAAGCTAACATAAGTACATGATCTAATTCGTACATACAGACAACACCGAATCACATCCATTGTAAGTAAATTATCGTACTGGAACATGGTAAGTATTATTTGTTTCCATAGCTAGCTTGAAACGAGATATGAAAAATGTCACACCCCGCCGAAGGCGGAAACGCGAGGTGCGACGAAATCAATATACATCGCAAAAAGATATAGAACAATACCATAATTTACATTAAAGGAAAAGTATATCATTACAACATTGTTATAGCCGACATTGGCAACTTAAAATATAAAGTTTGGTTTCCAAAAGATAGCATTTTAGTACATAATGATCAGTAATGACATGTAAAAACTTCATTATGCAAAGACCTTGAAGAAAAACTTATTGACGATCACCTGAAATGCATGAGAGAAAACGGGTCAACTATGAAAATAGTTGGTGAGCACACACGTTTTATATAATATGAAAACCTTTAAGAGAGAGTATAAGTTTTTAGTCTTTGAGAATAGTCCACAAGGCAAAGGCGTTGTCAAACCACACAGTTGCAAGTCCCGCCCATACAAGACTTGTAACCTGTGTGTTCACAACCCATTGCGTAAAAAGTTGTATGTCTAGTAGTTATGTACACGTGGTCAATATAGTTCACAATAAGGGCACATAGTATATAATAAAGTATGTGGCAAGGCTCCTAAAATAAATAATATGTGTTCCGTAGACAGTGGAACGAGAGGTTGGCCGACCTCTAATAGCGCTATCCATACTACCTACTGCTCCACACAAGGAAGCCGTACGAACGGTACGTATAAACTGAAGTAGAACGGCAAACCAGTCGGAGACTAACAATTGCAGATTACGAACAGTACATCATTCACAAACTATTATATATTATTAAGTCAAAGCTACTCCGTAGACAAGGGAGATTTTATGTTGCTCCGTAGACAGGGGAGACTTTAGGTCATAGTACGTACGGTACATTAGGTTCAAAAGTTTAAGTCAAGTTCAAGAGTTCAAACAAGTTATAAGGTCAAAACAAGTTAAAAGAGTTCATAATAATCAAAGGGTTCAAAACAATGTTCAAGGAGTTCAATTAATAATTCATGCATCCACCCCAAAACGATTAAAATAGTTAGAAAAAGGGGTTCGTGAACACTCACCTCAAGCAATAGGTAGTGCGTTACAAGTAGGTGTGCACGGAAAACGATGCGCGATGCTCTAACCACAACCTAATATGAATGGTATGATTTAGGTCGTGAAATGATGTCGTGTATGCAATTTGTGAAAGTTATATCACCCGTACATATTTGTTGTAGAGTTTAATGGTTAAAAACTTAGTTACGTTAATGTGCTAGTTTAAAAGTAAAATATACCTTTTATATAACGTGACTAGTTTATCTTGTAATTAAACTATGGTCGTCTTGTTAATAAGTATTTTTGAAAACCTCTAATGCGCCTAGTAAGTATACATAACGTTCTACCATTTTTATTTAAGTTATTATAGCTAAAACCAACTCTAAAGTATCCAAAATCCATATTAAAATTTTCTAACAGCTTTTCTATTAGTGATAAAAGCTGTCAAATAATTACTTTTCATCTAAACTTCATTAGACCATAACTTTCTCGTTTTAGCTCCGATTCTTAAGTTTTATATATCCCTAGTTTCATGTTTGAGTATACTAGCATATTTTTAGTGCCTCGGCTAGTCCAATTAACTTTTAAAATCCGATTTTACCCCTTGAAAAACTCTAACAGCAACTATATTTTCAGAAAGTTAGTTCCATCGCCCAACTTAAAACTAACGCATCTTTTTCGTTACAAGTCCGTTTTAACCCGTTCAAACGGCTACATTTTCATTATAGAGTATATTTTCTATATTTCTAGTCTAATCTTACTCATAACCTACTGATTTTTCTGTTGTGAGTCGAATAGAACAGCCCCTAACCTTTTAGTGTCAAAACCACTTTTTACAAGTTTCTCTAGTTTATGTATATATGGTGTTTTTATCTTTACTTTATTGTTTGAAATTTATACCAACTAGTTTGTTCATGATAAAAAAAATTTGTTTAAAACATAACCATTAGTTAAAAGATTATTGTGGTTATAAGGTTTTGGTTAACATGTACAAAGTGATAAACCAAGTATATGCAACTTGAACTAGCATCAAGATATAAAGAGTATGAAAATTATTAGTATAAAGTTTACTTACTTAGGAAGATTAGTATGATGAGGAGGCAAGTTACTTGATTAAACCAAGATTAGAGCTTCTAAACCCTTACAATTGCACCCTAATGATGCTTGAACTAATCAAAATGACTTCCTCCTTCCCTTGCTTCTTGGTGGATCGAACTATGTGATGGAGTGAGTGGTTTTATTTTATTTATTTTTTTGCCTGTGAATTAAGTATAATTAATAGTTATACATATATATGTAGTAAGATTGGTCAAATGAGTTAAAAATATCTTAGCTAGGAACAGTTGTAGAGTTGCTATGGCCCTTGTGGTTTGGCCGAAATTTGGGGAAAAGTAGGGGACAAGGACTAGCCAAGCACACATCTTATTAATGCCATGTTTCATGTATTGAACATTTGGTACTTTGGTCAAAAATGATTTTCTGTAATGTCACCACAAAATAGAGGGGGTACGGCATGTGTAAAAAAAATAATAATATACGAGTAGTATGTTTTATTTTGTATAATATGTGTATATTGAATGTATTGGGTATTAAAAATATGTATTAGGTATTGGTTTGGTAGTTAACGTAAATACGTATAATTAATTGGGCTTAATAAAAGAATTATAAAAGTGTAAGAAAATAACTTTTGGCACTTTCGTAGTAATTTAGCAAATGTGAGAATGTATTAAAAAAATAATCATTGGGAGTGTTGGGTATGTTGGGTGTTCATTTAAATTGTGAAAAGTATTTATTAACTTAATAAATGTAAGTAAATAAAGGAATTGTTTTAGAAGTTAAAAATTTTGAACCGAAGTTGGAGCGAGGTATTTTGATGTTGTAGACTAAATATAGTCTAAATTCATAGTGCTCAAGAGGGTTGTTCCTTGTTTTACATTTATTTAAATAAAGGTTATATAAAAAGTGTTCTTGTAAAATTTCAAAGTAATAAATTAGAGTATAGAAATAAATATTGACGTGAAAAATTACGGGTTGTTACAGTCTACCAGCCTTAAAAGGAATCTCGTCCTCGAGATTCAGTTCGTTCATTCTATAGATGTATATGATCGCGGTCAAATTTGATGAGGCAACTAAGATCGAAAGCACTAGGTCTCGGATTATATCAATGTCGTGAACTTGGTAAGAAATAGAAATAAGTCATGCACTCAACAAAAAGGGGTAGTGGAGTGAGGAGGTCTGCTAATCCAGCAACACTGTCATTCGGGCCTTCATTGTTATTACGTCCCGGGGGAGTGTTCATTGCGGCCATGGCTCTGTGATAGACCAAAAATAGTTGGTTGAGTGAGCGATACATGAACGATGACGGATGATGTACGGTACAATGACAGTCGTGACATAGAGATCGCAAAATGATGGAAACAATGGCATGCTTAATTTAACGAGGCGTAAAGTAGAAAAGAGAAAGCATATACATAAATGCATATATAAGGTACGGTAACACAATCGCGAACATATAAATAGGTTATGCATACCCACCCGACCAATGCAATTTCAGGTGACCAGACTCTCTAGACCCGACCAAACATGATCTTTGACTACTACTCCCTTCATCGCATGATTCTTCCTGAATTATACATAGGTGATCAGGCTATGCATACTTGAGGATTAATGATGCAATGCTAGGACTAGTCGACTCGTATGATTTTTGGTATTTAAGAAAAACGTTATTTTGGTTATAGTTGCAATTTTTATTTTAGAAAAATCGGCATTCTCTATAACCTCTAGCTCTGATACCAATCTGTCACACCCCGCCGAAGGCGGAAACGCGAGGTGCGACGAAATCAATATACATCGCAAAAAGATATAGAACAATACCATAATTTACATTAAAGAAAAAATATATCATTACAACATTGTTATAGCCGACATTGGCAACTTAAAATATAAAGTTTGGTTTCCAAAAGATAGCATTTTAGTACATAATGATCAGTAATGACATGTGAAAACTTCATTATGCAAAGACCTTGAAGAAAAACTTATTGACGATCACCTGAAATGCATGAGAGAAAACGGGTCAACTATGAAAATAGTTGGTGAGCACACACGTTTTATATAATATGAAAACCTTTAAGAGAGAGTATAAGTTTTTAGTCTTTGAGAATAGTCCACAAGGCAAAGGCGTTGTCAAACCACACAGTTGCAAGTCCCGCCCATACAAGACTTGTAACATGTGTGTTCACAACCCATTGCGTAAAAAGTTGTATGTCTAGTAGTTATGTACACGTGGTCAATATAGTTCACAATAAGGGCACATAGTATATAATAAAGTATGTGGCAAGGCTCCTAAAATAAATAATATGCGTTCCGTAGACAGTGGAATGAGAGGTTGGCCGACCTCTAATAGCGCTATCCATACTACCTACTGCTCCACACAAGGAAGCCGTACGAACGGTACGTATAAACTGGAGTGCGAACGGCAAACCAGTCGGAGACTAACAATTGCAGATTACGAACAGTACATCATTCACAAACTATTATATATTATTAAGTCAAAGCTACTCCGTAGACAAGGGAGATTTTATGTTGCTCCGTAGACAGGGGAGACTTTAGGTCATAGTACGTACGGTACATTAGGTTCAAAAGTTTAAGTCAAGTTCAAGAGTTCAAACAAGTTATAAGGTCAAAACAAGTTAAAAGAGTTCATAATAATCAAAGGGTTCAAAACAATGTTCAAGGAGTTCAATTAATAATTCATGCATCCACCCCAAAACGATTAAAATAGTTAGAAAAAGGGGTTCGTGAATACTCACCTCAAGCAATAGGTAGTGCGTTACAAGTAGGTGTGCACGGAAAACGATGCGCGATGCTCTAACCACAACCTAATATGAATGGTATGATTTAGGTCGTGAAATGATGTCGTGTATGCAATTTGTGAAAGTTATATCACCCGTACATGTTTGTTGTAAAGTTTAATGGTTAAAAACTTAGTTACGTTAATGTGCTAGTTTAAAAGTAAAACATACCTTTTATATAACGTGACTAGTTTATCTTGTAATTAAACTATGGTCGTCTTGTTAATAAGTATTTTTGAAAACCTCTAATGCGCCTAGTAAGTATACATAACGTTCTACCATTTTTATTTAAGTTATTATAGCTAAAACCGACTCTAAAGTATCCAAAATCCATATTAAAATTTTCTAACAGCTTTTCTATTAGTGATAAAAGCTGTCAAATAATTACTTTTCATCTAAACTTCATTAGACCATAACTTTCTCGTTTTAGCTCCGATTCTTAAGTTTTATATATCCCTAGTTTCATGTTTGAGTATACTAGCATATTTTTAGTGCCTCGGCTAGTCCAATTAACTTTTAAAATCCGATTTTACCCCTTGAAAAACTCTAACAGCAACTATATTTTCAGAAAGTTAGTTCCATCGCCCAACTTAAAACTAACGCATCTTTTTCGTTACAAGTCCGTTTTAACCCGTTCAAACGGCTACATTTTCATTATAGAGTATATTTTCTATATTTCTAGTCTAATCTTACTCATAACCTACTGATTTTTCTGTTGTGAGTCGAATAGAACAGCCCCTAACCTTTTAGTGTCAAAACCACTTTTTACAAGTTTCTCTAGTTTATGTATATATGGTGTTTTTATCTTTACTTTATTGTTTGAAATTTATACCAACTAGTTTGTTCATGATAAAAAAAATTTGTTTAAAACATAACCATTAGTTAAAAGATTATTGTGGTTATAAGGTTTTGGTTAACATGTACAAAGTGATAAACCAAGTATATGCAACTTGAACTAGCATCAAGATATAAAGAGTATGAAAATTATTAGTATAAAGTTTACTTAGGAAGATTAGTATGATGAGGAGGCAAGTTACTTGATTAAACCAAGATTAGAGCTTCTAAACCCTTACAATTGCACCCTAATGATGCTTGAACTAGTCAAAATGACTTCCTCCTTCCCTTGCTTCTTGGTGGATCGAACTATGTGATGGAGTGAGTGGTTTTATTTTATTTATTTTTTTGCCTGTGAATTAAGTATAATTAATAGTTATACATATATATGTAGTAAGATTGGTCAAATGAGTTAAAAATATCTTAGCTAGGAACAGTTGTAGAGTTGCTATGGCCCTTGTGGTTTGGCCGAAATTTGGGGAAAAGTAGGGGACAAGGACTAGCCAAGCACACATCTTATTAATGCCATGTTTCATGTATTGAACATTTGGTACTTTGGTCAAAAATGATTTTCTGTAATGTCACCACAAAATAGAGGGGGTACGGCATGTGTAAAAAAAATAATAATATACGAGTAGTATGTTTTATTTTGTATAATATGTGTATATTGAATGTATTGGGTATTAAAAATATGTATTAGGTATTGGTTTGGTAGTTAACGTAAATACGTATAATTAATTGGGCTTAATAAAAGAATTATAAAAGTGTAAGAAAATAACGTTTGGCACTTTCGTAGTAATTTAGCAAATGTGAGAATGTATTAAAAAAATAATCATTGGGAGTGTTGGGTATGTTGGGTGTTCATTTAAATTGTGAAAAGTATTTATTAACTTAATAAATGTAAGTAAATAAAGGAATTGTTTTAGAAGTTAAAAATTTTGAACCGAAGTTGGAGCAAGGTATTTTGATGTTGTAGACTAAATATAGTATAAATTCATAGTGCTCAAGAGGGTTGTTCCTTGTTTTACATTTATTTAAATAAAGGTTATATAAAAAGTGTTTTTGTAAAATTTCAAAGTGATAAATTAGAGTTTAGAAATAAATGTTGACGTGAAAAATTACGGGTTATTACAAAAAATGTATGACTCATAAGGTAACAAGTATTGGAACCTTAATGTACGTTTCCTTTTTATGGAAGCTATCAAGCTAGTTTAAAAGTTTTAGTCCCACATAAGTTGAAAAAGTAAAGTGTTGCTAACTTATATAGAGCACCGTATAACATACCAAACGAGTTAATGTACGTGTTGGTATGTTATGTTTAGCTATGTATTATCTATTTAGATAAAAAATTAAGCATATGATAAAATAATAGATTATGGTATGCTTATCATTATCTAAATATCTAATGCATGTGAACATAAGTTACTAACAAGCCACTGCACCGCCCCTCTTAACTTTTCTTTAAGAGCACCGAGTGCAGCTCGTTAGGAGGACTCGCCACTCCAACATGGCACCTCGCCGCTGCATCACCCCCTCAACTTTTCTCGCCGTTCGATGGTTGCTTGTCTTGAACGACGAGGTGAGTTTCTGACTGTTTTGTCAGTGGATTTTTTATTTTATTTTTTTATCATTTTTTTTGTGCTAAACTTGTATTTGCTGGTCGAGGTTTAGTGTGTGTTTGCATTTGCAGGTCGAGGTGAAGAAGAAGAAATTCAAATTTTTTATAAAATGTGTGTTTTTATTGTTTAGTCCTTGTGGTTTTTTTGTTGTTTAGTGTGTGTTTATGTTGTTTAGTCCTTGTGGTTTTTATAAAATTTTTATACATTTTTTTTAAGTAACTAACATTTTTATTTTTAGTTATTATTTGTTTTGAATAAAATAAATTTAATTTGATTGAAAAATGAATAAAAGAAATAAAGTTGTAAGTGGTGCATCTCAAATGAGTAAGTTGAAGTTAGTGAGGGAGTTACTTGTGGAAGTTTGTTAAAGTGATGTGGCACCCCGTGAACCCCAAAAGACAAAGGGAGGGTGCTCACTGCACCCAATGCTCTAAAATCTAAATGCATCTTATTCTTTTCCATGGATTGATAGTCGCCAAAACTCCACTTTAAATGCGTCATTCTTTTCCATGGATTGAGAGTCCATCTATGGATTTACTTACAATTTTACTTTTATTTTTTTGTATTTTATTTTATTTTATGGTTTCGCAGTAGGTTTTGGAAGTGAAAAGAGAAGAATTGTGAATGTGTTTGTTTATATGACATTTTGTAATCAGTAAGTAAGCACTTGTATAAAGACAATAACATCTTTGTTAGATTTCTCGCTTAAAATACAAGAAAGCACCATTCAATTATTGTTGTAAATGGAATTTCTGATTCTTACAAGAACGAGACTACCGGGAAAGCAAGAAATTTCAGAAATAATGATATGTCGGTTGATCTCACAAAAGAGCGGTTATTTTCGGCTGGCATATCAGAGTCCCTCACGCAAACTAAACAAATAGGCCATAATTTTTTCATTAAGTCATGTTAATTAAAAGATAACTTAATGCAAACAAGCTTAGTTTTATTACTTAATATTTTCAGTCATTTTTTTATTAAGTCACAAACAAACAGTTCTCATATGACTTAATTAATTCAGTTTTTTTTATATTAATTCAATTAAGTCGAAATCAAACACCCAATTAGTTTCACACAATAATACAAAGTCTTTATCGTGTGATACATTGATTGCCTTCACAAATATGAAGGGGAAAAAACGTTAAGAGGGTGGCCTATAGTGCAAAAAAAATTGTAAATATCATTTTAAGAGAGATAAAGTTTCGAGTTCAATCTTTGTTAAATGTAAACAACCTAAAATGATTGTGTCAACTTTTTGAAAAGAGAAGATTTTACTTAGTTTATGGGGGCGGTGCCTTGCATAGCTAGCTCAAAAGATGAGATTTTAATGTTAATTTTGAGCTATTTTCGAAAGTGTCCTCCATCCAAAACTTAAACTGCCACCGACACATATACAAAACAAATGTTCTAAAACCTTATATAAATCTTTCATCTCTAAGTAACAATATTCGATTTATCATTATGATCCTAATTTTTTCATCCGTATTTTGTTGCTGTCGACAAAAAAAAATGTTGCCTCCCGCAACTTATTAGTAATAATAGTAGATCAGAAAGCTAAAGACCATAGATGCCAAAGAAAATATGCCTAAAAATATTAGTTAAAACTTCAAAAAACAAATACACAAAATCTTGAAATCTGCTACATCAAATCAACTCATTGCACATTAATATCCAGAATCTTAGAAGTAACAGGAGCTTTAGGTATAGTTACATACAACACACCATCTTTAACCTCAGCTTTAATCTTCTCAAACTGTATATTTTCAGGCAACGCAATCCGGAAACTATATTTTCCATAGCTTTTTGGACTCCATTCACCTTCATCACCACCTTCCACATTACCATTACCATTTTTATCATCTTTCTCAGCTTTTTCGGCTTTTAAGACCAACATTTTTTCTTCAACCCATACTTTGACATCTTCTCTAGTCATTCCAGGCATGTCAAACCTTATTTTGTACCCGGTTTCGCTTTCTTTTATCTCCCATGGTGTTCTTCCTCTGCTGTAACTACTAGTAGTGTCTCCTTGTGGGCCCCATTGGTAGGGTGATGATGCTGCAGCTGGTGGCTGTTCCATTAGACTTTCCATTGTGTCCATCATTTGTTGGACTGTTCTTGCTGTTGGAAATCTGTCCCATAATCCTGCTTACAAAAAAAATTGAATCTTTATTAGTTTTTTGAGATTTTGGTAAAAGAATTATGCATGCCCATATCATAAATTAAAGTAAAAAGTTAGGAAAAATTGTGCCCATATAACATTGGTGGATAAAATTGCACACAGAAAGATAGAATCTTGATTGAATTTGTTCATATCCATACAAGAAATCTAGCTAGCATTAAAGTTGAGATATATGAATTTCAAGGGATGTTTGATTTTGACTTAATTAAGTAATAGGAAAATTATTTGTTTGTAACTTAATTGAGAAAAATAACTGAAAATATTAAGTAATAAAATTAATGTAGTCTTTTTTAAGTCATCCTTTAATTAAACATTAGAGAAAAAAAAAAAAAAAAAAAAAAAAAAAAAAAAAAAATTACTAAATAACAAGCTTATGGCATGACCCTGCCTACAAGATGATTAAAACTTGAGTGTTTATTTTGATCTTAATTATATTGAAAATTTTTGTATACCCATATCAGAGTCTAAAATAAAGAAGCTGAAAATTATAATCTTGAACTAAAAACTACCATATTGAATATTTATTAGGTTTTTGGTCTTGTATTAGAGAGTTACACATACCCATATTATATTTCCATGCACACACAAAGACAGAAATTTTTATTTCAAGAATAAAGTTAGAAAAAAGGAGTCTTCAGTTGAAACTTACCAATTGGTGGTGACTGAATGACTCTTCTCTTGGTGGGCTGTTTTTGTTGATTTTTCATGTTTGTTCTTTGTAAATGATCTCCATTTCCTACTTCTGCTTTGACAATGTTTAACTTATGGTTCTTTTTGTGGGTATTTGGGATTGAGATTAAAGCTGAAGGGTTTGATTTTAGTGTGGCGATTCTTTGTGAGCACAATGGAAGGGTCATTTGACTTTGAGCCATGTTTTGCTTTTTTGCTACTAGTGCTGGTCAACAAATCTGATGAGTAAAGTACAAGGGGGCTTCATGTATATATAGGTAAGTTAAGGGTGAGTATAGAAAATTCTAGAAGCAGGATAAGTGGGGGCCCATGGACTACCCCAACTGATCTTTCTGGATTTTATTTATTTTTTATTTATTTTTTGGTTTTTCTGGATTTCTCTGGAAATGAGAAGTTGGTTCTACAGTATAATAGGTTGTCGCACATTATGAGATGTATTTGGAGGCCCATAGGCCCAAAACTAGATTTAAGCAGAGTAGCAATAGTTTGAACTTAATTCCTTATTCGTGTTTATAGAAAAAAAGCATGTAAGAACATAAAAATAAAATGTTATTAGTAAAACCAACAAGAAGATTGACTAAACATCAAAACCAAATGTTCAAATGCAAGTAGACATAATCTTTACAACACATTTTTAACACAAGTAATTTGGTCATAAATATTGAATTACATGGCTAAAAGTTGTACATAAATAAAGGTGACAAATTATTTAGAATCAGTGAAAACTCAACCCTGGATCATTAAAGGCATCCCATTGAAATCCTGGGCTATCTATCCAAGTTTGTGGGAATTCTAATTCAAAAGAAGTGGTACAAGATTCAAGTTGATGGTCATTAGACATCATCATATATCCAATGTCTTCTATCGTTGGAGTTTTATCGATTGATATGTCGTTGTTCTCTTCTTTAATCTTGTCATTATTGAATATATTATGTGAAGAAGTGGATTCGCCGTTCTCTAACTTGAGAATCGGCTCTACATTATGACGTTGCTCGATTGGATGATGTGTACGAGGGTCTAATCCTAAGAACTTCATTTTCTTCTTGATGCGTGTATTCCAGTGATTCTTGATCTCATTATCGGTACGTCCTGGAAATTGAGCTGCTATTTTGGACCACCTAATACAAACCAAAGTATTTTGATAAATGGTTTTTGTTACACATACACACAAACATACTTGCATGAAAAAAAAAAAAAAAAAAAAAAAAAAAAAATCAAGCACGATATATACATGGCTCAACCATATACTATATCTTGTAAATTTTGTAGTAAGAACTCTTTGTAGGGATTACCTATTGCCAAGACGAGCATGGAGTTGAATGATCATATCTTCTTCAGCTTCTGTAAATGCACCTCTTTTGAGGTCCGGTCTAAGGTAGTTAATCCATCTAAGTCTACAACTCTTTCCGCACCTCATCAAACCTGTAACAATGTTATATAAAAAAAAACTACTCGGGGTTTTTCTAAAACGATCACACATGATGAAAACTAACCTGCAAGCTTTGGGACAAGTCGCCAACATTGAATACCATTATTAAGTATGAAGGTCATGAGTTTATGATCTTCATCAATAGTCCATGGTCCTCTTCTTAATCCATTTTTCTCACAACAAGGTTGTCTTCCCATCTTGATCATGAAGAAACTTGCAAAGACTTAATGTAGCAATGAGCTAGTAAAAGAGGGATAAACAAACTAAAAATGTGATGTATTAAAACCTTCATATGAGAACAAGAATGATAAGTATAGAAACTTGGGTCGTTTGCAGACAGATTTGAAAGCAAAGATTCTGCCAACTATGACATCTAATGATTGAGTAAGAAAGCACCAAACTTTATCACTAAAGATTCATTATCTTTTGATAATGATCAATCATTAATGTCAATAAAAGTAATCAAGAAATGGATGAGACATGAGTTCCATGGTTTTAATTATGATTATGACTAGACAAAAGAAGGAGCTTGAAGTTAACTAATCAAAAAGTTTAAAGGACACATTATGACAATTAATGTATTTTAGTATACCATGCCTTTCGGGCCAAAACGAAGTATACAAAAACATGATCGTTATCTTTGAGCTTGATTTATGCACCAAACGTTGTTTTCTCACAGGTTAAGCTCATAATCTTAAGTTCAAACCCCATAAATTGTCGGTCAAAAGGTCGAAAATCATGATTAATTAAAAAAAATAAATTGTGTGCAATCATTCTTCTATGAGCAAATATTTGAAGGGTTTCCGAGCTTGAACTGAATTAAAATATAATGGCGCAAATTCACATTGGTATATATATCTTAAAGATAACGTATAAAGTTTGCGAGCTATCCCTTTAATTGTGGATTGGTTTTGACATAGAACCTCGTTTGAACTTATATTGTTTGGTCTAGTGAGATTTTGGGTCTTAACAAATCTAACAGTTTTTTTGTTCTTTTTTAACCTCGGTTTTTGACCTTTTGGCCGACCAAGTCACATGGTTTAAAGTCACCCACATAAACAGTTGTTTGAACTTAGCTGGAGTTGAATTTAATATCTCTTCCATTCTTAAGCTTTTTATCGCGTTGTGTTATTAGCTTAGTTATTTTCGGCTTATATTTCATAAGCCTCAGTTTTCTAGCTTATTTGAGACTTATATAAGCCCACAAGTGTCAAAATAAACTGAAAAATTAGGGCTTATGAAATATAAGTCGTGATACAAATAATCTTATAAGCCACATATAAGGCTGCATGCAATGAGCGTGAGCCCTCACCGTTGGCTACCTCTGTTAAGCGCCACCCTATTGCACCCCCTGTCACGCATGAGGCAGTAGAAAAAAAGGGGACAAAAGGTGAGCCTTCTCACCACTCGGACAATGTGCAAATAATCCCCCCCCCCCCCCCCCCCCCCTCAACACACACTCACCTTCAAAAATGGCTATATGTTTTTAAAAAAGTTACACTATACTATTATCTTACCTATAAATACCCCTAAACTTCAACATTTTTAAACACAGTTTTTCATTTTCTCATAATTTACGCTACACTATTTTACTCTTATTCTCCCATTATTTACAAAATGTCTCAGCAAAATATTCCTAAAACTAAAACATCGACAACAAAATGTAGGTTTGAGTCAGTATGGCGGTGGGTTCAAATCCCGTGGAGTAGTCAGCCAAAAGGTCGGAAACTATGGTTACCCAAAAAAAATCCGTATCGGTCCTACTCCACCGATTTACTTTCGAGCCCCATCGTTTGTTTACGAAAACCAAGAATAACAAAACCCACCATTCATACATCCACAACAATACGGAAACCCACAATACGATCCAAATATTGGCAGTTCTTCACAACCAAATATTTCCGTATCTTCATCACAACCTCAATCTCCACCTAGTCCCATTCATTTTTTAATTTTGATGATACTCCAGTGTACTTCCCTTAATGAATAGTATATGCCTAATATCGTTGATGTCGAGGAGGAAGTCGAAGAAGTCACGGCCCCAAAGAAGAAGTCGTAAAAAAGACACCAAAAGAGGACGGTTAGAAATGTCAATGAGGCTAGATGTATGCCATGGAACATGAAAAAGAAGGGACATTGTGCAAAGATTGGGTTCGTATATCCGAAGATAGCGTCGTTGGGAATACGAGAAGGGAGGCTGGGTTTTGGATTGAGCTTTTAGATTACCTTGAGAAAAAATTGGACGTAGGTACTTGAACCTATGATTTGTTAAACGGGAAATGGAAGACTTTGCGTCCTAAAGTGGCTCAATTTTGTGGAGTGTACGGTAACATCATGTGAAGGGCTGCGGAGAGTGTATCCAGAGACAGGGATTACACCAAATGGGTACTTGAGCCATATCAGGCTCAATATGGAGTACCGTTTACACTTCTTCATGTATAGGAGGTTTTAACACAATCTTCAAAATGGATGGATGTGGAAGTTCCAAATTTTCAAAAAGCACAACACGAGAAGTACAAGAAATATAAGTCATCGAGGTCTAGTTTGTTTAACACAACGCAGTTAGGAGGTGGTAGTTTTAATCTGAATGTAGGTTGGAGACGATGAGGAAGAGGAGGTTCATGAAGTTCGTCGACCAATTGGGCACGGATAGAGCATAGAAGAAAGCCGCGACATCATTAGCATCGTCTGCAACAGCTGACACTGACGAAGCGTTGGCTAGGTTGATGGTCGGCGAATATGAAAAATAAATGTGGCATTTATGTCAATGAAGAAAGAAGATCGCGCTGCATTTTTAGAGCTCAAAAGGAGGGAGATGAAAATGCAACAAAAGAAGATCGAAATAAGGAATGAATGTTGGCCAACCAAGAATATGAACAACGACAAAAGATGAGCTCGACTGATCACTTGAATGGACGAGCTCTCCAAAGGGTTCAACAGATGAAGGAGGCGATCAAGGGGAAGTGGAATTTAGACTATTAGTTTAATTTTTTATTTTATACGTTTAAATATTTAATTATCAATATAATGTTTTTAATTTATGAATATAAGTTGAATTTAATTTTTAATTAAATTTGTTATAAAATATGGGTTGAAATGTGATAGGAGAAGTGACTATTATGGGTAAAAAGTGAAGAGAATCATAATTTGATGTTCAAGTAAAAAAATGAGGAAATAGTAAAAGTGAGGAAGAAGTGATCATTGTGCCTAAGCTTAAACAAACACCCCCAAACTTGTTCAAATAAATATTTTATTAATTTATTTATTTTAACAAAGTGAATCACTTAAAATAAAGGATAGATTTCATAATTGCAAGGTCCCCGTATGGTTGTCAAGTTTCATGAATGGGGAGCAACCTTTTGGTGTTTATTTTTCTTTAGGTTTGGACAGCTTTTAAGCAATTTTTTAAGCCAATATTCTGTCTTTATATTCTAAGCATTTTTTTATGAGAACTAATCATTTGGAAAAATACATAACTATTAGTCTGCGCATGGTATAAACCCACTCTTGCTAGTTCATTGAATTTAATATGTACTTTTTGATAGTAGACTTATTTTAGATGTATTATCGTATTATAAAAATCGTAAACGAATTTGATGACATGACATTATTTCTGTAATGTTCTCCTAATATCTTGTTTATGATGACTTTGACATTAGTTCTGTTAATGTCGGCTTCGATGAAGTTTGATATATTCATGATTTATGTTAACTACGAAAATCGTTCAATCATGTTTCATAGTGGTGAAATTATCATGTGTCTTAGCATAAATTTTTATAAATTTTTTTTGTATAAAACATGATTTGAGAATTTTGAGTAGGGATACACATTACACAGTACAGCTTTAGCTTTTAAATAGATTGAGGATTTGAGATACATGTTTAATTTGCTGTATACTTTGAGAATATGTACTATAAATGATGGTGATCAAGCTACGTTAATTTGAGGGATCACTATGACCGAAGTTATATACTTTATAACGTTAGGTAACGGAGAACAAACAAAAGCTTTGAGATATCCGCAATTCTTCTCTATTTGTAATCCAACACTCATATTCCAGAATACAGGAACAAAAGAAATTCTATGGTCGAACGACTAATCTATCATTTATATTCTAACTTGGATCAAGTAAAGCAAGTGTGTGTTGTTACCTCTTCCCAAATGTTGTAGTCATCATATCAATCAGTTGTAGTGTTGTAAAAAAATCGGATTACCAGCCTAGCGATCGACAATTACTTGTAACAAGGTCAGCGACCGAGGTGAGTTGAGCCGAATCAGCCAAAAGAAAAGGTTTGGTCAAAATTTGATCAAAACTCAATCAAATTCCATCAAAACTCGATTTGAAGTATCTGAACAATTGTAATAGTTTCTAGACATGTTATCAGGGTCCCATAAACTATCATATGGTTTTATAAACATGTCATACATATAATTTCAAATTCATATATATAGTTTTTAATCAAAGTACTACATGTTTAGGCCGATTACTTGCTAAGAAGTAACAGACCGCTCGAGTACCACCTAGCAAATTCTACATATCACTTACTATCTACTTTGTGTTCAATTTCAGAACTATTGTTCTAATAAAACTCAAGTCGCCTTTCTAAAAAAAAAAAAAAAAAGAAAGGAAACTCAAGTTATGAGTTTGATAAGAAGAAAAATAAAAGTAAATAAAAGGTATCATTGACCTCGAAAAAACAAATTAAGAACTAATGGAAGGCATCATACATTCAACGAGGAGATACACGGAAACCTTCGGCTCTTCTTTTCTAAATCCATACAATGGTTTTTGTCATAAACATACTAGGCTGTAATTGATGAATAGCTATAGCATATGCATACCGTTGCAGCATATAAAATCAACAAAAACACTTTTAGCGGTTTTAATTTGCAGTAACAATCTACCTTATATACCTTGTAACAGTCTATGAAAAAAAAAATGTTACTCGAAATTTCAACAAACAAGATAGATCTTTTCCATGCTACACCGTACGGTGGGTTTATCATGCAAACAACGGTATGCATATAAAAGAGAAGAATCGAAGGATCTGGTGTGACTGTCTACATCTTGTAGGGAAACGGTTACACACTTACACTTTTATTAATATAAATCAGATTACAAAAAATAAATTAACAGAAAATTAAATCATACAGAATGGGGTAGAAGCAGAAGACAGACCCTATTTACGTATGGTATGTAAATCGATATTATGAATCGGTTGAGATGAATTTGTTGTTTGGTTTCCCGTGTTGAATGGTAGGGACCCGATGAGAATGATTGAGATCAAGAAGCTCGGGTAACACTTAAACAAAGACCATTTAAGACTGCGTGTGAGACAGTATGTGCCAAAGTGTGTGAAACTTGTGAAGTTGTGTGTGTGTGAGGCCCTTTATTTATAGAGAGACGAATAGGGTTTAGAGATAAACCCTTGAAGGATGATCAACGGCTGTGAAGAAGCCAGGTGTTGATCATCTAAAGAGCAGACAAGGAAGACACATGGACTCTCCTTATTGGCTCATACAAAGTAGTGTTTGTCGTGCGTCCGAACTGTGTGATGTCAAATGGTACATCTTAACCGTTAGTGACAATTGGGGAGCAGTAATACGTGTTGAGCGTAGCCTGATGAGTTTCTTCAGGCTAATGGTGGCCTATGATTATAGTTGGGCCGCTATCAAGTGTTTATTAATGGGCCTTGGTAATGGGCTTGATCCGTGCGTATATATAGTAGGTTTGAGCCACTAATATTAATACGCTATCAAGTCTCCCTAGTCTAGTATTATATCATGCACAAGTGATATGATGTTGGACTATTTAACTAAGTCCCCCAATTTTGTGTTGCGTTACCAGGGTTCACTCTCAAGTTCAATGTTCCCGGCTTATGTCATGTTTGTTTTTTGTAATGATGATTGGGTGCAGGCTATTTTTCCTCGACCAGGGTTTAAGCTGTGTTGGGAAAGATGGGTATTTAATGTTTGCGTGGGAAGTGTAGGAATATCCCTTTTTGGGATGATTCGCTCTCTTTGGGATTTGATGCTTCGCTATTGTCTTTTTGACTGTAAGCGGCGTCATCCTAAAATTTATCGAGCGGTGTGTTTGACCCGTCCTGTCGACTATACATGACGTGTATGTTGATGTCAGCTGTACTCGCATCTTTGCAGGGTGAGCTTCACGCGCCCTATTAAATGTGCTTAGACCCGATTGCCCTTTGTCGAGTGTAATCTGGTGATTCATTTTCTTTGCCTATAAATAGGGCTAGAAAAGTAGGGAAGTTACAACTTGAAGCGAATAAGCTTCTTTCTTCTTCCTTTTTCCCTGGTCTCTTCCCAAACCCCAAAAACTTCTTTTAAAGAAAAATTTTTCGTAGGCTTTTTTGAATTTTACAAAGGCTAGTTGTCATTCTTTGTATAAGAAGAAACGCTTCTTCGGTTTATTTTTGGTGTAACTGAGGGATGGGTGTTAGTCGTGGTGATAGCGAAGATATTATTGTTTTTCTCGAATCCTTTACCTTTGTGTTGGGGTTAGATGTGGAGATGTTAACTCCTCTTCCATTCTTGTCTAACGTTGATATTCCTTGGGTTCTTATTGATCCTGGTGGAATTTTGCAAGTGAATGTTGGAATGGAAAATGTGGAAGGTCTTGAATATGAATTTCTACCATTTTCCTAAGTACAATCCGGGTGAATTTGGCCGTCCTGATAAGAAACCTAAATGTTTCACCATATATTGTTTGAGTGGTCGAGTGCCCGTCCCGGATAGGGTTGTAATTGTGCCTTTCGTAGTGGCCAATACTTGATTCCTAGAGGAAACTTCATAAGTACAGTTTGTTTCTACCTCGTTAGAAACCAGATCTCTTGAGATAAAGCATATGGCATACTCGATTCCATTTATTTCTGTATAGTAACAATGACCACAATTGGATATGGAGATCTTCTTCCACATAGCACCGCTACAAAACTACTTTCATGTGCTTTTGTATTCTTGGGTATGACCCTTATTGGATTTAGTCTCAATAGAGCTGCTAGCTGATTGAGTGTTCCTCACTAATATCAACTCTACTTAACAATCAAATGAATCTTGATAAGCTTTGGCATTGGTCTCATATATCACATTCTTAAGTTCAACAATTGGATTATCAAACACAGTCCCAAATCTCTAAATTATAGCATCTTTATACACATTCCAAGACACATTTTCACCATTTAACTTAATAAAATGCCTATGTCACATCATTGCTTTATCAAAAAGTTGTATAGAAATGAGTCTAATAATTTGTTCATCTGGAATGTTGTCAAGCAAAAAGAACTGCTCACACCTAAAGACTCAATCTCTAACATTATCACCATTGAACTTTGGAAATTCAACCCTAGCCATCCTTCCTACTTGTTCACCCCTATTTGCCCCATTTTGAATGGCCTGTTGTTGCAGACTCAAACCACCAATTTGACCAGCCAAGTTTTCCAAGATATGATGAATTCCAACTAATTTTTCATCAACTGCTTTAAACCATTATTAACACCACCAGGATCACCACTAGACCCACCACTTACACCACCACTGATAATGGCATTTCTTGTGGTTGGTGCCATTTTTATTCAAACCAATTTATCACTTTAATATCTAACTTCCAATATTTCTTCAATGAACGAGAATTGAAGTACTTAATGTTGAAAAGAAACGTGTTGTGGATTAGGAAATGGACGAATTACTGATAACGTGTTTTGGATTGGAATTTGGATCGGAAGTTAACCGGATTTCTAACTGAATCACCAGAGATTAGCTGAATCAGTTATATGTAACAGAATTCTATTGGAAAATGACATGAGTTGCCAAGATAACAACTCTGATACCAATTGATATGAACTTACAGGAATCAAAGATTTGAATAAGAACTCTAAACTAATCTAGAATGCAAATAAGAAAAATGAGCTTAAGAATTAGTAAAAATGGATTTGTTATTGAAAGATGAATTGTACAAAGTTGTGACAACTCGGAATTGAGAAATTACAAATTGATTAGCTAAGAAATGAATGATATGATGATCAATATTTAAAAGGAAGTTTTGGCGGGAAAAGCTGTTAAAGCTTTTCTAAGTGATTTTGGTGTTGGTTCTTGCCCATTTGACCAATCTGTTGACTTATGCTTAAGACTCATAACATGTTGTTAGTGCAGCTGCTGTTTAAGATCCGGAGAGTTGGACTAGATCCGATGGGTGACTTAGATATGGTCGTTGGGGGAGATTATGGTTAGATTTGATGGGTATTATTTAAGTTTGTGTGGAATAAAAAAAATGTTTTAGGTTTTGATGGCGGATCGATAAACCTGCAGTTGGGTTATTTGATAATAGCTTTGTATAGTGGCTGCACACATGAGAATAATTGATATCTCTCATATCCCATACGCAATTGCAATGTTTGATTAGTTAGTTTAAGAAAATTGTTCGAGTATTTGTTGCGGACCCAAAGCAAACACACTTAGGGCCCGTTTAGTTTGTTGACGGGTTTAAGATTTGAATTTGGATTTGGATTAGGGTTTGGATTTAGATTTGGATTTGATATAGGAAAGAGAATATATGTTATAAAAATAAAAGAGTAAATTACACCGTTCGTCCCTGTGATTTGCTCCAAATCACTACCGTAGTCCCTGATCTATTTTTTTTTTGCTTTTTTGATCCTTATGGTTTACATATTGCACGTTGTGAGTCCCTATCGCTAACTGTCGTTATCTTCTCCGTAAGGAGACAATTGTCAAGTGGCAACGTTAGTCCATTAACCAAACGATCATTTGCAACGTTAGTCCTTTATACTAACGACCGTTACTAATTAACTCAAATTTTGGTTTTCTTAAAAAAAATCTTTTCAACGCGGTTTTTATCGTTTTCGCCCGTTTTCATGCGTGTATGTGATAGAGAAAGAAAGAAAAATATGTGTAAATGGTGTGTGAGAGTGAAAACCCACACCTCTTGCCTCATTTGAGTTTTGTGGGCCATTAGGCTAATCTAAGGTTGAATGCAATAAGGACTAGTTATTAGGGTCAATCCCGTTTACTTTTTCTGCCACGTCAGCTTTCTCTCTCCAGCGACCTACAGGCGATTCAGTGCCGCAGTAAGGGCGACCAAGTTCATTTTTTTAAAAAACATTTTTAACACAAACTAAAATTTCTTTCATAATTAAAAACGTTACATACTAATTCAACTAAAATAAAAACATTACAAAAAAGTCGGTCGAGATGGAGACCGGCTCCAACTCATTTTGCCTTGTTTCTCGGTCGCGACCTCCTCCCCACACTAAGGCCGACCGACTCGACCGACTAGGACCGAGTCGATCTCGGTCGTTATTGCATGCAGTCTAATCCCTTCTTTTTACAACCAAACAATTGTTTTCAAGCCTAATACAATTCCCCATCACAAAAGGTGCAAACCAAACGGACCCTTACTTCATTTGTGATATGACCAAACAACTCGTTCTAACATAAAATCTTTCAATTACAATTTTAACAAGATACCCGAAAAAGAAAAGGTTGCAACTTTTTTGGGACACAAGTACCGGAGCATATTGATTTCACTATTGCGCTCGACTAATTTTGCAGCAATATATTCTAAGATTAGGCCGTTGACTCATCCTTTTCTTCTTGATATCTTCTTAATCACTAGATGAGATTGGTATATAATTTCCATAAATAGGACGCTAAACTAGGTACTCACTGTAGGTTTTTCTAATTGATTTTAGTTGACTTACTTTGGTGAGCCCTTCCTCCCCTGCTCCAGTTATCTTGTTTTTATTACTAGGAAAAGGTTTGATTACCATAAGTGAAGTTTCAAGCCCATACGTTTTAACTAAAGGTCATTATTCCGCAATAAATTAAACTATCACTAAAGATTAAAGGCACACTTTTTATTTCTAACGGATACAACCATCGCCAAGTTACTCCAAATCAAATGTGCCTTTTCGAACCTTCTATCCTTCTCGATTTCTCTTTTTTTCAACCTTTACCAAATTGCAGATTTCCATTAAATGCGAGATCTCATAAGTATTTTCAAACACATGTAACTAAGTAGCCAATAGAAAGGTGTTAGGGTCATGATAATCAATGATTGCTTGGATACTTCTTGAATCGTGTATAGTTCACTTTCCGAATACAATATTTCATCCCTATTTGATGTCTTGGGTTACATGAAATTCGTATTGAGATAAGACAAGAACACACTCAATATCTAGGCCCAAGAAATTGAGCAAAACATAGAGAATATTGTATGTGTTGATGTGATATTCATGTTATAATGAAAGACCAAAAAATGGTGTCTATATATAATAGACAAAATGACTTTTCATGAAAAGTCGCACCCTATCATGAATGGTTACGCCTTTTGGTTTAAAGTAACTAACTTTCTAATAGATTTCTGCAACACTTAATAGTGACAGTTTATTCTGTCACTATTCCCAACAGTTACCATCTATTAAATTCTTGCAACGTCCTAGTGACTAATTTTCTGTCACAAACTTTACCATTCATTGTATCCGAAATCAAGTTAAATAGTTTATACAAGTGTTCACTCCGCAACTCCAAACTCGTATTATAACCTAACTTAAAAGCCATTTGGTCCCGGGTAAATCACCATTACACATAAAATAATTGATGGCATTAAAATCACCAACAACATACGATATAGCCGATGAACATCACCAAAAGTGATCCAATTAATCGTTGCACCTACTGCATCACACAAAATTTACAAAAAATCTTATGAAAAAAAAACCCCACATTTCGTTTGTTACAATTTACACTTACAATAGTCAGCCAGGCTATCACCTAAACCCTATATTAAACACTTCCAAGTCAAATACCCAATTACCTATGTTAGTACAAATAATGTCTAAATACGTTATTCGTTTTCTTTACGTTTTGATAATAACAAAACATAAAATCATTATACGTAAAAGTTTATGTAAACAAAGTTTTTAGTCGTAAAACTCCATCTCGACACCATAATCACTAAAGGTATGAATAATAAGTATTAAACATGGTAAATGATCAAAGAAATATTTTCCACAAATGTGAGACAAACATTTTATGCAAAGTTTATTTTACAAATTATTTTCTACTTTTTAACAAAATGTTTTAATCGAAATAAATAATTTGAATTTCAAAAATTTGGTTTTTCCTCCCCCAAATAACCATTTCACCATATTTTAACTTCGCCACAAAAAGACAAACAATGAAGCGTGGGACGGTACCTTTAGCTCCGAACCGTACCTTTAAATATTTAAGGGTACCGTCCCTATTTAAGGGTACTGTCCACCCGTTGAACGTTCATATTTTCATGGCCTGTAAATAGCAGCTCAAATCTTACATTTTCACCACCCTTTTCATACAGAACTTTTATGATATTATTTTTCACATACTACCTTTATTTCTTTGATCATATACTTAGTTTAATCTCATTTATTAGTGATCCAACTATTCTTCCATCACAAGTGCAAGTGAAGAATACTCACACTCATCAAGTTGTCAAGAGTCATAGTGTAGTTAGATCATAAGTAACATTGGTTACTTTCTTGTTGTATTTTAACATACATCAAGATTATCATCTCCATCATAGTGTAGTTGTGTTATTGGGTAGATAGAGTCGATTGTGAGGAGATTGTGAGTTGTGTAGCTTGTGAGTCATGTATCAAGATCGAGTGGATCTTATGTGTAGTTGTATTGATTGTGCCAAGATCGGGAGGATCTTGTGAGTTGGTTAGAGAGATCGTGTTGATCGTGTGGTAGATTGGTTCTAGCTAAGATTAGAACTCGGCATCTACTTAGTGTAGGAAATTGGATAAGCAACGTGTACGGTGTTCTCCGCCTGAATGGAGTAATTGACATAGTAAAGTGAACTCTCGAGTTGCACCGAACCACTATAAATCACGGTGTTATCTTGTTACTCTTTACTTTTATCTTACTTTCATTAGTTCATAGTTAGTAGTTGATATAGTTATTATATTGTGTGTTCATATTGTTGTTGATGATTTCACATGACCTAGAATCTAAACTTTCCATAAACGTTGACCATCTTCCGAAGTTATTGAGGATATAAAGCTAAGCGGCGGGCGGCTCCCCGGTAAAGCACGAGCAGAATTCACGGTAATCTTTTAAACGAAAAATCGGTAAAACTATTAACCCCCCCCCCCCTCCCACCAGTTTTCCACAACCTATAATCCTACGCATTATCATATAAATAAATAGAGTTATTACATAAAAAAAAAAAAAAAAAAAAAAAAAAAAAAAAAAAAAACACATAAATAATAATAATAATAATAATAATAATAATAATTTGAACAAATTGCCCGAATAAAAAAATAAAACAGATCATGTGGATAGCGTCGTTGACTGGCCGGAGAATAGCGGCTCGCAGAGATCTTGATTCTATCAATGAACAATCGAGATAAGATTCGTTGGATTGAGTTGGCTTTGAATTAGGGTTTCGAAAATTAAGTTTGAAGGAGTTGTGAACATGAATTTTTACATATTTAGTCCCTCTTATTTAAGATGTTCAAAAAAGAGTGCAGCCTATTGTGGATATTATACTTCCTAGGCCGTATACTAATTGCGTATAGCTCCGGAGTAGGCAAATCTCTCTTGGTGAAAACCTTCATTTCTTGCCACCCATCAATTTGCAAGGTATCTAATGATGGAAATGAAAATGCTTCGTTTCTTAAGCAAAATCCTCAAGATTGCCAACAATTTCTAAGTTCCAAGGGCTTTAGACAAGGAAACTGAACAATAGCATCACTAAGGCATCACATTCTTCTTCTTCTCCCTTCACAATTACCTTCATATTGTAGCACTTGTGTATATGTGGTTCCTGGAGTTGCAATAGACTACCAACCATCGAACATGTGAATACATATTCTAAATTGTTATATGCCAAAAACATGGGTCACGTGTGTGGCACGTGACAAGTTCAAAAGTCCAAACAACCTCACAACCGTTTTTCCCGCCGTTTTCTATTTTTTTTAAATACTTTCATTTCTTCACTTTGTAATCAGTTTTTGGATGATTTGCTCTCTCTAAAGTCTTTGTAACAACCCACATTAATCAATAACAAATCCCATTCATTTCACTTCGAGTTACCATTCTTGGTTAGTAATTCTTGTGTTTTGATTGTGTTAGCCTTCAATCTTTTATAGATTCTGGTTAAGTACATTACATAAACTTGCACAGTTATGAATATACAATCTTGTTAGGTTCGGAAACTTTAATGTTGTCCCCTGCTTGCTCTTCCATACATACTTGAGACTAGATAACCAGCGTAATCCCACTTGTCTCAAGTGTGGAATTTCAGGAACAGTTTGTGAATCAAATATCTCCACAATTTTTGTTGTTGTTGTTGTGAAAAGGTGAAATATTATTAATCACAAAAGTATAATAGACTCTTTTAACACTCATGAACATACCCCCATGATGTTATTACAGAGCCTAAACAAATAAGCTGTCTAAATCTGATTCTAAACATCTATACTGTACATTAAGACATAACAGAACAGTCTACATACTAATGATTTACAGCCTCATTTGCTTTGCTTTTGGCTCTCCTTATCTGCACATTCCATTTAGCTTCCACAGCCTTGACAGCAACAGATTCTTTAACAACAAAGCTCATTATTCTCCACAATGTTCCCATATCTACAATGAACAGTTTCAAGCTTTTGCAATTGTGACACTTCATCAGATGAGAAAAGAGTTTGTCCACCGCTGGGGTTATAATCCATATCCACTTCGATCAAATTATGATAAGACCAAGGCAACTGTTCCATAGTAGTATATGAGCTTGTAATTTCATAACTCACTAATTGGGCCTACAAAGTCAAAAAAAAAAAAAAAAAAAAAGGCTTATGTTAGAGATAATTGTACACATAAGTTGGTTCAATGATTAAAAAATAAAAATAAAAATAAAATAAAATAAAATAAAAAATCACACACACACTTCAGATGTGAGTAAAATAAGCCAAAAGGGTCTACATGATTGTACAACCGTTGGGTTTTGCACATAACCAAACTGTTACTCCGTAATATTTGCTAATCATATTACTTCCGATCCAATAATTACGCTGTAATTTTGATGAAGATAACAATTATTAATAAGGTTAATCGACTCTAATTAGAGGTGTCAATTTGTGCCCAAAATCATAAAATGGGCTTTTATGGGCTAATTTGTAAAAGATTTCGGCGCATTTAGCCCCTTCCTTTTTTGAAATTGTCATGTATGGCCCTTTCAAAAGTTAAATTGGAGAACATTGTAATTGTTAAAAAAAAATTATAAATATAATATATTTAGTTATTTAAATATAAATGAGGTGTTAGGTTTAGAGAATTTTTTTCGTCGTTTTGGGTCTTTTCTAAAACGTTCGTATAACATGAGCCCATTTGACCCGTGTCCGTTCGGGCCCGAGCCCGTTTGGACCCGTGGCCTGACCCCGCCCGACCCACCCGTTTTGCCACCTCTAACTCTAATTCTAGAAGTTTATGTTCTATTTCAAATATTAAGTTATAGTACACACAAGGCGTGAGTCTAAAAAATAACATGACACGGTAAGGTTTTTTATTTTTATTTAAAATAGAAATAATACCTGATGCGAGGTGATGGTCACACGAAAGTTAAGGCCATATTCAACACTATGTTTGCCTAAGCTTGTATTTATGAAGTTAAGCTTTGGAGCTGTAGACCGTCCATAAGTGAACACTGTTATCTGTGGGCATTCACTGATCGCAACCTTTTTCAATGTTGGCCTTGTGAATTCATTCTTTCTCAAAAAGAAACCCACGATGGTTGGTAGATTGACAAGTGCAAGGGACTTCAAACGAGGAAAGACCACCCCTTAACAATGACTTTCATTGCCTTGCAATCCTTTATCTCTAACTCTTCAAGTTGCGTGAGGCTTTCTAGAGTGGAAAATGTGAATATATGTTCCAAAAGGTTGCACCCTTGAATTTTTCAAGATCTTTAGCTTTAGAAGTTCGAGCATCGTAACATATTCTAGCCTTGGAAGTGACTTTCCAGTACCACTCTTCTTGTTGATCTCCTGAGTTTCAAACACTTCTGTTATCAATTCACATCTGCAGCATACCATGGAATCACACTTGACAATGCATCACAATCTGTTATACTTATCTCTCTAGCGTATTGGAATAAGGAGCTTGAGATAACTGGTAAAAAAAAAAAAACGAGAATTTAATTATATAATTAACAGAGCTAATAATATTAACAAAATTAACCAACCTTTATTTTAATCGCTGAATATATAGGAAAAATACCTTAAGCTGGTCATGAATGTCAGTAGATATACTGTAGGCACCACCACCAATACACTTGAAATTTCTGAGCTTTTTAAGCTCAAGATTGTCTAGATGAGGGAAGAAAGTGGTGGTTGTGTTGGAATACAGACAATCTTCATCATCTCTTTTTGAAACAACCTCTTCAATACCATGACAAGACCATATATTAATTTCCTTTAGGTTGGAAAGAAGTTTCGCCATGAACAAGTACTTGATGCTGTTGCACGCATACACTGTTATGGTTGTGAGGTTATGGAATGAGGACTGTGACTGTGGTTTTTGAAGAGTTAAGAATTCATTCCAATCACACCTCCACACATGTCCTCCCCATATACTCTAATTGTAATTTTTCAAGATAGGGGAGTATTAATGGTTGTTGAGTATTGTGAGGTGATTCTATACTACTTGGAGTCATTATTATCTCAAAGACCACCTCCACACCTAAAGACCACCTCCACACCTTTATAGTCCCACAAAACAAGTTCATGAAGGTTATGGAAAATGGGTAATAGATAGGATGGGAATGCAATTTTAGAAATCTCATCATTTGAGTCTTCCCCGAGTATAGACATGGCATTAATCTGTGGATGTCACAACCACAAACATTATACTATTAGTAATAATTTCCATTGACAAAATCTGAACATACCTGCAACAAATTTCTTAAAGAAAATAGTTGGATTTTCTTTTGTTTTCTTATATATAAATGATTTTCGATATATTATTTGTAACACTATTTAAGATATGAGAAGGCCAAAAAATCATGAAAAGAAAGCCATAATGTTAGTGGTTCTATCAAAATGTCTTCAAACTTTAATTTACTTCTAATATTATTTTTCTTTTTTTATTTTAAAAATAATAAGTAACTTAATATTTATTTTTATTTAGTTTAAAAATAATAAATAACATTCAAGTAATGAACAGAGGTCACAATCAGTTTCCTTGCAAGTTCCAGCTATCAGTTTTAAAGGATAAAAACAAAAATGATCATTTACATTAGTTTTAAACATACAAGTTAAGAGCCGTACCTCTTGATCTTGGTTAGTCTCAGCCAATTCACTATTTCTCTCCCTTTCTCTGCCACAGCTTATAACTTGAACCTCTTTGAGTGCCCTCATATTAAAATTGGTTGTGGCGGTGATTAACTTTTCAAACCTCCCACAACTTTCAATACTTATGCTTTCGACAGCTTGAAAGCAATGAATCAAGTTATTTCCAGCATCTTTTATTCTCCACACCTCTCTAAGCTGTCTTAATCACCTCAATTGAATGCTTCTCAACCTGCAGCTACTAACTTTATCCATTTGACCAATACATTCCATGTCGATATTGAATACTACCTCCGTCCCTAAATAAATGTCCAGTTTGACTTTGAGAGTCAAACTGGTTCAACTTTGACCTTAACTATTTTTATGGGTGTTATATAATATTTGATGCAAAATATATGAATGGATTGTGCTTTAAGATTATTTTTCAATGGTATATTTTTTGTATCATGTATTATATAACATAGAAAAAATATTTAAGGTCAAAGTTGAACCAGTTTGACTCTTAAAAGTCAAACTGGACATTTATTTAGAGACGGAGGACACTTCAATAGAAGCACAACTTATAACTTGAAGCCATTCTAGATTATTGAATAATGGCATTGGATTAACTGGGAAAAAATTCACAAGACTCCCATTCTTCCACTACAATGCTTTTCAAACTGCTGCTACAAACCAGCTCTTCCATTTTACCAGCACGTCCCAAGTCCAAACTAAATAACACTTCGATGGAACCACACCTTCTAGCTTTAAGCTCTTGTAAATTATTGAAGAAAAGAAATGGGTTGCATGAAAAAAGCTTCACAAGACTATTGCATCTATCCACTTGAATGCTTCTCAAGCTGCTGCTAAGTTGCTAGATTTCACCAAAATCAATCTTTAACAAGACTTCAATGGAACCACAACCCTCGACCGTAAGCTCTCTCAATGGGCAAAGATAACTTCTGCTAAACTGAGGAGGCCATATCTCCTTCATATTCTCCAGATCAACAACAACCAATTTCTCCAGCTTAGGAGTCGCAACCTGCAAATTAATTTAAGACAAGTTCATCCATTAGGAGTCGCCCACCTCTTTTTGAAACACTCTTAGCATAAAAGATTGATAAGATTGCTATTTGAAAATAAAAAACATACGTACCTCTTCGTGAAAGAAAGATCACACGTGGGATGTATTACTCGAGATAGAAGATGATGCATTACTCGGATAAATGCTAGTAAAATTCTGAAGGCCTCCAAGTTGCAACTCCATGAGACGCGGTAGCTCAATTATATTGCAGAAAGACAATAGCTTTGGTAGCCCAGCCAAATGGAGATACTTTAGGTTGCGAAACTTGATTGTATCTGATCCACTATTCTCCGTATGTATGACTGCTTCCATAGTAGCGCATCTGGAAATTTCCAGATACTTGAGCTTTGAAAAATTTATTGCAACAGTCGGTGTGAAAAGGTATTTCAACTCTGCACATTCTGAAACTACAAGGAAGCTCAAATTGTAAAACAAAGAGTTTCGAGGAGGATGTCGAGGATGCGGGGATCCCACATCAACATCTTCAAGAGTATTCATATCATTCACTTGTAGATAAAGTGCATCTGTGATCTAAAACAGCTCTACGATTTTAGATTTTAATAGTTCTTCTCTGTTTAGATAGAGTGCGTGTCAACTTTACTTGTGTACAGCTCGTCCCTAACTTCTGAAAAATAACATCCCAGAGAGAGCTTGAATCTTTTAAGTTTCTCATAAGACATGTTCTTCATATGAGCATTGTTACCAATATATTCAAATTCTAATGCATAAAGGTTCTCTGAACGCTCTGCAAGTTCACACTTCACAATAGTTATTGTCTCTGAAGCAGAATGCACAATAATCAAAAGTTCTCATATAAAGCTCTTCAAGTTTCACTAAGCTTTTCAAGACACCGTCATCTATAACAAGATTGTAACAACCTGTTACATCCAGTAGTCTTAACTTCTTCAAATTTTGGAATGTGGAAGGCAGGATTGTGATGCCAAAGTTACCAAAGCTAAGCACTTCCAGATTCAAAAGGTTTCCTATACAATTCAGATCAACCATCAATGAGCATTCATGGAGACAAAGAGTTCGAAGGTTGGCGCAGCACTGAAAAGACGTAGGAGCTAATGGATACTCTAACTTCTCAAATGCTATAACTTGAAGCTTTTCCATTCCTACATAAAAGTCTTGAGGGAACCTTAGTGACTCATCTCCTTGCATAAGTTTCAAAACTGTAAGGTTTAGATATTTAAAGTCAATGGGAAACTCTGACATACCATTGCATGCTAATGAAATTTGCTTGCAAGGCTGGCTCATATTATTAGCTTCACTCCACTTTGAGAAATCATCATGGTGAATGATCCTACATCCATCCTCACCACCTTTAGAAACAGTACCCACCACAAATGCAAGCACAAGATCATGCATTTTCACACACTCATAGTCATCACTATCACCATCCATCAACAAGTTTGAATTTTTGAAATTGCTCACACTTGTTTGTGTAGTGTCTCTCGCATCTTCCATAGAAGAAACTTGCTTTAAAAGTTCTAATACCCATGCATATCTTGTGAGCTCTTCTATCAGGATATTAGAGTCCTCGGGGAACAAGCCACAAAGCAGAAAAATAGCTTTATCCTCTTCTCGTTTTAAATTCTTGTAGCTTATCTCAATAATTTCTTGCACATTCTTATCAAGATCATTTTTCTTCAAACACTTTAATGTATGATTCCATACAAATTTATTTTGATTGTTAAGAGTTGCGGCAATGAGTTTGATGGCAAGGGGCAAACAGCCACATTTTTTGACAATACGACATCCTATTTGATAGAGATCAGGATCATGCTCCTCTGAAACTCCTACGATTCGAGAAAAGAAATCCCGTGCTTCCCCTTCCTCCAAGACATCAACTCTTAACAACTTTAAGAACAGAATAAGCATGAACTGTAATTTGTTGGCAAATATTTTCATCTCGTGATGTGAGCAACAACTTGACCCCCTTTGGCAAAGGACTCGCTAGTCCGACTCCGATATCTTCGAGTTTAATCTTCTTCCACACATCATCCAATACAACCAGACTCTTTTCTTTACGCGCTGAAAATACTTGAAATCTTTTTGAAAGATAAGTTGCCCTTAGCGTTTCATCAGTTTCAGTTAGAGGTTCGCCTCTGTGTGTTGCTATTGCCTTCTGAATGGCAAGCAAGTCGGGAGTTTTCTCAATAACCACATCCACATTCCAATTAAACATCTTGTTAGCATGTGCAGCCTCTTTCAGTTGCTGCATCAGCGTGGTTTTCCCCACACCACCCATTCCACACAAGGCTATCACTCTATCCGCATCATCATCATCGTGTTGAAGGAACTTGAATGCATCATTACATATCTTATCTCTTGACTTGAACCCAATTTGGGTATTTCCATGTGATGTTGATGTTGATGCCGGACGTTTCAAATCGACTCTTCCAAAACGGATTTGGGCATCACTCCAGATGATATCAGAACTCTCTTTAATCAGACCTTCGATATCATCGGTTACCTTCAATGCGTTTCTTCCTGCTACATACTTCTTTTTGACATTAAAGCGTTCAATGTTGTTGTTACTTAAAATGTTGTCAGCATCTTCCTTGATCATCTTTACATCTTCCAACCACCCTGGTACACGAGCAGGTATCTTTCGATTACTTACATTATTTTCTTTCATGTGCTCTTCGATATCAGCACTTTGACCCTCCAAATACAGCATTCTGTTTCTCATGCGCTTAAGATTTTCCGTGGAGGAAGTGAGGTATATCAGCTTTTGCATAATATGAACTGTCAAAGGATTCACAACAGGACCAATGATTGGAGATACAAGCTCCATTTCCTGAGACATAAGAAATCATGTAAACATAACTAGGGGTGGAAATTCCCGACAGAACAGAAAAATGAATTGGGTTGGCCTGGGTCTAAACAGGTTTCGGGTTGACCCATTAATAAAAACAATTCATTTTTGTGTTAGTGATTAGTTAACCGGGTCAATGGTCAAACCACCAACACGTTAGTCAGATAACCAGGCTACATGGGTGACTTTTGGGCCGTAACTCCCATCCGCTAAAACAAACCAGCTAAAGGAATGAGAACGTTAATTATAGGGTGTTTGGGCTAGCTTCAAATTTTTAGCTTTTCTGCTTGTTTTTATACAAAAGAGGACAAGGTAAAAAAATCAAAATCTTCAAACAAATAATTATTGTTTTCAAATATAATTGCATTTTCTATAGAAATAAGTGAATCCAAACACTATCTCCTAAAGTGTTTAATCAGTAACAGCTTATATGTAGGGGGGGAAAAAAAAATTCCCCAGATACAAGTCTTTTTAACTAAGATGTACGCAACCTAACCGGGTGAAAGAAAACTTTGTATGTATTCATATTAAGAAAAGAAAAAAAAAAAAACACTGAAGTAATATAAAGTCAGGCATGTTATCAAACAGTTGGTAAGCATGTATGCGTAAAATGAGATAATCAAATATGTAACAGATTTCAAAGATCTCACCAGTTTTCAAAGAGGATCAAATAACAAATCTACACAGAACTGATTTACAACAGCCAGAACTGATCCAGAAAATACTCAAGTCAACCAAGTTTGGTTAAAGAGCTTGTCACCAGTTTTTTTCAAAATTATCTTGAGACCTGTTATCAGTTACTACTCCGTAATATATTATGCAAAAATGTTAGAGCATCTACAATGAGTAAACCAACTAAAAGCTTTTTACCATTGTAAAAAGCTATTTAAAAGGGTTTTTTGCATTGCATAAAAGACTTTTTGAATAGCTTTTTAACAAAGACTTTATAAACTAAAAGTCTTTGCAAAAAGCTCTAGTCATTAAATAAGTTAAGCATTAAATGCAAAAAGCCTTTTAAGGTTTTTTCCATTGTAGATGCTGGGTCAACTTGTATAAGGTTGTCGTTGTAAGTTGTAACTCATACTTATCCACAAATCCGATTAGTAAAGTTCTTTCAAAACCCGGCCTTGATCCCCATCAAGAATCTAATTGAGGCGCCCCGTTGGGGCGTGATAGTCTTCTTTGGGTACAATTCTCAAACAAAGCCGCACCATTTTACATTATTATTATTTTTAGACCGGGTTAGCAATAATGAACCTATTAATAATTAATTATAAACAAGGCTTATTAAGTTTTCAACAATAGTATTATACATAAATAATGATAAATTATATCGTCAAAAATTAAAACTTAAAAATATGATACTAAACGAGTTTGTATAATCACAATTTTGCATTCTTACATATATGAAAAAACTAACAATATTAGAGTAATATTTTTTATTACGTAAATACTATATAAGTATAGATATATTTGTATATGTGTATATACTAATCGGGCGGGGCGGGGATTCCTCGCTCCCCGCCCCAAACCCGATTAAAATCCCCTTTTAATCCCCAAACCCGCATTGTAACCCAATTAGCATGCCCTGCCTCGCCTCAATTAGTTTGGGTTTCGGGTTTCCCCGTCGGGTTCGGGTTTTTTTTGCCATACCTAAAAAAGCCATTTGTACCTCTTTTTGTTTTTCTATTTTTTTATTATTAATTTTTTTTTATAATTTTACTTATATTAAAAAAATATGGGAAAAAAATAAAGTTTAATAAGTTAAAAATATTAAACTTACAAAAAATATGGAATAAAAACCGATAAAAAAATGTGTTCTATTGTAAACAAAGTGGGTCAAGGGTAGGGGTGGCAAATGTCGACACGACACGATAAACGACACGAAGTTAAATAGGTTTGGGTTAGGGATAAACAGGTTTGGGTCAAACACAAGTCAACCCGCCTAACCCGTTTAATAAATGAGTCGTGTTTGGGTTGAGTAAATATTAAACAGGTCAACCCGTGAACCCATTTAAGTATATAAGACTCTAAAAATAAAATATATAACATGCATTTTTATATTGGATATGGATTAAATGTATTCTGTTATGTACTTAATATAATTGAATTATGAATATACCTCATATATCATAGAAATTGACGTTTATAACTAAGAAAATTGTTGTATAATTATTTGTTTGTTATTTTTATCATATTTTAAATCCTTACATCATTTTGGCATTTAAGGTAGTTAAATCAACAAACCATCAACCTTATTCACTACTTGACCTATTTATTAAAATAGGTTAAACGGGTCAAAAATGGGTTATACGTGTTATGCATGTGCGGGTTAGGGTTGAGTTTCTTGACACGATTAATAAATGGGTCGTGTTTGTGTAGATGTTATACTAACCCGTCAACACGTGAACCCGAATAGGTCAACACGAACACGACTCGATTGCCACCCCTAGTCAAGGGTGAAGGACAAAATAGGGTGAGCCAGTGTCACACCTCGCCAAGGCGGAAACGCGAGGGTGTAACTTCATGGATACCATCACAACATCTGGTGTCTATATAGAGAACAACTACATGCACAAAAATAGAGCAAAGTACAAACACAAAGTGTTGTAACAATACCCTCAAAATAAAATAACCAAAACAAAATCCAAAACAATACATAAGATCCAAACAAAGATGATAAACCACTTCCAATGCAACTAGGGTCTCGTCTAATCACGTCTTGGTGCTAACTTGCCTTTCTTACCGAAACGCATAACACCTTTCCAAGGAAACTCTTTCAGCATCACAAAATCACCAACACCAAACTCTAAAGACTTACGGCGGTTATCCGCATAACTCTCTTTTGGCGATCTCTTGCTGCCTCAAGTCTTTCCTTAATCCGAAAGACAATATCCGTAGTTTCTTGTACCAGTTCAGGACCAATTAGTTGGCTTGTTCCAACCCTTGCCCACAGAACAGGTGACCTACATTACCTTCCATACAACTTTTCACACGACACATACTCCATACTAGAATGATAATTGTTGATATAAAAGAACTCAGCTAAGGGTAAATGTATACCCCGACTTCCTCCAAAATAAAACATACCCACGCTCTCAGCTCACCATCCAACGCCTGATTTGTACGCTCACTTAGTTCACTCATTAGAGAATGATAAGTCGTACTCATCTACATACGCGTTCTCAAGACTCTATAACACGTTTACCACTATCGCGAAGTAAGCATTTCATCATGTTCCTTGATGATCAATGCGACACCCCATGGCTCTTTACCAACTTACCGAGCGAAAAGTCTCACCAACCCCTCCTTAATAAAATCTGCAGGTAACTCTGGCTGTTGCAACACCCTAATAATCATTGACTACAACCTTTACCTTCAAGCATTTCAAACACTTGCTAAAGTATCGGTATTCTCCTTCATACCCACTCCTCCATACATCTCTCGCTAAGGTAATAATACGTCTTCCATTCTTGGATGTATCAAATACCTTGCATGATTGATGTCCTTACGCTTACTTTCAATGAAACCAATAGCTGGTCCGCAAAGTACATTCCTCCATCTTCGTTCATTTCCATTTACTGGTCTAAACCAAGTAATCTTTCTTCTTACATGTTCTCATCCTTGAACCTCTCTCTCTCTCTCTCTAGGCTGTCAACATCATCCCCTTAACTCCGAACTGAATTATCATAATCATTGCTCACCAACATCTAAGTTTCACTCGTTCACTCCCGCTCAGCACTCTTACCACGATGCCCGCCCTTCCTTGACGGTGGCGAATCAGACAATCGTAGTCACTAAGAAATTCCACACCCAACTTCTCTTCAACATATATTAGCCTCTTGTCAAATATATGCTAACGGTTCTTATGATCTGTGAAGATAACGTTATTTGCTCCATACAACTATCGTCTCCAAGTTCTACTCCCAAACTCTAAGTCATGCATCACATAGTTCCTCTTATGGATCTTCTACCTCCGTGATGCCTACACAATCCGAAGAACGTACATCTTGAAGCTAAACCTCTCACTTGAACAACTTGGAAAACACCCTCTTCTTCTTCAACGACCAAATTGATAATCAAAAAGACAATCTATCCTAAGTAAACGACGCGAACCATGAAACCGGTCAAACTAAAACGTATATCAACGAACTTAAAAGGGGTACGAATTACCGACTAACGAAGTAATGAACATCAAAATCAAAGCTAGAAAAACACAATGAGAAATTTTCCCCCAATAAAAGTAGACACGGATAAAATGTTCATGAAAACCCATACAAAGAAAATATAAAATACACGTACCCATAAAACATCCACAAGCGTACCTCAATGGAAGAAAAACTCGATGAACCAAATACATAACAAGTTTGGTAAATGAGAACCATAGATAGTTCTTATTTCCGTACTCGACCTTCCCAAAAACAAATGAACACCGTTTTTCACAAGACATATCTAAAAGTATACATTTTTTTTATAAAATATATATAAACCATTTTATGTAAGACATCAACATAACCATTTTTTTCACACTTCATTTTCACCATAAAAATAATAGTTTCCAACAAATAACCTTGAAATACCCAAAACGAATTTTAAAATACCATAAGGACTCCAACACAACCCCTTTATTGGATGTGAAATACACAGAAGAATCATATAATCAAAATAATCATCAAACGAATCTCATACCAATGAACACTCACGCAAATACATTGCAAACCAAACGATGAACTTACAGACTCATTCGTAGAACGATCAAACCAAAATCATAGAAAAACATCAACACTAACAGGTCACAAAAACATCTCACGAAATCCAATTGGTGTGCAAATGAGGGATTAAAATCCGCACCAACTCGTCACGAACCAACAATACTCGAAGAACAATATAATATTCATTCGCGGAATGAATGCAAGGAATAATCAAAAAACTTATTGGCTCCAAACGGTCAACCTAAATTGACCAAAGGATGGTCAACAAGGTCAAACTGCCTAGAGTCAATGCTCCGTGGAATATAGTGTTTTCCCGGGTCGTTATGTCCCGACGAGGTGTGAATTGTTATCAAACGGGTTTGTGATCGGGTGAATTTGGACAGAAAAGGGTTTGAGATTGATTAAACTAAGGAATCTACAAGAAAATAGCTTAAATAAGCTATATGAACAAGACTGGAAATTTAGAAAAACCAGAAACTTTTAAAACTTAAAAACGTGTACGTTCAGATAAAATTTACGCGAACGTACAAAATAAAAAGTAAAAACTGAAATCTGAAAACCCTCAGGGGTGTAAATGACTTTTTTACAAACCTAAGGATGAAAGAAAATTTTTTGAAAAAGAAAATTAATTTTTACACTAAATTACTTATTTAATATTAATTAAATACTATTTAACACTAATTATTAATATTTAAATAACTTAAATATAATATAATATCATTTTAATACTAGAAAAATGAAAATTAAATTTCTAAAATTATAAAATAACTAAAAACAAGTTTTAAGATTAAAAATATGTATTTTTGTCTTTTTGTGATTTTTATATTAATTAATTACTAATTATATTAATTAAACTATTTAAACTATTTTTAAATTACTAATAATACTAAAAGTGACTAGAAAATTATAGAAAAATTTATAAAACTAATTAACCATTACAGGAATCCTAAAAAATTATAAAAAGTTTCTAAAAATTATATTTAGGCTATGTTATTAATTATTTACTTATTTATTAATTAATATCTAATTTAATTAAATTAATTAAGAAAGAAAATGAACAGTGAAAATTATAAGAAAAATCCTAAAATTATTTTACAACATATAAAAGCTAGGAAAAATATAAAAACTAGGTTTTACTTAATAAAAACTAATTATGCTATTTAACACTTAATTATTAATTAATTATTAATAAAGCTAATATTAAATCTAATTAATACTAAATGACAAGATAAAAATCTGGAAAAATTACTGAAATTACTTTAGGGTAAAAGGAAATTAAGAAAAATATAAAAATGCAAGTTACTTAATAGAAATCTAAAAAGGTAAATTAAAAAGATAAATAATATTAAATAGAAACTATCACTTAATTTTACTTTTGATTTTTCTAATTTTCTTTTTACAAAACTAATTATATGCTGGAAATAAAGAAGTTTTGTGAAGGGAACTCTTTTGGAGCTCAAAAATAAGCTTAGGTGAGCTTATTATTGTGACAGATTATGAATTAAGCTCAAAGGGATTAATAAGCTTGGAAAAGCTGAGCAACCAGCTACACTTAAGGAAAAAATAAGCTAAAAATGAACTGAGGCAAAGGTACATGAGCTAAAACAAGCAAGAAATACCCTGAAAAGCTTAAAATGAGCTAATAAGCAAATCAAAAAATGCCACAAACCAACAGGTCTGATAGGCAGTTTGCAGACCACTATTGAGCTTATCAAATAAGCTAATAAGTCCAAACTGAGCCTAGATCCTACAAGTTGGCCGTGATAACTCTCCAAAAATCCAAAGAACACAAGCTTGAGTTTACTGAAAAGCTCACAAGGAGCTTGTGAATGAGTCTTGCTCACACTGAGCACTCAGTGTACATGGTTAAATGATAAGGACATGATGGTTAAAGTAAACAATGTAAATAAGCAGTTTATGGAAAAACAAACACATGCATAAGAAGATGGCCAGAGGGGCTTTCTAAATTGACAATAAGCTCAGGGTCAGCTTCTGTGATGTACAAGCTATGGCCCCAGGAAAAGTGGCTTGTGAGCCACTGTTTAGTGCAGGGCACCTTTAGGTCCACTGAGAGCTTTTCAAGGGGTGAATTAAGCTAGTAAAACATAAGCTTATGGTCAAAAAATTGATTCTACATGTCAACAAGCTATCAAGGAACAAGAATCAACAATAATTAATCATTTCCAATCTACATTGAACCCTAGAGATCACCAAGAAAAACTGTCTATTTTCACAGTCATGAAATCTTGACTTTTGAAATTTTTTGCACAAGTTAACCAAGATGAACTTCAATTGTCTAAATCTGAATCTAAATGGAATGTTATTGATGCGTGGGAATCGCAACAGGCTTTACCTCTCGAGGGATCTCGAGAAGCTTACAACCCCCACCAGGCAGTGTACCTGATCGTTGTAGTATAGTATAGTGACAAGTACCGGGGGATTGATCGTTCAGCTTAGGAATAGTGTCGCTAGGATTAGAAAGCCTAAATACTAGTTCTAAAGGTGAGGGATGATTATTTTTGTGTTTTTATATTTTATGGAAAGCAAATTAAAATCTCGGGTTTGAAGGATTTGGGCGGAATTAGTTGCTATTCAACTAACCCAATACTAAGATGCAATCAAAATAAAATACTAAAAATGAAAATGAACTAATTTATACTAAGGTTGTGAGCAGTAATTGGATAAAATGTGTTTACTTAGATTTCACTACTCCCTAGATATCTTTTACACGTTAATTACTTGTTATAATTGCATGGATGACGGATCGTATTCCTTAATACCATTCATGGGGTGGCACACATAACTCCCCAATTCTATGAGCTCTTATCTCCTCCTACACCATACCCAGCACAACTATAGGGATTGTAAACAGTGGCTCATGCATTAAATACAACCAATAAAGACCTAGTGCGCGTTGGTTCATGTTTCTTAAGACGTTCAAGCATGTTACCAATTGGAGATCTGCCAGTTTTCTTAAGCCTAACATATAAATCATTCATCCAAGACAAAAATAAACAAGTAATCAACACATAATCAATATCTAGGTTTCATTAGATCTAAGCAAACACAAGATAGATCTAGCCTAGCATGATGGAATTAAGACAAGAACAAGATATAGACAACCAACACATAGACATATTGATTGAATTAGAAGAACACTTATCTTGATTAATCATGCAAGGTATCAAGGGGTTGGAACCCTTGAAAAACCTGTAAAGTTACACCAAAATCGTACTTAGGGTTTCTCCCAAAACTTCTCTCTTTTAATGTGAAAAACTAGAAAACTATATATAGAAAAAGGGGTCTGACGGCGTCAAGACCAAATAGGTGACGCCGTCACCTCGCCGCCAAAACAATCCTCGGACTGCCTAGATCTACATTTGACGCCGTCAAGTACAAAACATTTCCAGGCCGTCATGACTTTTACTCTTGACGCCCTACCTTCATGACGCCGTCAAAACTCTTCTGGGTCGTCATGGAATTTTACTCTTGACGCCGTCAGGGAACTACTCTTCACGCCGTCATGCACTGTTCCCAGCATGAAAAATTAATACTTTGGCGTTTTCTTCACTTTTATGCTCCAAAAACGTCCGAATTGCTTCCTTTTCCAGATTTCACTCCTAAAGTACCTAAAATCACAAAAGGAACGATTTAGGGCAATATTTGATCAAATAAATTCGGATTCGGGCTTAAATGACCCCCTAAAAACGGATCATTTTTCGCCTCATCATATACCCTTACACTTGAGATTTGCTTGTCCTCAAGCAAATGTGCTTTTATTCTAGTCAAAATACAAGTTAGGGGTCATTTAACACTAATATAAAAGTAATTACAACAAATAATCGTTCCACTAAAGACCAATAGACAAGCACGGAGGTCATACACAAGCACCTCACAAATAGTGTTTAGATACTCACATCTCTTGGGAGTAATAAAGTGCAAATTACAATATGGAAACGGAAGATATCTCTCACTACCTGTCATAGCAAAATAGATTACCATAGGCTTGGGAAAGGATCAAACCTCCACCACATGGCGTAAGCACCTATGATAAACTATCAAAGAGGTCTTTTAAAGGGTTGTAATGTTAGGTGTAGGAATATGAAATACACGGTTTTGTTGGATAAAGGAAGTTTTACTGGTGGCGAGTTAACAATCTTGGTTAATTACATGTACAATATGGCGTTGCTAAGCCAAGACTAGACTCGACTTATGCTAATAAATGAAAAATAACAAAAACATAAAATAAACATAGAATGAAACGGGATGGTAGTCCGTATCTTTTTTTTTTTTTTTTTTTTTTTTTTTTTTTTTTTTTTTTTTTTTTTGTGCATACACTCTTACCCTACCATCCAAAATAATACATCATAGGGGTTGAACATTCCCCTTACACTTGAATCTTTACATACTTTACAATAGCTACTCTAATGACTCGAATTAAGAAAATCAAAACACTTGGAGCACTTTTAAGATTAACGTACATATGGGGGTAATAAATGATGTTCTTCCCCATTACTCCATAAATAAGTACTTACCCATGAGTCCCAATCGTCCCAAAACAATATGTACAAGGATATGACTCGACTTAGCAACCATGTAATCAATTAGATAGTTAACTTAGGGTTTAACAAATAACAATAATGCACTAAAAATGAGCGCATACACGGAAGGCTAAGGCGATTTGGGTGTACATTTAAGTGGGGTGTAACAAATTCTTCCTTTAAGTAAAATGCTTAAATTTATAAACGAAAAGATAGGCTCGGAGGGGTGTACTAGGGGTTTCGTGTACTAAAAATGAGTACAACGCTAAGGGTGTGGGAAAAATTAGTTGACTTAACTAGCCAAGTAATATGACTTAAATGGTCAAGTAATTATGATACGGGTTTAACACAACGGTGATCCTAATGCCTCTTATCATGTAGTAAATCCTACCACACGAATGTAGTCACACTAGCGGTCTCGGGATGCATCACTAACGCAAGTTCTAGAATCTAAATGCTACCAGTACACTCATAAACACTAATAATGGATGCTTTTCCTATCAAATCTAAAGGCGAACCTCACATATTTGGGTGGAAAATTTTTCTGAATATACGGTTATGTGCTAGTCATACAATCTCCTATCCATGAGACGCTTGCTATGGCTAAAGTTTCACTCCTAAATGTTGTAAAAAATTTTAAATTTGGCACTAAAATTACACTAACAAGTATTTCTCATAGTTTTATTACACATCTACCATCAAACAAAACAAACTCAAGCGAAAGTGCATATGTAAGGTATCATCTTTTTACCCTCCCCTTACACTTAAGATGAACATTGTCCCCAATGTTCAAGTAAAGAATGTAAAAGTGAAAAAGTAAAGAGAATGAAATCAAATACTCCCCTGATTCGCTCGGTATGGATAATAGGATGGCCAGGTTAAATCTTCCTCCAAGAAAATGAACAATCAAAGCTTCCCTTCCAGAATATAAATCATCTTCTTGTCATACATAACCTGTAAAACCTGACAAAATAGACAAGACAACCTCGCGTAAAATTGGCGGCATCCTATATAAGTTACTAAATCCTAGAAAACAAGATAAGATATAATGCTTGTGGAATGAAGTTTGCAGATCTCCTAGAGATTATAAAACTTAATAATTCACAAAAACCATAAGACTCCGTTAGAAAAACAAAACCGGTAAAATTTCCAGATTTTTAACTCCTGACGCCGTCAAGAGTAAACCCCTGACGCCGTCAGAATTGACCTGCAGAAATCCTTATGTTAAGTTTCCGGAAAATTTCTGGAAAAAACTTGGTTCTACTTCCTGGAAAATCCTGCAAAACTTCATTATGACTCAATACAAGCATTTGACTCTAACAAGTACGAATATACATGTTCATTTAATATTGTGGAGAATCATGATCGGTTTGTTTCTTAAAAACATATTTGGGGTTTCCCCTTACACTTATCTTTTGCAAAAATACCCTTAGGTGGAGTTAAGACTAGGCCAAAACAACAAAGTAAAGTATTTCCACATTTTAGTTTAGAAACATGATCTACCAACAATAAAAATTAAGCATGCATACGGAATCAAATAACAAACAAACAAATAAAATCACACAAAACATGGGTTGCCTCCCAAGAAGCGCTTTTCTTTATTTACGAGTCTTGTAGCTAGACTCAAGGTCATGGGTTAACGTGTATCGCTTATGCTCACATAACCAAGTGTGAGCCATCTAATAGTTGCCTCATCTTTCTTATAATCATCTCCTAACTCTAAGCACCCGCGATAGTATCTTTTATTCTTTTCATGAGTATACTTAAGTCCTTTTCTCTTATCATTTTCACTTAACATTTCTATAGGCGGATACCTACTACACTTTTCCATGGAGAAGTCCTTGAACCTAGGGTGTGTGCGGGGCATTTGATAAACAAAATCTTCATCCCCATCCGAGAATGTAATTAACCCTTCTATGAGTTTTTCATCGAGGTTTGTCAACCGTTTGAAAGGTCTTCCAAACACAACTTGGGTCAATTTATCATCAATAAATTCTCCTAAATTCTCCATAACCATGAACTCAACAAGATAAACCAAACTTCCTACAAACATATGTAATGGTATTGCCCTAGCAATAATGTTTTCTCCTTTGTATTCTAACTCATCTACCATGATTTTATTATATTCATTGCGCGAGATTATGTTCATTGGGAGAGATGAGTTAAGATAGGCGTTAAAGCTCTTAAATCCGATTTTACAAGGAAATTGCATGTTGAATGAGCTATCACACTCAATCCTAGTTCAAGGGTCAACATACCTAAGACGGTTTATTTCTTCTTCCATCCTATTCTCATTAATCACATCACCATCGTCAAGATCCTCATCGGAGTCTGAATAGTAGAAAGGACTAGCCCTACAGTCATCATCATGATCAGACTCTTCTAACTCAGAATTATTGTCAAAGTGGTGGTTGGGTGAGAGGTTAGGTGGGTTCTCATTTTCTGCTAAAGGAAGTGGGGCGGGCATTTGGAAAATCCTACGACGAAAAACACGAATAACAGGAATCAAACGATCAATGTTATTGTGATCCATCAAAATAGTTTACGAACAAAGGACACAAAGAAATAGATAGACTAAAGAGAACCTAAAAAATAAAAATAAAATCTTACTAGAAAGGAATCTAGCAAGTAGACCTAATACAAAGAAATTCTAACCTAGACAATAACTATTCCCCGGGCTGCGACGCCAAAAACTTGATGCGTGGGAATCGCAACAGGCTTTACCTCTCGAGGGATCTCGAGAAGCTTACAACCCCCACCAGGCAGTGTACCTGATCGTTGTAGTATAGTATAGTGACAAGTACCGGGGGATTGATCGTTCAGCTTAGGAATAGTGTCGCTAGGATTAGAAAGCCTAAATACTAGTTCTAAAGGTGAGGGATGATTATTTTTGTGTTTTTATATTTTATGGAAAGCAAATTAAAATCTCGGGTTTGAAGGATTTGGGCGGAATTAGTTGCTATTCAACTAACCCAATACTAAGATGCAATCAAAATAAAATACTAAAAATGAAAATGAACTAATTTATACTAAGGTTGTGAGCAGTAATTGGAGAAAATGTGTTTACTTAGATTTCACTACTCCCTAGATATCTTTTACACGTTAATTACTTGTTATAATTGCATGGATGACGGATAGTATTCCTTAATACCATTCATGGGGTGGCACACATAACTCCCCAATTCTATGAGCTCTTATCTCCTCCTACACCATGCCCAACACAACTATAGGGATTGTAAACAGTGGCTCATGCATTAAATACAACCAATAAAGACCTAGTGCGCGTTGGTTCATGTTTCTTAAAACGTTCAAGCATGTTACCAATTGGAGATCTGCCAGTTTTCTTAAGCCTAACATATAAATCATTCATCCAAGACAAGATTAAACAAGTAATCAACACATAATCAATATCTAGGTTTCATTAGATCTAAGTAAACACAAGATAGATCTAGCCTAGCATGATGGAATTAAGACAAGAACAAGATATAGACAACCAACACATAGACATATTGATTGAATTAGAAGAACACTTATCTTAATTAATCATGCAAGGTATCAAGGGGTTGGAACCCTTGAAAAACCTGTAAAGTTACACCAAAATCGTACTTAGGGTTTCTCCCAAAAACTTCTCTCCTTAAATATGAAAAATTAGAAAACTATATATAGAAAAAGGGGTCTGACGGTGTCAAGACCAAATAGGTGACGCCGTCACCTCGCCGCCAAAACAATCCTCGGACTGCGTAGATCTACATTTGACGCCGTCAAGTACAAAACATTTCCAGGCCGTCATGACTTTTACTCTTGACGCCCTACCTTCATGACGCCGTCAAAACTCTTCTGGGTCGTCATGGAATTTTACTCTTGACGCCGTCAGGGAACTACTCTTGACGCCGTCATGCACTGTTCCCAGCATAGAAAATTAAGACTTTGGCGTTTTCTTCACTTTTATGCTCCAAAAACGTCCGAATTGCTTCCTTTTCCAGATTTCACTCCCAAAGTACCTAAAATCACAAAAGGAACGATTTAGGGCAATATTTGATCAAATAAATTCGGATTCGGGCTTAAATGACCCCCTAAAAACGGATCATTTTTCGCCTCATCAGTTATGATGGAACAGGACTTGCTAGAGCTAAATGTAACAATATCAATCCTAATCCTAAGATCTGAGGATCTACACTCAACCTACTGTTAAGACAATTCCACTATTAAGCTAATTTTGACTTTTATCACTGTGACACTAAGTGTTATGGTTTAACTTTTCTAGTCTTACCTAGTGTGTAATGGCTGCATAACCTTTAACCCTTGAAAATCATAAATAGGCAGTCAAACAAGCCAATCCAAACACCCCTTAAATCACAGATAATAATGAAACTAGAACAAAAGGACACCAAAGATTAATCTAACCATTTGCACTGATCTAATAAACAATAACAATGAATAATAAGCACTTACAAACAGATAATAAGCTGCATTAAGCTAATCTACAGTAAACTCTAAAAAATATGGAAATTTAGGCTTACAAATGCTTTTGTGTGATATGACGAGTTGAGATACCATACAATTTTGGGCAAATTGCAAGCCATCAACGGATTTGAGATATCTTTACCAAGAGCCTTTTGCTCCTGGATTAGCCAATCCTTTTGTCGTTTAGACATGGTGAACTGATAACCACAAAATTTTTGAAGCTCAAGTGAATTTTTTTTAAAATTTTGCCAAAAACGGGGGTACTAGATAGTAAAATGTGATAAAATTCGCTAGAATCCCCCCCCCCCCCCCCTTAGAATTGAATATTGTCCTCAATATTCAAAGTCCCGGCTATTATGCCGACTCTTAGAACGTAAAAGGGCAACATTACAAGCTAAATGTGGAAACACCATTTTTTTTCACTTTATTGGTAACCACAGCAGGGGTAACTCCCCCACACTTAGGGTGAACCCCATATGCATGCTACTGTTTTTGTTTACCGAGTCGCTAGCTTGACTCGGCCCCAAATTCATTTATCCTTGGGGAAGCATGATGTAGAAGAAACAATCTCAATCGGACTTTCATTCAAGATGTTTGGACAAACATTTGAAGCACGTGAAAATTCCACACCGATGAGATATACAGACCCTGGCTTAAGATAGTATAAACTATAAGCGGTGATGCTGGGGTCAAAGATAATGTCTTCATTCCCAAAGGAGTGAAGAACAGGAGAAGTCACCCGGTAGGTGAAGAAGAGAAAGAAAGTCATGATAAACATCATGACTAACTCATCATCATCCTCAGGAAAATTCGTAGATTCATTATTATGAATCTCATCATTTAAGCTCATGTGATCAAGACATATCCCGGGTGTGTCTAGATCAAAGTAGAAGTTATCATACTCCGGTGGAGATATGATATGAGTGAGTTCACATGAGAACTCCTCAAAGGTGAATGAATCATATTCTGAATTGATGTGCGTGAGTTCACAGGAGAACTCATCGAAGGTAAATGATTCATAATCGGGGAGAGAATTATAAGAGTGAGAAGTGGTACTGCCACTAATCTTCTCTCCCATAGGATCAAAAGTGAAGGCTTCAAACTCCGGAATAGGATCATCAGAGAAAATGTCACTATCCTTAATGGGGATAGGAGATGAAATAGGTTTCTCTTTGAAAGCCTTGATTTTAGAAATTAGGAGATTGACATTCAATAATGTTGCACGAAGTGCTTCATTTTTTATTTCAGTGTCTAAGCTAACTAGCTGAGAAGGTAATTCTTCCACATAACTGATGTCTCCAGAAGATAAAGAATTTTCGTCAGCATGTGAAATACTAAGCTCGATGTTGGGATTAGAGTTTAAAAGATTTTCAGTTTCTCCCATATTGGCTTCAAGGTCAAACAGATCATCATTACTTCCTAATTGAAGTGGATTGATGTGAGTAAGTTCATCTGTGAACTCCTCAATAAGAGGGTCATCATCAGAATAAGGCAGTGGTGCCTCTTCATACTCAACTTCTCCATAAGATGTACAATCATCAGTAAAATCGGAGAAAGTCTCAAAATGATCTTTTGGATTTTCAGGGTGAGAAGGTATGTCACACACATGATCAAGAATTCCCAGTGACTCTCTTGGGATTGGGACAAGGTTCTCCACACTAGACTTTATGAATTCATCCGATTCCTTTTCAGGAACAGTGTCAAGATCCTCGTCCCCCATGCTTGGAGAGTGAGTGGGAACCTCGGTTGTGATAATAGCTGACTCAGGGAGCTGAGAAGGACTAGCAGTTATGGATTCTACAAGTTCCATTTGATCAACGGCTAGTGATTCGGTCATATTCTTTTCTCCCTGATTATCCATGGAAGGAATCACAACAGATGAATCGGATGAATCTTTTTGAATAATAACAATGTTATCTTCAACATCATCACTGTCATCATCGTCATCATATAGAGCAGCATAGCGAAGATTGACACGTATTTTAGCTGCTCTTTGCTCAGCAAGTAATTCTTCCATGCTCATTTCGTTTCTAGCATCTCATTCTTCAGCAAGTAATTCTGCCATTGATTTCTCACGAGAATCTTGAAACAATGTAGTAGCCAACTCCTCCTTAAATTCTTTCAATGTTTCAAGAACCTTTAGACAAAGGTCTTGCTGAGTTTCATGAATCAATTGGTACTGTGGAGGTTGGTCTTGAAACGAATAGTCATAATTGTTGCAAGGAAATGGATTCCCTGTTTGACAATCCGAGCTAAAGTGGACCTCCACAGTATTCACAACAGTAAAACTGATGTGGTTGTGAGTCGTATGTGCTAGAGTCATAATTGTTATCAGGGAACTGCTCATTGATGCGTAGGTATTGCACCAGGCTTTACCTCTCAAGGAACCTTGAGAAGCTTACAACCCCCACCAGGTAGTGTACCTGATTGATGTAGTATAGTATAATGACAAGTACCGGGGGATTGATCGTTCAGCTAGGAATAGTGTCGCTAGGATTAGAAAACCTAAAGACTAGGTCTAGAGATGAGGGGTGATTCTTTTTGTATTTTTATATTTTTTAGAAAGCAAGTAAAAATCTCGGGTTTTGAAGGATTTGGGCGGAATTAGTTGCTAGTCAACTAACCCAATACTAAGATGCAATCAAAATAAAATACTAAAAATGAAAATAAACTAAATTAAACTAAAGTTGTGAGCAATATGTGGGAGAAATGTGTTTACTTAGATTTCACTACTCCCTAGATATCTTTTACACGTTAATTACTTGTTATAGTTGCGTGGATGACGGATTGTATTCCTTAATACCATTCATGGGGTGGCGTACTTACTTCCCCAATCCTATGAGTGCGTACTTCACTCCTATGTCGAGCCGGCTAAGAAGCTCCTAACATGGGATCATTAGAATTTACTCATGAATTAAATACAACCAATAAAACCTAGTACTCATCGGTTCATGTTTCCTAAGACGTTCAAGCATGTTACACAATGGAGATCTGCCAGTTTTCTTAAGCCTAACATTGAAATCATTCATCCAATACAACCATAAACAAGTAATCAACACATAATTAACATCTAGGTTTCATTAGATCAAAGCAAACACAAGATAGATCTAGCCTAGCATGTTGAAATCAAGACAAGCACAAGATATAGACAACCAACACATAGACATATTGATTGAATTAAGAGAAGACTTATCTCAATAGCACATGAAACGATTCAAGGGGTGAAAACTCTTGAAAATACTGTAAAATACGAGCTAGGGTTTACAAAGTTCGGCCCTAGGGTTTCTCCACACAAGTTCCTCCCTAATGAATGAAAAATAGAAAACTATATATACAGTTTAGAAGGTGACGGCGTCAAGAACAAATGTCTGACGTCGTCATCTCGCTGCCAAATAGTTCCTCGGACTGCCTAGATCTGGGTCTGACGCCGTCATGTATACACCTTATGCAGGCCGTCACAAAATTAACTCTTGACGCCCTTGTTGTGACGCCGTCAGGTTTACACTGGGTCATCACCACTTTTACTCTTGACGCCGTCATGATTTTCCTCTTGACGCCGTCAGGTACTGTTTTCAGCATGGAAAATTAAGTCTTTGGCGTTTTCTTCACTTTTATGCTCCAAAAACGTCCGAATTGCTTCCTTTTCCAGATTTCACTCCCAAAGTACCTAAAATCACAAAAGGAACAATTTAGGGTGATATTTGATCAAATAAATTCAATTCCGGGGTTAAATGACCCCCTAAAAGTGGTTCATTTTTCGCCTCATCATATACCCTTACACTTGAGATTTGTTTGTCCTCAAGCAAATGCGCTTTTATTCTAATCAAAATACAAGTTAGGGGTCATTTAACACTAACATAAAAGTAATTACAACAAATAATCGTTCCACTAAAGACCAAAGACGAGCACGGAGGTCATATACTAGCACCTCACAAATAGTGTTTAGATACTCACATCTCTCGGGTGTAATAAAGTATAAATTACAATATGGAAACGGAAGATATCTCTCACTACCTATCATAGCAAAATAGATTACCATAGGCTTGAGAAAGGATCAAACCTCCACCACCTGGCGTAAGCACCTAGGATTAACTATCAAAGAGGTCTTTTAAAGGGTTGTAACGTTAAGTGTAGGGATATGGAATACACGGTTTTGTTGGATATAGGCAGTCTTTACTAGTGGCGAGTTAACAATCTTGGTTAATTACATGTACAATATGGCATTGCTAAGCCAAGACTAGACTCGACTTAAGCTAATAAATGAAAAATAACAAAACCATAAAATGAACATAGAATGAAACGGGATGGTAGTCCGTATGTTTTTCTCTTTTCTTTTTCTATTTTTTTCTTTTCTTTTTCTTTTTTTTTCTTTTTTTTTTTTTTGAATACACTCTTACCCTACCATCCAAAATAATACATCATAGGGGATGAAAATTACCCTTACACTTGAATTTTTACATACTTTACAATAAACTAATCTAATGACTCGAATTAAGAAAATCAAAACACTTGGAGTACTTTAAAGATTAACGTACATATGAGGGTAATAAATGATGTTCTTCCCCATTACTCCATAAAATAAGTACTTTGCCCATGAGTCTCAATCGTCCCAAAACAATATGTACAAGGATATGACTCGACTTAGCAACCATGTAATCAATTAGATAATTAACTTAGGGTTTAACAAATAACAATAACGCACTAAAAATGAGTGCATACACGGAAGGCTAAGGCGATTTGGGTGTACATTTAAGTGAGGTGTAACAAATTCTTCCTTTAAGTAAGATGCTTAAAGTTAGAAACGAAAAGATAGGCTCGGAGGGGTGTACTAGGTGTTTCGTGTACTAAAAATGAGTGCAACGCTAAGGTGTGGGAAAAATTAGTTGACTTAACTAGCCAAGTAATATGACTTAAATGGTCAAGTAATTATAATACGGGTTTAACACAAGGGTGATCCTAATGCCTCTTATCATTTAGTAAATCCTACTGCACGAATGTAGTCTCACTAGCGGTCTCGGGATGCATCACTAACGCAAGTTCTAGAATCTAAATGCTACCGGTACACTCATAAGCACTAATAGTTAATGCTTTTCTTATCAAATCTAAAGGCGAACCTCACATATTTGGGTGGAAATTTTTTCTGAATGATACGGTTATGTGCTAGTCATACAATCTCCTATCCATGAGACGCTTGCTATGGCTAAAGTTTCACTCCTAAATGTTGTAAAAAAATTTAAATTTGGCGCTAAAATTGCACTAACAAGTATTTCTCATAGTTTTATTACACATCTATTATCAAACAAACAAACTCAAGCGAAAGTGTATCTGTAAGGTATCATCATTTTACCCTCCCCTTACACTTAGGATGAACATTGTCCCCAATGTTCAAATAAAGAATGTAAAAGTGAGATAAGTAAAGAGAATGAAATCAAATACTCCCCTGATTCGCTCGGTATGGATAATAAGGTGGCCAGGTTAGATCTTCCTCCAAGAAAATGAACAATCAAAGCTTCCCTTCCAGAAAAATAAATCATCTTCTTGTCATACATAACCTGTAAATCCTGAGAAAACAGACAAGGCAACCTCGCATAAAATCGGCGGCAATCTACATATGTTACTAAATCCTAGGAAACAAAATAAGATATAATGCTTGTAGAATGATGTTTGCAGATTTCCTGGAGATTATAAAACTTATAATTCATCAAAAACTTTAAGACTCCGTTAGAAAAACAAAACTGGTAAAATTTCCAGATTTTTACACGTGATGCCGTCAAGAGTAAACTCGTGACGCCGTCAGAAGTGACCTGCAGAAATTCTTATGTTAAGTTTCCGAAAAATTTCTGGAAAAACTTGGTTCTACTTCCTGGAAAATCCTGCAAAACTTCATTATGACTCGATACAAGCATTTGACTCTAAAAAATACGAATATACATGTTCACTTAATATTGTGAAGAATCATGATCAGTTTGATTCTTAAAAACATATTTGGGGTTTCCCCTTACACTTATCTTTTGCAAAAATACCTTTGGGTGAAGTTAAGACTAGGCCAAACAACAAAATAAAGTATTTCTACTATTTAGTTTTGAAACATGATCTACCAACAATAAAAATAAAGCGTGCATACGGAAGCAAATAACAAACAAACAAAATAAAAATCACACACAATCATGGGTTGCCTCCCAAGAAGCGCTTTTCTTTATTTACGAGTCTTGTAGCTAGACTCAAGGTCATGGGTTACTACGTGACCTCATCATCAAACGTTACATCCTCTTCACTAATCATTTCACTATTATTTTCTTGATAATGTTTTACACGTTGTATGTTAACAGTAAATTCTCTACCTTCATCGTCTAATAACACAACAGCTCCAGTTTTAGAGGAACTTTTCACCGTGAATGGTCCATACCATCTAGACTTGAGTTTCCCTGGAAATAATCTTAACCGAGAGTTATACAATAGGACTTTGTCTCCTTCTGAAAATTCCTTAGGTTTCTTAATTCTCTGGTCATGCCATCTTTTTGCCCTCTTTTTATATGTAATGGAAGACTCATAGGCCTCTAATCTAAGCTCATCAAGCTCGTGTAATTGCAAGAACCTATTGGTTCCGGCAATTATATAATCTAAGTTACATGCCTTAAGCGCCCAATAAGCCTTATGTTCTAATTCTACTGGCAAGTGACATGCCTTACCATACACCATGCGAAACGGGGTCGTTCCAGTAGGTGTCTTGTAGGCGGTTCGGAATGCCCATAAGGCCTCGTCGAGTTTAAATGACCAGTCTTTTCTATTCTGACTAACCGTTTTTTCTAGTATTCTTTTAATAGCCTTGTTTGTGTTTTCTACCTGGCCATTGGTTTGTGGATGATAGGCGGTGGAAAATCGATGGGACACTCCATACCTCCTCATGACCTTTTCCATTTGCGCATTGCACAAGTGGGTTCCCCGATCACTTATGAGAGCTTTAGGAATCCCGAATCTAGCGAAAAGCTTTTTCAGGAAATGAATAACCACCCTGGCATCATTGGTCCTAAGGGCTTGTGCCTCGACCCATTTTGAAACATAATCGATGGCAACTAAAATATATCCGTTCCCTCCTGAAGATGGAAAGGGTCCCATGAAATCAATTCCCCAGACATCGAAGACCTCACATACTTGTATAAAATTCTAAGGTGCCTCATCCCTATGCGATATGTTCCCGGCCCGTTGACATGCATCGCATGCCTGTACCATTTCTTTGACTTCACGGAAAATTGTGGGTCAATAGAATCCCGCGTCGAAAATCTTTCGGGCCGTGGTGCTTATCCCATGATGCCCTCCAGAGGGACCAGAGTGACATTCTCTCATAATCTTTACTGCCTCACTCTCCAAAATACAACGTCTTATTATTTGGTCAGGACACCTTCGGAATAAAAATGGTTCATCCCAAAAGTAGTATTTTAACTGAGAAAAGAACCTTTTCCTTTCGTACCTAGTCAGGTGTTCTGGAACGAGTCTGCTTGCGAGATAGTTAGCAAAATCGGCGTACCAAGGCTCCGAATCAGTTATTGACATGAGTTGTTCGTTAGGAAATGAATCCCGAATCTCACTTCTGTCGTGCTCATCCAAGGGATTTTCAAGGCGAGATAAATGATCTGCGGCCAGATTTTCTGCCCCCCTCTTATCACGAATCTCAACATCAAATTCTTGTAACAACAAGAACCACCAAATTAGTCGTGGCTTAGCATCCTGCTTAGCAAAAAGATATCAGAGAGCTGAGTGATCAGTGAAAACGACTGTCTTTGAAAGGACAAGATATTGCCGGAATTTGTCGAATGCGAACACTACGGCTAACAATTCCTTTTCGGTGGTAGAGTAATTCTCTTGAGCGGGATTCATGGTTTTGCTAGCGTAGTAAATAGGTTGGAATAGCTTGTCACGCCGTTGGCCTAATACAGCCCCGACAGCGAAATCGCTAGCGTCACACATGATTTCAAACGGTAACTCCCAGTTGGGTGTAATCATGATTGGAGCTTGTGTGAGCTCCTTTTTTAAGATATCGAATGCATCCTTGCATTCTTGGGAGAAATCGAAAGGAGCATCCTTCATTAGCAATTGAGTCATTGGCCGAGCTATTTTGGAGAAGTCTTTGATGAATCTCCGATAAAACCCGACGTGCCCCAAGAAGCTGCGTATTGCTTTAACAGTCGTGGGATATGGTAACTTAGATATAGCTTCAACTTTAGCTTGGTCCACCTCTATCCCATTCCCTCAGATCTTATGCCCTAACACAATTCCTTCTTTCACCATGAAATGACACTTTTCCCAGTTTAACACCAAGTTGGTTTCCTCACAGCGTTTAAGCATTTTTTCCAGGTTAGCAAGACAGCGGTCGAAGGAGTTCCCGAAGACCGAAAAGTCATCCATGAAAACTTCCATGCTGTCTTCCATAAGTTCGTGAACGATTGCGGTCATGCATCGTTGAAAAGTGGCGGGGGCATTACATAGCCCAAAAGGCATTCTTTTATAGGCGAACGTTCCATAAGGGCAAGTAAACGTGCTCTTTTCTTGGTCCTTAGGTGCTATGGGAATTTGAAAATACCCTGAGAATCCATCCAAGAAACAATAGTATTCGTGCCCAGACAATCTCTCTAACATTTGGTCAATGAATGGTAAGGGAAAGTGATCTTTCCTCGTGGCATCATTGAGCTTTCTATAATCGATGCATACCCGCCATCTAGTAACTGTTCTTTGGGGTACCATCTCACCCTTGTCATTCTTAACTACAGTCATTCCACCCTTCTTAGGTACAACCTGTACAGGACTAACCCATGGGCTGTCCGAGATTGGGTAGATCAATCCTGCATCCAGAAGTTTGATGACTTCTTTCTTTACTACTTCCTTAATGTTGGGGTTCACCCGCCTCTGGGGTTGCACGGTAGGTTTATAATCTTTTTCCATGAGAATCTTATGCATTCAAAAAGTTGAATCAATCCCCTTAATGTCGGCTACACTCCATGCAAGCACTCCCTTATATTTCTTTAGGACCTCTAAGAGTTTACCTTCTTGTTCATGTTCGAGGGAAGAGTTTATGATTACCAGCAGTTGGTTCTCTCCCTGAAGGAAGGCATACTCTAAATGGTTAGGAAGTTCCTTAAGATCTAGCTTAGGAGGTTCGATAATAGAAGGCTTAAGCTTGTTTTCAGGCTTTCGGAGCTCGAGATGCTCCGTGGCCTCTTGTCTAGGGTAGAAGGAGACTGCACCAACATCCTCCATCTTTTCCACCTCTAACAAAGGTAGAAAACTCTCATCCCGTAACCAGCCTTCCTCGATTTGTTCATCAACACAACTATCGATGACATCTGTGAGTTCATCGACCTCTCCAATGAAATAGAGCCGGTTGGCTGCTTCGAGAGAGAGATCCATAGTGTCCTTAATGTCGAAGGTTGTGCTATCGGTTTCCACTCGTAAGGTTAGCTTACCGTCATAAACATCAATAACTGCACGAGCTGTTGCAAGAAATGGTCTCCCTAAGATGATGGGTACCAAGTCATCCTCCTCCATCTCTAAGATTACGAAGTCGACCGGGAATTTGAATTTCCCAACTTTGACTAGCACATTCTCGCATATCCCTACGGGGTATTTGACTGACCTATCGGCTAGTTGGATGTTCATACGGGTAGGATTTAATCCAGAGTATCCTAGTTTAAGGAACATGGAGTGAGGCATGAGGTTGATACTCGCCCCCAGATCGGCAAGAGCATTCTTTGTTGATAGAGACCCTATGGAGCAAGGCAAGGTGAAGCTGCCTGGATCGTCTACCTTTTTTGGTAGCCCTCGATGGGTCACCACCGAACATTCTTCTCCCAAGGTCACAAGACCCTCGAGTCTCTTCCGGTTAGCGAGTAATTTTTTAAAGTATGCGCTATACTTCGGCATGTGATAACAAGCATCAAGGAGGGGTATGGTGACTACTGAGTCTTTTAGATATGACAGGAATCTTTTATTATCATTCTCAGTTTTCTGGTTTTTTAATCGGGATGGGAATGGGATTCTCACAGGTTGGTTAGGTGGGGTTGATGGGGAAGGGGTCGCTAAGGGAGGTTGGTTGGGAGCCTCGCTGCCCACATCATCCTCCTCTTCGCAAGGCTTGTTTGGGCCGAGAGTGATGGGGGGCGAGCTCAGGTAAGGGGGGTCCTTGGTTGTTGTTCCAGCTCGAGTGGTTATCGCGAGCATGGGATCTTTTTGGCTTACTGACGGCATTTCAAGGTTATCGAGGGTGGAGTTAAGCTTGTTGAACCATTCTCCAATGTCATTCTGCTGTTCATCAACAAGTTCATTAAGACCTTTTAATTGTAAGCCTTTTTCTTGAGTGAAGTGACCAAGGTCATCTTCAAAAGTGCTCCTGATTTCGAATTAAGGACCTTCCTCTCCCTCTTTTCTTTTTACCAGATTTCCCCAAAGGGTGTAATCATCATTTTGGTAAAAAGGCAAAAGGGAGGGATCAACATAGATGTCACCTCCTGACAAACATGCATGTTCAGTCGTGGTTTCTCCTCCGCATTCCTCTACCTCATGCGGGCCCCCACAGTAGTCGCAGATCAAGTAAGGATTTGAAAGTTGTTTAGGTAGCTGCACCCAGCTAGGTATTCCATTCTTTTGTTGATTTTTCTTAATCGATCTGAAGATGTTGAAGTGATTTCAGACATGCTGACAGTCGACTCAGGTTCATCCCAAGTGTCATCCTGGTCTTGAGCATATTCTTCAATCCTATCCCATCCTTCTTCGGCACTAAGATTGGCTAATCTCCCTTTTCTAGAATTGTTGATTCCGTTCCGATCATTTGAGGAGACATTGTCGTAGAAGATTTGGATCAAAAGCCAAAGTTCGATGCCATGATGGGGAACTTGTCTTATTAAATCCTTGAATCTAATCCACGATTTATGGAAGGGTTCGTCCTTCCCTTTTCGGAAGCGGAGGATCCTATCTCTAAACGCTGAACTCTTTCCCGGTGGAAAGAACTTTTCATAGAACTTGGATATGAGTTGTTCCCATGTGAAAATAGATTCAGAAAGGAGTTTATCATACCACTCTTGGGCTTTTTCATAGAGGGTGAAAGGGAAGAATCGTAATCGGGACGTGTCTCTAGTAGCCCCATCCGTATGGAAGGTGTCTACTATTTTCAAGAAGTCCTTAACGTGTTGAATTGGGTCATCATCATCTAATCCACAAAACTTGCACACACTTTGGACAAGCCAAACATCGATCGCATGCAAGACCTCATTGGTGTGTTCGTTTGGGTAGACAATGGAATTTGAGAAGCCACGAGGGTTTGGGGAGGAGTAGTCCTTAAGGCGCTTAGGAGTGGGAGTTGCGGGAGTACTCATCTCGTTGTTGGGTTGGGAGCTAGGGGTTGTAAGGTGATTTTCTGAATTTTCTTCAGAAATGGGTGCATCAAAATCTATGGCAACGCTAGATGGTTCAGGAGTTGAGTGAGATCGTCTTAACCTAAACATTTCTCTATCGGGTTCTGCATAAGGCAAGACAAGGTTTCTAGCGGAACTACGACTCCTAGTGATCCTAAGGTTAGAGAATTCTTCGGTTGCCATAATGGCGGATGGTAGAGAGTTACAAACAAAACACAAAGAATTAAGATAGACTAAAGAGAACCTAAAAATAAAAATAAAATCTTACTAGAAAGGAATCTAGCAAGTAGACCTAATAAAAAGAGATTCTAACCTAGACAATAACTATTCCCCGGGCTGCGGCGCCAAAAATTTGATGCGTAGGGATTGCACCAGGCTTTACCTCTCAAGGGACCTTGAGAAGCTTACAACCCCCACCAGGCAGTGTACCTGATCGATGTAGTATAGTATAATGACAAGTACCGGGGGATTGATCGTTCAGCTAGGAATAGTGTCGCTAGGATTAGAAAACCTAAAGACTAGGTCTAGAGATGAGGGGTGATTCTTTTTGTATTTTTATATTTTTTAGAAAGCAAGTAAAAATCTCGGGTTTTGAAGGATTTGGGCGGAATTAGTTGCTAGTCAACTAACTCAATACTAAGATGCAATCAAAATAAAATACTAAAAATGAAAATAAACTAAATTAAACTAAAGTTGTGAGCAATGTGTGGGAGAAATGTGTTTACTTAGATTTCACTACTCCCTAGATATCTTTTACACGTTAATTACTTGTTATAGTTGCGTGGATGACGGATTGTATTCCTTAATACGATTCATGGGGCGGCGTACTTACTTCCCCAATCCTATGAGTGCCTACTTCACTCCTATGTCGAGCCGGCTAAGAATCTCCTAACATGGGATCATTAGAATTTACTCATGCATTAAATACAACCAATAAAACCTAGTACACATCGGTTCATGTTTCCTAAGACGTTCAAGCATGTTACACAATGGAGATCTGCCAGTTTTCTTAAGCCTAACATTGAAATCATTCATCCAATGCAACCATAAACAAGTAATCAACACATAATTAACATCTAGGTTTCATTAGATCAAAGCAAACACAAGATAGATCTAGCCTAGCATGTTGAAATCAAGACAAGCACAAGATATAGACAACCAACACATAGACATATTGATTGAATTAAGAGAAGACTTATCTCAATAGCACATGAAAGGATTCAAGGGGTGAAAACCCTTGAAAATACTGTAAAATACGAGCTAGGGTTTACAAAGTTCGGCCCTAGGGTTTCTCCACACAAGTTCCTCCCTAATGAATGAAAAATAAAAAACTATATATAGAGTTTAGAAGGTGACGGCGTCAAGAACAAATGTCTGACACCGTCATCTCGCCACCAAATAGTTCCTCGGACTGCCTAGATCTGGGTCTGACGCCGTCATGTATACACCTTATGCAGGCCGTCACAAAATTAACTCTTGACGCCCTTGTTGTGACGCCGTCAGGTTTGCACTGGGTCGTCACCACTTTTACTCTTGACGCCGTCATGATTTTCCTCTTGACGCCGTCAGGTACTGTTCTCAGCATGGAAAATTAAATCTTTGGCGTTTTCTTCACTTTTATGCTCAAAAAACGTCCGAATTGCTTCCTTTTCCAGATTTCACTCCCAAAGTACATAAAATCACAAAAGGAACGATTTAGGGTGATATTTGATAAAATAAATTCAATTCCGGGCTTAAATGACCCCCTAAAAGTGGTTCATTTTTCGCCTCATCACTTATAGACAAGCGTGTTACCGATTGACAATCAGAACTATAGTGTGGGCCACCACAGTACTCACAACAGTTAAACTGTTGAGTCTGGTTTGGTGAATTGTATAGATATTGGTCGTAACCAAAATTTTGACTATTTTGACAATCAAAACCTTGGTTAGGACCTCCACAGTATTCACACGAAAAGTTTGGTGTATTTTGATACGAAGCATCATTGTGGTTTGGATAATATGATTCTTGCTCGTATGAATGTGATGGGTAGTTGGAAAAATTAGGAGAGTCGTAGAATGAGTTCTGATTAGGATCATAAGCAAATGAATTCCTCGAACCACAAAACAAACAACTTCTGTCTCGAATATCATTACCACATTGTTCACATGTACACCAACGACATGGTAAACCAAAAAGTGGCTCACCACAACCAACACAAGGAATAAAATCCGGAGGTGGGACAAGTGGTGTGCTCTGAGAGCTAGGAATTTCCACCACTTCCATTATGGTCTCGGGTTTTTGTTCTTGATAAACGTGAAGATGGGCAAGTCGTTCTTTTTAGTCACCGCTCTAAGTTCAGTACGTTTGCTTGACGACCTTATAACCGTATATCGTGAAAGGTTAGGATCGATTCTTGACGGTTTAGGAGCAATTGTGAGCTTAGATTTTTGGACAACCGTAGGTTGGACGTATTTAGCACTCCCATCGTCAGAAGGAAGTACAGGGTCCTTTGTCACCCTGGTTTCTCGTTCCATTTCCCTCACCGGAGAGGGAATAGGAATCGATGGTCCATCATAATCAACACGACATCTCGACATTTTTTACAAGGCCTGAATTTTTTCAATTTTGCTCTCAAAGGCCCTTTGTTCAAAGAAATCGTCATCGAGAGATGCCATTAGAATCAATTACAGGAGAAGTGGAAAAAGTTAGAATCAAAAGGATAGAGGGTAAAGGGATGAAGAATCAAAAGGGTAGGAGGGCAACGATGAATATTTTTGATTTTTTGGAAAGACATTTTATATACAAATAAGAAAGAAAATCTTTTTGGGTTTTTTGTGTTCGTTCAAAACTGATTTTAAAATGTTTTCGTGAACCGTTTTTATGAAAATATACACAAGGATGGTAAATTTACAAAGGGTGTGTATCTAGATTCACTAATACGCAAAACCGTTCAAAATAACCCGCACAACCTCCCCGGCAGCAGCGTCAAAATTTGATTGGCTCTAAACGGTCAACCTAAATTGACCAAAGAATGGTCAACAAGGTCAAACGGCCTAGAGTCAATGCTCCACGGAATATAGTGTTTCCCCGGGTCGTTATGTCCCGACAAGGTGTGAATTGTTATCAAACGGTTTGTGATCGGGTGAATTTGGACTGAAAAAGGTTTTAGATTGATTAAACTAAGGAATCTACAAGGAAATAGCTTAAATAAGTTATATGAACAAGACTAGAAATTTAGAAAAACCAGAAACTTTTAAAACTTAAAAACGTGTACGTTCAGATAAAATTTACGCGAACGTACAAAATAAAAAGTAAAAACTGAAATCTGAAAACCCTCAGGGGGTGAAAATGACTTTTTTACAAACCTAAGGATGAAAGAAAATTTTTAGAAAAAGAAAATTAATTTTTACACTAAATTACTTATTTAATATTAATTAAATACTATTTAATACTAATTATTAATATTTAAATAACTTAAATACAATATAATATTATTTTAATACTAGAAAAATGAAAATTAAATTTCTAAAATTATAAAATAACTAAAAACAAGTTTTAAGATTAAAAATATGTATTTTTGTCTTTTTGTGATTTTTATATTAATTAATTACTAATTATATTAATTAAACTATTTTTAAATTACTAAGAATACTAAAAGTGACTAGAAAATTATAAAAAAATTTATAAAACTAAATAACCATTACAGGAATACTAAAAAATTATAAAAAGTTACTAAAAATTATATTTAGACTATTTTATTAATTATTTACTTATTTATTAATTAATATCTAATTTAACTAAATTAATTAAGAAAATTAGAAAATGAACAGTGAAAATTATAAGAAAATTCCTAAAATTATTCTACAACATATAAAAGCTAGGAAAAATATAAAAACCAGGTTTTACTTAATAAAAACTAATTATGCTATTTAACACTTAATTATTAATTAATTATTAATAAAGCTAATATTAAATCTAATTAATACTAAATGACAAGATAAAAATCTAGAAAAATTAATGAAATTACTTTAGGGTAAAAGGAAATTAAGAAAAATATAAAAATGCAAGTTACTTAATAGAAATCTAAAAAGGTAAATTAAAAAGATAAATAATATTAAATAGAAACTATCACTAAATTTTACTTTTGATTTTTCTAATTTTCTTTTTACAAAACTAGTTATATGCTGGAAATAAAGAAATTTTGTGAAGGGAACTCTTTTGGAGCTAAAAAATAAGCTTAGGTGAGCTTATTATTGTGACAGATTATGAATTAAGCTCAAAGGGATTAATAAGCATGGAAAGCTGAGCAACCATCTACACTAAAGGAAAAAATAAGCTAGAAATGAACTGAGGCAAAGGTACATGAGCTAAAACAAGAAAGAAATACCCTGAAAAGCTTAAAATGAGCTAATAAGCAAATCAAAAAATGCCACAAACCAACAGGTCTGATAGGTAGTTTGCAGGCCACTATTGAGCTTATCAAATAAGCTAATAAGTCCACACTAAGCCTAGATCCTACAAGTTGGCCATGATAACTCTCCAAAAATCCAAAGAACACAAGCTTGAGTTTACTGAAAAGCTCACAAGGAGCTTGTGAATGAGTCTTGCTCACACTAAGCACTCAGTGTACATGGTTAAATGATAAGGACATGATGGTTAAAGTAAACAATGCAAATAAGCAGTTTATGGAAAAACAAACACATGCATAAGAAGATGGCCAGAGGGGCTTTCTAAATTGACAATAAGCTCAGGGTGAGCTTCTGTGATGTACAAACTATGGCCCCAGGAAAAGTGGCTTGTGAGCCACTGTTTAGTGCAGGGCACCTTTAGGTCCACTGAGAGCTTTTCAAGGGGTGAATTAAGCTAGTAAAACATAAGCTTATGGTCCAAAAATTGATTCTAGATGTCAACAAGCTATCAAGGAACAAGAATCAACAGTAATTAATCATTTCCAATCTACATTGAACCCTAGAGATCACCAAGAAAAACTATCTATTTTCACAATCATGAGATCTTGACTTTTGAAATTTTTTGCACAAGTTGACCAAGATGAACTTCAATTGTCTAAATCTGAATCTAAATGGAATGTTATGATGGAACAGGACTTGCTAGAGCTAAATGTAACAATATCAATACTAATCCTAAGATCTGAGGATCTACACTCAACCTACTGTTAAGACAATTCCACTACTAAGCTAATTTTGACTTTTATCACTGTAACACTAAGTGTTATGGTTTAACTTTTCTAGTCTTACCTAGTGTGTAATGGCTGCATAACCTTTAACCCTTTAAAATCATAAATAGGCAGTCAAACAAACCAATCCAAACACCCCTTAAATCACAGATAATAATGAAACTCGAACAAAAGGACACCAAAGATTAATCTAACCATTAGCACTGATCTAATAAACAACAACAATAAATAATAAGCACTTACAAACAGATAATAAGCTGCATTAAGCTAATCTACATTAAACTCTAAAAAATATGGAAGTTTAGGCTTACAAATGCTTTTGTGTGATCCAAATCAAGACCAAGCTCACAACCCTGTCCTAAACCTCCCTTGAGGATCTAATACTTGCTCCTCAGCTCCTTCTTTGCTTTGCTTCTTCTCTTTTTTTTCTTTTTCAAATATTTTTCACTATTTCTACTATTTTTTTTAACATTTTCAGGATTATGAACTAATATTATTTAAGCTTCTTTCCAAGCTAATTAAAACTAATTATTAGGTTAAGATGGCTAGGTAAAGCAGTAAAGAGCTTAGTTATACTTATTAAATTTGAAATGGGAATTTTATTGGAAAATGGAAAACTTGCACATGAAATGAAAACCTTGAATTACAACTGAGTGAGTGATAATACATTTAAATTAATGCTGAGGAATAAACTGGAAATGAAAATTACATTGAAAAAACTTTAGTTACACTAAAATTGATTAACTATTACTAGCTAAAACTAAACTACTCTAGTCATTAGTCTTCATGCCTTCTTTCTTTACTATATAGCCTTCAAACGTGTCCTTGGACGTTTCCCACTTTCCTTTTGAGCCAATGGATTACTCAATTTAATCTTAGCCATGTATTTGATTTTGGCGGGCAAAGGGGAAATAAACAACTTGGGGCCTGATATCTTGGCAGGGGGCTGAGTTTGTTGGTATATGGTGGAAAGTGGTGTGGTTGAGTGTGGCAGGGTAGTATAGGAGAGGCAGAGGTGATGATGATGTTTTTTCTAGCTTTTGCAGGCTCACGGGTGAGGGGTGAGGGGTGGAAGATAGGTCAAAGGGAGTGTTTGACCCTGTTAATATTACAAGGGTGTTGGGGATGGGCTTGTGATGTTTGGGCCAGAAACAAGGAGTGGACTGGATCTATTTGTTTTGGGTTTGGAATTGGGTACTACCTCCGTCCCAAAATTATAGTCCCCTTTTGACTTTTTCGGTCTTTCTTTCTCAACTTTGACTTTAAATATTTTTGTTTGTGTTATACAATAGTTGATGAAAATTATACCAATGAAAAATACATTTAGAACTCAATTCATTCATATATTTTGCATCAAGTATTATGTAATATAAACAAAAATATTTAAGGTTAAAGTTGAAAAATAAAGACCGAAAAAATCAAAAGGGGACTATAATTTTGGGACGGTGGGAGTATTTAAATAAGGGTGGGTTTAATTTAAAGGGTTTATTAGGATTGTAGTTAATATAAGCCCAAGGACTAAATTTGCACATGCTGAAATTTTGAAGGACCCATGTTGCCAATTTCCAAAAGTTATCCCAAGGACCATATATGACAAGCTTTTGATTTCCCAGGGACCTTTGTTGTATGTTTCCCAAAATTTAAAACTCTAGGGACCAAATTTGCCAATTTGCAAAGTTCAAGGACTAATTTTGTAATTTTCCCAAAGTTTTCACCCAAGGATAATATTTGATAACTTTTGACTTTTTAATGCCTTGGGTTGACTTTTTTTTCATTTTATACCTTTAGGGACCAGTTTTGTCAATTTATGAAACTTGAGGGACTGAAACTGTCAATTATGCAAACTTTATTCGTTTTTCATTTGTTTTTAAACATTTTGCATCTAAAACATATAAAACACAGTTTTGGGATAATTTCTGTATTTTGATGCATTTTTGAGTGTTTTTGGATGTTTTGGCAGTTCAGATACGATAAAAATGATGAGTATTTACACACTCATCAGAAACGAACCAGTATCCAACAAAACAAATCTGATTTCCCAACACCTATCACGACGTTGAATAGAAAGAATATGACATTTGTACCATCATGGTACGAATAGGGATGCCAACCAAATAATTAGGTATACAAACGGAGAGTCTAGCAAACGAATCAACTTAAATGACACAACATTAGTACCCACCGATAATCGAGGTATTAACATATGATAGGTAGGATGGAATCTTACCACCTACACACCCCAACATATAACGACTGCACAAACGGTTAAGAGAATACTTCTCTAATCTTACAACCATCATCAATATGATATCACATACCATCTACCACAACATATAACAACAAACATCAATCAATGCGATAATGGTCACAAGTCCATGTGTGTGATACCCTTATAATTATGTTCGCGACCATAGTTATATGCCTATTCCACACGCATACTTACTTCCAAAACCACACATCTCAATGATAACGCACATATACCACATAGCACCTAATACACCATGCAATCCATGCTATCATACTTTCAAGTCCACTTGTGTTGTGACGCATGTATAATTATGGTGGCCACCATAATTATCTATGCCCCCTTTCATAAGTGTACTCCCTCCTATGAAAACACATCATGCAAACAATCATGCAAACAAAACAAAAGACGCCGCAAACAATCATCTCACATGGAACAATTCCAACGATCACGTAAACTCTATAATCAAAATCACTTGGATAAGGTCGATCCAATATCCAAGAGTAATCACGCTCCAACACGGCTCCAGACGGTAAAATACAATATACGAATTCCAAAACATAACACAAAACAAAAGACGTCGCACAATGGCTCAAACTCCATCTCGCACTTGCCTCCCCACTCAAATCGGTTAAACTTACTACTCCCTGTGGACTCCAGATCCGAATCCACATTCCATCGTAACTCCCCTTTCATCTTTACTCAACCACTCACTCCTATTTCTTATACGTTGAGGAAATCGATAACATACAAAACCATCTCTATTCCTTTCTTCCAATTCTGTATGATTCACAAGTGCATACAAATCACGAGGTTTAGACTAAACCACCTCTCCTTCCTATGAGAAGTGAGGATACTACCAAGAGTATTTGGTAATGGCTCCATCTCCAGAAGTCACCGTGGTTACAAACCTCTCCACTCCTTCTCTACCAACGTATTCTATAAACCTCATCTCCTTGTTTGAATATGGATACATGCTAGCGGGAACTCGGATTATGCGGTTAGTTCGCTTCATCCTACCACCTCTCTCGCATCCGATAGCGACAACGGTAGTCCAACGAAGCATCTTACACGCGGAAGACGATATAATAAAGTCGATATATACAATACTACGTATAGGGGATAGAATAGACGTCCGAAATTCAATAAAATATCTCATAAATATAGGAAAATAGACATATAAAATACTATACTTACACATAGATCCTAAATGCAACTATATTAATGACTCCTAGGTTATAGTCTAGGTTCAACCACCTACTTCTCTATAACTAAGGCTCTGATACCAATCTTTTTTTTTTTTTTTTTTTTTTTTTTAATTTTTATGGTTGCACGAATCTGAGCGACACAAGGCTAAATCTCAATGGATCTTGGCAGCAAGGCCACTATGCCACTTACAATACCCCGTCGCGTATTTAAGTCGTCTGCAAAGGATTCTACCCGCCACTTGATGGGAATTGTACTTGATGGCGGCCCAAACGACTCATCCGTCGCACGAGCTTAGCCAACGACACGTGCCTTTGGGGCCGAAGCCCATACTGCTGGTCAGCAAATAGGCGGCGGGCACACGCGTCGCTTCTAGCCCGGATTCTGACTTAGAGGCATTAAGTCATAATCCAGCACACGGTAGCTTCGTGCCACTGGCTTTTCAACCAAGCGCGATGACCAATTGTGTGAATCAACTGTTCCTCTCGTACTAGGTTGAATTACTATTGCGACACTGTCATCAGCAGGGTAAAACTAACCTGTCTCTGATACCAATCTGTCACACCTCGCCAAGGCGGAAACGCGAGGGTGTAACTTCATGGATATCATCACAACACCTGGTGTCTATATAGAGAACAACTACATGCACAAAAATAGAGCAAAGTACAAACACAAAGTGTTCAATACCCCAAAATAAAATAACCAAAACAAAATCCAAAACAATACATAAGATCCAAACAAAGATGATAAACCACTTCCAATACAACTAGGGTCTCGTCTAATCACATCCTTCTATCTTATCCTTAGAAAGTTTACCTGAAAATGATGCTTAAAACGTCAACATAATGTTGGTGAGATTCATAGGTTTAAGACACACATACACTCTCAAGGCAACCAGTTCACTGTGATTATAAAACATAGCTGGACAAATAATTTATAGTTATCATATAAGCTGCATGTATTCGCAAACCAATAATCACACACAAAGGCAACCATCTGGACGGTTCGTGTCCTCCGATTCCAATTGGCATCAATTAGGTCGCATGCGCGAGCAACAGGATAAGCATCCTCCTAATCGAATCACGTATATATCCACACACAACTTGGCATCAAATGGGTCGCATGCGCGAGCAACAGGATAAGCATCCTCCCAATTGAATCACACAATATTTTATCGAGTAGGAGTTATTACTCTCCAATTGGATACTCCCCCCCCCCCCCCCCAAATTGGACCACACAGCATTATCACACAACATTTCCACATCGCATAACCATTCACATATAGCATACATACGATAACATTATAAGTCCAAGCTCTTTGACACACACATAATCACAGTAACCCAAACCATTTAAGACAAGCATCATTCCCATCCCAAGTTTAAAAAAAAGTAAAAATATGGGACTATGAACTCACCTCAAACTTTGCAGCTTCCACAAAACCAAATCACAATCTATAACACACAAAATAAATCCACATTACACATGGCCAAGATAAAAGCTATAACTCATGTAATACACATATGATGGATGTTTAAGATTCATATGACCCACTATGGATCTCCTAGACCCCATACCAATCACCACCAAATCCTAATACTCACTAAATCCCTTGCACTTTTAAAATCAGAAAACGCAGAATTTTAGGGTACATTCGCCCACATGAAATAATAACAATTAAAGCTCAACAACTCACACCAAAAATTCACTATGGTCTCTCATAAGCATAAAAGCTAATCCCAGAAGGCCATGGTCTAATAACACACACAAGTACCCATAAGAAAATCAAACTTGTCAACTATCCAAATTCGGATTTGAACGCACATCAAAAAGTTTTAATTAAGATAAAATACTTCTACAACTTTTTATCGCGAATCCTTTTCGTGGTAGTCTAAGATAACCTAAAACTCAACTTTTCCAGAAGGGATAACCTTAATATCACTTTTTCACCCACAATTCACTATCAAACTTTTACCCAAATTCTGTCCCGGTTTAACAGCTTTGACACCTTAACAAAGAAAAATCAAAAGACTAACTTCCCGACCTTGAAATCAATCGTGGCTGGACTTTTTGGAAAGCTCTTTCATTAAACTTCAATTTAGACTTAAATTTCGTGATCTAACTCATCATCATCTGTTAAATACATTCGAATCTTTACAGCACTACTTTCATGTCCAAACCCTAACTCAATAACTATCATGTTTTACGCTCAATTCTCTTCACCAATTATCATAATACAATCATTAATTGATCCCAACATGTTTTAATTAATTAATTTACAGAAACTTACAAACCCTAGATCCATCATACTTAATATTACATGAATTTCAATAATTAATCAATTAATTAAACATAGGTTTTAAGGATTTTACCTTGATTTTTTATTATTGCATCAAAAACAAAAACCCTAATTTTTCTTCTTCACTTCTCCTTGTGATCAACCCATATGCAGGAAAAGGAGTTTTGGGAGCTTTGGTTTTGTATTTATATTAATTATGGATAACCCTTGGGCTTAAGAAACATATTTGGACTCAAATTATGTTTTCTTTTTCCCCTAAAAATCCTCTTGGCTGAATTTTTATATATAGTATATATATTTATATTTTTTTTTATTAAATTTATTTATTACACTTAAAACCTCATATTTTTGATATTTTATAAATACCTGTAACTAATCCTAGCGTCTTACGCGATAAACCTCAGTTTTTATCTTATAAAATCATCTTTTTATTAAAATTTTGTTTTTATATTTTCTATTGTTTTCTAGCAGTTTTTAGAAGCTAGTTTAGTTTTGTAGAATTTTATGATTTTGTTAGTATTTTTCATGTGTTTTTTAAATAGTTCTATTGAGAAAATCATGTTTTTATTTCTATAAATAGGTTTTATAAAGTTTCGATTTTATTAAAATTTTCAGATTTTATGTTCGTAGGTTTGTTATTTTTTTAGCTTTTATAAAGGTTTTTGGTTTTCAAAAATCTTCTCTTTTTGTTTTTACTAATCTATTTTAACTAACTTATTTATAAATCCTAAACCTTAATAACCCAAGCTTAGTTTACATATAAAGTAAATATTATTTTTTTTTACTCGGGTGATTTTTTATTTATTTATAAATTAGTTTTATATATTATTTATGAGTTTTACTAATAGGTTATCTTCGATGGAGTCGTTATTATCTCCAGGTCATACCGAGCTAATTTCGGGTTTCATCTTTACGTTAACTTTATTTATTTATTTATCTTTATGTTTTATTGCCCTTAGTTTAATTATATATTACTGTCGCTTTATTTGTTGCTTTTAGCATAGTTATGATAGGTTAGAGTAGTTTTATTGATGCATATGTTGAAACGGTTATTATTAATCATTTAAATTGAAAGTAATTTAGGGTTCGTTTGGTAGGAAGGAATGAAATATCAAATGAATGGAATAAACGATGTAATGGAATGAATGATGCAATGTAATGATTCATTAATGTTATTAATCATGTTTGGTTGGTAAGATATACGTAATGGAATCGATAGAAAAAGAGACTAAAATGGCCATTAATTATAGGAAGTTTTTTTAATTGTGGTTAGTTAATGATGGACTGTTTTATAATTTTCATTCAATTACAAGATGTAATTAAAAAAAAGGAGGAGACCCCTAAGGAATGAAAATGGTGTAATGCGTCATTCCTTGCAATGAATCATTACATTGTAAATGTGTAAACAAACAAGAATTTCTCATTCTACCGTAATAACCTTTTCCATTCCCACTTTGATTACACCATACCAAATGCTACGTTAGTCAAAGCTTGCATTATGCTTTCCTTTATGTGCCAACCTATATTGTCATAACCTTTCGCCATAGAATGTTTGTTAACAGATAAAATTTTAATGCCATACGGGTTGCATTTCTCTAGTACGAAGATAGGTAAATTTGTTGAACTCTTAACTCATGCACGAACAATCTTGTATTAACATATGCTTCTCCCTTTTCGGTAACTAAAATGCAACCATAATCATGATATAAATTACAGTTCACAAGCTTGTCAAAGATTGTCTCTTTTTCAATCACAAGGACAAAATCCCCATTGCTTGATTGAAAATGCAAATTCAGAATGCCATTCTCATTAGGAATAGATCGGGGTTTCTTACAATCAACCCAAATTATCATTCATAAAACCTTTCCCTTTGATTGAGGATAAAACCTTTCCATTTCTAACATTCTTATATTTATCTTTATTTGTGTATTGTAATAATATTGGAGTATCATCTCAGTCAACTGAGTCAAAGATGCAATCCTCTGTTCATACAGTCACAAGAAACAGAGCATGTTAAGCAAGAGCTCTACACAAGGTGCAAAAGTTGATGAGTTCAAGTTTGATTAAGTGTGATACGATGTAATCATGTAATAAAGTAGTGTTAGTTAGTTAATAGAAGCTTCTACAGTTAATTAGTCTTGTAGTGATGTAATCTTGTATATAAACTCACTTGTAACCCTCATTTTGATAATTCAATTCAATAACATTTTTCACTTCACTATGTGTTTAATCATATCTCTCATTTCTCAATATGGTATCAGAGCATTACCACAACAACTGTGGTGAATAACTGATTACAACTACCTCAACTACTTTTTCTGATCAAATAACAACTTTCCACCACCACAACAAACTTTCCCGCCAAAATTTTCCGATCAAAATTCATCAAAACCACCACAATCCACCATTATTTCCGCACAATAATCATCATAATCATATCAAATTCACTTCTAACACATCAAATCATAATCAATTTTTAAGAAACTATCAATTTTCATCAAGATGACATCATTAGAAACAACTAATCACACTACATCTTCATCACTGAATGATGATGTTATTTCACCATTTCATCCACTATACTTTCATCCCAATGATCACCCTGGTATGCTATTGATATCAAACAAACTTGTTGGTTTAGAAAATTACAGTTCCTGGAAGAGATCTATGCTTATTGCACTTAGTGCAAAGAACAAGGTGAAATTAGTTAATGGAGAATATGAGGCACCATCACCTTCATCTGATTTGAGAATTCATTGGGAAAGGGCTAATGACATTTTGATTTCTTGGATCTTAAACACTGTTTCAGAAGAGATAGGCAATCATCTTACTTTTGTGTTTCAGGCCCATGATGGGAAAACCACACATGGAACCCTTCATGGAGGACTTTATCTGTTAGAACCAAACACTCCTGTAAAGAACACACCTTCTACCATTCTCTCCAACATCAGCAGTTCTCAGTTTTGGCACACAAGACTTGGACACACACTTGTACAGACAATTAAGAAAATCAAAAACATTTATTTTCCTTCATGTACTTCTGAGAATAAGTGTACAATTTGTCCCTTGGCAAAACATCATATCTTACCATTTTCTAGTAGTAGCTCTCATGCAAAAGACAAGTATGAATTGATCCACCTTGATGTATGGGGCCCTTACAGGCATCCCACAGTTAACAAATGTACATACTTTCTCACTGTTGTAGATGATTTTTAAAGAGCACTTGGACTTACTTGTTACCAAATAAACACCATGTCTTCTCCATTTTCAAATCTTTCATAAATCAATCTAAACACATTTTGAAGCTAAAGTAAAAACCATTAGGAGTGATAATGGCACAGAATTCATCAACTCACAATTCACAGAATACCTTCAAAACCATGGAATCATACATCAAACCTCATGTCCTTACACTCCACAACAAAATTCTAGAATTGAAAGAAAACACGGGCATCTCCTTGAAATGGCTAGATCCATACATTTTCAAGCTCATTTTCCAACTCATTTTTGGGGGTATAGTATCTTAGCTGCTACCTACATCATCAACAGACTTCCAACAATCATTTTAAACAACAAAAGCCCATATGAAGCACTTCATAATTCACCACCTCAGCTTGATCATATGAGAGTTATAGGTTGTCTAGCATATGCTTATCACCATACATCAGATAAATTTGATACTAGAGCTACACCAACAATTCTTATTGGTTATCCAGCAAACCAAAAAGCTATCTTTTGTATGATCCTTCCACTCATAAAACTATCTCAAGCAAAAATGTGTTATTTGATGAAAAAAAGTTTCCTTTTGCAACACCTAAATCTTCATCATCATTATCCCAAACAACCCCTATTCATTCTCCAACCAATTTTTATCCTGCTCCACAGTTTCTATACCTACACCACTTGCTTCACCAATACCATCCTCTGAACCTTCTACACCAGCTGCATCATCTTCAATACCATCACCACCACCAATACCATCATCAGCTACATCTGACAATCAACCTCACACTCAACATTCACCACCTATCCCATCATCTCCAGAAACACAAGCACAACCTGCTCCAACACAACCTGCTCAAAGAATCTCAACTAGAACCAAACATTTACCTTCAAAATTCAAAGATTTTCACTGTCATCTCCCAAAATCTAACATCCACAGTTTGCATAACACTAAATTTCATCATTCACATTATTTTAATTATGCTAACTTAAGCTCCAAATCATTTCATCTCATTAATGTCATTGATACACACTGAACCAACCACATTTCACTAAGCTTTTAAACACACAAAATGGAAAGAAGCAATGAATAAGAAAATAGAGGCATTAGAAAAGAATGGTACTTGGGAGCTCACACTACTACCACTTGGCAAGCTGGCTATTGGAAGCAAGTGTGTGTATAAAATCAAGTTTCATGGTGATGGAAGTATAGAAAGATACAAAGCCAGGCTTGTAGCAAAGGGATTCAATCAAAAAGAAGGGGTGGATTACACAGAAACATATGCACCAGTAGCAAAGATGGTTACAATCAGAGCTATGCTAGCCATTGCAGTTCACAACAATTGGATAATTGAGCAATTGGATGTTAATAATGCTTTCTTACATGGTGATCTTTATAAAGAAGTTTACATGCAAGTTCCTCAAGGTTATTCTCACACTCTTCCCCCTAATACTGTGTGCAAGCTTAAGAAGTCACTTTATGGTTTGAAACAAGCAAGCAGACAATGGTTTGAGAAGTTAACAAGTTTCTTAGTTTCTCTTGGTTTTTAACAAAGTTATGTTGATACATCATTGTTCACTCTCAAGTCTGCCAATAAGTTCATAACTCTTCTGGTTTATGTGGATGATGTCTTGATTGCTAGCAATGACAAGGAGCTTATTCAGAAGATAAAAGGTGCTTTAGACACTAAGTTTAGTATTAAAGATCTAGGTCCTTTACACTATTACTTAGGTATTGAATTTTTCAGAAATGAAAAGGGTCTTGCCATGTCACAAAGAAAGTATGCACTGGATTTGGTTAATCATGCAGACTTATTGGATGTTAAACCTTCAGCTATTCCTATTAATCCACTCAAGAAACTCACAAATGATGAAGGTGATTCTCTCACTGATCCTACTTATTACAAAAGTTTAGTTGGAAAGTTTCTTTACTTAACCATCACCAGGCCAGACTTAGCTTTTGCAGCCCAATCTTTGAGTCAGTTTCTTCAAGATCCTAAGACAACACACATGAAAGCATTGCTCAAAGTTATTAGATATGTCAAGTTTTACTTGGTCAAGGTTTATTTTTCCCAGTCAATAACACTCTTCATCTCAAAGCCTATTGTGATAGTGATTAGGCTAGTTGTCCATTTTCAAGAAGATCTGTCACAGGCTATGGAATTTTCTTAGGATCTAGTCTGATTTCTTGGCAATCAAAGAAGCAAAATGTGGTTTCTAGATCTTCTACAGAGGTTGAGTACAGAGCATTGGCTGATACTACTTGTGAAGTTACATGGGTTCATTGTTTACTTAAAGAGTTTGGTCTTTCTGTTCCTACACCTATTCATTTGATGTGTGATAATGCTTCTTCTATTGCTCTGGCATCAAATCCAGTTCATCATGCACACACCAAACATATAGAGATTGATTGCCATTTTGTGAGGGACAAGATTAAAGCAGGCCAAATATTACCGAGGTTCATCCCTACCAAACATCAGTTAGCATACATTTTGACCAAAGGACTCAGCAAACCTCTTCATTATAATTGTTTATCCAAGTTAGGAGTGTGTAATCCTTACACACTGCCTACTTGCGAGGGGGATATTGGAGTATCATCTCAGTCAAAGATGCAATCCTCTGTTCATACAGTCACAAGAAAGAGAGCATGTCAAGCAAGAGCTCCACACAAGATGCAAAAGTTGATGAGTTCAAGTTTGATTAGGTGTGATACGATGTAATCATGTAATAAAGTAGTGTTAGTTAGTTAATAGAAGCTTCTACACTTAGTTAGTCTTGTAGTGATGTAATCTTGTATATAAACTCACTTGTAACCCTCATTTTGATAATTCAATTCAATAACATTTTTCACTTCACTATGTGTTTAATCATTTCTCTCATTTCTCAATAAATAAACTTATCACCTTCATCAAGTTTATATTTTTCATCTTCACCAAATTTATATCATCTTCACTTGATTCACTCTAATCGGTTGCTACTGCATCATCATCTAGATCTACATCTTCATCCTCATCCTTATCCCATCTTCATGGTTGTTATCATAAAGATCAATATCAGTACATGTTTCTATTAAATCATCACAACGATCCATATCAACGCCTGCTTTCAGCACTGCATGTCTGCATAATCTGGAGATCTCCACGAAAACTCAAAATGAGTAACTATATGTACTAAATCATCACAACGATCCATATCAACGCCTGCTTTCATTACTGCATGCTCTAGAGGTCTCCACAAAGACTCGAAATGAGTACTTGATTGTACTACATCATCACGACGATCCTTATCAACGCCTGCTTCAGTAATGCATACTCTGGAGGTCTCCCTAAAGACTCAAAATCAGTATCTGATTGTACTACATCATCACAATGATCCATATCAACGCCTGATTTCAGTACTACATACTCTTAAGGTCTCCGCGAAGATTAGAAATCAGTACATAATTGTACTACATCTTCACAGTGATCCATATCAATGTCTGCTTCAGTACTGCATACTATGGATGTCTTTGCAAAGACTCAAAATTAGCTGTTTGTACCACATCGTTACAACGATCCATATCAACGCATGCTTTCATTACTGCATAAGGTCTCAGCGAAAACTCGAAAACGGTAATTTTTTGTACTACATCATCACAACGATCCATATCAACACTTACTTTCAGTACTGCGTCCTCTAGACTTCTAGAGGTCTCTGCAAAGACTTGAAATCAGTACTTGATTGTACTATATCATCACAACGATCCATATGAACGTCTGCTTTCAGTACTACATACCTTAGAGGTCTTCGCGAAGACTCGAAATAAGTATTTTCAGTACTAAAAAATTGGGTTGATTGTAAGAAACCCCGATCTATTCCTGACAAGAGTGACATTCTGAATTTGCATTTTCAATCATGCAATGAGGATTTTGTCCTTGTCATCGAAAAAGAGACAATCTTTGATAAGCTTGTGAACTCTAATTTCTGTCATGATTACAGTTGCATTGTAATGACCGGAAAAGGAGGAGCAGATGTTAGTACAAGATTGTTCGTGCTTGATTTGAGAGTTGAACATAATATACCTATTTCGTACTAGCGGACTGTAACCTGTATGACATTAAATTTTTATCTACTTACAAACATAAGGCTAAAGGTTATGACAATCACAGATTGTTAGTTAAATATTTGATGTGGATCGGACTTCACCCGAAGGATGTAAGAAATTGTGAATTACTTGATGCTGGGGCGTCACTCGAAAAGACAGATTTCAAGATATGCAAGGATCTCATACATGACACAATTAAGATGGATGGCTGGAACAATTCACGTTAAGGGCAATAAATTGATATAACAATTTCATGTAAACATCTTGCTTGAAGTCGTAAAAGCAAGTAAAATTTTTCAAATTGTTTTCTGTTTAGTAAAGTAAAACGAAGTCCATAATTTGGACAAAAACATATTTTTATCTCTTCAAAGGTCATATTTTTTACACAACAACAATATTCAATCTCACCAGATCGAGATATAGAGGAGTCAAAATATAAACAGTCACACCCTTACCCGAATGTAAAAAGACACTTCCAGAAAGACTTCGACAAATGTGTGTGCAAGCAAAGGTCACATTTCTTGTAACCTTAAAAAAAATCGTAACGAGATAACATGAGTAAACAATAAACATAAATAATACCTCCGTACTAGAAAGTTATTGTCAGGGGCGGACCTATGCTTTAGCTTTGGGGGGCGGTGCCCTCCACGACTCGCCCAAAAAGTTCATATTTTAGTGTAAAAAAAAAAATTTAGGACCATTTTATTAAAGTGCACCCCTCCAAAAATTCAAATTGCCCCCCACCTTGAAGCCAAAAATGTAAAAACCTTAGTTTTTAGTGTTAAAAAAAGATTATGACCTTTTTATTAAAGTTTATCACGAATTTTATTAAAAAAAAAAAAAAAAAAAAAAAAAAAAAAAAAAAAAAAATTGTCCCGCCTTGGAAAATCATGGGTCCGCCACTGGTTATTTTCCGATTATTACACAAAATTATTACTACGTATATTTCTTTTTCTTTGTCTTTAGTGAATAACGAAAACAGTTGGCTACCTAACAAATTGACAACTACATAGTATTGGTGTATATAAAATACCGATGGAATATGGATATAAACTTTGTTTTCCATTAAAAAACCATTTAAGAATATCTGCTGATTTTTGACCTAGTTTTATAAAACTTAAAGAATTAATGATCATTAGCATACACAGTTATTCAAAATTAATAATCAATTGAATTGATAGGATACCTTACAATGGCCACATTTGTATTCTTTGTTACACATTCAACTTTACTTCCGGTGCAACGAATAAAAATATATGAATAAAAAACTCACACAAGTGTAGACGTCATCTATAATGTGACGAGATCAACAAAGTCAAAAAATTACACTTTGTTCTTATCAAAAACCACATTTTAAAATTTTGCATCATATCTTGTAAGATTACAGTTATTTTGTGGAAAAAAAATGTTTGTAAACATTTTGTGAATGTAGCATTTTATTTATTTATTTATTTTTAATAAACTCTTAAATGATTGCCTAAAAAGTTAAAGCAAAAACTAGAAACAATTAGTTATTTACTGTATTAAAAGATGCTAAAAAAGGAATAAATTTACGCCATTTGTTGAACTAAAATCTAAAAACACATACCACGTTGGCCAGAACAACTGAATAGTAGTAAATGCATGGATCTAACATCCAACTCTCGAAACATATCTCAAACTCATTTCCTTAAAATACAAACTCTCAAACATCAACTTCTACTATTCTTAGCAACAAGTCGAAAAAATGGACGATTATAGCCTTGCATTTCTTTGCGTGACTCTTTTATCATTAGCCATCCTTGGCTACTTAATCGGTGGCCGGAGAACCAGACTTCCGGCCACACGCCTTCCACCATCACCTCCAAAACTCCCACTCATCGGCCACCTCCACCTCATATCCGACATGGCCCATAAATCCTTTGCTCACTTAGCCGAAGAATATGGGCCCATTGTTTACCTTAAGTTGGGCCAAGTTTCAACGGTAGTTGTCTCTTCGGCCCAACTTGCGGAACAAATACTTAAAACGCATGATCATGTGTTTTGCAACCGGCCTCAGCTTGTTGCAGCCCAATATTTATCTTTTGGATGTTCGGATGTCACTTTTTCGAAATATGGCCCGTATTGGCGCCAAGCCCGGAAAATATGTGTCACTGAGTTGCTCAGTCCGAAACGGGTCAACTCGTTTCAGCTCATTAGAAATGAGGAAGTGACCCGTTTGATACAAAGTGTGTCAGCTCAGTCCGGGCTTGAAACTGACATGAGTGACATGTTTTTTAAGCTAGCTAATGATATGTTATGTCGTGTTGCATTTGGGAAAAGGTTTCTTGGAAATGAGTCAGGAGTAAAAATGGAAAAAGATTTGATGAGTGTTTTGACTGAGACTCAAGCGTTGTTAGCCGGGTTTTGTGTTGGAGATTTTTATCCTGAGTGGGAGTGGGTTAACTCAGTGAGTGGGATGAAGAAGAGGTTAATGAAGAATTTGAAAGATTTAAGGGAAGTTTGTGATGATATTATAAATGATCATATTATGCAGAAGAGTGATAAATCGGGCTCGAGTGAGGTTGATGATGGAAAAGAAGACTTTGTTGATGTTTTGCTTCGTGTTCAGAAGCGGCATGATCTAGAGGTCCCAATTACTGATGATAATCTTAAAGCTCTTGTTTTGGTACGCTTTCACCGTATATGATCACTTCAGTAACAGGTCTAAAAGGGTTCGGGTCAAATGTGAACGGGTTGGGTAGCTTTTAGTATATGTCAAAAACTTAAAATACATCAGGTTGACCTATGAAACGAAAATTATGATTATATAAAGTCAAAACGGGTTGGACAGGGTCAAGCTAACCCACAAACCCTTTGTATCCCATTTATACAAAAACATTACTAATAAATAATGTGCTAAATACAATAGCACGGCTTTGATAATAGTTAATTAGTTACTTATTCTTTAGAATAATTTTTACAGTATTTCAACACGAATAAACTTTTCACCAAGCTTGTAGTTTCCTGTTAGCTAGAATCTTTTAAATTGACCAAACATAACCCAAAACTGATACTTCTGATACAACAAGGTCACTTTGTTCACCCTTCTTAACATAACATTATTTGTACATGTGCATCGATGTTAGTACCTTATCCCACATTGTATGTGCAGGACATGTTTGTAGCAGGGACAGACACAACATCAGCAACTCTAGAATGGGTAATGACCGAGTTAGCAAGACACCCGAAAGTGTTAAAGAAAGCACAAGACGAAATCAGGAGCATAACACAAACTAAAGGAAATGTTGACGAAAGTGACCTTCACCATTTTCATTATCTAAAAGCCGTAATCAAAGAAACCATGAGGTTACACCCTCCGGTCCCCCTTCTCGTCCCACGAGAATCGACCCAAAAATGTACCCTTCAAGGCTATGATATACCCGAAAAAACCAGGGTTCTTATTAATACATATGCAATAGGACGTGACCCTAACTCGTGGGAGAATCCTCTGGTGTATGATCCCGAGAGGTTTGTTCAGACAGAGGTTGACTTTAGAGGTCAGGATTTTCGGTTTTTACCTTTTGGAGGAGGGAGAAGAGGGTGTCCTGGGTACGCGTTTGGATTGGCCACAATCGAGCTAGCTTTGGCTAGGCTGTTGTGCCACTTTGACTGGTCCCTACCAAATGGGGTAGGACCTGATGATGTAAATTTAGACGAGATTTTTGGGCTGGCTACTCAAAAAAAAACTGCTCTAAAACTTGTGCCGACTGAAAACACAAACCACGGGCTAAAGAAAAATGGTGCTCCGGTCTCAGCTATATAAACGCTACTAGTCCTGTTGACCAAGCTTTTTGGACCTGGCCTAGGACGGGGTTCCGGTTTTAGCTAGATTGTGCAACTCTAGTCCTGTATCTACTCATCTCGTGTTCTAACACTAGTTTGTATGTAAGAAACAATAATTTGATATTTGAAGGGAATAAAGATTATGTACTATTCACAATAAAGTGCAAAATTTAGTACATTGTGAACACACTTTTAAGCAAAAATGTCTAGTAAATTTTGGTATACAGAACCTCACTTAGGTTTGTCAGTGGCGGTTTCTTCAGACTCGGTGTTGGATGAACCTATATCAGTCAATTTCCCGAATGACTCTTTGGCATTCCCAAAGAAATCTACCACTTTGTCAAGCACCGTTTTCAGCTCATCTTTGGTTGGAAGCTGCCCCAAGAAAAACAGATTATTAACTGTTTCATCGACTACGTTTATGCAGGCACAAAGTTAAACTTTATAGCATATAAACATAAATACCTCGATAACGTCGTTGCTAGCAAGGGCTGCTCTTATGTTGGTACCTTCCTGCATAACAGATGATAATTAAAATAAATAACTATAGTGTTCAGCACAAAAAACAATGACAGCAAGAACATACCACAAGTTTGTAGCCGTATCTGAATTCTGTAGCTGAACGCAACACACGATGCTGTCGAATTGCTGTCTTTTGAACTTCCTTCTCATCCTGTTTTATTTCAAAAACAAAATCTTAGTGTTACACTTATTGATATCATTGAAGGAAATAGAGTAACACATTTGGTTAATACTTACTTTGTAAATAACTCCTGCAAGATTTTTATTTAGAGTGTCTTTGTAGATGTATTTCCCAACAAAATTATCTTTGCCTGCAACAAGGATCTTTGCAGTTGTCCCGCCTGCTACAATACTAACAGGGTACCACAGATAAACCTGAGAAAGTACTACATAAGATCAAATTTCTTAAACATTGTAAGTTTATAACATAAAACTATAAAGTATCACCAAGCATCTCTCTGGTGACAATAAGGTTTGTTGTGCATCATGAAGACGAAGTGACGAACAACCACATGTAAACACTTAACAAAAAGAGTTGCAGCTAATCTTTTCATTCTAGTAGCTAATTGACAACAAATCCCATATTTATATACAAAGTTGATGTTTGCTTAATCAAGTCAATACAAACGAACTTGTAGCTAAGGGGATGTTTGCCTGTTACGCAGTATGTTTAAAATGTAAGTTTGTTATTGTTGCGTTCTCAAGTATCAGATTATCAATTTCTAGTGTCCTTCTATACAGTAACCCACTGTCTCATTCCAATTATCTTATCATTTACAGGTCAAATAACCAGTTTAAAAGCAGCTTTTATATGTATTGTGGATAGCTCGAGTTCCTTTTAGAAGGTACATCAAGTAGCTTATTCAACGTGTTGGGCCTTATTATTTCCAAAACGAAAACTTAAGTTGTGTCATCCATTCATCCTAACCAAAAAATTTCCTTAACAATAGTTTAGTTTTTAATCTTAAGCTCCTTAAGCATCAGCCTAACACTTTCCTAAAACAGTAAATTATCACAACTATCAAGAAGCATTCAAACACTATCTATTCTTTATCACATAGTCATTTTCAAAATGCAAACACAAACACAGTCTACAACAAATTTAGATAATGTTAGCTAAGGATCATAAAGATAAAATAAGGTGAAGTTAACTAACATTAGCCATACGGATGAAGATAACAAATCTTGGGTTACCATCATCTTCAATCTTAGGTAGTGCTGGCATTTTTCTTTGAAACTGTCTCTCTTGCATCCCTTTTTTACCTTTTGCTTCCACCACCATCAACCTTTTTTTATTATGATTCTTGTTACTTTGTAGAATTTGTGAAGAAGTAGAAAGTGAGTGTCTGATAACATCATTTGTTGTTGGTTTTAAGGATTTGGAGCTAATGATGTTTGTTGGAACAAGTGTGTGTGACTTTACATACATGCATACTTCCATTGTTGTTGTTTGTTAGAGTTTTCAGTTTAGTTATCTTCAGTTTGAAATATATCAAGGTTCTCCTTATCCTTCATTGCTATGATTTATAAGTGGCTTGTGTGCCATACACGTGGAAGGATCATGAGCTCAACTTGTAAATACTTTAACATGAGTTACATGACATTGAATTTTATCATAAATTTACTACATAAATTATGGAATAAGATTGATGTTTAAAAAAAAATTATGGAATAAGATACTTCTTATTGTCTCGATTAGTACTCCAAACTTATATGTAAGGTGAAAACGAGACGAGACAATTCACGAGTTATTCAGGATCAGCTTGTAAATTATTTCAAATCGGCTTGATTTAAACAAGTACAAACGGTCAAAAAAATTTGTCCCAACGTTCACAATTTCTTCCTATCCCGTGCGTGAAAGTTTCACGTGGGTGAAGGATCCCGTGCGTGATCAAGGTGATGGCGGCGGTGTTCCCGTGCCTCATCCATCCCTTCCCGTGCCTTCAGGCCAACACCCTTAAGACACTATGTCCAGATGTCCTATCTTGTTTCCCTTTAGCACAAACCTTAAGGCTCGAATCGAGCCGAGCTCGAGCTCCCTAAAATATAAACGAGCCGAGCTCGAGCTCGAGCTCGAGCTCTGGCAGGCTCGGGCTCGGCTCGTTTTCACCCCTAGTCAAAACCATTAGCTAACTTCGACACTGACACTTGATAAAGTTTGATTCGCTGTGAATAGTTACAAACTTAAGTTAACGGATTCACCTCGATTTGCTTTGAGAACTTAAGCACCAGCTGAAAAAGGCTTGCTTGAATTGCATTGCGTTATACGTAGCTAGTTTATAATACTAAACTTGACACATTGTCATCCTACAGCATAAAAAACCACCCAAATTTACAAGAAACTTGTAGCTTTTCCAAAAGCAATTACGAAAGCTCAAAGCTTTAAACAAATACTTGAACAAAACCCGACTCCTAATTCACAAGAACAGCTTCATTACTTGAAACTTTATCTGCAGCGATTTCTTCTAAGCGTTTCCAGGTGGATTCACGTCTACTTTTGATCTTTTCTTCTTTCGCCTCTTCTTCTTGAAAGTTAAGTAAACACTCGTTAAACAGTTCAGGGTCAAGGTCAAAAAAGACTTTCCGAACATTTAAAGTCAAGCCATGGACAGCTTGATTCCAATGGTATCTCCCGTTTCTTTCAAGTGCAGGAAAGATTATGGGTAGTATTACCTTCCGGTTTTGTCTAATTAAACTCTCGATGTGGTCGTTGTTCCAAAAGAACAGAACTCTTTCTGCTACCTGGAAATTAACAATAAAAATCTCTTTAGTTGTAGAAAGCTCATCCAGTTTTTCACAATTATTTTCTTGAAGAACTCAAAAAGCATTTTCAAATGAGAGGTTTTTTTAAATAAAAAACATTGTTTTCCATGATATATGAGACCCCATTTAGCTGTTAGATTCTTTTCATAGTTCATGAAGATTTCAAAAATAACTATTTTTAAATCAGCAAACAAATTATGATACCACCAACTAATAACTATTTTTTAATCGATTATCAAAGCTTTTATTCATTAATTATAGTTGCACCATATTACACCTTATCCACCTAAGTTACTCGGTAAATTCAACCTTCAATCATTAACACCTCCCCCGCTCGCAACAAACAACGGTCACACATAGTTCGCCATAATTTCTTTTTTACTAGTGCACTTCCTAATCTATATATCTATTCTATTAAATATAGTATATTTTAGTTACTACTATATTAACTGAGTAGTTATACACAATTACTAATAATTAATGAGTTTCAGATTTGTTATTATAAACACAAAGTAACAAGTTAAATTAACATCAGTAATATATATTGTTTGCACTTCAATCTTCGAAATGTATTTTTTTGATTACTAGATGAGTACCCGTGCATAGCAACGGATTTTATAGCAGATAGTTGTAGTGATATTTTGGTTACACAAAACATAAACTTATAAACTTCTATTATTATTTTCGTTTATAACTCATCTTATTTTCATTCGGTTTAAATAGCGTTAGTGTTTATTTCTTATGTAAGGGGTGTTTTAATAACTACATTAATTGTATTTATTGACAGGTTAATTTATGAATGTAATTGTGCAAAAGTAAATTGTACCTTTTGCTTTAGTATTTGTATTCATTTAAAAATCTAGACCACATTAATTGCTCATTTAAAATTAAAATAAAGAGTGTTTTTGTGTTTTAAAGTGTTGTCCCTATGCTTTAAAAGTTGTACGCTTAGTTTTAAGAGAGAGTGTTTTGTGTATTATATGTAGTATAGATATAGATAATTTTTTATCTTTTATCACGAGCTACCTTAAATGGTTCATTATTATGGAAATACAAAATCTGAAAATCCACCCTTCAGCACGGCAACAAATGTAGAGTTTGAAACTTTTTTTTTCAAGACCTACCTCAATGATTATGGAAAATACCACATCCAAATGATCTATCAGTTTGGCAAGAAAATGAAATCATAACCCTTGTAAATTGTGCTATCTTATGTGAGTTTTGCCATGTTTGTGTAGCAAAATGTAATGAAGTCCGGAAATCATGTTTACCCAAAAAAATAAAATAAAATAAAAAATGTAATGAAAGTCCAGAAGAGTGAACTAGACCAATTAAATAGGTTATGGTTGTTGTCCTATTTACGTTATGCAAAGAAAAGATGGAAATGAGATCCACTAAGTAAAGAAGTAAAGATATGAACAAATAGTTAGCATTTAATTCGTCTATCTTCAACCGAAGTAGGATTTCACAACCCAACTCTACTAGCGTACTTTCCGATTTCCTTTTCCTTTTTCATTCGTAATTTCGCGAAGTAGGATTACAATCTCTACTAAGGAATATATGATTTAATTATACAAATAAGACAATAAATGAGACCAAGGTGTTAGCTACATTTCCTCTATTCAACCTAACATTAGTAAGTGGTTCCTATAATCACATTTTCATTTCTACACAAGCCATTCAAACAAGACCTATAAAATGAAAAAGTAAATGGTCGAAAGCAAGTAAGGATATGGGTAGAATACTTTCTAATGCCAAAATAGTTATACTGATTATGTAACTAGTAAATAGAATATAGGAACCTTTATTAAGCCAAAAACTATGTGTTGAATTCAGAGCCAGTTTTGGATTGTGCATATAATCACAACTATTATTAGATACATGACAACCTAATGGTATATGACTATAAGCAACTAATCATCTTCTGATTATTTATTATGATTTTTTAAGTTGGAATTATCACCTTGGGAATGCTCATCCAAACACCCCTTATAAAAGATATCAAATTAGTTTACTTTTACTTGACCAATCATAATCTATACTACTTATCAATACTATCTATAATGGAAAAATGGTCAAACGTGAAAAGTTGAGTTTTGAAAGTTGAGTATTAAAAGTCAAATGTGAGAGAAAATTAATGTAATTAATACTCTAATTAAAACACCCCATTACTAAAAAGTACAATAACTTATTCACATTGTACAACCAATTAAAAACACATCTATCAAATTAAATACAACCAATTAAAACACAAACCGGGTTGACCCGGTAATTTGACCGGTTTTCGACCCAACCTAGCAAGTTGACCCGGTTTAAATCGACCCATTTTTCGACCGGAGCTGTTCAACCGGTTGAACTACCCGGGTCGAACCGGGTTTCAAAACATTATCAATTACTTAAAAGTACAATGATTTATTCATATTGTACAACCAATTAAAAACATATCTACCAAATTAAATGCAACCAATTAAAACACAAACCGGGTTGACCGGGGATGCTTCAAACCCGGCGGATTGACCCGGTTTAATTTGACCCGTTTTCGACCTAACCTAGCAAGTTGACCCGGTTTAAATCGACCCATTTTTCGACCGAAACGGTTCAACCAGTTGAACCACCCGGGTCAAACCGGGTTTCAAAACATTATCTTTTACTTAAAAGTACAATGATTTATTCACATTGTACAACCAATTAAAAAACATATCTACCAAATTAAATACAACCAATTAAAACACAAACCGGGTTGACCCGGGACGCTTCAAACCCGGCGGATTGACCCGTTTTTTACCCAACCTAGCAAGTTGACCCGGTTTAAATCGACCTATTTTTCGACCGGAACGGTTCAACCGGTTGAACTACCCGGGTCGAACCGGGTTTCAAAACATTATTTTTCGTTTATAACCTATAAACTTTTTTTTATCAATAAACTATTTGTCGCTATAAAATCCCGTTGTTATGCACGGGTACTCGTCTAGTAATAGAAAAATGGTCAAAAGTGAAATGTTGAGTTTTCAAGTAAAATGTTGAGTTTTCAACAATGGTCAAATGAGAGAGAGTGAAATGTAATTAATACTCTTATTAAAACACCCCAATACTTAAAAGTACAATTATTTATTCACATTGTACAACCAAATTAAAGCATATCTACCAAATTAAATACAACCAATTCAAACACAAATCGGGTTGACCCGGGACGCTTCAAACCCGGCGGGTTGACCCAGTTTGATTTGACCCGTTTTCGACCCAACCTAGCAAGTTGACCCGGTTTAAATCGACCCATTTTTCGACCGGAATGGTTCAACCGGGTGGAACCGGGTTTCAAAACATTATCCATTACTTAAAAGTACAATGATTTATTCACATTGTACAACCAATTAAAAACATATCTACCAAATTAAATACAACCAATTAAAACACAAACCGGGTTGACCCGGGACGCTTCAAACCCGTTTTTCGACCGGAACGGTTCAACCAATTGAACCACCCGGGTCGAACCGGGTTTCAAAACATTATGTTTAATTCCCAAATCTTCAAACTTTTATTATTTTTCGTTTATAACCTATAAAAAAAAATTATCAATAAACTATCTGTCGCTATAAAATCCGGTTGCTATGCACGGGTACTCGTCTAGTTTACAACAATACCTAACTGAAATTCTAGCAAATGTCATTCTTTGAAGATGCTAAGACGCATATAGAATTTATCAAATACTGCATGTATTTAAAAATGAGATGCTAAAAAGAATAAAAGAATTACCTGAAAATGCAAACTATTCAAGCAACGTGCGATTTGCTTAAACAAAGGAACCATACACCGATGAAATTCCGGTTGTTGTGTTGCTTCAAGAACCTCCTCCAACTCACCTAAAAACATTAGTTCTTTTGAACTATTCGTAACCGGCCAATACTTTAAAAGACCCCTAATCACCATATCCGCCAATTTACAATCTTTCTCAACAAACTGGGTAATACAATACGATAATTGCTGATGATACATTGCTAAACATTTCGGTTTATGCAACGGGATTAACGACCTTGAGAGAAACAATTTATGTTCTTCCTTTAAAGGCAAAGCAAACCCGTTTATAATACTCCCCAAAATCTCCAGAAGTTCAGCAATCCCGTTATGCTTTTCTGTCTCGAGAACAAATCTGTAAAAGATATTGTTGATAGATTTCCTAATAAATGGACGATGAACCATAAATTTTCCATAAACTCTATGAAGAATCGTCTTTAAATACTCACGTTCTCTAGGATCTTCAGAATCAAACATATCTAACAACTTGAGAACAAAGTAATGATCAATGTATTTTTTTGCTATTTTTGCATCTGCTTCTGGAGATGCAATAAACCTAAGTAGAAGCTCGTAAACGATCTGCAAATGGGGCCACGCGGGGTCCATTGACGGTTCTTCCTCTTCTACATCATAAGATTCCAAGACTTTGGAATCACGGGGTTGTGGAGTGAGCTCCCTAAACAAATTAGCAGACACCATTTTCACAAACTCTTGCATAACCGATTCTGTAAACTTAACATTACTAGAAGCCACAAAATCAACTAATTCTAATAAAGTTTGCCTCTTTATATCCTTTTCTTTCAAATTCTTTGTTGGGTCCGTGAAATCAAAGATCACGCAACACATATTAACTTTCTTTATAAACAAATTCTGCTTTTCACTGCTTGGAACCTCTCTAAAACTTGGTAAAGCCTCATAAGAAACACTAACATGACCACCATTACGAAAATTCTTTTCGGTTGAACTAAATCTAGGATTCAACGGGGCTGAAATATCGGAATTCACTAGCTTCCTAGAATTCCCACTTCCATAATCACTTCTTTTTGAACTAGAAGATGTTGAATTAGGACTTATAGTACCCGAAAAATCTTTATTTTTTGAAGATTTTGACTTTTTCCCTGAAACCTTACCAAGTATTTGCTTGATCATATCTTAAACTGCTAAACACCCAACTCAAATCCTAATTCTAATCATCCAATAAACAGAACAAAAGGTTAAAAACCACCATTAAAAAATGTTCTAAAATAAGTACTAAAGCACACACCTTTTAGCAAATACTATCATACAACACACCAAATACACAAAAAGAAATCTGAACTATACATCAGAAATCCACTAATCTCAATCAAACTCAAATAAACTCCACCAATCACTATCAATGCCAAATTTTTCAAGATTCCCCACATCAATCAAACCCTAAAACACAAAGCTTATAACTTTATACTAAACACAATATACCCACATGGAATTTATCAATATTGCAGCTTAAAAGTGAACCAAATGAGCAAATTTTATAAAAAAAAAATTACACTGTTTGATATAAAATCAAAAACCCATATAGAATATATCAATTTTGCAGCTTGAAAGTAAAAAATGAGCAAATTTTATGGATCAAACCCTAAGAAAAAAAAGATTGCAGCTATTGATATAAAATCAAAAACCCATTTGGAATATGTAACAATCTTGGAATTTGAAAGTTAAGATAATAAGCAAATATCTTTTAAAAAAAATAATAAAAAGAAGGCTAGTTTTTAATTATATAAGAAAGAGCTTTTATGAAGCGATGGATAAAAAGTAAGGTGAATAACACCACAAGAATCCTGCTTTACTTTTTTACACACACACTTTCTTTTAGCAAAAGAGAGAATAACTAAAAAGAAAAGGAATAAAAATATGGTGAAAATTTATATGATGAGAGAGATTTTAATGAAGAAACAATCTACTGCTCACCTAACAGTGAAGACCAAGCCACCTTCAAATGATTTTTTTATTTTATTTTTATTACATGACTATTGAATATTTCCTTATTTTCTGGTGGTTGTTAATTGTTTATCGACTCTATTTTTTATTTTTTTTATTTTTTTTTCTAAAAGTTTATTGAGTACAAGTATTTATTGGTGAAAACTCAAAAGTACAGAATTACTAAAGCGGTACTGGTAAACAACTCCTCGTCCAAATTACAAGTTTCCTCCATTAACCAAGTCAATATAGTGACATTGCAATTTGTTGAATTTTGGTGCCTGGGTCAAAGTAAAATCGTTCCATTTGCATTATGTTTGATAGTTGCCTTGTCTTATTACACTTTATTAGTCTCAAGTTTATTTTCTAAGAATGTGTTCTCCTTTCTTTGTCAAACTGCATTTTGGTCAAAGTTAAAGAACCATATAATAAAACTATATCAACTCCCATAAGTATATTCAATTTATCAAAAATACAATTGTGTTGTCACCAATTATTAAATGAAAGTATGAACCTATTAAAAAAAATACGGTAATGGATAATTCTGACATTTGACTTTTGAGGACTGGTACATGATGTTTACATACTGAAGGGACCAGAAGTACAAATTACCCTCAATTATTATAGGCGTGTGCATTCTTGATTCTTCCCAATTTGTTAAAGTCAAACACATGTACAATTTAACTAATAAAAAACCCGATTAATGTTATCGACGTATATCGCATTTTTCGGTATAAAAACAACAGTCATTGTCTAAATTGTCAAACTTTTAGCCAATTAAAGTTCAATGTTAAAAACGGAAAAACAGGCAAACGAATTTTGATTTAAGTATTTGAATTAGATGTATACTATTTTAACCGAGGTACCTCATGACCATTTTCTCTCTAACCATTTCTCTGACCATCTTGAAACGTATTAGTAAGGTTTAAACTCTAAAGCTCTTGTGAGAGAAGGTTAGTTATCTTACCAATAGGTAATTTGGTGGTGATTAAATTACGTCCAATGTTGTCGTAACGAAACAAGAAAAACTACCAAAGCTCCTTGCTATATGTATAAGAAACTATTAAGTAGGAATGTAAAATGCAAATAACCAAATTTGGTAGTAAATGAAACGTCAGTCACAACCCAAAAAAAAAAAAAAAAAAAAAAAAAAAAAAAAAAAAAAAAAAAAAAAAGGTGAAATATGAGATTCATAATTAATATCGATGTTGAAAAACTTGATAGAAAGCATTTGATTGGCCATCACCTTGAAAATTCTAAAGGGGTAATCAAGGACAAGGTACAAGTTCCTTTGGCTGCATGTATACAAATAATTAGGACCCAATAATGCCAACATGAATATAAACATTTGCTTTTGAAGCAAAAGATTCATACCACCTTTAAAAACACAAAAGGAGATCCAAAGCTTACCAACATGCAATTATTTAAAGCATCTTCAGAAGTTTCAAAATGTAATAATTATTATAAATATGAAAACATTATTTTCCTTCATTAATTCTTCATAGTATTGGACATAGCTATTGGTCTCTCATGATAAGTATGGTCCATAAGATAACTGTTTCTTGGGCCATATAACTTTAACCGGTCCTAGCTCTAAAGTGCTTAACGGGTGGGTCCATTTGACTCGCTTCTTTCTTAGCCAAGTTCTAAACTCTTAACCATTTAACCGGTTGGAGTCTTGGAGATGGAGATTATGAAAAATGGTCGAAACTACAACCTCTAGTCATCCATGCCGGCTATTGGCGGATGAGAAAATGAGCGACGTAGCCCCACGACTCCTAACGGACCCCTACAATGCTAGAACTTTGGTGCACCTTTAGCAAGTTGAATAAAGGACTTGGCCGACAAAACAAATTATTAACAAATCTTCAAGCAAAAACCAGGGGAAATTAATGGAAGTCGCAATCATGAGTCATGACCAACCATGGATAATGCACAAGCCAACTCTGCTACAGGTTTACTCATGATTATCCAAGTATCTAACACATCCTCACCCAGACCAACCCCTTAATGTTTGCAATAAAGTTAACTTTTGATTTCCATTAAAAGTCAAAATAACTCAAAAGTAATTATTGTACAGCGTAATTCACAATCTCTATAGAGTAGAGAGCTTACGAGCATAGTTCTCTGGATTGGTAACCAAAATTTGTTGGACCTGACATGAGAACGATTTTGATATCATTTTTTATCTGAAAGATGCGTCATTAAAAGATTCGGATTTGCTATTGACGAAAGCTTGGATGGATGGTTCCCTTCCTAGAAAATCTGATAGGAGTTCAATAGGTTCCTTTGATCCTCCTGGTGCCATTACCTGTTAGTCAATAAAGATCAGGTGAACATTTTTCCCTAAGTGGAGTAGTTCAAGATCTTTAATATGCATAAAGATGGAAAAACTATTGGGTTGGGTGGGTTGGGTTTCAGTAACGGGTCGAAACGGGTAATATTTAATAAAGGTACAAAAACAGTCGAGCCAGGTTGACCCAAAAAACACTTTTTGTTCATTTTATAAAAGTAATTACTCCGTATTACGTTAAATATAACTACAAAAACTACATTATTACAATGATAGTCTAGTTTTGCGAGTAACACTTTTGTCACTCATTTGACCCAAACGAATTATTAAACTCTCAATTCCATTCCCATGAACTCTACAAGTGACTTGCATGGTAAAAGTTTAACAGCATAATATCTTTTAGCTAATTTGGATACAGTACAAGTTGTTAATGCTGCCAGACGAGGTTCCCCATTGCCCTGGATTTAAGGCATGACTCGCCAGCCACAAGGGTTGCAAAAAGAGAATATTTACATCAACTTGCAAAGAATATAATCTCCAATTCTGATTTAAGTATCAAAACACCAGTGTATCCCACCCATAGACCCTTTATATTTATCTCAGTGGTCTTCCTTTTTCATTTTATTCTTAGTTACTCTAAGAAGCATAACTTGATTACCTTATTTCTGAACTGCATGCCAACATACTGGTTGAAAATATTATCGCGAAACTTTGATGCATATACATCAGCTGCAAAAACCTGAAACAAGTATATGCTTAGTATTAAACTTGTGTTTACATCAGAATAGAATCACATTTTATAACATTGAGAATAAAATTCCGAAAAGATTAGTTTAAAACCTGACTCCAGATGTGACTATAGCAAGCAGCTTCACTGCCAATAGCACTACTGGGAAAAGAAGAGGCAGGATTGGTTCCTTCCAACATTGGTAAACCTAGCATTACCTGCAAAGTGGATGCGAGTTATAAAAGAATTGGCTAGATAATTACCTGATAAATAGGTCTAACTAATACTGAAGCAGAAAATACCTTTGGATGGAGATGCTTAAATAAAGCAATGATATCGACATTTTCAGTGGAATGAATAATCTGATCAAAAAGACCTAAAAAGGTAAAAGACACCTTTTTTTTAGTATTTTTGGAAAGATGGATAGAGTATGACATTAAATATAAAATATAATGTATGGTAACTCACAGTATAAAATTTCTTGCTTCAATTTAAGTGCTGAAAAGGAACACCGCCATCTCTTAAGAGATTTGCATACATCATCGCTTATAGGTTTTGTGATGTCCTGAAAATAATTCAAAACAGTGACTCAAAAATAACAGAAGTTTGGATAGCATACGCTGAGTTTACAAACTCTAAAATTACAAGTATAAACTTGACCTAATATATATTAAGTTGCAGACATGAATTACCTGATGAAAACCAGATATTAGTCGGAGGGAAGCCTCTTCATAACACCTATCCATCAACATCACCATATCCAAATAATTGTGATTAAAAAGTGCATAGCTAATAGGTAGAAGATCTGAATGCCAAAACATACCAATTCTCTAACACCTGAGCAGGTATCTCCACAAAATCAGGATCAAGGCGCAATCCACTAAACTTTGCAAATGATGTACGATTGCATATATGGTGGACCTATAAGTACATCATTAAATAATGAAAATGTTAACACCCACCACAGGCATTCAACGTCTCAGATGGAATCAACATAAGATGATCGATTTACCAAAAACTTTTCAGATAAAAAGACAAGAATATATAAATACACGAATATATAAAAATCCATTTGAAAACGAATATGAATTATGATAACTGGGGTAGCATAAGTTTGACAAACATAGTGGATAATAGATCATTAATTTAACCAAACACCTCCCACAAATAACAACTAATTACTCCATTCATGTGGCCGATTAGCTTCATAATGTACTAGAGCTTGCGACAAAAGCACCCAATCAAGGATAAGGATCCTCTCATGTTCATTTGAACATGAGAGGTAAAGTTGTGCATGTTCTGATTGTACATTGTCATTATCGCAAAACATTTATTTTATTTTAATTCAAATGTACAATCAGAACATGCACAACTTTACTTCTCATGTTCAAATGAACATGAGATGATCCTCATCCCACAATAAATTATACATTTTCTATAAACATTGCTCAAAGTCCAAAAAGTGAAAGCTGACATACCACATGGCCAAACTCGTGAAATAATTTAAGCACTTCAGAGAACCGTAATAACCCGGGATTGTCACCAACTTCATTTTTCACTTGGGCTATCAGCAAGGCCACAGGAATCTGCAACATAATATATATACATATAAGACCGAGAATGAAGCAAGCTTTATATATCCAAATCAAAACCTGATACGAATTTGATTGCAAAAAAGGAAGAATGCTAATGTCAAAATAAAATAAGTTTAATACAATAAAGAGGTAACTTAAGAGTTACAGATACCTGTCTTGAACCATTGGTCAATGAACCATTTTGCAGTGGGACTACACAAGTATGACCATACTTTCCTTCTCTGTCAAATAGGGAAATAACAAACAAATTGAAAATATTATATCTTTCAAGTCTTCTATCTTATACTGGCATTGTACTAACTGAATGATGACCTAGTATTAACAGATAACATACTAACCTTGCATAAATATCAAGGTAGAAGTAACCAAGTAAATCAGTAGAGTTCAAGTCAAAAACTGAAAAAAGCTGTACATCACTGTGCCAGACCTCGGCATTGGTAACTTTTTCAAATCTTAAGCCTGCAGTAATAAAGGTGCAAGTTTGATATTATTTTAATCATTTAAACACATAGGATAACTGATTGTTTTATTAATATACAAATAAATGTTAAGAAATTACCAAAAAGATCTTGGCATACTTTGAAAATTCCTGACTGAACTAAATGAACAGGAAAGTACTGCTTTACAACTTCAAAGTCAAGATCAATCTGTTCTTCCTCAACTTTCTTTACATAATATGGCAGATCTTCAATTCCAAACGGAATTTCTCCTTCCTCTTTCTTCTGAATAGCAATAAAAGGTATCAACGAAAATAAGTTTGACCATTTTTGTATAAGATACAAGAAAAGATATGACTGGCATTTGTCAATAATGCAAGTTGTGTATAACCTTTGCGTTTTTGAGTAGGGAAAGCTCCTGAGAAGCCAAATCATTCAAACTAGCAGAGATCTCTTCTAGAAACTCAAATACCTGAGAATTTAGTAGACTTGTCATTAATGGTAATTCAACCAAAAACAGAAAAAACAATACTTAAGTTTCAAACATAATGATATAAGTTTGAACATGCACAAACCTTTGAGGATGACATTGCCATTCTACGATCGGTAACAAAATCCGCATAGTTAGTATACCCAAGTAATCTAGCAGATTTATGGCGCAACTGAACCTGAAAAGAATAAGAAGAAAAAACTAGCACACTCAAATAAACTGAACACAAAAAACTTCAGCCCGGCCCATAAATCATAATTTCACCGCACATAGAAGTAAAACTACCTGAGTCCCCTTACATGTCCAAATATTAATGTCTTAACAACATAAACAGAACTTCCCCGACCACACACACTGTTGTGAATGTCTAAACGGCATAAAATATGTGCCACTGTCAACATCACTACACCATGGACAAGTTTATACATCGCATATTATGCCAAGGTGAGATCTATGAATCTGTGCTGCTAACAATATCATATAAGTAGATATTAATTCATCTTTGTTGGTCTTTTGTTAGACTAGCCGGGTTCCAGTTGCATAATTACAGTGAGAAATTTGGGCAATGAGGCAGCAGGCTCTGCTTAGTTCTTTTATTATTATTGTTCTGGGAAGATTTATATGTAACAAATTTTTTAGCACTACAGTACTGATAATTGTTTAATGCAGATAAATACAGTTGTGAACAAATTTCACAGTTACAATTTTTAACTTAGCTAAACATATTCATGTGGCTTTAGCCTTCCACCGCATAAGCTTTAACATAGCAAGAGTTTTCAGAAGTCTTTCAATTTAATATTACCAGTTTCTCTAATAAGGGAAGATTGGCTTCACATCTTCTTCCATAGGCCACTGCAACAGCCTTCCTGGTCGCCCCCACCTTCAAAAGAGTGAAAAAGAATATGAGCATGAGTAAATTAACTGGACGTAAGATGTCGAATTTTATAGACAAGACCAGGGATCCGAAAGAAGAAATAACCCATAACAGAAAGTACACAATCTCAGCTATCTTACGGACTTCGATAATGCATACCTTGCATAGGTCAAGCACTGCTGAAACATGATGGCTTCTCAAACTGATCTTGTATTTATTATTCTCGGACTTGTCTAGGGTCTGAAGAAGAATAAACAATAAGTTACTGTAGTAGAACATATCATTAATGAAGAAATGTAGAAGGATTAAGGTATTAAACTGTGACTCAAAGGTAATAGCAAAAGATGTTGGAACATTACAAGTTCAGGTTGGACAAGTAAGCACACCAAGTCAGGCTTATTATGTAAAAATAAATTCACTATAAATATTGGTTCAGTTGGATAAGTTGACTCGTTCTTTACCAAAATTTATAATTGCTGCTATAAGGCCATGACGTATCTTCTACTCTCACACACACCAACTGACTATATCATGATACATTCTCACAAGGAGTTACCAAATCTAATAGAAGCAGAGATATAACAAAAACACTACCCCATAAGAACATCTGCGCACAATCAAATATGTAGAGGAGAAATATATGCCTAACCTTAAGAAACTCTAGTGGCAGGCCAAGCAACTCCGAGTGATCGAAGAGAAGAAACGAGTTATCATCATTCAAATTCCGGATATATCGCATACTTAGCTCATCAATCTGAGCTTTCAACCGATGTAATTCCTCTCTCTTCGTCAGTGTGAGGTTCATACCATTACGTTCAAAGTCTTTAACCTGTCACTGAATATAGAACAATAAGTATATGAACACAAAAACTGGTAAACCTAACTAGTTACTCCTCAAATAACACATGCATACACAGCCAAAACTCATAAAATGGCATATCCCAACACATTCAAAAGGAAGTCAACCAATCTATGAATAACGAAACCACTTCTGTCAAATATTTCCATTGTAGAGATGTCAAGCTCGAAGGCCTAAACTCGTGACTAGATGTTATATGTTTATAACCTCTACATCCCCCAAATCAACAGCTAAAATTTATTGTTTTTAGGTAATGAGATAAAAGAAAAAAAATAGCTTGAAGCCATAAGCTATTAGCAACTTGATATAGATACACATGCATATCAAGGATTCATCAGTGATATCGTTCATTGTCGATTCATCTATATGTCAACGCTTCACAACCACCATTCCAAATGACATTATGCATAGAATATGACAACTTCCCCTTTACAAAATTTAAAAGATGTCCAGTTCATACCAGGAATTGAGTATATCGTTTAAGTTCCATGCTGGTCCATTCTCCCTTTGTAGCAAAAGCTTTAACGATACACATCTTCACGTTGGCTGAACATATTCGATTAAACTATGGTTAGAAAGATGACTTGGTACTAATACTGAATGAATCATCACATGATACAGAAGACAACCCGTCCATGAGATACTATACAATGCCAAACATATATACACCGTATAATGGTCAACAGTCGATGCACAAGTTACTGAGATCTACCAGTAACTACCTATTGTACTTTTTCCACTACTTACATATTTATGTCACATGCATCTGACTCTCCCCAATATATGCGTTAAATCACTACGCTACTTGAGCCTAAACCTAACAATACAACAAACGGTATTTAAAAAGTGGAGCAGAACAGTGATTTCAAATTTCACTTTGGGTGTAAGCAGCTTAAGATCACCCATATATGTTTTGCAGATGACCTATTGATGTTTTGCCATGGAGATGCTAATTCAGTGAGGATATTCAGAGATGCTATTGTGGAATTTGGTTCTTATTCTGGTCTTCTTCCCAATTATAACAAGAGTACAATTATATTTGGAACTTGGAAGTATGAATGAAGATGAGAGACTAAGTATTCTTGATATTGTCCCCTTTAAAGTTGAGAAGCTGCCTATTAGATATCTGGGAGTACCTTTAACTTCAAAGAGACTTGGTGTGCAAGACTGCAAGTGCCTTATTGATAAAGTGAAATGCAGGGTGTTAAATTGGAAAAACAAATGCCTTTCCTATGCAGGTAGATTGCAATTAGTAGCCTCTGTATTGGAGTCTTTACATGTGTATTGGGCATCTGCAAGTGCCTTATAAAAGACATCAACAAGATCTTAAAAAGTTTTCTATGGAGCCAAGGTGAAATTTCGAAAGGTAAAGCAAAGGTGTCATGGAAAAACATATGCAAGCCCAAGAAGCAAGGTGGTTTGGGGCTAAAAGAGTTAGGTGTGTGGAACAAGGCTATGATAGCGAAGCACTTATGGAGCATTGCTGAGGATAAAAATTCTTTATGGGTCAAATGGATGAATACAGTCAAATTGAAAGGAAAGAGTGTGTGGGCTGCTAGTGAAGATGTATCAGATAGTTGGGGTTGGAAAAATATTCTAAAGCTAAGGCAGGAAGTTAGAAATCATATTGTTGTACAAGTGGGAGATGGGAGGAAAGCCTCAATATGGTTTGATAACTGGAGCAGCATAGGACCTTTGAATAGTATCCTTACTTATAGGGATTTGTATGATGCTAGATTTAGTACTGATATGAAGGTTGCAGACCTAATTGAAAAAGGTGTTTGGAAATGGCCAATTGAATGGCAGGAACAGTTCCCATTGATTGTGCAGATCCAGAACTGTAATCTTGATACTCATAAGTCTGACAAGGTTGTTTGGAAGAGCAGGAATGGTATAATGGGGAAATTTACTGTACAGAAAGCCTATTGTGATATGCAGGAAGAGGTAGATGAGGTTAATTGGTGGAAATATGTATGGTTTTCTCAAATTATCCCAAAGCATTCATTTGTATTATGGATGGCAATAATGCATAAACTGACTACTCAAGATAAAGTTAGAAGCTGGGGCTCCTATGATCTAATGGCATGTCCATTATGCTTTAAGGATATGGATTCTCATTCACACTTATTCTTCAAATGCAGCTATTCAAAACAATTTTGGGGAAAAAATGCTTAGTAAAATGGATGTACAGTGCAATAATGGGGAGTGGAATGGGATTGTAGATGAATTTGCTAACTTACCAAATGGTAACTATATTGGTAGTATCATCAGAAGGTTGTCTTGCAGCCAGTGTTTATTTGACATGGCAAGAGAGAAATTGGAGGATTTTTAGAATGTGCAGTTATGTATGTGGTGAGTTGCTGAAAATAAAGGGGTGTTTGGTAACCTGGATAACTGAAGTTTCATTTTCATTTTGTGTCAACCAAGTTTTCTCTGTGATCTAAAACTTGGGTATTGCAGAGATGTATTGATAATCTGCTGATATAAAGGTTCTTAACCTTACTCTCACTTTTCTTAACTGCTGGACAGTGATTGAGTTGATATGGTCACTTCAGAAGATGGCTCTGTACCTTGGGAATTAAGCAATTCATATCTGTCCCACCCAATTCACTCCTCAAGTAGGCCTTTGTTAGGTAACTTTTGGGTGGTTGGATCAGCACAGTTTGTGAATTATTTATGAACCATAAAGTGAGTATCCTTCTGAGAAGGGTAAGTGATCATGGTGTTGCAATGTATGTTACTAGGAATTGTGAGGTGTGCAAGATGAACCTACATGGTCCTAGTTATACAATGTTAAGGAGGATTGGTTGGTCCTCACTCAAGGTATGTGTTCCCAACTGTGTGAAGCCATTCTAGAGATGGAAATGTAGCACAGTTGGTATAGCTCTTATAGTGGAGGGGTAAAGGGTGCCTAACGATGCCATTCTCTTGTCCTGACTTGGTCATTGTGGTGGCGGGTTGAATGACCTTGTTGGGAAAGAGTAATGGAAATGTAGTTAGATGGTTCTTGGTGCCATATAAGGTGAATGGAAGCTGCAGGAAAGTTGCAAACTAGAGTTAGTTTGCCTGCATGCTAGTGGGTCTGAGCTTGGTATATACTATATAGCCTTTGTATCTTAGTGTTCTGTTGCTTTGATAGTATTATGTTTCATGTTATAAGCATTGTAGCAGTAGTATACTAATCATAGAGTATAGGCCTGTCTATACTCTAATCTTAGTGATGTATTATTTGTTTGTGATTAATAAGATATATTCACCTTTGGCACCAAAAAAAGGGTATTTAAAAAATCCGACCTGCAAGCCGACACATGAGCATCAATTCTCCTCTCAGCTTCAGCACTCGCTTTCCTTACTTCTTCGGAACTCGACACAAACTTAGGAAACACACATGACTGCACAAGCGGAAACTGTTTTGCTTCCAATTCCTCAAGCGGTAATATCACATTCGTGTACGTCACCTACATACAACACCTCAATATCTCACACCCATTATTAAAAAAAAAAAAAAAAAAAAAAAAAAAAAAAAAAAAACAAACAAAAAAAAAAAAAAACAAAACAAAACAAAACAAAAAAACAAAAAAACAAACTATCTATACCTATTGTATGTTTGGCAAAACTAGAGGGAGCGGTTAGCAATATAAGTAATTATAAAAGTGTTTGGTAACTTAGATGTATCAGTAATTACAAAGTGTACAATGACGTAAAATGTAAAAGCTTCTTCAGATAGTGTTTCTAAAAATAAATCATCTATCTATAGCTAGGGTATGTTGGCAAAACTAGCACTAGCAGTAGCAATTAGCAATAGCTGCAATTTGTTTAAAAAAGTGTTTGGTCAGTAATTATAAAGTGTAAAATGATGTAAAGCTAAACGCTCCTCGCCAAACGAGCTTTCAATTCTAAACGCTAAATGCTAAATGCTCCTGAATACTATTAAAAGCTCCTCAACGGTCTTTGGTAACGTAGCTGTATTAGTAATTATAAGTGTAAACTAACATAAAGGCTAAATGCTTCTTCAAGTAGCGTTTGAATAGCAGCGACTTTAACAAAGACTAAACGCCAAACGGAGCTTTCAATTCTAAACACTAAACGCTCCTTGCCAAACATACCCTAACTTAAACCGCATTACTCGCACTACTTAGCAATCAATTCAAACAACCAAACGCTCACCTTATCTAACGCAACAGAGCCTACAGCATCATAAACCGCTTTCGAATCCGCAATAACACGATCCGTTAGCTTACGTATTTCGGGTACGGATAAACTAACCCTAACATTTGAGCCTCGAAGACCTAACACATCAAATCAAAACATCAATTACATATATATATAACAACAACTAATTATTTATATAATTTTATAAATTTAGATGTGTAATTATATATATACCTTTAGGTTTTAAGGTGTTACGTTTTGAGTTAATTTTATAAATAGCGAATTTAACGGCGACGGCTACAACTGCGGTAAGTCCGGTGAGTGCGATTAGGTTGTTTTTACTGCGGTCTGGTTTGTGTGACGTCATCGGTGGTGGTAGGTGGCGGCGTGGATTTTGAGGAGACGGAAATAGGAGGGAAATGTTTGGGGAAATGAATATTTCTGAAAGTTTTAACGGCTGACTAACGCCGTCATATTTTTTTACTAATGATCAAAGGGCATTGTTTGGTTTGCAAAGTGAGATCGAAGGCTATCCACATTGGTGACCCGCGTCATCCGTCATACAAGCTTCCTTTTTATGGTGATTAGACTTAACTAAGTTGGCACAGTTGATGACTGAGGTTTTTTTTCTTCTTTTTAATTTAAAATTCATTAAAAATAAAAACATTACAATACTAAATTAAAAACTTAAATTAATGAGCAAATGACACAAAAAGGCATTAAAGTTAGGGTCCATATACAATCAAGGTATCCAACTTTTTTTCTTGCATATAAAGGTTCTCAACTTTTTTTTTTTGCGGATTTGGGTTTTTTCCTAACTTCCGTTAACTCACTTCGTTAGTAAATTACAGGTTTGGTCCTTGAGTTTGTATAGTAATTTCATGCACCATCCACCACCACCTCCTGCGTCCACCACCACCCACCTCCACCACCACCGTCTAATATAAACAGTTGAAACATGTAATAAAATTTTCAAAAAGCTTTAATCTTTAAACAAAAAAACCAAAATTTTCAAGCTTTCAAATTCACCACTACCCAAACACCCAAAATTATGCTTCTATAACACAAAAAACACAAATTATCCACAAAGTATAAACAAAAAGTTACCTCTTTCTCATTGCACATGTTTAATCTTCTTAAAATTAAGCTTTCGTCACCAGATTTAAGATAAGTTACTATCACTTATTTTATTTTTGGTTTTTTTTAATTTTTATTTTACAAAACTATTTATATAGTGGAAATAACAAACTTTTATGAAGGAACTTTGGCTAAAACTCAAAATTAAGCACTTTGGGAACCAAAGTGCTTAACAGATTAGGGAACAAAGCTTATTAGGACTTTGGTGTTTTTGAAAAAGCCAGCAAAAAGCTACCACATGGATAAATAACCTAAAACAGACTTAGATGATCTTGAAATAAGCAAAATAAAACAGATAAGCACACTAGATAAGCTACTATAAGCAATTAAGCACTTGGCTAAAAGCTAAACACCAAACAAGCCAACTACCAGGCCTTGTGGGGCCCACTAGGGTGATTTTAAGCCCAAACTAAGAGTGGATCCTAAAATCCACCCAGAAGAGCTTTCTAATAAGCCAAGATTCAGGCCATGGGTCCCACTAATAAGCACTAGGGGAGGGCATGAACTTGGGTGGTTTATGCTGATGACTCAGCATAAGGGTGGAATGGGACAAAGTTAATGCTACTTGCAGCCCTATCAAATAAGCTATAAAGCAAGAAATAAGCTTTGGTCCTTGTAGAAGGACTTATTGGCTTTCCAAAAAGCCCAAGCTCACACTGTGGGACCCACAGGTGAGCTTTTTAGGAGCTTATGAAAACAGCTTAAAAGCAAACTCCCCTGGTGCAGGGCAGCTGTTTGCCACACAGGCCATATTGAACCAGGAAATAAGCCATGAGAAAAAATCTAAAAAATAAGCTGATGATGGGTTTCTTAAGTTAAGTTGGGGGACTAATACTTGTGAAAAGTTCAGGTCCTAAGTCTAAGTACAAAATTCAGGAAAATTCATGGAACTTTTAGATTTTCTGCATAAGAGTCAAATTTGACTTTTTGAAATTGATCCTAGTTTGACTTATGTGAGATTCTAACCTATCCTAGATTACTTAAAGTGATGTAATAGGCTAAAATGAAATCAACATAAGTTATCCTAACTACTAATGAGCAGATTTGCAAGTTTATGAGACCTAAACCATTAAAAGTGAACTAAGAAAGAGAGATCTTGACTTTTTAATGAAGAACCTGAGTATTTGAAGGTTTACCTAAGCTATATTTACCTAAAGTGACATGTACCAAGCAAAAACAACCCAAGAAACTCACAGTGGCTCAGTGAGATTCACTGAACCAAACACCTCTTTAAGAAAGTGATAATTTGATTTCAAAGCTAAGGACAAGGACTTATCCTATAGAACCCCCACAGGTTCACTAACCCATATCCATCCCTTTTCAACTCTACTTCAATCTCCTGTCTTCATTCTTTTGGCTTTTTATTTTTATTTTTATTTTCTTGTATTTTTGATGATTTTTGGTTTTTTCTTATCTAAACTGCTTTAAATACTTATATGAGCTGATGGAACATTTATAATGAGCTTATAAAAGTTGTTATAACTCTAAACAATCACTGTTAACAACATTGATGTAATTTGAAATTTTCAACTAAATTTAACTTCAACTGAATTGAGATTAAAAATAGAAATTGATCATTGACAAACCTTTCAATTACACTAAGAATACTTAGTACTAAGAAACTGAATTGAGGCGAAGGTGTGGCAAGTAATAGATGATGACTATAAAGTTGGAAGAAGAAGCTGAGTAGATTTGAGTTAATTTACAGCTTGCAAATTTGATTTTCTATTTTCTGTATATCAAATGTAAAAAAAGATTATTACATATGAAGATGGAAAAGATTGTATGGTACTAGCTCAATACGTTTTTTTGAGTTAGTCGTGGCACTTGGCACCAGTTAGTGTTGGTGGTGGAGGTAGGTGGTTGTGGCGGCTGACGGTGGTTGTTGTGGTGGTGGTGGAAATAGTTGGTGGTGGTAGAGGTGGGTGGTGTGGTGGAGGTAGGTGGTAGTGGTGGATGGTGGTAAAGGTGGCAGGAGGTGGTGGTGGGTGATGGTGGATGGTGCATGAAATTACTATACAAACTCAAGGACCAAACATGTAATTTACTAACGAAGTGAGTTAACGGAAGTTAGGAAAAAACCCAAATCCGCCAAAAAAAAATTGAGAACCTTTATATGCAAGAAAAAAAGTTGGATACCTTGATTGTATATGGACCCTAACTTTGATGCCTTTTTGTGCCATTTGCCCTAAACTAATAAAGATAAATATTACAATACTTATTAAAAACTTAAATTACTAATCTAAGTTGTAGCGTAGCTTGATTGCTGCCTTAATCTCCAAAAGTTCTCGTATTTGGCGTGCGAACAAACTTTGATCGATTGCTGAATTGTAGAAAATTAAATCTTGCTCCCGTTTTGATATGGTCATGATTTCCGCTTGCTTTCGTTGGAGTTCAATTTTCTTTCTTTTCATCGCTAGCTCTTGTTCCTTAAACTTAAAGTACAAGTCTTCCATGTCCTTCTTTTTCTCCGGTTTTGAGATAGTAGGGATTGCAGGTCTTTTGATTTTTTATTTTTTTTGCTCGACCGATATTTGACCCATCACCCACATAGGTCTCGACCGATTTCAATATCATTCGACCTTGAAGCTTAACTGAGTTTTTTAGATCCACTGTGCATAGCCTAATGGGATTAAAGATTTTGTAGCAGTGGTTTGATTGAAAAGTAGAAGAAAAAAGGATGTACCGAGTAAAAAGTTTAAAAAGTTGTTTGTTTAAAAATTATGATAAAAACTTGTATTAGATTTTATTATTATTTTATAACTAGAAATATTATTTAAAAAAAAAACAAAAAACAAACTGGCCCCACCAGTTGAGAAGAAAAAAGATAAATTTTTTTAAAGAGTTCATAACCACTACCTATTTATCAAATCATACATCGCATAAGGTTTTTTTTTTTTTTTTTTTTTTTTTTTTTTTTTTTTTTTTTTTACGAAAATGAACTTTTAAATCTTATCTGTTAGATTCATTTTTGGGAAAAAAAATTTGACCTTACACATGTCTTTGGTGACTTCTACGCGGCAGAATTTTTTTAAGTAGCAATAGAATGTTAAACGCGACTGCCAGGTGTCTGCCAGGCGAATGCTAAACACGACCTCTCACGCGACATTTGTTATTTCAATGTATTGACAGAGTAAAACGGGACACAAGTTTATGAGCGACAAAGTAAAACGCAACCCAAATTTATTTTGCAAAACTCAAATTTGACACAAAGTAAAATATGACACAAGTTTAGAGGTGACAAAGTAAAACGCGACCCAAAATTATTTAGCAAGACTCAATTTGACACAAAGTAAAACGCAACCCAAATTTGACACAAGTTAAACGCGACCCTGTGCTGATCATCAGTCAAGGGGCAAACTTTGCTCTTTGGTTTACGTGTCTGCTCTAGATTTCTGATGTGATGAGTTATCCTTAACTTAAGCTGATTTAATGTTTCAAATACTTGTGAGAGATAATTTGATCAGAATTTGACTCAACAGTCGTCGATACCAAAACTATATCTAAATTTTATTTTATTTTATTGAAAAATTAGATACAAGCAGCGCATGTAAGAAAACTAGACGTGGAATTTATTCTAAATTTTATTTTATTTTATTGAAAAATTAGATACAAGCAGCGCATGTAAGAAAACTAGACGTGGAATTTATTCTAAATGTTCATCACATATCATACTTGCTCACACGTTAAAGCTAATTCGTATGGATCTTTTTAGCGCCTCAATTAACGTAGAGTTTGCATATTTCTTATTTTCAGTTATCAACAACTTAAAATGCGCAACTCATTGTACAACCAATGTATTACTCTAAATAATTAAGTGTATATAACATATACTTGGATATGTTTATATATTTCATTAGTCGACAATTTTAGAAGACTTCAAAGATAAGGGAATATTGGTTCTTTGCAAAAACAAAACTAAATTAACTTTAATGAATTTAGTGATCCACTAAACTTGCAAGCAAAGGTTGGAAAACTATTATTTTTACGTTGAAATTGAAATCATTGTTAGAATTTAATAACCATGACAATCATATATATATTCTAATATCAAGTAGTCACATATGCGGAAGCGTATGAACAAGTATAACATATAAAGGTTAACTAAAACATAAATAAAGAACGTACCGTATGCAATCTTGAATTCTTGGATGAACCCTAATTAGGGTTTATATGAATTAGGGATCTATTGATTAACCCCTTACCGTTTTGTTAATCGATCCAAGATGTAAACAAAAGTATGTTTACACCACGTTCTTGTACACACGTACTAATAGCGATTCAATGTGAATGCTAGTTCTTGAATCACAAATAAAAAAGGTGTCGAATCCTTTTTATATTATCAACTGTCGAATCATTAAATTCACAAAAGAAGGAATAGTGAAACCATGCATGCAAATATCTATCATATACAATTGCATGCATGACAGATGTCTATATTATAGATCGATATACCACAATGATGATATACTGTGAATATCTTAATATATGAAAGGGTTGTGTGTGTCGACTTTTCTGGTTCTATCATCGTGAATGAGACCTAAGGGTGTGTTTATATAGCATTTAAACTTGTCTAACAAGTCATTGCTAGCACCTCCTTAAGTTTCAAAACTTGACACTCAACCTCCTTTCTTTTTCCTTGTTCGACTCTATAAATATTTGTGATTTAATAACTAAATATAACTATTCATATATTAATTATTTAACATCGATTCTCATACGCAAAGTGTGCAATCCCGTGGTCTCGAGTTGGATTCTAGTCATACGAATATTAATATTTATCCACAAACTCTAACAGCTCCCACTTGGATATCTATTAATAGTGTAATGACATTGGTTAGCGTCTAGCAACACGCCAATGCCCCTAGATCAACTCGAGGAAGGTCTCCTGGAAAAACCTTTAATGATTCATCATTATTATTATCCTTTTGTTTCTAATACCACGTTAATAAAGATATGGATCTGAGTCATTCTTTAATTAACAATTCTGTTTCTCGTTGTTTATGATTGAGCAAGATTACCAAAACATCTGAACGTATTCCAGATAGACTTTGGGCGTGCGCACGCAAACATTTTGTCAACCCTACGAGGGGCCCAGCAGTATTAAACTTCAAAACAAATTTGAATGAACAAATTCTCTCTTGACTACAAGACTAACCCATGGACTTTGCAACACTTCTGAAAACAACCCTTATAACTCCCTGTTACGGTGAGCGGTAGATTGCTTCACAAAAATGCACTACATCCATGACTCTTATCTGGTATCTCAAGTCTGAGGATAACAAATTCATGATTTACTTACTGACTAGATCCATAAAGTAAAATCATGTAGTTGGGATAAGTCCTATATTCAATTCATCGAATATCATGTGAAATTGGTATGTCAACGCATCAATATACTTTCAAGTATATTCTTAACCAATACTCAGATTTGTCTTAGTTTAATGATATTCCCATATCATTAATCGACAATGGACAATTTAGAATAACATAAGTTATTCACGGATTTAAACATGCAAATATAGGACACAATTTATTATTAATGAAAACAAACATACTAAGTACTTTAATTTATTATTATAATAATTGCTTAATGTCCTTTATCCAAATATCAAAATAGATCAATGCATAATAATTCTAGTTAATGAATCTTGTCTCAAACTTGAAGACAATTATGCCTCAAGTAATGACAATCATACTTGTTGACAAGACATTATTTCATCTAACTATGATCTATCCGAATTTTGAGAATACTTCTTTCAAGAATTCAATTATTGAAGTTCTTGTATTGTGTGCATTCAACAATCTTGATATTGCCACACAATACTTCATAAATGGTGTGTCATCCTCAATCACCAATTTATGACAATTAAACTTTCAAACAATTTTAAAGTTTAAAGTATTCTAATTCTTTAATGTATAATGCAACTATGCTCTTAGTTGAGCACAACTAGTTCACATGGCTATCAATAAGGATGAAATCCTTCCATGACTAGTTATTGAGTGTCATCTCAATTAAACCAGCATCATTGTATATTAAACACAATATGCTCTTTAAAATTTCCGTAAACTTAATATCCATTGTGTAATGTTTAGGAGCTATTCCAGGTTGAGGATCATTATTCTAATTTCAAACATTTTCCATTAAAATATCCATTACACAAGTTATATAATAACTTTTAATTGGATATCAAATATTGTCAAATCATTAAGCACTTAAGCATGATACAACAATAATATGATACACATGAAAATCCTTCAGTCAAACTTAGATTTTATTCATGTTCTTATCTTTACAAATATGTATATCCATTTAGACTTCCAAAATGATATCATATTCCATTAGATTTATTTACTGCACATGTTTATTAAATAATAAACTTTAGTTCCAAGGTTGTATGTTTTATTTTCTAAATCTTTCAAGTAAAGTTTCATTCCAAATTAAGTCTAACCTTTTACTTATATGGAATGTTACTCTATAACTTATATGATTTAGTAAATCAAACATAATACTCCCACTAGCTTTCAGGAATACTTAGAAATTATCTTATTTCAATTATAAATCAAAACATGAATATAATAATTAAACATAAGATTAATCTCTTAGATGCATGCATTTATCCATTCATGGATTATTGCCCTTTGTATACTTCCAAAGATTTACTTGAATTCATAAACTCCTTTTGATTATTTATCGTCCTCGCTCAAGTAATTATTCAATAAAGAGTTTTTGATATTCCATTGTCAAAATTTCATATTCATATAAATATGACAATTACCATCTTTGCATATTTAATGTGCTTAGGAAAGAGTATTCAATCATAGTTAATTGCTTAAATATGATTAATAATCTTGTCATAAGACATGCATTAAAATATGTATACAATTTTGTCCATATGATTTCTACACAAAGATTTAAACCACTAGGGTTATATAATCTTTGAATAAACTCATCTTCATTCTCTAACTATTAAGAATTAAGATAAACCAAATTTAAATTTGATTATCTTTATGAACAGCATCTATCACATTCATAGTATGAGTATATTACCCAATTCATTATTTAGTAATACTACATCATATAATCGTCAGCATATTAATTAAATACCTGAGATATCCAAGTGGATTTATGAATGATAATTCCATCATCTTGAGATTTATTATTTACATGATAAGTCTCAGCATGATTTTCACTAGTGTGTTTCTAGAAGATTATGTATCTTGTAAATCTATCTTATCAAGATAATATACTCCCACTTGCCTTTAGTAATTATAGACTATCTATAGATACTTAGCAATTAGAGCAACAATCCAACGTTCTCTTTTAGGACATTACAAATACATATTGACAGTTCCTGACATTATTTTGTTAACAACCTACCCTTAAGTAGCTTAACAAATTTAGAACTTCAATTCAAGACTTAATGTGATTCATCACATTTCATAATGTCTTATTAATCTTCTAGGAGTCTAATTGAGTATATTCAATTCATACTCAATTTCTAACCTTGATAACTTTTGGAAGAAAAGAAGTCATAGTTATCTTTAATCAAACAATCTAACAAGAATTTGATTTCCCTAACTGAACATACCATAAAATATGGTATTTCAATTAAAATTAATATTGTTAGAAGATCTAACAATATATATAAGATAACCATAATCCTTTTGGTATACCTATTTACCAACTAAGTCAACTTAACGGTATAATAGTATTTCCAAACCAATTGCATGCTTTATATAACACAAGTACTTTTGACCAAGTCACTTCATGTTCATGTCTCATGTAAAAGACATAAACCGTTATAATCCCGTTACACGTTAGTAATCATTGATCAACTCAATGACTTCTTGTATATGTCTTAATTAAAAGACTATAACAAGCTAACGTCTTACTTTATTATAAGTCTTGTAATAAAAGACTTTATGTTTATATCTATACAATAAAGTATAAACATGTATAACTAAAGTGATCATGAACACCATCATTTGGTTTCAATAATATTTTCAAGTTAACTCACTACTTCATTTATTTTATGTCATTCTAAGAATACATAATTATTGAATTAGTATTATATTACTTCATGCATTTATGTCATTCCAATAATACATAAATATTATAGTTGAAGTTGTCTTGTTATCATATTGACACATGTTCTAATAGATATATAATTTAGAAACTGTAAATTATCCATGTAGGTCTCACGCATGCATGGAAATTCACCTTGTCATTGAAATTTAGGCTGCGTCTCACGTTTACTAAAATTTAACACAAGTGTTTCTTAGATTAGATGTGTATCTATCATATTAGGACTACAGTCTCTTACTTTGCAGTTAAGAGAATCCTTTAAATCATATTCTTATGTGTTGTACTTTGCACACAATGAAGATTTCTCCCACTTGTGCATGGAACAACACCATATTACATATAAACAACACGCACGCGCTTGTCAATGTGAACAATATGATTTGTGTCATTAGTATAACTAGTAGATATAGAGTTACTCAATCAATCAAGGAAACGCACATGACTATCCTTGAAAATATTAGTCTCTATATCTGGAAAGTAATTATCTTGAGACATTCAAAAGATAATCTGAGTTACAATCAAGACAAAAAGTCTTGTAGCTCCCACTGAATTAGAGAACATTACAATAATCCCTTATTCAGTAATAAGAACACAATACTCCCACTGAATTTGACGACATTGCAAATGTGTCATTATCAGTAAAAGTAAATAGTGTGCTTGTTTACTTTCCTACATCTTTTAAGAAAACCCATTCAAACAATTATATAGGTTATAAAAGGATGTAATCTACTACATAAATGTGATTCATCACATTCCTAATCATTAACTTGAAAAAGCTTGGGCATGCAATTTCTTCCTGTATAGATCTACCATTCCAACAATTGTATGTAGTATCTATAAATGGTCAAACTAAAACAACTAGATAAAATAATCTAATTTGTCTTTACCATTTTGCAGTAATCCGTCTAGCTTCTAATTTAATAACTCATAAAGTGCATATACTCTTACTATTAAAGTTTGCTATGAGTTATGTATTTAGAATTTAGACAATTCTAATCATCCTATTATACCTTTCTCATTCATGAAAAGGAATAGGAATTAAGTCTCACACTTCTCTTAATGGAAAGAAGACTATGTTTACGGTTCATCGTTGCATTAATACATTAAAAGAATTTACAAAATTCAATTTTTGTATTTTCGATAATTTATATTTCCAAGAAAATATAATACCCAAGGATATATTCATATACCCAACATATTTTCTTGAAAATCTAGGATCCAACTCTACATAGATTCCACCACATCAGTTGATCTGCTAGTGGTGAAAGTATAAAAGATGGTAATCTGTCGAACAATAATTGGCAAACAATTTTCCAATTCCTAGATCATTATGGGATTTACATCAAATTGATTCATCAATTTGTCATGTAAGCATGTTTCATCCCATCTCATGCCTTAAGCTCTAGGTCTCACGCATCAACTTAATTAAGTCGTCTAACTTAGAAACTGCAAATTCTCCATGTGTGGTCTCACGCACACTCGGAAATTTACCTTGTCATTAAAATTTAGCCTGCGTCTCACGTTTACTAAATAATAACTTCAAGTGTTTCTTATAGTTAGATGGCATGTAACTTAAATTTTAAGGTATAATTTTTGATATGTCAATCAAAATATGTACAAAGATGCATGCACTCATCTTTATAGCATAAGTTTTCATAAAACCTTTTTATATCCAATTAGTGAAATTAATACACAAAGTTTTACTTGAGGTTTAACCAAAACCCTAAGATGACTTTCTACAATTATGATTTAAAAAGTAATTAATTTAAGACATATTCAAGATTGTGATAACCAAGACAGACTCTAAGGCTCTTTTCTAAGCCTTCAAATCACGGTTATGAATATCGTCTTAAAGGACTTAATTTTAAAAGCATATTTGTACAAAACATCAATCAAGCAAAAGTTTATGGATTCAATCTCAAAATCATGTAATAAAGTATGAATTTTTGCTAGTCTCGCCTGGGAGCTGATTACCGTGCGAATCGGACCACTATCGGCACATAAGACCTTGCAAGATTCAATCTTTATTAATTTGGGTTTCACCATTATTAGTCCGTATTATTTTCTTTTATAAAATAACCCTTTTTATTGCTTACATCTTGTCCAACAAAACAATAAACACGTATTCAAAGAAAATCAAAACAACTAATAATAAAAAGAGTGAAACAATTAGCCACATGCAATCCTTATTAGAAGATCCTAATAAAATCAAGTCTAGGTATAATAATGCATGTAATCAACTAAGGCCTTCTCCTCTTGATGGAAGAGAGTCACATACATTGACGAATCAATTGCGTAGGCCAAAGCTAATATACACACCACATAGCAATAAATTGATTTTAATATATATTGGAGTCATCCCCAATTTTAGATCTATCTAAACATGTGATAAATAAAAAAAACAACAAGATCCATGACTAACATGCATGTTTCGTCACGGATTAAACCTAACAATTAGCACATAGGTCACAAGATACGTTCACTAAACCGGTTAATGACCTAGGGTTTCTAGTGATTAACATCGATTCTCATACGCAAAGTGTGCAATCCCGTGGTCTCGAGTTCGATTCTAGTCATACGAATATTAATATTTATCCACAAACTCTAACAATCATGCTGAATAAACATATACTCCCACATCGATTAATGAGTAAAAATATTGCTGACCTATATAGAATTGTGAATAACGGTCCAATAGTTTGAGATAAGTGGCATGTTATCATCTATAAAAGTATGGTTTATATAGAAAAATATATATATATACATATATATATATATATATATATATATATATATATATATATATATATATATATATATATATATATATATATATATATATATAATCCTTACTTGTATAGCTGATAACTTATACAAATTCTTAAATTTTTGTACCAAAATAAGTTTGTGGTCTATGACGGGTATATTGTTGGAATAATATTCAAACTTTGAATTAATGGCATGCTACTTAATTTGTAGAGTTTATTTCAATATTCAATGGAGTTAAAACCATTCGTCAGTTTTGATTAACCAAATGGGATGTTTCATTTGAATATTAATTATGTTTAAAGGTCTCTTAAAATTGGTTTATTGCACCATTATAAAGAGGAGCCTACACTTGACTATAAAACCATTTCTTAGACTCAATTGTCAGATACAAAAACAACACACATTATCATCTAACTCTTTCACAACCAAACTCATCTTAATTCATTATTGTTCTTCTCCATACTCGTGTCTTAACAAGTCATTTGGGGCAATTGTTTTATGCAAGTTCCAAGTCAACTACCATGAGTGCACATGTTAGTTGACTAGTTGTGTTAACCTTGGGGAGCGATCGGCATTCTTGGATTGCACCACGGTCGTGTCGAAATTTCGCTTTCAAGGCAGTGGTTTTCCACGGCACAACTTTGGTCTCGATAAGTTCTTTCTTATTTCGTATACTTTAACTTGTTATTATTATTTTCGTTTGTCATTCTCTATAATTACTGTTAGCTGACACAACTATTCCTACATATATAACTTTTCTTAAACTTTTGTACCAAATAAGCTTTTGTGATCTATGATAGGTATGTAACTTTTCTTAAACTTTTGTACCAAATGAGCTTTGTGATATATGAGGAGTATAAAACTCTTAAGCTTTTGTACTAAATGAAGTTATTTGCTACGAATTTAGACATACCTGGACTTGATCGTAACAAATATAGATTATATAAAAAAGTTATGTGATTCTTGATTTGATTGTTGTAAATTACTTATAGGAATTCTTAGATTTTTGTACAATATGAGTTATGTAATTTATGAGGTGTATGTAATTGTTAAGTTTTCGCATCAAGCGAAGATACTAGTTATCCGCACAAGGACGGAGCTAGAGGGGGATGGCGGCGCCGAGCCTCCCCCCCCCCCCCCCCCCCCCCGTCCATTGAAGCAAATAAGGCCCCTTCCAACACGTTACATAATTCTGTAAATATAAGACTGCTCCCAGTGCAAGGATGGCAAGCATCGACAAGCCCACCACTCACGCGGCAAGGCATTGGGTGTGTTTGCTTCACGTAATAGATATGGTGGACCAAAAAAAATTTCGCCATATAGTCTCGTATCTTTTGGATTATCCAAAAACAATTGTTCGGATGAGTGTGTTGTGTAAGGAATGGTTTGCTCTAATGGCTTCTTTCCCCATACTGAATTTACTTAACCATATGCCAACCTTCTCTGAAAGAAGGTTTGCCAATAATTTAGATGACGATGATATTAAGGACAACTTTTTCAAGTATGTTGCATATACCATGCCAAGATTTTGAAAGAAAAACATCAGTGCACACATGATGAGTGCTCAAACACTCATCATTTTTACCTTTTCTGAGCTGCCAAAACATCTAAAAACACTCAATATTGAATCAAAATAGTGAAAATATCTCAGGAATGTGTTTTATATATTTCAAATGCAAAATAAGCAAAAACAGATGAAAAACGTACAAAGTTTGCAAAATTGGCAGTTTCAGTCCCTCAACTTTCAAAAGTTGTCAAATCTAGTCCCTGGTTGTTCTAAAAACTTGAAAAAGTCACCAAAGGCCCTTTTAAATCAAAAAGTTACATAAATAGTCCTTTGGTGCAAAGTTTCACAAAATGCTAAGTTTAGTCCCTAAAGTTTGGAAAATTGTCAAAAATGGTCCCTGGGATATTAAAACTTTGAGAAAAACAAACTTTGTCCTTGTACTTCTCATATATGGCAGGATTGGTCCTTAGTGGAAAAGTTTGGTGAAATTACACATTTGGTCCCTGAAGTTTGAAACTTTGGCAGAAATAGTCCCTAAGAAATTTAAAATGGAAAAATCAGTTTTGGTCCTCATACTATTCATCACTTGGCAAGAAACAACCTTATGGAAACTTTGGAAAAATGCCAAATTACAACCCCAAACTTTCGGCTAATTACAAAATTACTCCTTGTGATAACTAAAACCAAAAACCGAACCCTTAATATTTATTACCCAAACCTAAGCCTAGTCCAATCCCAAACACCCAGCCCACTCCTTTTATCCTAAGCCCAAACAATCCCAGCCCAACACCCCTATTAATAAAACCAGGGTCAAAGGTTTGACCCTTGGTCAAACCGAGTCAAACAAACACCCCTTCTTCCTTCCCTCCCCCACCCCACTTGCAGAACATCAAATCACCACCACCCCACTTTCCCTGTCCAATCCACCGCCCAAAACACCACTCTCACCTAATATAACAAGCCACAATAAATGCTTCTCCCCCCCCCCCTCAAGTTATCAGACTCAATTTGCAAAATTGAGTTTTGGCGCCAAAAACACGTGGCACTCAACCAAGGGCTTAGCAGTGATCCAAGGGCTCAGAATGGATTGGGATTTGCTCAGAGACTCAAAGGGAACCCTAATCCACAGCTATATAATGAAGAGAAGCAAGAAGAAGAAAGATGTCCCAATTTTTAGTTTAATTGTAATCGTAGAAGTAGTATTAAGCATTTTTAGTTAAATCAAAAGCTTTTAAGCATTTCTTTAGTCAATTCAGTTGTAATCTCAACCTTTTCAAGCAATATAATCAAGTTTCAGAATCTATTCTAGTTTATGCAATTTCCATCTTTATTTCAAAAATTCAAATCAAGTGTTGTTGTTGTTTATGTTACTGATAAGGACTTGTAGGATCACATAGGTTCCCTTAAGCTTGTTAAAGCTTGTAGAGACCATAAAATCCAGCATTAGTGTAATAAAAATCAAAAACATAAAAATAGTCAACATAAGTCAACTGTGGTGGTTTTGAGATTGATTTCAGGTATTCAGAGGCAATGCAGGGCAAGCTTGGAAGTGGATAAGCCTATCTAAAGATAGGCTTCTATGGAAAACCCGTTGTTCATGCTAAGGGTGTCTTGTAAGTTTGGCTTATTTTGAATTTTTCTCTAAGATATTAGCCTAAAGTCTGTTTATCTAGTCTAACTTTGTTTAATTAAAGCTTAGTGTTCATCTGCGTAGGTTTAGTGATTTGTAGTTTGTTTGATCTCAGTTTGTTGTTTTAAGTGTTTAATCTGTGTAGTTTTTCTTTCCATATTAGTCAATAATTGTGAAATTTAGAATCTGCTAAAACAGGTTATTGATTGTTGTTGATTTCAGTTAATTAGGTGTTGTTTAGTGATAATACATGTTTACTGAATGTTGATTGTGGTCTAAACCCTCACTCTCTTTGAAAAACACAAACAGACAACAAATAAAGGGGTGTTTGGCATTGTTGGTTTCACCTAGTTATAGCATGTATCAGTTCATGTTTTTGATTGCTACAACTCACATTAGGTGCTATTAGATCAGTTCTAGCTTTAAAACTTAGTGTCTTTTGTAGAAAAGTCAAAAATCTCTTTCATATGATCCTTGTTGTTTAAGTGTTAAGAATTAAGGCTACAAATCCTTGAGGTTAGTTAAATAAGTTGTTAAAGTAGCTTGATCTCACCCCAATTTTACTTGAAACATAACTTTTAATCACTGAGGATCAATCAAATCTCATTAAAGTCAACCTTGTTCATAAATTTTCAAAAGTCAAAAGTTCCAAGTCTGTCAAAATAGTCATTTAATCCATATCTTGCATAGGTTTTAATTTAGATTGGAACTCCAAAGTTTTGGTTGATTTGTTATATTTGGAAGCTTGTGAACCTGTTTCAAAAAGAAAATCTCACTTTGGATTTTATTTGCTTAAAAATAAGCACTCTTGAAGTAGCCTAGTTGGATTAAGACCTCCCCTGCATCAGGGGTGTGACACTGATTTCACAAGCTCACCAAGAGCTTCTCAGAGGGCTTGAGCATTCAAGCCTTGGCTTTTTAGGAACCTTGTCAACCCATCTCACAATTCCAAGTGTTAGTTTGGACCTTAGAACCCTTTTCCCTAGGCTGCTAGTACCAACAAGTCACCATCATCATACTGAGTACACTGAGTACTCAGTATAGCCATCAACTTTCACAAGCTTGCTCAAAGCTTATTAGTAATCCATAAGCTCTGATTCTTGGCTTATTTTAAAGCCTGTCAGAGCAGCTTTTAGGTACTACTCTCACTTTGGACCCTTGTGCTTGTTTGTGGGCCCCACACAGGCCTAAAGTTGCCCCTTTGGGACTGCATACCACTTAAGTTGAGGTTTTGGGCTTAATTACTTATTTCAACCTATTGCTCAGTCCTTTTGCTTGTTTTAGCTTATTTTTGGTTTACTTAAGTTGATTAGAGCTTATTGTACCTTCTGTGATCATTGTTTGGCTTATTTCATTTGAAAAATCCATAAATAAGCTAAAAAGCCATCTGTTTTGAATAAGGGGGTGCACACAGCTTATTTTTAAGCTAAATTAAAAGTTGTTTTGTAAAATTTTCCTATTTTCATCTTATTGTCAGCTGTCAAAAAGAAAAACACCAAAAAAGCAAACATAAAATTAGTGATAGCTTCTATTTAATAGATTCTATTTTTTCAATTTTCATTTCAGCTTATTTATAAGCACTTTTCCATTTTTATAATTTTCTTAATTTTCTAGTACCTTTAAGTATTTAAAATAATTTTCTTAGATTTTTCCTAAGTAGTTTACTATTTATTAGAATTAAAAGTAGTTTAAATAATTAATTAGGTAATATTAGTAATTAATTAGTTTTCTTAAATTTTAATTAATAACAGTAGGTTTTTATATTTTTACTAGGCTTTATAAATTAGTTAAGACTTTTAAAATCTATTTTTAAATTTCTACTATTCATTTTCTAATTTTCTTATTTTAATTATTTAAATTAATTAAAAGGTAAATAATTAGTGAAATAGCCTAAATATAAGTTTTAGAAGTTTTTATAATTTTTTAGGATTCCTATGATGGTTAATTAGTTTTATAAATTTTTTCATAATTTTCTAAGTTAATTTATTATTATCAGTAATTTAAAATAGTTTAATTAGTTTAATTAATATAAATAGTTTTTTATTAATAAAAAACTCATAAAAAGACAAAAATATTTATTTTTATTTTTTATACTTTCTTCAAGTTCATTTTAAGGTTTGGAAATTATTTTTGCAAGTTTTTAGTTTAATTTGTAATCTTTATAATTTTTAGTTAATTTAAATTAGGTTTAAATTAGATTTTAAATAGTTTAATTAATTAAATAATATTTAAATATTAAAATAATCATTTTTATCATTTCATTTTCATTTTAAATTTTCTTTTAATTTTAAGTTTTCAAAAGTTCACTTGCACCCCATGTAGTTTGTAATTTGCTAAAACTCACTTTTTCTGTCTGTTACCTGATTCCAAATTGTGAATTTGTGTATATATATCTGTATATTTGTTATTTGAGAATATTATATCATTGTACAAATATCAAAATATCAGTAGCAAAATCAATTTCAAATCATCTTGGCTACTGTCCTCAGTGCCACTCATTCCCATAAACGTTTTCCAAAAACACCATTTCAATCTCGCTGGGACTTAACGACCCGGGGACACACTATACTATCACCGGAGAATTGGAACGAAACTGTCTTTGAATTATTGACCTTGGTTAATAATATCTGACCATTTTGGGACTAATCAAAATTTGGCGCCGCTGCCGGGGAGGTTGTTGCGTGTTTTTAAAATCGTTTTAAGTTTAGTGGTTTTCAAAACCCTCCCTGTACAAATTTCACACAATTTGTAAAAAGTTTTTGTAAAAATATAATCATATCAAAAAAGTTCATTAACACTTTTCCTGAAGTGTTAACAACACAAAAAAAAAAAATCAAAAACAACAAAACAAACTGTGAAGTTAAATTACTTCGTTTTCTTTAAGATTACAACCTGAAACAGTTGGTTTAAGGTAAGTTCTGACATTAAATTGCGAACTGAAGAGGAAACCTATTTACTTCCTCCCGCCAGCCTGCGAGTAATCTTAAAAGAACGATTTCGGTTAACGAATCAGTTCAAAAAATATTTCTCAAGGTTTTCTGCACACACACCCATAAGCCAAAAAATAATTTTTCTGTTAATAAATACATAAATTCTTACCACCGCAAACCAAGGCTGAATACCTACCAACTGGAGGTGTGGACATAATAAGTTCCCAAACAAAAGATAAAAACTTGCCTTTGTATCCCTGTGAGTGGTGTACCTTTTTTAAAGAAGCCATTCACTTGTGATTATTGGTTTAAGTTCACTGTGGTTTTGCCTTGATCTTGTTTTGAAAAAATTGTTTTTAGTGCATGCGCACTCGGTCACAAACAAAGCGTAAAAATCAGAAAAACGTACCTCGAGCTACGTACTGTTATTGAAGAACCAAAAACCGAAATGGCCGATGGGCCACCACCACCATTACCACCCCTTGACCCTCCTTGGGATGAGCCAGCTCCCGATCTCCGAACGATGGAGGAGTTGTGCCAACCTACCATGCAAGGGAGGGGTGGGCCTATTGCACCACTCACTATTGAGGCTACAGACTTTGGCCTCAAGCACCACATGATCCAACAAGTCCAGAATTCGTGTCAATTTCACGGATTACCGGGTGACGATGCTAACAAGCATCTTGATAAATACCTTACCGTCACCCAAAGCATGAAACATCAGGGTGTCACCGATGATGCCCTCCGGCTGTATCTTTTCCCCTATTCTCTCACTCATCATGCCACTGCATGGTTTGACCGACTCCCAAAGAATTCTATTCGTACCTTTGATGAGATGGTAACCAAGTTTCTAGCAAAATATTTTCCACCTTCCATGGTTACCAAGTTACGAAATGATATCAGCAACTTCCGGAAACGTCCCGATGAGTCTCTTTTTGAGGCTTGGGAACGTTATAAGCTAGCTATTGATCGGTGCCCTAACCACAATATGTTACAAGTTACCATCATAGATACCTTCTATAATGGTCTGACATTGAGGCACCGGGATATTCTCAATGCTGCTGCTGGTGGGACCTTCATGAAAAGGCGTCCCGAAGAATGCTATGACTTGATTGAGAACATGACTGCCCACCATAACTTTTGGGATTCCTCTGCGGAGAGGGATGAGTCATGTAAATCAGTTATTCCTTCATCATCATCTCCTGAAATAATTGCTCTCACCAAAAAGATGGATGATATTTCTACGGCTGTGTTGAGAATGAACCAAACGATGCAAAATCATGTTCAAAATCAACAAGTGAAAGCCGTGGCCCGAAGTTGTGAAACTTGTGGGGGCCCACATCTTTATTCCGAGTGTCCAGCTACTGCTGGCTTTCCTCAAGAGAACGTTTATGCTGCTCACGGTTCCTACAACATGGGGGGCAATTCTTACCAACCACAAGGGGACCGTAATCTCTTGAGTTATCGTTCCAACAATTTTCTCGGACCTCCCGGTTTTAACCAAAATCAAAACAGTAACTCGAATCAGAATTTTAACCAAGGTCAAAACTCAAATTTCCAAAACCCGAATCAAAATCAAGGTCATTTTAATCAAAACAATTTTCAAAATGGCAATCAAAATCAAGGTTTTCAAGGAAATTTTCAAAGAAACCAAAATCAAGGGAATTACAATCAGGGTAATTTCAATCAGAGAAACAATTTTCAGGGTAACAACAATCAAAATCAAGGAAATTTTCAAAACAACTGTGTTCAAAATCTTCCTACTCAAAATCAAAACGTTGTTCCACCCTCGTCTTCCTCCGATGAAGTGCTAAAAAAATTCATGAAAGCACATGAGGAAACGAATCGGTTATTGATCAGCAAGATCTCTGAGCTTCATAAGTCTTTAAATGATCGACCCTCGGGCCCGGGTACACTACCGAGCAACACGATCGCTAACCCGAGGGGCGATGTCAAAGCGATCACTACCCGAAGTGGGGTATCATACAATGGACCCACGATTCCCTCTACCTCTTCTTCTCCTCCTACTAAGGTAGCGGAATGTGAAACTGAGGTTACCACGGACACGGTACTTCCTACTAATAACGGGGGTATCAACAACGTCCACCCTCAAGTTGTCCCGGTCCCGACTTATAAGTCGAAAGTTGTACTTGATCCTCCTGTAAGTCCTGATGAAATTCCAAAGAACGATCCTAAGCCTTCAATTCCATATCCTTCACGATTGAACGATCAAAAGAACCGCGAAAGAGCTAATCATCAGATGGAAAAAATTTATTAAATTTTCCAAGAATTACACTTCGATATTAGCTTCGCGGATGCTCTTCTTCTCATGCCTAAGTTTGCCTCAACAATCAAAAATCTGATAAGCAACAAAGAAAAACTCTGTGAGATGGCAAAAACTCCACTTAAAGAGCATTGCTCAGCAGTGCTCTTGAAAAAGCTTCCCGAAAAGCTTGGAGATCCCGGGAAATTTTCCATTCCTTGTATTTTCCCGGGGATGGTTGAATGCTTTGCCTTGGCCGATCTTGGTGCAAGCATTAACCTTGTTAATACAAATATCGCCTAAAAACGTTATTTATATTTTACGATCTTCGCTAAGTTTTGTTAACGACAAAATGTAAACTTTAGTTTTAAGCAAAACATATTCTTAGTTTTTAAGACTTGCATAAACAAGACTTTTGCTACATTTTACATTTCATAAAACATAACACAAGTTTATTTCTTAAATTAGAAATAGTCACATCACATTTATGGCAAGTTTTGTCATTATGTATTTATGGCAGGTTATGTGTTTGACTTGCTTTCATGTTGCTTGCAAGTATCATGTTTGACTTACTTTAGGTGATGTGACATTGTTTGGTTGATAGAAGTTATGAGACAAGACCTTGTTTGGTTTGAAGAGTAATTGCAAAAACCTACTGCAGACCCGGCGGTACCCTGGGGGTACACGGGCGGAACCCATTTGAGGGTTCCGCCTGATCCGCCGAGCACACAGTTTGTTGTGCTATAAATACCAAGCCATAACTTGATTTTTGGCAACCCTCTTGAGCTCATATTTTACACACATATACTCATCCTTTCTTCTAACCCTTTAACATTGTAAATGTGAAGTTTCCTTTTGTAGCAAAGAAGCTCACAAGGTCGTTTAAAGTTACAAGTTTTCAACACAACGTTGCAAGACTTGGTAGCTTAGTATTGTGTAAACTAGTATTGTTTACGCGTCATTTGTTTGTGTATATTCTGAAGTGAGTGGTTAGTATTTTAGTCCTAAAAATACAAAGAGTGTTGGGAGTTGTTGTACCCTTGTAAAAGAACTCGACATCTAGCTTTGTGTCGGTAAAAGTATAAGCGACGTGTAAGGTTTTCTCCGCCGGTGAAAGGAGCTTGTTGACTAGTGAAAGAAACTCTCGAGTTGGATACTCGGGGCGTGGACGTAGGGCAAGGAAAAAGAGTCCTTGTAGCCGAACCACGATAAATACTCGTGTTGTGGTTTGATCGTTTCTTTCCTTTACTTGCATGTTATATATTGTGTTTGTGCATATATCTTTGATCAAACGGAAAGTTTCAAAGCAACTAAACAAGTTAAAAAGATTTTAAAACGCTAAACTATTCAACCCCCTTCTAGTTTTCCACAAACCTGATGCCTTACACAGTCTGGAAAAGACTCTCTCTTCCTGCTCTCACTCCTGCCTGCATGACTCTCGAGCTTGCAGACCGTACTATATCCCGTCCTCTCGGCATTGCCGAAGATATCTTCGTGAAAGTAGGAAAGTTCCATTTTCCGGCAGATTTCGTGATTGTTGATTTCGATGCTAACCCAAGAGTTCCTCTCATTCTCAGGAGGGGATTCTTGAGAACGGGTCGTGCTTTGATCGATGTATTCGAAGAAGAAATCACTCTACTTGTTGGTGGTGAAGCCATCACATTCAATCTTGATCAAACTTCAAGATACTCCTCCAACTATGACGCTGAAACGGTTAACCGAAATGACATCATCGATGTTGCGTCTGAGGAGTATTCTCAAGAAGTCCTTGGTTTCTCAGCAAGTGGCAGTACCACTCTTTCTACTGATCCTATCATTTCCGACTCTTCCCCTTCTCTCACTCCGTTTGAGGGAAGTGACTTCCTTCTAGAAGAGGTCGAGGCTTTTCTTGCTCAGGATAGTTCAATTCCTCATGGGGTTGATGAAAACTATCTTGACCCGGAGGGGGACATTCTTCTTCTTGAAAGATTGTTAAATGACGATCCTTCACCCTCTCCGTCTCCAAAAATACTTCATAAAGAGGAAGTCAAAAATGTTGAAATAACTGAAGACTTTCCCGAGGTCGAGCTCAAGGACTTGCCTCCTCATCTAGAATACGCGTTTCTGGAGGGTGATAATAAATTACCCGCCATTATTGCTAAAGACTTGAAAAATGAGGAAAAGGCTGCACTCCTAAAGGTTCTTAAGACAAACAAACAAGCAATTGCTTGGAAACTTTCCGACATTAAGGGCATAAGCCCGGACTTTTGTACACACAAAATCTTAATGGAGGATGACTTTAAGCCAGCAGTGCAACAACAGAGAAGGGTACATCCCAAATTCCACGAAGTTATCAATCAAGAGGTTTTAAAACTTCTTGATGCGGGATTGATTTATCCTATATCTGACAGTCCTTGGGTTAGCCCAATTCATTGTGTTCCTAAAAAGGGTGGCATAATGATAAGGCGAAAAATGATCCGTTTTTAGGGGGTCATTTAAGCCCGAATCTGAATTTATTTGATCAAATATTGCCCTAAATCGTTCCTTTTGTGATTTTAGGTACTTGGAGAGTGAATTCTGGAAAAGAAGCCATTTTGGACGTTTTTGGAGCATAAAAGTGAAGAAAACGGCAAAGTATCAATTTTCCATGCTGGAAACACTAGGTGACGGCGTCAAGAGTTATACCCTGACGGCGTCAAACATCAAGAATAAAAATCCGTAGTTGATGACGGCGTCACCAAGGCCGTCACGTGTAAACTTGTCAAAACTTGCGCGCGAAGTAGCTGATATTGTTTTGGTCATAACTTTTGCATACGAACTCGGATTTAGGTGATTCAAAAGCCCACGCGATGAGGACGAAGAGATCTACAATTTGGTGAAAAAATGGTCTTGACGGCGTCAAGAGTACGGGCTGACGCCGTCACGAAGGGCCGACAGAAAACATGCCTATAAATATAACTTCATAACTTCACTTTTTGTAAGCCCTAAACCCTAAGGTCGATTCCTGGGTTTAGGTGGGTGTTTTTCCAGCAACTTAGAGGGTTTCAATCACTCCATAAACATCATGTATTGGTTTGATGATTCTATCTCAACTATATCTTTCATTATTCTTGTTGATTGTCTTTCTTTGATTATGTTTTGCTAATTCACCTTGTGTCTACTTATGATTATGTGAAACTTGTATATAATTGATTAGATCTCATTGATTTCTTGTTGATGTTGTGTCTATCTCCATCAATTAAGGCGTGACAACTTCAATAGATCTAGTTGGTTTAGTTTATAATCCTTGTTTCCTATTGATTCTTGTTTTGATTGAATGATTTATATGTTAGGCTTAAGAAAACTGGCAGATCTCCAAATGGTAACATGCTTGAACGTTTTAAGAAACATGAACCGAGGCGTACTAGGTCTTTATTGGTTGTATTTAATGCATGAGCCACTGTTTACAATCCCTATAGTTGTGCTGGGCATGGTGTAGGAGGAGATAAGAGCTCATAGAATTGGGGAGTTATGTATGCCACCTCATGAATGGTATTAAGGAATACAACCCGTCAATTAAAACAATGTTACAATTCAATAGGTAGGATTGGATAGCTAGCAAGGAGTAATATATCATGGGTAGACATGCTTCACTTATCTTGTAGAACCTTAGTTTAGTTTTCTTGTTAAGTAGTTTAATTAGTAGCTTTTGGGTTAGTTGATTAGCAACTAATTCCGCCCACTCTCCCAATACCCGAGATTTTTACTTGCTTTTCATAAAATATAAAAATACAAAAAGAATCATCCTTCACCTTTAGACCTAGTTAGATTAATTTCAATCCTAACGACACTATTCCTAGCTGAACGATCAATCCCCCGGTACTTGTCACTATACTATACTACAACGATCAGGTACACTGCCTGGTGGGGGTTGTAAGCTTCTCGAGATCCCTCGAGAGGTAAAGCAAGGTGCGATTCCCACGCATCAAGTTTTTGGCGCCGCAGCCCGGGGAATAGTTATTATTTAGGTTGAATTTGATTTTTATTAGGTCTACTCATTAGATTCCTTTTTAGTGAGATTTTTATTTTCTTTTTATTAGGTTTCTCGTAGTCTATCTTTTCTTTGTGTATTTGTTCGTAGAAACCTTTCCATTGACTCTTCCGTTCACCACTATGGAGAACGCGAATCCACCATACTACCGACCACGAAACCCATTCACTCCTAATGACATCTTGATGTTCAAACAATATCAAGATGAACCTATTTATGATGCATGGACTCGTTTTAAAAATTTACTACGAATAGTCCCTCATTATGGTTTCAATCTATGGTACCTAAATCAAATCTTTTACTATGGTGTCCACCCGTATGACCAAAGGTACATTGACGATTTTGCCAACGGGGACCTTAGGGAATTAAATGCTGAAGAAGCATGGGATGCCATAGAAGATTGTGCCCAATATTATTATAGAGTAGACAACCCGACAAACAACATCACAAATCAATCAATAACGAGTTTGAAGGAGCAAACAGGAAGTTTGTCTGGGGATGATTACTTAGGGATACCTGCGTGGATGTCACCTAAAATCATAGTACAAAACAAACACATAGGTAATCTACGTACAATGGAGGATGAGGTGGATAATCCAAGCCCACAAAGTACCCCACAAGTCCTACCATCATTTGAGGCACATACACCGCCCGTGACTTACCCGGAGGAAGTAGAAGAGACTATAGGAACCCCAATTGAGGTAGAACCCTTGGACCAAGCACCACTAGAGGATATAGGTTTGAATACTTGTAGTGATAACCTTACTCCTAGTTCTAGGGAATTTCCTAATGTTGATGAACCGGAACCTCAACCTTTACACAACTTCCCATCCTTAGATTTATTTCTAGGAGACAAAAGAGGAACCGACCCACCCATCAACCAATATTATCCGGGTAGTTTTAGGATGAAGGAAGCCATTCACTCACCCCCTTCACCTCACGTGGCATATTTCCACCCTAAGGGTGTGTATCACTACTTTCACCCACACTTAATCCTAAGTGTAGGGAAAACCTCCCCTATTTCCATTAAATAAGGGTAGAGTCAGGCTCGTGACTCGAACAAAAATAAGCGCTTCTTGGGAGGCAACCCATGTTTTTAATTGTTTGATGTTTTTATTTTATTTGTTTGTTTGTGTCATATATGCTTAATCATAGTTGTTTAATTTTCATGTTTCGAATAATTTGTGAAAATGCTTTATTTTGTTTTTAACTTCGTCTTAATTGCATATAAAGGTATTTTACAAAAAGATAAGTGTAGGAAAATTTATATCTTGTTAAAAAGAACTAAATTCGAACATGAAAACTTCACAATTCATGATTAGCATATATTTTATCTTGTTTGTGTGTCAATAATTGTGGGTATGTTTTATGAGTTCCTATTTGTAATTTATTCCACAAGTATCCTATCCTTTTGTTGCTTTGTCTTGTTTCTATTTCTAAGTCTGGAATTACATCTAGTTGTGATTTTTGTTCGGTTTGATGCTTTGGTTTTTGTGTTTGTTGATTACAGGACAAGAAGATGATTTATATTTCTGGAGGGAAGCTTTCAACGTTCGTCTTCTTGGAGGTAGATTTAACCATGTTGTCACATTATCCACGGTGAACAAATCAGGGGAGTATTAGTTTCTTTCATTCTTATTTATTTACTTTTACATCTTTTATCTAGAACATTGGGGACAATGTTCGGTTTAAGTGTAGGGAGGGTATATTAGAAACTATTACTCCACTTGGTTTTTGTTTTGTTTAATAGTGAATGTGTAATAAAACTGAGAGAAATATTTGTTAGGGCAATTTTAGCACCAAATTTAAATTTTTTTGCAACATGTAGGAGTGAAACTTTAGTCTTAATAAGCGTCTCATGGATAGGAGTTGTATGACTAGCACAAAAACATACCACTCAAAAAATTTCCACCCCAAATATGTGAGGTTCGCCCTTAGATCTTTAGGAAAAAGCATTCATTGTTGGTGCTTATGAGTGTACCGGTAGTATTTAGATTCTAGAACTTGTGATAGCGATGCATCCCGAGACCGCTAGTGAGACTACATTCGTGTAGTTAGGATTTACTACATGATAAGAGGCATTAGAATAACCCTTGTTCTACACCTGTAATATAATTACATTGACTTCATAGGTCAAGTAATTCTCCCACACCTTTGCGTTGTACTCAATTTTAGTACACGATACCCCTAGTACACCCCTCCGAGCCTATCTTTTCGTTTCTAACTTTAAGCATTTTACTTAAAGGAAGAATTTGTTTACAATCCACCCCAAATGTGCAACTAAATCGCCTTAGCCTTCCTTGTATGCACTCATCTTTAGTGCATTATTGTTAATTGTTTAAACCCTTTGTTAGTTGTCTAATTGATTACATGGTTTCTAAGTCAAGTCATATCTTGTACATATTGTTTTGGGACGATTGGGACTCATGGGTAAAGTACTATTGTAATGGAGTAATGGGGATGATGTCAATTATTACCCCCATATGTGCATTAATATTTAAAAGTACTCCAAGTGTTTTGATTATCTTGATTCGAGTCATTAGAATAGTTGATTGTAAAGTATGTAAAAGCTCAAGTGTAGGGAGGAAACGAACACCCTTTGATGTATTATTTTGGATGGTAGAGTAAGAGTGTATGCAAAAAAAAAAAAAAAAAAAAAAAAAAAAAAAAAAAAAAAAGAGAGAAAAACATACGGGCTACCATCCGTTTCTTTTATTTGTGTTTAAGTCAAATAGTGTCTTGAAAATCCAAAAAGAGTCGTAGTTAGTTTAAGTTGAGTCGAGTCTTGGTTTAGCAACGCCTCATTGTACATGTAGTTAACTAAGACAATTGACTTGCCACCAGTAAAATATCCGTTTATCCAACAAAACCGTGTTTTCCATATCCCCTACACCTAACGTTATAACCCTTTAAAAGACCTCTTTGATAGTCTATCCTAGGTGCTTACGCCAAGTGGTGGAAGTTTGATCCTTTCCCAAGCCTATGGTAATCTATTTGCTATGACAGGTAGAGAGTGATATTTCTCCATTTCCAATTATGACATATAAATTTTCAACACCTGAGAGATGAGAGTATCCAAATACTTAATGTGAGGTGCTAGTGTATAATTTCCGTGTTTGTTTTGACTAAGGTGGAACGATCATTTGTTGTAATTACTTTTATATTAGTGTTAAATGACCCCTAACTTGTATTTTGATTGGTGGAAAAGCTCATTTGCTTGAGGACAAGCAAATCCCAAGTGTAGGGATATATGATAAGGCGAAAAATGATCCGTTTTTAGGGGGTCATTTAAGCCCCGAATCCGAATTTATTTGATCAAATATTGCCCTAAATCGTTCATTTTGTGATTTTAGGTACTTGGAGAGTGAATTCTGGAAAAGAAGCCATTTTGGACGTTTTTGGAGCATAAAAGTGAAGAAAACGGCAAAGTATCAATTTTCCATGCTGGAAACACTAGGTGACGGCGTCAAGAGTTATACCCTGACGGCGTCAAACATCAAGAATAAAAATCCGTAGTTGATGACGGCGTCACCAAGGCCGTCACGTGTAAACTTGTCAAAACTTGCGCGCGAAGTAGCTGATATTGTTTTGGTCATAACTTTTGCATACGAACTCGGATTTAGGTGATTCAAAAGCCCACGCGATGAGGACGAAGAGATCTACAATTTGGTGAAAAAATGGTCTTGACGGCGTCAAGAGTACGGTCTGACGCCGTCACGAAGGGCCGACAGAAAACATGCCTATAAATATAACTTCATAACTTCACTTTTTGTAAGCCCTAAACCCTAAGGTCGATTCCTGGGTTTAGGTGGGTGTTTTTCCAGCAACTTAGAGGGTTTCAATCACTCCATAAACATCATGTATTGGTTTGATGATTCTATCTCAACTATATCTTTCATTATTCTTGTTGATTGTCTTTCTTTGATTATGTTTTGCTAATTCACCTTGTGTCTACTTATGATTATGTGAAACTTGTATATAATTGATTAGATCTCATTGATTTCTTGTTGATGTTGTGTCTATCTCCATCAATTAAGGCGTGACAACTTCAATAGATCTAGTTGGTTTAGTTTATAATCCTTGTTTCCTATTGATTCTTGTTTTGATTGAATGATTTATATGTTACGCTTAAGAAAACTGGCAGATCTCCAAATGGTAACATACTTGAACGTCTTAAGAAACATGAACCGAGGCGTACTAGGTCTTTATTGGTTGTATTTAATGCATGAGTCACTGTTTACAATCTCTATAGTTGTGCTGGGCATGGTGTAGGAGGAGATAAGAGCTCATAGAATTGGGGAGTTATGTATGCCACCCCATGAATGGTATTAAGGAATACAACCCGTCAATTAAAACAAGGTTACAATTCAATAGGTAGGATTGGATAGCTAGCAAGGAGTAATATATCATAGGTAGACATGCTTCACTTATCTTGTAGAACCTTAGTTTAGTTTTCTTGTTAAGTAGTTTAATTAGTAGCTTTTGGGTTAGTTGATTAGCAACTAATTCCGCCCACTCTCCCAATACCCGAGATTTTTACTTGCTTTTCATAAAATATAAAAATAAAAAAAGAATCATCCTTCACCTTTAGACCTAGTTAGATTAATTTCAATCCTAACGACACTATTCCTAGCTGAACGATCAATCCCCCGGTACTTGTCACTATACTATACTACAACGATCAGGTACACTGCCTGGTGGGGGTTGTAAGCTTCTCGAGATCCCTCGAGAGGTAAAGCAAGGTGCGATTCCCACGCATCACATAACCATTGTCACCAATGAGGAAAACGAGTTGATTCTGACTCGTTTGGTCACGGGTTGGCGAGTATGTATTGACTATCGAAAACTGAATGAAGCCACACGTAAAGACCATTTTTCTCTCCCTTTTATGGACCAGATGCTCGAAAGACTTGCGGGGAATGAATACTAATGCTTCCTCGATGGTTTCTCGGGTTACTTCCAAATCCCCATTGATCCACAGGATCAAGAGAAAACTACCTTCACATGCCCCTACGGAACTTTTGCTTACAGACGTATGCCTTTCGGCTTATGTAATGCACCAGGCACGTTCCAAAGGTGCATGATGTCTATTTTTTTCGACATGATCGGGAAAACCATGGAGGTGTTTATGGATGACTTTTCAGTCATCGGGGATTCATTCCAGTCTTGTCTCTCCCACTTGGAACAGATGCTTAAACGTTGCAAAGAAACGAATTTAAGTCTCAACTGGAAGAAGAGTCATTTTATGGTTAAAGAGGGCATTGTCCTCAGCCATAAAATTTCAAAGAACGGGATTGAGGTTGACAAAGCCAAAATCGATGTCATTGCTAAATTACCTCATCCCACCACCGTTAAAGGTGTTAGGAGCTTTTTGGGTCATGCCGGCTTCTACCGTAGGTTTATCCAAGATTTCTCTAAGATTGCCCGGCCTATGACCCATCTCCTCGAGAAGGATGCTCCTTTCATCTTCTCTCCTGAGTGCATCAAAGCTTTTGAAAAATTAAAGAAAAAGCTTACCGAGGCACCGATTCTTGTTGCCCCCGATTGGGACCTACCTTTTGAGCTTATGTGCGATGCTAGTGATTTTGCCATAGGTCCGGTCTTAGGGCAACGTAAAGCAAAATACTTTCAGCCTATACACTACGTAAGCAAAACTATGACCGAGGCTCAAAGTCATTACACCACCACTGAAAAAGAACTACTAGCTGTGGTGTATGCTTCTGAAAAATTCTGGTCATACTTAATCCTGACCAAATGCGTAGTGTATACGGATCACTCGGCTTTGAAGTACCTATTTGCAAAGCAAGATGCAAAGCCGAGGCTACTCCGTTGGGTTCTCCTCCTCCAAGAATTTGATATCATTATCCGTGATAAAAAAAGAGCCGAGAACCTTGTTGCTGATCATCTCTCACGATTAGAAAACCCTCACCAGGATGTGTCCGAGAAACAGGAAATAAATGAAACATTTCCTCTCGAGACACTCAATGCGGTTGCTTTTCGTGGTGACTCTACTACCCATGGTTTGCCGACTTTGCAAATTACCATGCGGGTAACTTCATCGTGAAGGGGATGACGTCCCAACAGAAAAACAAATTCTTCAAAGACGTTAAACATTACTTCTGGGACGACCCCTATCTCTTCAAAATCTGTGACGTTAAACATTACTTCTCAAGGCTTGCCATGCTGGACCCACCGGGGGCCACCATAGTCCTAACTACACCGCCAAAAAGGTGTTTGATTCCGGTTTCTATTGGCCCACGATCTATAAGGATGCCCACGAGTTAGTCAAAGCTTGTGATGCTTGTCATCATCACGGGAACATTTCACAAAAGAACGAAATGCCACAAAATGCCATTCAAGTTTGTGAAATCTTTGACGTCTCGGGCATTGATTTTATGGGGCCATTCCCATCTTCTCGTGGAAACAAATACATTCTCGTGGCTGTTGACTACTTGTCAAAATGGGTTGAGGCCAAGGCCTTACCCACTAATGATGCCCGAGTTGTTGTGAATTTTTTGAAATCCCTCTTTGCTCGTTTTGGAACTCCCCGTGCCATCATTAGTGGTCGCGGTACACACTTTTGCAATGATCAATTCGCAAAAGTCATGCTTAAGTATGGTGTTACTCATCGTCTTTCTACCGCGTATCACCTACAAACAAGTGGGCAGGTGGAGGTTTCAACCGTGGTATTAAACGGATTCTTGAGAGGACCGTAGGTGAAAACCGTGCTTCCTGGTCGGATAAACTAGATGATGCACCCTGGGCCTTCCGTACAGCTTACAAAACACCCATCGGGTGTACTCCCTACAAGCTTGTATACGGGAAGGCGTGTCATTTACCAATCGAGCTCGAGCACAAAGCCTACTGGGCCTTGAAACATGCAAACTATGATCTTCATAAAGTGGGTGATCACCGTAAGATTCAACTCAATGAATTAAACGAACTTCGTGATCAAGCCTACGAGAACTCTTTGATCTACAAAGAAAAGACAAAGAAGATTCACGACTCCAAAATTAAGAACCGCGTTTTCAATGTCGGTGACAGAGTCCTTCTTTTCAATTCGAGATTAAAGATCTTCTCGGGGAAATTAAAAACCCGATGGACTGGACCATTCACTGTTGCTAAAGTATATCCATACAGGACTGTTGAGTTATCTCAACCCGAAGGTCCCAACTTCAAAGTGAATGGTCATCGTTTGAAACATTATTTTGGAGAGGACATACCACCCATGGTTGTCCCAGATCTCCAAACTTTCCCATGGACCAATGAATTCGGGGATTGAGTCAAGCTAGTGACTCGGTGAACAAAAATTAGCAAAATATATGGGTTTTCACCCATATTTCTGACTTCTTTCTACTTTCTACCACTCTAGTGTGGGGGAGTGGCCGTCCCCTACCTTTTGAAAAGTAAATATGTATATAAGTTTCCTTAAAAAAAATGATGAAAAAAAAAATGAAAATGATAAAAATGTTTATATGTACAGATAAATAAAGTGAAAAATAAAATCGATATTCCCACAGTTAGTTTCGAATATTAGCTTTTTCCGTTCAGAGATTCGGCATAATAGCCGGGACTTTGAATATTGAGGACAATATTCAATTCTAGTGTGGGGGGGGGGGGGGGGGGGGAATTCTTGCGAATTTTATTACAAAATACTTTCTAAGTACCCCCATTTTGGCCTAAATTTTTAAATTTTTTTTCACTTTATTTCAAAATTTTTGTGGTAATCAGTCCGCCATGTCTAAATGATAAATGGATTGGCTAGTCCAGGAGCAAACGGCTCTTGGTAAAGACATCTCAAACCCGTTGATGGCTTGCAATTTGCCAAAAATTGTATGGTAAATCAACTCGCCATATCCCATAAAGCGAATGAGTTGGCTAGCCCACAAGATTATGGCTTGTGGTAAAGGCCGTGGAAAATCCATAATTGGTAATCAGCTCACCAAGATGTTGACTCAGTCCATCAAGAGTTGGCTAGTCCAGAAGCAAACGACTTTTGGTAAAGACTAATCAAATCCGTTGACATCTGGTGATTTGCTCAAAATCACATAGTTTTTCTCAAAAGATTGCTAGGGACTAGCAATGTTTTAGTGTGGGGGATTGATGAGTGTTCAAACACTCATCATTTTTACCTTTTCTGAGCTGCCAAAACATCTAAAAACACTCAATATTGAATCAAAATAGTGAAAATATCCCAGGAATGTGTTGTATATGTTTCAAATGAAAAATAAGCAAAAACAGATGAAAAACCTACAAAGTTTGCAAAATTGGCAGTTTCAGTCCCTCAACTTTCAAAAGTTGTCAAATCTAGTCCCTGGTTGTTCTAAAAACTTGAAAAAGTCACCAAAGGCCCTTTTAAATCAAAAATCTACATAAATAGTCCTTTGGTGCAAAGTTTCACAAAGTGTCAAGTTTAGTCCCTGAAGTTTGGAAAATTGTCAAAAATGGTCCCTGGGATATTAAAACTTTGAGAAAAACAAACTTTGTCCTTGTACTTCTCATATATGACAGGATTGGTCCTTGGTGGAAAAGTTTGGTGAAATTACACATTTGGTCCCTGAAGTTTGAAACTTTGGCAGAAATAGTCCCTGTGAAATTTAAAATGGAAAAATCAGTTTTGGTCCTCATACTATTCATCACTTGGCAAGAAACAACCTTATGGAAACTTTGGAAAAATGCCAAATTACAACCCCAAACTTTCGGCTAATTACAAAATTACTCCTTGTGATAACTAAAACCAAAAACCGAACCCTTAATATTTATTACCTAAACCTAAGCCTAGTCCAATCCCAAACACTCAGCCCACTCCTTTTATCCTAAGCCCAAACAATTCCAGCCCAACACCCCTATTAATAAAACCAGGGTCAAAGGTTTGACCCTTGGTCAAACCGAGTCAAACAAACACCCCTTCTTCCTTCCCTCCCCCACCCCACTTGCAGAACATCAAATCACCACCACCCCACTTTCCCTGTCCAATCCACCGCCCAAAACACCACTCTCACCTAATATAACAAGCCACAATAAATGCTTCTCCCCCCCTCAAGTTATCAGACTCAATTTGCAAAATTAAGTTTTGGCGCCAAAAACACGTGGCACTCAACCAAGGGCTTAGCAGTGATCCAAGGGCTCAGAATGGATTGGGATTTGCTCAGAGACTCAAAGGGAACCCTAATCCACAGCTATATAATGAAGAGAAGCAAGAAGAAGAAAGATGTCCCAATTTTTAGTTTAATTGTAATCGTAGAAGTAGTATTAAGCATTTTTAGTTAAATCAAAAGCTTTTAAGCATTTCTTTAGTCAATTTAGTTGTAATCTCAACCTTTTCAAGCAATATAATCAAGTTTCAGAATCTATTCTAGTTTATGCAATTTCCATCTTTATTTCAAAAATTCAAATCAAGTGTTGTTGTTGTTTATGTTACTGATAAGGACTTGTAGGATCACATAGGTTCCCTTAAGCTTGTTAAAGCTTGTAGAGACCATAAAATCCAGCATTAGTGTAATAAAAATCAAAAACATAAAAATAGTCAACATAAGTCAAATGTGGTGGTTTTGAGATTGATTTCAGGTATTCAGAGGCAATGCAGGGCAAGCTTGGAAGTGGATAAGCCTATCTAAAGATAGGCTTCTGTGGAAAACCCTTTGTTCATGCTAAGGGTGTCTTGTAAGTTTGGCTTATTTTGAATTTTTCTCTAAGATATTAGCCTAAAGTCTATTTATCTAGTCTAACTTTGTTTAATTAAAGCTTAGTGTTCATCTGAGTAGGTTTAGTGATTTGTAGTTTGTTTGATCTCAGTTTGTTGTTTTAAGTGTTTAATCTGTGTAGTTTTTCTTTCCATATTAGTCAATAATTGTGAAATTTAGAATCTGCTAAAACAGGTTATTGATTGTTGTTGATTTCAGTTAATTAGGTGTTGTTTAGTGATAATACATGTTTACTGAATGTTGATTGTGGTCTAAACCCTCACTCTCTTTGAAAAACACAAACAGACAACAAATAAAGGGGTGTTTGGCATTGTTGGTTTCACCTAGTTATAGCATGTATCAGTTCATGTTTTTGATTGCTACAACTCACATTAGGTGCTATTAGATCAGTTCTAGCTATAAAACTTAGTGTCTTTTGTAGAAAAGTCAAAAATCTCTTTCATATGATCCTTGTTGTTTAAGTGTTAAGAATTAAGGCTACAAATCCTTGAGGTTAGTTAAATAAGTTGTTAAAGTAGCTTGATCTCACCCCAATTTTACTTGAAACATAACTTTTAATCACTGAGGATCAATCAAATCTCATTAAAGTCAACCTTGTTCATAAATTTTCAAAAGTCAAAAGTTCCAAGTCTGTCAAAATAGTCATTTAATCCAGATCTTGCATAGGTTTTAATTTAGATTGGAACTCCAAAGTTTTGGTTGATTTGTTATATTTGGAAGCTTGTGAACCTGTTTCAAAAAGAAAATCTCACTTTGGATTTCATTTGCTTAAAAATAAGCACTCTTGAAGTAGCCTAGTTGGATTAAGACCTCCCCTGCATCAGGGGTGTGACACTGATTTCACAAGCTCACCAAGAGCTTCTCAGAGGGCTTGAGCATTCAAGCCTTGGCTTTTTAGGAACCTTGTCAACCCATCTCACAATTCCAAGTGTTAGTTTGGACCTTAGAACCCTTTTCCCTAGGCTGCTAGTACCAACAAGTCACCATCATCATACTGAGTACACTGAGTACTCAGTATAGCCATCAACTTTCACAAGCTTGCTCAAAGCTTATTAGTAATCCATAAGCTCTGATTCTTGGCTTATTTTAAAGCCTGTCAGAGCAGCTTTTAGGTACTACTCTCACTTTGGACCCTTGTGCTTGTTTGTGGGCCCCACACAGGCCTAAAGTTGCCCCTTTGGGACTGCATACCACTTAAGTTGAGGTTTTGGGCTTAATTACTTATTTCAACCTATTGCTCAGTCCTTTTGCTTGTTTTAGCTTATTTTTGGTTTACTTAAGTTGATTAGAGCTTATTGTACCTTCTGTGATCATTGTTTGGCTTATTTCATTTGAAAAATCCATAAATAAGCTAAAAAGCCATCTGTTTTGAATAAGGGGGTGCACACAGCTTATTTTTAAGCTAAATTAAAAGTTGTTTTGTAAAATTTTCCTATTTTCATCTTATTGTCAGCTGTCAAAAAGAAAAACACCAAAAAAGCAAACATAAAATTAGTGATAGCTTCTATTTAATAGATTATATCTTTTTCAATTTTCATTTCAGCTTATTTATATGCACTTTTCCATTTTTATAATTTTCTTAATTTTCTAGTACCTTTAAGTATTTAAAATAATTTTCTTAGATTTTTCCTAAGTAGTTTACTATTTATTAGAATTAAAAGTAGTTTAAATAATTAATTAGGTAATATTAGTAATTAATTAGTTTTCTTAAATTTTAATTAATAAAAGTAGGTTTTTATATTTTTACTAGGCTTTATAAATTAGTTAAGACTTTTAAAATATATTTTTAAATTTCTACTATTCATTTTCTAATTTTCTTATTTTAATTATTTTAATTATATTTAAATTAATTAAAAGGTAAATAATTAGTGAAATAGCCTAAATATAAGTTTTAGAAGTTTTTATAATTTTTTAAGATTCCTGTGATAGTTAATTAGTTTTATAAATTTTTTCATAATTTTCTAAGTTAATTTATTATTATCAATAATTTAAAATAATTTAATTAGTTTAATTAATATAAATAGTTTTTAATTAATAAAAAACTCATAAAAAGACAAAAATATTTATTTTTATTTTTTATACTTTCTTCAAGTTCATTTTAAGGTTTGGAAATTATTTTTGCAAGTTTTTAGTTTAATTTGTAATCTTTATAATTTTTAGTTAATTTAAATTAGGTTTAAATTAGATTTTAAATAGTTTAATTAATTAAATAATATTTAAATATTAAAATAATCATTTTTATCATTTCATTTTCATTTTAAATTTTCTTTTAATTTTAAGTGTTCAAAAGTTCACTTACACCCCCTGTAGTTTGTAATTTGCTAAAACCCACTTTTTCTGTCTGTTACCTGATTCTAAATTGTGAATTTGTGTATATATCTGTATATTTGTTATTTGTGAATATTATATCATTGTACAAATATCAAAATATCAGTAGCAAAATCAATTTCAAATCATCTTGGCTACTGTCCTCAGTGCCACTCATTCCCATAAACGTTTTCCAAAAACACCATTTCAATCTCGCTGGGACTTAACGACCCGGGGACACACTATACTATCACCGGAGAATTGGAACGAAACTGTCTTTGAGTTATTGGCCTTGGTCAATAATATCTGACCATTTCGGGACCAATCAACACACACTCAACATCCGTGTTAGCCTATTTGAGCCTAAAGAAGTAAAAATTGTTGGAGATTGTGTTGCATCAGTTCTTAAGAAAGGTGTGCATGTGTTAAAGTTTTTTTTTTAATGGGTTACACTAATCTTAAGGATCTGCCAAAGGTTCGTTTGCCTGACACTCTTATCTGCCTCTTTGTAGACATCTTTGTAAATATGTAACTGTGAGTTGCCTTTGTCCTTAATGGTTGATGGTGTGAAGTTGGAGTCATAAAAGTGTTGACTCTTGTGCTTGTCGTAAGAGATGAAGGAGTGATCGAGCATCTTACCGCAGGTTCCCCTCTTCTTAGAGAAATTTCGCTCTTATATTGCCATGGCTTAACAACATTTTTGTATACATCATAATCTTCAAAAAGTTATGATTTTTTACTGTAAGAGTAGACTTGAGAGAATATATATTAATATTGAAGCTCCAAATCTTCATTATTTCATTATAATGAATATAAAAAAGATGGCACCGTCTATGAACATGGTTTCATGCCAAAAGCTAACAACATTTTGTTACCAAGGACCTCTATTGGAAAGCTTTACGCACGTCTTATCTAGCTTCCCGGTCATTGAGAATTTTTCTTTGTGGCTTTCATCTTATTGCAAGAACCTGAAGTTGTCAACTCATTCATTGAGGAGATTTGAACTGCATTCGCATTGTGATTTGGAAGATATTGATATCAATACACCTAATTTACTTTTTTTTTGAGTGCTATTATGATCTCACATTCACATCTTCATTCATAAAGAGATGATTCATACCCACTAAAAGCATGTATGGAATGTCATAAAAATGAGTGTGATGATCCTCTTTGGTTCCAGAAGTTGAGGCGATTTTTGAACATGAATATCACATTCAAGGTCTTAAATTTGCGAATTTATTGGGTATTTCCTCAAAAGTAATGAGGGTGGTGCGTTTGGTTCAACTAGAGGAATGAGAATAGCAAAGGTAAAAGGAATACAATAGAATATAAAAGAATAAAATGGAGATTATCACTATCTTTGATAGTGCTTGATTTAAGAAAAACACATTAACCTCAAAAGTGGTGGTGGTGGTGGTGATGGCTCCTGCTGGTGGTGGTGGCTGCTGCTAGTGGCTGGTGGTGATGGGTAATCATTACCTTTCTTCCTAATGTATTAAATAATGTCCCATTACACACTAATAAGTAATGATTGCATTCCTTACTTCTAACTAGGCATGTTTATTCATTGCCGTTCTTATTCCTTACCTCCTTATACCCCCAACCAAGCACCCGTTAGTAATGACATTCTGGTTGTTCAGAAAACATGCAAAGTGAAAGGACAAATCACTATCTGAACGGGTCAAAATGGTTTGGTTTAGACAAGGTTGACCTGCTAAAACCATTTTGGTATTTTCATGATTTTTTTAGTACGTTAATTATGACCCGTTTGAGGTAAATATTCCGGGTCATAATGGTTCGGATTAGATAAGGCTGACCGTCTAAAATCTTTTCGTTCTTTTACACGTGTTGTCTTTTAATACATTGTTTATGAACCGTTTATCTTTTAGCCATTATTTTAATTTCAGACTTTAGATATAAAACACAATCCAATCGGTAATTTGTAAAAGAAGTTTCATCATATACAATGTAAATGTGAAGAAACCAATTAATGAATGGTCATTTACATTGGATAAGTATCATCAAGTGGTAACCGAGTAGCATTATAATTTTCAAGTTGTTAAACCTTTAATATCTTTGTAGCTCAACATCATGGTCCAACTTTTCCATTAAAGAGTTATGAATAAATACAATCAGGGCGGATCTATATATTGAGTTTGGAATGGCGACGTCTTCATAGCTAGTTGAAAAAGATAATATTTTCGTGTAATTTTTTTTTTATAAAATTCTGACATTTTTTCGAAAATGCCCCAACCAAAATTTAAATTGCCCCTACATATTAGGGGACTGGTAGGGGTGGAAACGAGCCGAGCCGAGCCCGAGCCTGCCAGAGCTCGAGCTCGGCTCGTTTAAGTTTTAAAAGGCTCGAGCTCGAGCTCGGCTCGTTTCGAGCCTTAAACTTTAAGCTCGAGCTCGGCTCGTGGAATATTATATAGGCTCGGGCTCGGCTCGAGCTCGGCTCGTTTATTCGATTTGGCCATGAAAAGTTAAAGCTTGGCTCGAGCTCGAGCTCGGCTCGTAATATATCTTTATTGAGCTCGTTAATAAGCTCGAGCTCGGCTCGTATATAAGTTAAAATATCATATTTTTATTTAGGCTCGTTTAGGCTCGCGAGCCCAAACGAGCTTTTTATGTAAAGCTCGAGCTCGAGCTCGATTAATAAACGAGCTGCAACTTAGGCTCGAGCTCGGGCTCGAGCTCGTTTAGGCTCGGCTCGTTCGAGCTTTTTACCGATCCGATCCCGAGCTTTTCACGAGCGGCTCGGCTCATTTCCACCCCTAGGGACTGGCAACCTTGCGGCAAAAGGGCTTCGGCAAAGCTTGCCGATCGGCAAGATGGGCTGCCACCCAATCGGCAAGTCCAAATCGGTGCCACAATCGTTATTTCTCACCGATTCGGTGGGGAGAAAAACAAGAAAAAAAGTTACCGTTTGGGAGTTAATGCTTGAACCGTACATGCATTGATTCAAAAAAAAAAAAAAAAAAAAAAAAAAAAAATCCCTATAAATATTCACTAACACATATTGTTTCATTGACACAAATCTCACAACCGTCTTCGAAGATATCCATAACCGTCTTCGATATGATCTTACGGAGTCCGTAGCGGCTCAAGACTTACCATACCTTAATGACTAGTGATATCCTATTTTTGTTGATTTTTTTTTTTTTTTTTTTTTTTTTTTTTTCTAAGTGTTATGTAAGTTTGCTTTAAATTATTAATAAAATGTATTGTTTTTATTAAATTGTTTAATATAATTATAAATAAATAAAATGAAAAAATAATAATTAGTATTTTGGGTACCAAGGTTGCCACTAAAAAAATATGTTGGTGTATGTTGTGGTATAAAATGTGTTGTTAACATGTTATTGGTTGGAAGTGTTTAATCTTGAGGCAAGGTTATGCAAGGTTGCCACCCCCTTAAAATCCAAATATTCAACACTCTCAAACCTTATACTCGATTTATCATTTTGATCATATTTTTTTTCTTGCATTTTGTTGCTAGAGTAAACTTCAAAATACATCCATGTTGTTTACCCAATTTCGCATCATACATCCCTCTCAAAAACGTTGCAACAAATACATCCCTCCGTTAGTAAAAGTGAACCAATATACATCCCTCGGTTAAAAAAAAAGACTAACGGTGCAAATTTTTTCTCCTTTATCTCCTAACGAGATAGAGCACATTGCACCGTTAGTCCTCTGTGTTAACGGTATTTGCACCGTTAGTCCTTTTCTTCCATTTTTTAAGTTAAAAAAATTTAAAATTAAAAAAAAAGTTAAAATAAAAAAAAGGAAAAAAGTTTTAAAAAATTATTTTTTTAAAAGTTAATATTAAAAAAAAAATCAATTTTTTTTAAAAAAATTAATATTTGCGAAAAAAAATTAATTTTTTTTATAAATACGCATTTTTTAAAAAAATTAAAAAAAAGGAAAAAAAATTAAAAAATTAATTATTTTTAAAGTTAATATTTAAAAAAAAAAATTAAAAAAAAAATAATATTTGCGAAAAAAAAATACTTTTTGTTTATAAATACGCATTTTTTTGAAAATTTAAAAAAAAGGAAAAAAAGGAAAAAATTAATTTTTTTTAAAGTTAATATTTAAAAAAAAATCAAAATTAAAAAAAAAATTAATATTTGTTAATTTTTTTTAAAAAGTAATATTTATAAAAAAATTTATTTTTTTTTAAAATACACATTTTAAAAAAAAATACGCTCTTTTTTATAAAAATTAATTTTATAAAAAAATACGCATTTAAAAAAAAAATAATTATTATTTATAAAAAAATTTAATATTTTTTTCGCAAATATTTTTTTTTAAATTTTGATTTTTTTTTAAATATTAACTTTTAAAAAAAATTATTTTTTTTTCCTTTTTTTTTAACTTTAAAAAAAAATGCGTATTTATAAAAAAAAATTAATTTTTTTCGCAAATATTAATTTCTTTAAAAAATTTTGATTTTTTTTTAAATATTAACTTAAAAAAAAACAATTTTTTAAAATTTTTTCGTTTTTTTTTTTAATTTTAACTTTTTTTTTTAATTTTAAATTTTTTAATTTAAAAAATGAAAGAAAAGGACTAACGGTGCAAATACCGTTAACCCAGAGGACTAACGGTGCAAGGTGCTCTATCTCGTTAGGAGATAACGGAGAAAAAATTTGCACCGTTAGTCTTTTTTTTAACTGAGGGATGTATATTGGTTCAATTTTACTAACGGAGGGATGTATTTGTTGCAACTTTTTTGAGAGGGATGTATTGTGCGAAATTGAGTAAACCACATGGATATATTTTGAAGTTTACTCTTGTTGCTATTATCAAAAAGTCACATCTTATTTTCCTGAGTCCTCCAGTTAATACAATGCAATGTTAGAGTCGACTTATAGAACTACTTTATCATGTTTCAAATATAATACTCGTATTAGATTATGGTTGGACAAAATTCGGGGATGGAACTACATGGATGCCAGGTGTTGCATGGGTTACAATCAATTATGAGTCACGCAGTGTAAAGTTTTTTAAAATGTGTCGTTTTTTGGTATGCTCAACCCCGGAATTTGTGGTATTTTTTTTATAGTTAGTAATTATTACTAGACAAAAATTTGTGCGAACATCTTTTTGAAAATTGTAAGCTCGTCCTTGGTGCTAAATTCTTACGTTAAGATATGAACATTATTATGTATTTTTTGTGAGATAAGCTTTGTATGTTATTTATAGAACGTTTTTGTGTACGTGCGGTGTTTTTTCTACTATTCAAAGTTACAAACAATCTTAGATAATGATATCTTTAGACTTACACATTTACGAGTGTTAAATAGATACACGTGTGTGTATATGCACAGCACTATCCATGTGTTTAGCTTATAAGATGATTCACCAGTCTACTACTAGTCTTGCCTTTTAAAATCTGAAATCTTTACTTCTTTAGATAAGCATTACTAGATACGGAGTATGTAACTTCATGTTTTTTTTTTTCTTCTTCTTCTAATATTTATAAAGTCTTTTGTAACACTATATTAAGCTCAATAGACCCATAACACCAGATAAACATCACTAAAACACACTGATAATTTTGTAACTCATATTGCAATAAGAAAATTTCAAAAGTCAAGATATGATAAAGTTGGATGCTACTTTTGGGTGTCAAGTGTTTAATTTACTAAAAGATGAAACTTTACTAACTAAATACCTTTTGTTCATATGTGGTTTTTTCTTGTATATTTGCTCTTTTTTACCTAACAAAAATTTTCATGTATTTAATCAAAATTATGAAATTTGTCTATCTATAGTTAATACTACTAAATTAGATATATGACTTAACATAAAAAAATATAAAGTCGTCTAAAACTGACAAATAACCTCTGATACATATGTATCTTTAGAAGAAAATATCTTTTGTCTACTTTAGTTGATTTACAAAATATTCGTTGTTAGTCTCTTTGATTTCTCAAATATCAGTTAGTTAAACTTAAGTTTAATCGTTAAACAACCAAAACTGCATTCATAACTATTTTACTCCATCCGTCTCAAAATTCTAGTCACTATTTTTATTTGACGATGTTTCAAAATAATACTAGGATGATATTTGATTGCTTGATAAATATAGTACTCTCATTTTTTTAATCATGTTTTCTTTTTTAATTTTTTTTTTTATCTTATGACAATAATTTTAAGACGAACGATTTAGTCTTTTTGCTCAGTTTTTACAAAACTTTAATAAATTAAATTACACGGATGTAATTAGTTATAAATGTTAAAAGTCATTTGCTAGATCAATTAAACAGTTCTTAAATGTTTAGTTACGGAGTATCACATTTTTGAACCATGTTAGACCCTCATAAAGAATTCATAAAAAAATTTCACTTACTGACGTGTTAGCGTGTGATAATGTATTTTGTGACAAATCGCCCATTCACTTATTAACGAGTGAATTTTTATTTTTTTTATTTTTCCTATTTTATGTAGGTTGACTCCATACTTTTACTCATTTTTTGTTTCAGTCATAAAACAAATTTTCAAAATAATTTCATTCCAAAATTTTCCTTCACTTTCTTCCCTCCCTACAAACATTCCCCACTTTGAAAAATTCACCACAAAACAATTAACACCTACCAAAAATAGGCATAGGCCCCTATAACAAAGCACATCTTTTTTGACCCTCTAAAACCATTTTTTTTTTCACCACACTTTTTTCACTATTTACCGCTTCACCCGGTAAACTCTCCCGCCACACATCACACCAATTTTTTCACAACCCGCCACGTGTCAGTTTCCACGTCTCAAATACACACGCACAAACAATATTACCCTCTTTTCATCTCCCCCCAAAAATTTTACACCACTTTCTCTCTCTAAAAAAAATTCCCACTTTCTCTCTCTAAAAAATTTATAAAAATTTTCATAATTCGAATCAAATTATCGTTTAATTCGTTTTACACAATCTACATTGAATCTCAATTTCATCAATTGGGTCAAAAAAATTAAAATAAAATTAGGGTTCTTGAAAAAATTTGGGGGTTTTGTTTGATTTTAATTGGGTTTGTGATTCCACGTGTGAATTGAACTGGGTATTTTTTAATTTTGAATTTGGTTAGTGTTTGGTGTTTTTATTTAAGAATTAGGGTTTTGATCAATTTGGGGTTATTTTAGTTCTTAATTGGGTTGATTGGAGATGAATTTGAGTGATTTGGGGTAATGGGTTATTGTGTTTTGGGTTTAATTTGATTGGTTTAATGTTTTTTAATATTAGGGTTTTGATTGTCTAATATGTATATAAAATATAGCCTGTGAAAATTTTTGGCGCGTAATTTTTTAGTTTTCCCTCCAAAAAAATTTGAGGGTTTTCTTTTTCTTGTTGGAAATATCTGCTTAGGTCATCATAAAGAAAAAAACCAAAAAAAGTGAAAAATTAGAAAAAAATGATAAAAAAAAATTAGGGTGTGTTTTTGGTCTTTTTAGCGGGTTTTAGGTTTTGTCGAATTCGGATTAGTATCGAAAAAAAGAAAAAAAATTATGGCGTTAAATTTTTCGCAGCGTCCGGTGACGCCGATTTGGTTGCCTGAGAATGGGGGAGAGGGTGATAGGTTTTGTCACAGGAGAGAGATAGTTGATAAGGGTAGTTCACAGGATATAATCGATTTATTGCCTGTGGATCCGTTTGGTATGGATTTAGATATTAGTACCACGTTTAGTGCAATTACTGAATGGTTAGGTGATTTAGATTTGGAATACGGTGATTGGAATAAGTTTGTGAATTATAGAGAGGAGTATAGGTTGTTTGCGGGTTTTAACGTTGTTTGGAATAGTGCTTTGCGGTTTCAATCCTGTAATGTGACATGTCATGAACAGCGAAATAAAGGTACTATTGTGACGAAAAATGAAGAGTTTGTAAATAATGTTATTGGTGGTGAGCCTCATGAGGCGTTTGTTTTAGCGCTTAGTTATTTGGGGATGAAGGATCTTTTTACGGTGGAGCGTGTTTGTAAATCGTTGTGTAATAGTGTGCGTAATGATTCTCTTTTGTGGAGAAATCTTTATATTGATCAGCCTTTGAACGAGAAGATTACTGATGATATTCTTGTTAAGTTGACTAATCGGGCTGAAGGTAGTCTTCAGAGTTTGAGTTTAATAAAATGTCCAAAGATTACTGATGATGGTTTGAAATGTGTACTTGAAACTAACCCGAAATTGACCAAGGTAAAAAATCTGGCCCTGCTCTAGTTTTATCTTTTATATTCGTCATATTAATGTGTTTTTTCGTGCTCATAATAATAATTTACTTTTAATGTAGTTATTCATTCCGGGATGTACAAGACTTAGTATCGAAGGTATTATGAATAACCTTAAGGCGTTTAATTCAAATACGGAAACAGCTGGTATAAAGCAAATAAGAATGGGTGGGTTCTTTGGTATAACACTAGATGATTTTGAAAACTTGAAGTGTTTGTTGGGAATTCAAAAAAGTGATGCTAGTCCACGTTATTATCATCGGGCAAATTTATATTTTCAGTCTGATGATAATCGTGCAATTGATGTTGAAGTGTGTCCTAGATGTAAGCATTTGAGGCTTGTATATGACTGTCCAGCTGACGGTTGTCAACCGAAAGAGAAATGTCCTGATTTATGTAGGGCGTGTATAATCTGTATACCTAGGTGTGCTGAGTGTGGGCGGTGTGTGCATAATAGTGAATATGAAGAAACATTTTCTTTGGATTATCTTTGTTCGGAATGTTTGAAACAGTATCCAAGGTGTCAAGAGACACAGGAAATGCAAATTGGTACTGTTGGGGACTCGAGTGACTCAACTAGTCTTCACGGCTAGGTGGCAGGTCCCACATTTGATTAATGGATAATGTGTTGTTTCGTGCTTTAGCATATGGTTTGTCATGTTTAAAGTGCCCCTGATGGTCTGTTGTTTTAAAGATTATAAAAATGAAAAAAAAAGAGTCAAAACTATCAAGTAAAGGAAGTGTTGATTGGTAAATGCTATCAAGGGTCTGTAGGGTGTACTTGTTCACTTATTGGTATGGTCGAGGGCATATTTTGTTGCCCATTGTTGACTGTCAACATGACTCGGGGTCGAAGAAGAATGGTAAAAAAGTGTAGAAGTGTTATAGAAGAATTTGGATAAATGAAGTTGTGATTGCTAATGGCAGTGAGGATGCGGATAAGTTTTTGGTTGTACTTGTTCACTTGCTGAGATGGTCGAGGGCAATATTCTGTTGCTCGTTGTTGACTCTTAAGTCAACATGAAGTGGGCTTGGAGAAGAATGGTAAAATGTTCAGAAAGATGTTTTCTTTGCATCTTTTGTGAGCGGGTTCTGATCTGTCGTTATGTGGAAGGTAATATGATGATGAGGGTGTGGATAAGTTTTGGTTTGTACTTGTTCACTTGCTGAGATGGTCTAGGGCTCGTTGTTGGCTTCAAGTCGACATATCTGGGTTTGGAGAAGAATGGTAATATTGTTCAGAAAAGATGATATTATTAGCATCATCTGAGATCGGGTTCTGAAGTGTCGCTACGTGGACGGTCTATGGTCATGGTCTTCATGGTATAACTTTGCTTCTATAGTGACCTAGTTTGGTATTTGGAGCCATGGATACCATCATGGACCGGTTGGAGCTCTTTGTTCATGCTGGTGCGCGTCTGCAAGACTGAGCAGTTAGGGTCGTGCATGTGGACTGACTTGACCCAAGTTTGAAGGTTTTTAGACCTTCTGGTCATTTCATGTTGGTTCATTATGTTTCGTTTTACTTTTATATCTAGTTTTAGTTTCTGAACTGAATTACTGTTGGATTATGTTTGTTTTAAGTCCATATTACTGAAAATGTTATGTTATAACGATTAAACTTTGGTGTTCATTATGGGTGTATCTAGTTATGCGCTTTTCCAATATGGGTACTGTGTTACTGGTTTGAGTTGGTTCATGCAACGTGCAAATGTTTAAAGCATGGAATACATAATATTATGTCACATTGGATTTCATCATCCCAAAATTGAAGACATGATATGTAACTTACCACAAAAAGATATGACTTGTTATGTTGTTTATTCAAGTACATAAGAGTACAAGACATGATGACATTATCATTATCTTGTGTATAGGATATTAGAATGTGACAATTGTATCATCATATTATGACTTCATCCAGGAGTGTTGGAATAAGATGCCGAACTATTGAACTTTACCAAATTTAGGCAACTGTATAATGTGACATTGTGACGTCGTTTAAATACGGGAAATTTGGCAGGTGGCCAAGTTAGTTAACACCTCGAGCACTTTCCGATAACTTGCAATGGTTAACGGATACTGCATGAGATAACTTTTGATCAAAGTTATACAATCACGAACATTCCTAGAGGATTTAAAGTTTAAAGAAAACATGTATGAACTCTGTTTTGATGAACACAATAAAACTGTAATGCTGTATCAAAATCATCTATGCGTATTATGAAGCCAGAAAGATGTATAGATGATTTTACTTTCCATCTACTCTAGACCCCGCATATAAGTAAAATAATTTTTTTTTACGGGATTCTGTTTTTCTGGAGTTGAAACTATGCTGATGATACAACAAAATTCTAGTTGTTGTAATCGACAGTTTTACATCCATGGATTACACTGATACAGCAAGACGCACTGATGAAAAAAAAAATGTAAAACACAACAATGAATGTATTTTATATTGGATGTCATTTGATCCAAGAAACGTATCATAAATAAATGAATTAAGAAACAGTTTACTTTCTAAGAGTAACCCAGAAAACTAGTCTTACGGAAACTACAACAATTTCTAATTATATTTCAGATTACTTTGCAAGATTCTTCGTCCAAGCAAGGGTGAAAACCGATTTCGTAGCACCTTTGCCTTTCACAGACCCGTTTTGTGCCTTCTTATTCTTCCCATTACCCAGGGATCTTGCACAGGGTCCTATCGATCCAGCCCACGAGGTGCCTTTGAGCCAAAAATTTCCATCTTCAGTTCCTTTTACTTCCTTTTTACCTGACAATATCATGTGACATGATGCAACAGTTTAGGATTGCAATTTGAATCTATGCTATAATATCCTTATAAATTCAGTGTTGTAAATATCGCTCGGCGGTCGACCACCGCCAAGCGCCAAGACCGATATGGCGGCGATATATCAGTGATATATCGGAGACCATAAATTATAAAGATTTTTTTTTTTAAGTATTTATATATTTTATATGCATATTTATAAAATTTAATTATTATATTTAATATTTTTAATTATATATTTTATATAAATGTTGCAAAATTTCGGATAGGCCTTTTAGCAGCCCAAATTTCGTTTGGAATAGATAAAAGGTCCGGCCCATTTTCTACCCTAAACCTTTGGTATATAAGACAAGTTATAATTACAAGGACCAAACATGTAAATAAGGAAAACCACCAAGCCACAAATATTCATTATACAATTACAAGCCAAAAAAACCCAACACCAACACCACATGTTGGTCTTCTTCCCAAGATCTGAGAAAAAAAAAAACGCAACACAAACACCAACACCAACACCACACCTCTTGCTCTAACGGTACATCTTTGATTCATTCTTCTTTTCAAAACATATTTCTTCCAGCTTTTATCTTCTTAAACAACCGTTGGCCGGATCTTGACCGTTGACCGGATTTTGGAATCGCCGGAAACATCAGATTTAGTAAAAAAAAAAAAACGATTTTGACCGGATCTTGACCGCCAAGGACCAATTTTGGCCGATTTTGACCGATTTTGACCTATTTTGACCATGACCGATATATTTGACCGATATGCCAAATATCGTGGCGGTGGACCACCGATAAGCGATATATCAGTGATATATCGGCCACCAAGACCGATATTTACAACACTGTATAAATTAACTCCAATTATTCCACCGTCTCCTTATTATGGTTCTTGGGACTTTGACTAGTTCTTGATCAAACTCGTAAGGTCAACAAGGGTCAAACTTTGAGATCTAAATACATGCTAGGCCTCGAAATTCTGTGCCACTGTTTCAATCGTTAAAACGTTTATAGTAACCAATATCATTAATACTAGGAAAACAGAACTAAACAGAAAAATGAACATGCATAAGCGAAAAAACGTTAACAAGGGGGTGTTTGGGGTTGCTTATGTAAGTGGTTACTGCATTCTGAAGATCAAACAAACTAAGTGTTTAAAAGTCCTTATCTAAGCCATCAATCATATTATTTAAGCAACGCATAAGCATTTGGCAGATAAAGCATCTCGGATGACTTTTAAAAGGGTCAAAGCTTTTGTGTCGTAATGAGGTCAACATAGCCACCTCTAATCGATTACAGAAGCATGGTACCATAAAATGAAACAATAGGCATACCTGAAGAATTCAACGTGACCCGCAATTTCCCGACACAAAAGCTTTGACCCACTCGCCAGCTCCATACTCTTACGGATCACTAACCCTGTTTGCTTATGTATCGATGTGGGTTCATATTTCTTAACTTCCTCCTCACTTCCAATTGCCAAAGCTTCTCTAGCAGGGACCACATTTTCCCACCAAAATTCTCGTAAAATCCCGTGAATCAAATCCCAATATCCCCGATCTCTACAAACACGAAAAATAGTACTTCCATTTAACGTCCAACAATACAAATCAACCCAATCTCTATCCATAATTTCCATTTGACCCTGAACTTGAGGCATATAATAATACGGCATGTTAGTCCAAGGTAAAGCTAATTCAGGCTTCCCTTTATTATATGGGCATTTCACTTCGAGAATCCCGAGGTTTGGGACCACCCCGAGGAGCCCATCGGGGGATGCACCGACCCAATCATATTTAGTTTCCGGATGTGTTGCAAAACCTAATGAACTTACTTCACGACCAGTTACACTTTTGTAAGTTTCTATAGCTTTTGCTTCATTATTTACACCCCATTCCATGGCCTGCATTGACGCAGGCGCGATCGTGGGGCCCGTATCGGATATAAACACTTTTTCACGCCAGAGTTCGTATCTTCGATCACCTTTCCAGAAACCAAGGGCTGTACTAAATGTGCTTGTCGTTAACTTATCTCTTCTAAGGGCGAACCATTCTTCTGACCGTTGTGAAGGGGTATCTGATGGGGAGAGTTGACTTTTCAAAGTTAAAGTCAACGGTTTTGGGGAGTTGGAAGCTAGTGAGGTTGATGGAGCGTTGTGTAGTGGTTTGAAAAGGAGTAGTTGGAATTTCTTTTGTTTTAAGAAGTGAATTGGTGGCGGTTTGTGGGGGATATTACGGAGAGTAGTGATGCAGGGGTAGGCCATTGTTGTATCCTACACGAAAACGAATTGATAACTTAGACGCTTTTTATCAAATATCCAAAAGCAAAAATGAGCATATAGGGTGTTTTATAACTTAACGGGTATAATCAGCTGAAACAAAAAGGTTGCAGAAGATAGTGGTGGATGCGCTTATGTTGTTTGAAGTTGCAGTTATCAGATAACGAGTTGTTTTCGTTTTTGGCAAATTCATTTTTATTTTATTTTATAATTACACGCAAAATGACCCGTAAATGATATCACTAAATAAGCTCAGCTTGAGAACTACAACTTCTCCTAAACTACTACTACTTATCAACAATAACAACAATAGCCAATCCTACCGGGGGCGGGGTATGCGGGAGGTAGGATGTAGAGAGTCATACCCCTAGCTAAGGCCTAAGGCCACTACACCTGAACATTATAATCCAATTATCTGCAACTTCCAAATGAAAATGCCAAACACCCCCCCTTTGAATGTCATTTCAAAATCATAGAATCTATGCTAAGTACTTATATATGAATCATAGTATTATAAATTTCATATATTAAACCTCAAATACAAAAACACAAAAACAATAAAGTCAGTAAGTCACCTACTTTAGACATAATAATAAAACCCAAAGATATAAAAATACAGCATAATAAAAAACAATAAAAGACATAATAAGATTTAAAATGGGTTTATAAATCAGAAGCAATAAGCTAACCTGTTGTCAATAATCCATTGTTTTTTTTTTTAATAAAAATTTGCAGAAATGTTTTTTTAGGGTTTGATAATTTGTACGAGTATGATACCAAGATTTAGACAAAGGGTACAATAGCTGTACAGGTTTTAATGCAAAATGTACAAGATTATAAGGCATGAAAGATATAATATATATAATGTTGTAGAGGCGTATAACACAACAGGATCTGTGGCGCAATGGTAGCGCGTCTGACTCCAGATCAGAAGGTTGCGCGTTCGATTCACGTCAGGTTCATCTTTTTTTTTCTTCTTCTCTCCTTTACGGCTTCATAGTTGTTTGTACTTGTATCTGGTAGAAATTGAACTTTAAGACATCAAATATTTTAGTACCAAAATTAGTTGTTTGTACTTGTACCTTGTAGAAATTGAACTTGAGACATCAAACATTTTAGTACGAAAGTTATAAGCTTTTTTGCACCCCTAAAGATGGTGGCAGTCATGATTCCGAAATCATTTATACCTCCCAAATCCATCAATAATATCATTCCATCTCATTCATACTTTTTTCATACCTCCCAACCCATTTTTAGTGACAACTATGCCTTTTTCATACCTTCCAACTAATTTTATTTTTTTTATTTTTTATTTTCATAAATTAAATTAAACAATTTAATAAAAACATAAATATTTCATTAATAATTAAAATAACATTACATAATACTTGGAAAAAAATACATAATTATATCTGAAAATCGGTAGGCAATCCATATTTCTCCGCGTAGGCACGTTTTTTGGCAATAGCGAATTCTCGCATAACCGTATTAGTTATGTGTTCGTGCGGCTCGTTATAGAATTTCATTGCCCGTCCACGACCTTTTTGTGATGAAGCACCTCTTGATTTGCCACCATCCATGATAAAAATGTACGTGTTTAAAAATGTTTGTGTTTATAAATGTATGTGTTTGAAAGTGTTGGAATATGTGAATCATAAAACTAATATAAACAGATAAACATCAAAGAGTACGCAGCGGAATAAATCAAATACAAATAATAAATTAACCGAATATAAAAGATGCGTACCTTTGTGATTTCTAGCAAGAACAAGAAACCAATGGAACAAGAACTATAAACCCTAATTAGGGTTTAGAGGTGGATCGACTAATGTTAGTCGAATAGGGCAAATCACCACTTTGTTAGCAAAAGTATGCTAACACTTCGTTCTCAAACACACGTACTATTAACGTTTCAATTAGAAAAGCTAGGTTCTTAATTCACAAGCAAGCACTACTAATGAGCCTTTGTTGATCACGAGGGATCTTCAATAGCTAAAAAAAAGAGATGAAAGAAAGTGAATTGGCTTGCTAATGAACCAAAGGATGAATGAATGAATGAGAGGGGGTCTCATTATATAGCATTCAAGTAGCTTGGAGCAAAAGACACAATCCAACCCTAGGAGGGCATGGATCGGCCAATTATGGGTCACACAAGCCCAACCCAAATCTTTCTTGAACTCTTTTTCTTATTTAGTCCTTTAACTTTTGTTTAACGGTCGTTAGTTACAGTTAAGTGCTTGTTTCGTGAATTTAATAATTATTCGTCACTAAAACAATAATTATTAATTAATTGAAACTCATACGTAAAGTGTGCAATCCCGAAGTCTCGAGTTCGAGTCCGGTCATGATATATTAATTTATTATCCGTTAAAACTAACAGCTCTCACTCGGATATAGATTAATGTAACAATGACAATGGTTAGTCTAGCATAACACGCCAATGTCCCCAGAACGATCACGAGTATGGTTTTCCTGGAAAAAACCACATTTGGTGATTCATCATCATACTTATCTTTTTGATTCTAATACTATGTTAATATGGATATGGATCGAAGTCATTCCATAATTAACTAGTGTTTCAAATTATTTATGATCAAGCAAGATTACCAATTCATCTGAACGCATTCCAGATAGACCTTGGGCATGGCCATGCAAACATCTTGTTAATCCTACGAGCGACCAAACAGTATTAAACTTCAAAACAAATTTGAAGGAACCAAATCCCGTATTGACTACAAGCATAACTGATGAGTGTGTAAATACTCATCATTTCTGTCACATTTAGACTGCAAAAACATCTGAAAACACACAGAAATGCCTTAAAATACAAAAAATATCCCTGGATTGTGTTTTTATGCAAAAGGATTGAAAACTGATGAAAAACAACATATTTCACATAATTTACAGTTTCAGTCTCTGAACTTTGAAAAATTGGCAAATCTAGTCCCTGGTAATCCAAAACATGTTAAATACCATCTAAGGTCCTTAGGGATTCATAAGTTGTCAAAACTAGTCCTTTAAAGTTAAAAATTGCAAAATAACAACTTTAGTCCCTCAAGTTTGAAAAATGTCAAAATTAGTCCTTAAGGTTTTAAAAATGGAAAAAATATTAAAAGTAAACCTTGTACTATTCATAAATGGCATAATTGGTCCTTGTAATAATATTGTGATATTTACAAGTTTAGTCCCTCAAAAATCCAAATAGAGAGAATTGCAAAAATCGTCCCTAAAGTTTGGCCAAATTGCACGTTTCGTCCCGGAAGTTTCGAAAGTGCAAGGATCGTCCCTGTGGGAAACTTTTGGGGCAAAAATCGTCCCTGGCCTACTTCAAATGACTAAAATACCCCTGCCAAACTTTAGGGACGATTTTTGCAATTCTCTCTTTTTCAGATTTTTACTCAAATGGTCCCTGTGCTTCGCTGGGCATTACAAATTTAGTTCTAACTTTTTTTTAATTTATTTATTTAACTATTAGTATTAGTATTATTTTTTTTATACGATTTCGTCCGTTTTTCTTTCGTTTTTGTCCGTTTTTCTTACGTTTTTGTCCGTTTTTCTCACTTTTTTTCGTTTTCATACGTTTTTGTTCGTTTTTCTTACGTTTTTGTTACGTTTTTTTTGTTTTCATGCGTTTTTGTCCGTTTTTCCTACGTTTTTTTCGCTTTCATACGTTTTTGTTCGTTTTTCTTATGTTTTTGTCCGTTTTTCTCACGTTTTTTTCTGTTTTCATACGTTTTTGTTCGTTTTTCTTACGTTTTTATCCGTTCTTGTTACGTTTTTTTCCGCTTTCATACGTTTTTGTTCGGTTTTCTTACGTTTTTGTCCGTTTTTTCTCACGTTTTTTTTCGTTTTCATACGTTTTTGTTCGTTTTTCTTACTTTTTTGTCCGTTCTTGTTACGTTTTTTTTGCTTTCATACGTTTTTGTCCGTTTCTCCTACGTTTTTTCCGCTTTCATACGTTTTTGTTCGTTTTTCTTACGTTTTTGTCCATTTTTCTCACTTTTTTTCCGTTTTCATACGTTTTTGTCCGTTTTTCATACGTTTTTTCCGCTTTCATACGTTTTTGTCCGTTTTTCTCACGTTTTTTTTCGTTTTCATACGTTTTTGTCCGTTTTTCTTACGTTTTTTCCGCTTTCATACGTTTTTGTTCGTTTTTTTTACGTTTTTGTCCGTTTTTCTCACGCTCTTTTCGTTTTCATACGTTTAAATATTTCTTCTAAAAACTATTTTTTAAAAATATTTTTTCTAAAAAATATTTTTATTTTCAAATATTTTTCTAAAAAATTTTTATTCGAAAAACAATTTATTCGATTTTTTTGAAAAAATATTTTTCTAAAAAATTTATTAGAAAAAATATTTTTAAAAAACGTATAAAAACGAAAAAAATGTGAGAAAAATGGACAAAAACGTAAGAAAAACGAACAAAAAAGTATGAAAGCGGAAAAAAATGTAAGAAAAATGGACAAAAACGTATGAAAACAAAAAAAACGTGAGAAAAACGGACAAAAACGTATGAAAGCCGAAAAAAACGTAAGAAAAACGAACAAAAACGTATGAAAGCGGAAAAAAACGTAAGAAAAACGGAAAAAAAACGTATGAAAACGAAAAAAACGTGAGAAAAACGGACATAAACGTATGAAAGCGAAAAAAACGTAAGAAAAACGGACAATAACGTATGAAAACGAAAAAAACATGAGAAAAATGGACAAAAACGTAAGAAACACGAACAAAAACGTATGAAAGCGGAAAAACGTAACAAGAACGGACAAAAACGTAAGAAAAACGAACAAAAATGTATGAAAACAGAAAAACGTGAGAAAAATGGACTAAAAGGTAAGAAAAACGAACAAAAACAAATGAAAGCGAAAAAAACGTAACAAGAACGGACAAAAACGTAAGAAAAACTAACAAAAACGTATGAAAACGAAAAAAAACGTGAGAAAAACGGACTAAAAGGTAAGAAAAACGAACAAAAACGTATGAAAACAAAAAAAACGTAACAAGAACGGACAAAAACGTAAGAAAAACGAACAAAAACGTATGAAAACGAAAAAACATGAGAAAAACGGACAAAAACGTAAGAAAAACGGACAAAAACGAAAGAAAAACGGACGAAATCGTATAAAAAAAATAATACTAATACTAATAGTTAAATAAATAAATTAAAAAAAAAGTTAGGACTAAATTTGTAATGCCCAGTGAAGCACAGGGACCATTTGAGTAAAAATCTGAAAAAGAGAGAATTGCAAAAATCGTCCCTAAAGTTTGGCAGGGGTATTTTAGTCATTTGAAGTAGGCCAGGGACGATTTTTGCCCCAAAAGTTTCCCACAGGGACGATCCTTGCACTTTCCAAACTTCCGGTACGAAACGTGCAATTTGGCCAAACTTTAGGGACGATTTTTGCAATTCTCTCATCCAAATATTACACTTATGGTCCTTGGGCCTTAAATACCATAGACCAAACCGGACCCTTTATATTATAAACCAAAACCAAATCCAAACACAAAACACAAAAGCCCACTCCCTAGGCCCAATCCTCACCCAGCCCATTCCCTTTTTATATAAAACGGGGTTTGACCCCGTTGACCCTCCCAAACCGCCAAACACTGTTCATCCTCCTCCCTCACCCCTGAAACACCAATACCAGGGTGGTTTTGTGCCACCTTCACCCCTAGCTGGCTAATCTACACCTTCCACCTCATCCCTTCCACCTCACAACTACTCCATACCCACATTTAATGCTTCCCCACCATTTTCCAAACACTGTTACACTCACAACCCTAATTTTGCTCCCAACTTGACCCAAACCCATAAAAACTACTTTTCTTTGTTCCCTTATACCTCCACAAGACTCCACAAAGCTTTAATTAGCTTAAAACTACTCTTATCCACCTGTTCTAGAATTGGTGCCAAAAAGGTGTTTTGAACGGTTAAGATGAAAGACAGAGATTCAAGGGTCAAGGTGTGATGAGAAAGTCTCAGAAACAAGTGGAGGACACAAAATATCTTTATATATCAAGAAAGAAGTAGTGTGGCAATCTATCTAGTGTAATTTTAATATCTTAGTTTCGTATTAATCAATTTTACTCTTCCAGTGTAATCTCAAACTTTCAAGCTTTGTATTAAGTATCATTAGTGTATAATAAATCTTTTTCAAGCCTTTATTTTACAGTGTTAATCTCAATTTTCAGTTTATGCTTAAAATTACCTCAAAATCTCATGATCAATTAGATGTTGTTTATAGTTGTTGTTATGGACTGAGAAGCTCATATAAGTTCCTTATATAGCTTCTGGGAGCTATTAGAAACCATAAAAGCAGTTGTAGTTACTAAACTTAAAAATACATAAAAATCAAGAAAAATAGGTGAAAAATAAAAAATCATTGAAGATGGTGAAAGATAGCTGGAGCATGGGAAATTATGAATTGCCCATGGGTTAGAAGCTTAGTGGTAAGCTATTAGGAAGGTTCTTGGTCCATGGTTTACTAGTTCTCAGCCTAATCCATTTGTAAGCTTTTGTATCCATTTTACCATTTCACTGTTTAAGCACTTTATTTGCTTAGATCTTAGTATTTTTATGTTCATGTGTTGTTAGTTAGTGATATTATAGCTTAAAATTACATGGTTATGTATTGGATTTCTTAGTTACTAGTAATCTCATATTAACAGTTAAAATAGCATATTTGTGATTCTTAAGTATTTGTTGTTTAGAACTGTGTTTGTGAGCTCATTTGATCTTATAACATCACAATATAGTATTTGGAATCAGTTTCTTGTTATAACTTAGTGATTTGCAACACTAATCATAGAATAATTCTCTTAAAGGATTGTTTGGATCAAGCTGCTTCTCTGAGTAATTGCATGTTATTGTTGTTGATACTTGTTGCTACATGTTAATTTAGGTTGTTTAAGTTCATATTAGTCATAATACATAGGTGTTATTAGTATAAAAGTCAAACTAGTGTTTAATCTCATCTAGCTTGTAATCTGTTAAGTTACTTAGTTCCATATCACTCATGTTAGCTTAATAGTTGAACACCTAGCTTAATTTAATCTTATTATAGCATAATATAACATAATCAGTAAGTATATTAGGATCAAAGTTCACTAAGTCAATTTATCAAGAAAATAGAAAAAGTCAAAATTGCCTTTGTTAGGAAATCTCATTTTTAGCAAGAATTGTTTAGAATTTAGTGAGTAGATCTAAGCCCTAAGCTTTTTACATGTGAAAGTATACCAGCTAGACTACTGAATCCCATGTTCATTACAATTTTGTGAATTTTTGTGTGCTAGTTACACTGCATCAAATCACTTGCAGGGGAAGGACCTCCCCTGTGCGCAGTTACTGCACCACCACCACCACCACTTTGGTGGTTGATTCTGAGCAAATCAGTAAGTCCCACAGGACCCAAGTTGGTTCCTTCAGTGGACCCCACCTTAATTCACCCCTAAACCTTGTCCCATTTATGTCTCAGTCCATCAATAAGCAATTGCTTATTGTGGCTTATTAGCTTATCCTTTGAGCTTATTTGATAGATTCCTGCTTAAACATGTCCAACTAACTTAAGTGAACCAGAATCCACTCTTGTGGACCCCACATAAGCTCATTTGAGCTTATTTCTTGGTTTGGTCAAATATAGTCAACTGTCAAAGCCAATAAGCACTCACAGTGCTAATTTTTGAGTTCCAAATTAGTTGTTTTTACAAAAGTTTCATATTTTAAGTATTTTAGTAGTTCTGTAAAAGAAAATTTAGAAAAAGCCAAATTTAACATTAGTGATAGCTTCTATTTAATAGAAATTATCTTTTTAATTTCCTTTTCAGCTTATTTATAAGCACTCTTGCATTTTTATATTTTTATTAAATCTCTTTTATATTAAAGTACTTTTATAAATTTTTCCTTTGTCATTTAGTGGTTTTTAGAATTAATACTAGTTTAATTAATTATTAATTAATATTAAAGAATTAAATAGCAAAATTAGATTTTATTAAGTAACACCTAGTTTTTATAATTTTCCTAGCTTTTATATAAGTAAAAACATTTTTAGGAATTTTTCTAGAATTTCTACTGTTCATTTTCTATTTTTTATAATATAAATAGTTTAATTGGTAATTAATTAATAATTAGAATAATAATTAGTAAATTAGTTTAAAAAATATATAAAACCAACTTTTTATAATTTTTTAGGATTCCTGTGATAGTTAATTAGATTTATAAAAATCTTCTTAATTATCTAAGTCTTTTTTAGTAATTGTAATAATTTAAATCAGTTTAATTAGTTAATTAATAATTAAATAATAATTAATTAATAATAATTAGATAAATAGTGTGAAAAATATAATTTTAGTTTTAAAATAAGTTTTATAATATTTTAGATTTTTCTAAATTTTAATTTTATTTTTCTAGACTTATTTTACATTTTCTTACTTATTAGTGAATTATTAAATAATTAAAAATAGTTATTAAATAATAATAATTAATTAAATAGTTATAAAAATAATTTTAAATTCCCAATAAATTTCTTATAAGTTTAGGATTCCAAAAATATAATTTTCACATTTGTGGGAGCTATATTTGACAGAATTCACGTTTAGTTTCGTACGTTTACGTTTATTTAAATTTGAACGTACATTTTTATATCTTTTATATTTTTAGGTTTTCTTAACTTTTAAATAAATTAGTAATTATAAAATAAATATTTTAAGTTTATTTAATTTGCATTTAAGCCCCTAAGGCATGCAAATTCCTACTATAGTTAAAATCGTTTTTGTTTCATATGTTTACGTTTAAATATTAAACGTATGCGTTTTCCAGTTCCTTTTCATTTGTGCTTATTTGATTTCACGTATTAATTGATCTAGCTTATCAAAGCTATTTTAACTTATATTTCAGTAGTACAATCACTTGAACCCTTTTTCTATTCAATTCACCTGATCTCAAAGTCATTTTATTTCAGATTTCACGCCTCGTTAGGATCTAAAGACCCGGGGAAATACTACACTCCACGGAGTATTGGTTTAGACTGTTTGACTTATTGACCATTACTTGGTTGATATTTTCTGACTGTTTACCACCAATCAATAACCTATGAACTTCGCATCACTTCTGAAAATAATCCTTATAACTACCAGTTACGGATAGCGTTAGATTATCTCACAGAAAATGAGCTGCATCCACAGTAGTTACCTGGTATCTCAAGTCTGAGGATAAATATTCATGATTTACTCTAATGACAACATCCATAAGTACAATCATGTAATTGGGATTTTGTCCTATATCCAATTTTTCAATTATTGAATATCATGTGAAATTGGCGTAGGCATCAATATATTTAAATATATTATACCAAAACTCAGATTTGTCTTAGTTCAATGATACTCCCATATCATTAATTGACAACGGACTACTTAGAATAACTTAAAGTTATTCATGGATTAAACATGCAAATATAGGATACAATATTTATGAGTAGAAATAAACATAACAAAATACTTCATTTCATTCGAATAATTATTGCTTACAATATCCTTTATCCAAATACTAACCACAGATTTACATGAAACTACTAGCTAAACGAAGTCCAATGCCATTAGCATGTTGAGTCAGCTTTTCCTTAGATAAAGCCTTCGTAAATGGATCAGCTAGATTGTTATCTGTGTACATTTTGAGTAAATTGATTTCACCTATATCGACTTGTTCTCGAACATAGTGATATCTTCTAGGAAAATGTCTGGCGCCCTTCATAACTCCAGGTTCATTGGCGAATGTAACTGCGGCAGAGTTGTCACAATACATATTAATAGGTAATTCAATTGACGACATAATACCAAGCCCCGAAATGAATTTCCTAATCCAAACAGCTTCCATTGCAGCTTCTGATGCAACAATATACTCAGCTTCTGTAACAGACATCGCAATAGTTGTCTGCTTTTTGCTCTTCCAATCAACTGCTCCTCCATTAATAACAAAGACATAACCCGTCTGAGACTTCGTATCATCTTTATCAGTTTCAAAGGACGCATCACAGTAACCTGTAACTTCAAGTCCTGCTTCTGGATTTCCCCCATACACTAGAAACATATCTTTAGTATTCCTTAAATACTTAAGAATGCTTTTAACAGCGTGCCAGTGTTTTCCACCTGGATTCTGTTGATAACGACTAGTCATATTTTGTGCAAACGCCACATCAGGTCTTGTGCATCTAACTGCATACATGATAGATCCTACTGCTAAAGCATATGGAACTTTCTTCATGAGTGCAACCTCTTCAGGTGTTGAAGCACACAGTTTGCTACTTAAGCCATGTTCTACTTGCATTGGCAAATATCCTTTCTTGGAATTTTGCATATTAAATATCTTCAATACTTTATCAATGTAAGCACTTTGACTTAATCTAATCAACCGCTTTGATCTATCTCTGTAGATCTTGATTCCAAGGATGAATGCTGCTTCTCCTAAATCCTTCATAGAAAAACATCTACCAAGATAAGCTTTAACTTCGTTTAAACTTGGTATATGATTTCCTAAGATTAATATGTCATCGACATATAGGATAAGGAAAGTAACATTACTCCCACTATCTTTCTGGTATACACATGGCTCATCAAGATTCTGACTAAATCCAAAACTTTTGATTTCTACATCAAACCTCTTATTCCATTGACGTGATGCTTGCTTCAATCCATAAATGGATCTTTTAAGTTTGCATACACGGTTTGGAAATTCTGGATTCATAAACCCCTCAGGCTGCGCCATATAGATGTCTTCATCTAGGCGACCATTCAAGAAGGCGGTTTTGACATCCATTTGCCATATCTCATAGTCATAGTAGGCAGCTATGGCTAAGAGAATCCTAATAGCTCTAATGCCAGCTACAGGAGAAAAGGTCTCCTCGTAGTCAACACCTAATGTTTGAGTATAACCTTTAGCTACCAAACGAGCCTTATAGGTGTGTACAATGCCATCCATGTCTGTTTTCATTTTGTAGAGCCATTTACTTCCAACTACCTTAGCATTTGGAGGTAGGTCTACTTCTTCCCAGACTTCACTGTCTTTCATGGACTGCATTTCCCCATTCATAGCACTCTGCCATTTCTCCTTATCAGGACCATTTATGGCAGCCTTATAACTAGTAGGTTCATTAAGATCCCCTAGTATAGTTTCCTCACATTCTACGTTAAGACATAGACGTTTGGGTGCTGTCACAGTTCTTGAAGATCTGCGAATGGGTACCATTTCCACTTCAGGTGGAGGACCTAAACTTTCAGGTTCCACAGGAAGTGTGCTAGTGTTTTCAGAAGGTGATGTATCTTCATCGTCTAGATCATAAACTCTCCCACTGAATTCTTGAGATATGAGATTCTTTTCAAAGAAATTTCCACACCTAGCCACAATGACTTTATTCTCTGGTGGAAAGTAAAAGTAGTAACCCATCGTTTCCTTTGGGTATCCTACGAAGATACACTTAACAGATATCTGTTGGAGTTTATCTGGTGAATCACGTTTAACAAACGCGTCACAACCCCAGACCTTTTAGTAAGAAAAGTTGGGAGCTTTTCCTGTCCATAATTCATATGGAGTCTTATCAACTTTCCTTGTTGGAACCATATTCAATACGCGAATAGCAGTTGCAAGGGCATAATCCCAAAAGGATAAGGGTAGAGATGTAAGATTAAACATTGATCGTACCATGTCCAGCAAAGTACGATTTCTCCTTTCAGATACACCATTTTGCTGTGGAGTATAAGGAGCCGTGAGATGCTGGACTATGCCACACTCAGTTAGATAATCTTTAAACTCTTGGCTTAAATATTCACCGCCTCTATCGGATCGAAGTGCCTTAATCTTCTTACCGAGTTGTAATTATACTTCATTTTTGAAAGCCTTGAAGGTATTAAAGACTTCATGTTTATGTTTAAGTAAATAAACATAACCATAACGACTATAATCATCCGTGAAGGTTATGAAGTAGGTAGCACCACGTTTTGACACATGTCTAAGTGGACCTGATAAAATCTTTTTTATAGTATAAGTTTATTTTTCCGAAGAAACACTCGTGAAAGTATGTTCCCCGGGTCGTTATGTCCCAACGAAGGTAAGACGGCGATTGAGTCGGCTTTGAGTCGCGTGATTGTGAAGTGAATGGAATTAAAAAGATGATTTGGTTGGTTTTTGATTACACTACTAAAAGGATTTAAAACGCAGTTAAAGTAAAAAGAATCAATAAAACGACGCAAAGAAAACAAACAAATAAAACAAGCATTGGATAAAATAACTAAAGAAAAACGAGATTTAAAACGCGAAAAGAAATTAAGACTGGAAATGAATTTAAAAACAATATGTTTGCAAAGCGACGTGAATAAGTTCATCAAGTGTGGGTCAAGGATTGACGACGAATTATTTTCTTTAAACAAAACTATTTTCTCACAACGTTGGTTTATTTTGAAAATAATCCTTTAAAAAGAAAATAATTACTAGATGTGTAATTTGATTATTCTCCGGCTTTTGCCCTTCAAATAATAAAATCACAAGTCTAAATAATCATGACGATTATTAACCATAATCCTCTTTTATGACCACACTTAACTCACAAACTCGTGCCAATAAGCAAACACTAATAAACTACTCGAGACTCGTATTAATAAAATAAAGTTACTTGATAAAATAAATAGACTTGATAAAAGAAACAAACTAGATAAGCCAAAATAAAATTCGGCAGAGTTTCGCCTAAGCATAAAGCATAAAAGAACCTCACTCGATAAACGATGAGGCAATGATTATCGTACTCGATAATCTTGGCTAACTCGCCAAAAGAAATGAAACTTGGTGCAATAAATACTCGAAAATTAAAAAAAAAAATAAAAAAAAAAAACTCTAACTCGATAAGTAAAAAAAAACTCAAACTCGAAATAAAACAAAAACCAAACTCGGAAGGTTTTATTGCAAATAGGTCCCTAGTCTAAAAAGTTCAAACTCGATATTTAGTACAAAATGTTCAAACTCGGTAATTATGAAAAGTCCAAACTCGATAATATTGGAAATGCAAACTCGACAAGTTAAAAAAAAAAAAAACAAACTCGATAACAATTCTAAAGTTTTGATATTTGCTATTTAGTCCCTATGTGAAAGAAATGGAAATGACTAACTCGATACATTTTTTTTAATCTAACTCGAAAATAAAAAAAAATATTAAAATCTAACTCGATAACTTTTTTTTTTTTTTTTTTTTTTTTTTTTTAATTTTGTAACTCGATAAAAACCGTAACAAAACACCATTTTGATCCAAAATAAAGCCTAAAACTAATGTTTTTCTACCAAATTTATTACTAAACAACCCAGTTTAACCATAAACTTTAAATCCCACCAATAAAAACAATATTTTAACAACTAAAAATCATAAAATTTTAGAGAGAAAAAGCTTTAGAGAGAGAAAGTAAATAAAACTTAACATAAATTCATTACACTACTCCTATACTAAGAGGACCAACCCTCAACAACCAACCTTTCAAAGTTGGTGTTTAAGGGGTATTTATAGACTAGGGGCTAGGGCTTCTCTAATCTTTGACATAGTTGCAAGATTAGCCCCTAGACCTTTACAAAACATGAAAAACTACTTAAAACATATTAAAACGCTACAAATGCAACTAAATACTAAACGTAACGATCTTGTAACTTGGAGGAGTTGAGTTGACTTTTCTTCCAAAGTTCTTCAAAGGACCAAAGTTGACAACTTGCTGAAACTTGGAGGGCCATTATTGTAAAGGTCTTCATATTTCAACTAAGAGTCTCTTTTGTTATTCTCTGAATCTCTAAGGATTACTTTTGTCATTTTGGGCTTTTCTTGGATAAATTTCTTCCTCGGCTTCGGCTTTTTACCTTTTTCCAATCTCGTGTTCGTTTTTGGCTTGTTTTTGTTTATTTTTCACATATCCATACCTACACATACACAAATACAAAAACATACATTCTCTTGGCATATTTGGTTAGTATTTGGTGTATTTGGTCTGTTTTAAAGCCTAAAAATGATGTGTGAATAAGCACTCATCAAAATCCCCAGACTAAGGTATTGCCGTGTCCTCACGCAATGTCATCACCTCACGCTTAAGAGATAAATAATTTCAAAACCTCTCTTTACTGACGTTGTAAAGTAGCAATGATGTTCAAAAGAGATATTAAAATCATTTATTCTAAAAAACGCTCCATTTTCCGATTTTCATGAATAATAACTACTACTACTATGTTTTGTACTTTTTCATTTTTATATATATGACGGTTTGCTTGACTTTCATTATCAATTCTTATCTGTCGATAACTTTCAGGGTCTACGAGTAGAAACACTTCTCACAGAGAAGATACCATACGGATAAAAATCGTCATCATTGATTTTTCACAAGCCCCCAAACTAAGCGTAAAATCGAGATCATTGTTTATCTAGAAGTTAGATGCTAACACTGCCCACAAAAGTTAATTGTGTATTACCTCTTGTTCCCAGGTCCTAAGTTTTGTATCTCAAGATTTTAATTTGTGAGAAATGAATTGCTTCATATTTTCTCGTTTCGATATTTGTTAGTCCGATAAGAGCACAAAATTTGAACGCTAAGTAGTTTCCAAACTTTCCCTCGAAAACCCCTGCATACAGAAATCGGGTCCACATGAAGGTCTCTGATTTAACACGATTTGTGGAGGTCCCCCTTTTTATTTACAACCGAGACATACCATTTTTGATACCCAAAATGGAAGCTTTTTATTAGGAAAACCCCCGGAGTCGAAGCTTGGCATTTTTGCATAATCATAAGCACTTTAATAATACTTTGGTCCTTAGTCCTTTATTCTTTTACAGTCAACGGTTTATGAGCCGCTAAGATGTAAGAGCTTTATTATGACTTTGGGTTTCTATCCGCTGCTTTTTTATAGCTTTGGATTCCTCTGCCTTTTTATTTGGCTTTGGACTATTATTATCGATATTCATAACTATATGCCAAACCCCGAGTCCTACGGTTTTTACTAAGATCACAACATCGGCTGCGAACCGGCAAGATGCAATAGTCTATTTTACCGTAACACTGGCAGTACCCCTATGTGTACCAAACCCCTATATGCAGAGATTTTGTTGGGAACGAGAAAAAACTAAGTATTGCCCAAATCGTATACCCTTAATTAATCCTAGACATCTATTATGTAACAATTCGCAATTTCAGGTTAATTACTATTTCTGGAAAATTTTACTATTCACTTTTACTATTCATTTTTCCCAAAATTTTCCCGAAATTTGATTTTTGTTTCTTGGCCTCGAGTGATAAATCATTTCCATGGCAAATTAAAAGTTTGACACTCATCAGATCATTTTCGCGAAAGTTATTAAGGAATTACACGTTTTAGGGTAAAACGTCATTCAAAAATTCTACGCACAACGAAACTCGACCGCGTTAAGTGACCCCGCATCAGAAAAATGTTTGATACACTCATGATTTATTTGAGAATAAATCATGACTGAGAAAAACATGACCAAAATAAACCTCGGCCGTGAAAAATTGGAATTTTCATTTTTAAGCGTTTTTACTCAGCCGTAACCTTAGCCTATACCTACACCACGTTTCTAAGACGATTTGAGTTTTCAACTTATTAGAAAAAGTCAACCTATTTTCCCTCCTCCTTTGACCAAAAATCATTCATTGATTTTATAAGTCATTCCTTGATTTTTAGGCTTACGATTTGATGTCTAAAAGACATTTAATACCAACCGACACTAGACTGAGCCCAGTCTAGACATTATAAGTCATTTTAAAACATTATTGTCACATTAGAAAAGTAACATTTTACTTTTCTCAATTTTACGCAATATTTGTACGTTTTACGTATTACGCGTTTTAGACCCGTGTTTCTAGTTTTAGCAGGGTTTTAGCACCCCAATGGAACCTACCACTCATTTTATATTTTATTATGTAGTATATTGACAAGTTTAGTCATTCTTTCAAGTTTCATATTTTTACGATACCCGGTTTTACGTTTCGTGGCTTAACAGCTTACAATTAGCGATTAACGGAACCAAAACACACTCCGTAAAAGCAAGATAACATCAAAAATCATACCTAGTCATCCAAGATAAGATATGCACAAAATTTTTGAGCAAGTCACAAGCCTTGTTGGCTTGTGATGAAGCCTTGATCACTTAGGATGGGTACATGTGTAAAACTTGCTATGTAAGCTTTGAAAAAGTCTTGCAAACTAACCTCCTCATTTTAGTATAAAAGGCAACTCATTCCTCACTTAGTTTTTCATCAAAAACCTGGAAACACTCAATTATTATAGCAATTCATCCTTTGATTTCCAAGTTGCAAGAATCAAGAGCAATATCAACACATAAACCCTAGTTTGGTTTTGATTCATCAAACTATTTCCAAACCCTAGAAACTTTGGTGATTTCTCTTGAGTTTGAATCTACTCAAGTCACCTCAACTTTCATCATCTCTCTTTCAAGAATACAAGGGTAGAAAGATTGCATGAAGTGGAGTAGGGTGAAGCTAAAGTCTATCAAAGTCCTTACCTTACATGTTACTTACCTTTCTTGTAGAAAGCCAAAGTTGTAAGCAAACTCTAATACACTTCCTTTCTTAAATATCATATTCATGCTATTTACATATCATTCATGCTATATATTGTCTTATGATCATGTCCATGATGTATAAAAACTAGTAAAACAAGTTATGGTATATATATATATGTTAACTTATGTTATTTAAACAAGTAAACTAGTGACTTTTATGGAGAACCACAACCAAAATAATACAACTATGATATTGGACACTTACTTACTGTTATAAAGGACTTCAAAAGGAAAACATAGCATTTTGAACCACTTAAAACGAGTACAGGAGTCAAAAGTTATGGCCATAAGAAGTTAGCGAAACCAAAACGGCAAAATTGCCTATACCCTACTGTTTTGCATTCTGACTTTTTGAAAGTGGCACTTCTGGTCCGATTCATCAAAAAGTTAAAACACGAAAGTTGTCCAGAACGCCGTTTTCGTTCAGGTGTAAAGAAGCTCGAGCCCTGAAAACGCTTTCCGAGTGATATTTTCTTCAAATTCTTAATAGCCCATTTTTAGACCAAAGTCATTATATAAAGGTTATGGTTTATAAAGACCAAGAGGTCTTATGACCTAGATTCAAGACCACAACCATGGCTAAAGCCATGGATTAGTCTCAATACGATGGAACAATGACCAAAAGTCATGGCAAGGCCATGAACTAAATGACCATATCAACATACCAAGGCGAAAACATGAGCTAACGACCATATAAACTTACCAAGGCAAATACATGAACTAGAGAAGTTGGCGATAACTTAAACATACAATTTGGATCTACTTCATCTAAAAGAACCATGAGATATTACAAGAAATTGTCATACAAGTTATAAGAAACTTACCCTAATAACAATCTTCATGTAAAGATAAACTTTCCTAAGTTTATTCAAATATCGGACATGTAACTTTTCGGATCAAAACTTATATATATATATATACTTTATCAACTACTACAATAGTAGGGAGCCTCATGTGAGGAGTTCATTATGTAAGCCGTCGAGATGAGTTGTGGATTTACGAATTAAAGTGTCCTGGCTCCTCGAACGTTTACTACATGACTTCTGAATTATGTCGGCCCGAACGGTAGTAAACGATATATAAACTATACATGTTTCATGAATCATTTCTTTTCAAAGACTTACACTATACATTGTACCACATCATGGACTAAGTGCAAGACATATATTGGCATGTTTATGTTTCCTTAGACATTATTCCAAACCTAAGTTACAACAATTATTCTAGGTTGCTCGTAGAAGTTCTTACGGCATATCCATCATTCTCATTATACATCATCCAACTCAAGGTGAGTTCATAGCCCCACTTTCCATTACTTAATTGTTTTACAAACCCTTGGGGGGAATACATGCTATTTTAACCGAACACAATGCTTTCAAATTGTATGCTTGCCTGATTGTTTTATTATCACTAAGTACCAGCCTTGCTAAACCGAGATCCCTTATTATGAACCATTTAATCACTAGCAATAGTGAGCGCGAATATTGTGAATAGGCCTATTGGGATTGACGAATCCCATTTGTATTGACTAAGTTCATACAAATGCATTAATATTTGAGACATGGGTATGACAGCAAAGTACCTACCGGGATAAATCTGCCGATCGATATTGGTACACGTTAACGTTTTGGTGTCATAAGCTTAGTAATGATAATAACTGTTTTGTTTTCCAACCATTGGTGTGAGCCTATAACTCACACTACCAACATATTGTATTCAACCATTAAACAAACTCTATGAATATCACTCAACCTTTGTGTTGACCTTTTAAGCATGTATTTCAGGTTCATGATGATCAAGGATGGCACGGAAGGGCACGGATGTTCAAGAGGGCTATAAATTTTATTATCATTCAAAAACTCATCTAATGTGATTTGTAAACATGGAACCATCTGGGACCTCATTTTGTAATCTCTGATATTTATATAATTTGAATGATAAACCTTTTAAAACGACTCAATTAAAGTTCGTTTTCTATTATTGTGACTATTGTGTCGTCGAGTAACACCCAGTTCGAATTCCGCTGCAACCATGAATTGGGGGTGTTACATATTATATATTGGTGTGCAAGCTGGTGGGAACAAGGAGGCCACAAGTACCTCTCGTGGGTTTTTTAAATCCCAGTAATGCGATCCGTGTATAGCACGAAACTTCTAAATAAACTCTATCATTCCTCGATCTCCGCAAATTTAAAATCCCAAATAATGAGATCCGCGGATGCTTAGCCATAACCTTTTGATTATTTTGGTTAAGGGAGACAAGCTAGGGCTCAACACGCCCGGTCAAGTCGGAACATTTATTTCTACTCTCGCCGGTAGGAAAGTCAAAACAAGGTGTCAAAACTTATTATTTATATCATATATTAATTAAAATTTTTGGTGGAAAACGGAGTTGCGTAAGTTAACAGCTCAGACGATGGTACAGGTCAAATCGAATCGAAGATTCACCCCCCCAGACTAAAGTGAAACATTGTTCTCAATGTTTTAAGGGAAAAGGTAATCCTACGTAAAATCTAAGGCCATTTATTAAGTATGCCAAGAGATAAACGTTAGTCGATAAGATTTTGGATATGGAGAATTTTCGAAAGAGCAGCGAAGGATGAGACTCGAGTGGAGAGAACGACAAACCACGTGCACGAGAGTCCTCAAACTTCGGGGAAATTCCTGAACATTCACAAACAACCACAAAACACAAGATATGGAAGAGGTCGCCCTCCTCACGTCACGTTATTTAAGAAAATAGAAAATAAAGAAAATGAAATGGATAAGCATGGGGTGCTTCCCACGAAGCGCTTGTTTTTGATCACCGAGTCACATGAGCTTGACTCGATCCCCGAATTAATTCGTCCTTGGGGAGAGCAGATGGAACGGACACTCGACAATGGAGATGCCGGGATCAAAAACGGTATCCTCACTCCCGGTGGAGTGGAAAGAAGAAATGATGGTATAAGTATAGAATGGGTGAAACACTCGGATGGTAAAACTAAAGTCGAGTTCAGAATCAAGGGTGGGTTGGGTGGGTAAAATATTTAGCATTGGAACATCATGTTCAAAAATCTCGTCCACCACTCTAAAAAGATCATTATTCGTATTTGATTCAAAATCTACATCCGGTGGTTTCGCCGATGGACGAGAAGAAAGTAAATCGGAAATAATATTTCTTTGAACGCCATTCTCGTCATTCTCAATACCTGGTGGTATCGAGTCATCCGCAGCAGGAAATAGATCGACATCCTCTAAAAGAGGGTCACGTGACGGATTATCGGAAATAGGTTCAGAGTCAATTTCAAAGACAAAACGCTCATAATCCGGAAGAGAGATATCAGCATCAATAGTGGGATTGCCACTACTCGTCTCTTCAAATCGAAAAATTTCAAGCTCGGGTGAAAAATCACTATCCGTATCGAGAATAGGAAATGAAATCGGAGGATCATTCAACGCCTCGATCTTAGAAATAAGAAGATAAACTTTGGATAATTTCTCACGAAGAGCTTCATCTTGAATTTCCGTATCAATATCTTCATCATTCTCTTCTTCTAAGCTGACGAGCTCAGAAGGTAACTCCTCAATGTAATCGATATCTCCACAAGATAAAGAAGTACAATCATCGTTGGAATCGGAATGATTATTAGCAAGACAAGCCTCGATCTCATCTAAAAAGACATCGCTCCTCTCAACTGGTTCTAGAGAAGGATAGAAAGAGTCGGAAATGAGAGGATCAGAGGATGGAGTGGGATTGCCACTCGGAGATGAATCTGAAATTTCAAGAACGTCTACGTTGACCTTTTTATTAGCATATAAAGCCCGGATATTCTTCATCTGCTTTTCTGCTAATAATTCTGCAATACTCTTTTCTTCTTCGACGGGTGTGGTTTCAGCAGATGAAGTGTAAATACCCCCAATTTGGATGGAATCCTCATCATCGTCGTCATCGTAAATAAAAGCCTTTCGTAATTTAGCATTTCTTTCTTTGGCAAGTAATTCTTCCATTGACTTCTCATGAGGATCAGGAGTATATGTAATACGATTAGCCACCCACTCTCGTACCATTGCAGTAAGGGATTTCATTTCATCAATAACTTCATTCGAAACTTGAACCATGTCGGGAGTTTGTGGGGGTTGGTTAAAACCATGAGAATCGTAACATGAATTCGGCTCATAACAAAAATTTTCAAACGATCCCCCATAATTTTCAAAATTAGATAAACTTTGGAACGAATTATCATTGAAATAAGGTACTTGCTCATAAGAATTGAAATCGTTGTGATAATAATTGGAAAAGTTCGGATCATGATCGGAGGTGAATGTGGGTTCAGCTTTTGAAGCATAACACATACAAAATCCATGAGTAAATCCACATTCTTTGCAAATTTGTTGATTGAATGAATCGGGCTGAGGTGGGTAGTCGGAAAAATTTGGACAGTTTTTGTACGTATTTGAATCGCAAAACCAACAACTTCCGTCTCGAATATCGTTACCACACCGTCCGCATGTACACCAAACACATGAACCTCCGAAGAACGGTTCCCCACATTTAAAACAAGTCGGATCCATAAGAATTATTGGTTTAGAGGGTTAATGAAAAAGAATTAAATGATAAGAAGATACGAAGATTATTTTTGGTTTTTGAATTATTTGAAAAAGAAAATCAAAAGTAGAAAAGGAAAATATTTTTGTGTTTTTTTTTTTTATTTATTTTTTTTTATTATTTTTTTTTTGGTTTTAAATTTTTTTGAGAATATTTACAAAAATCGATAACTTCTCTGGAGAAGGGTCTTCAAATCACCAACAAACGATACAAGTACGACGCTTTCGTTTCAAACCTTCCCCGGCAGCGGCGCCATTTTGATAAAATCTTTTTTATAGTATAAGTTTATTTTTCCGAAGAAACACTCGTGAAAGTATGTTCCCCGGGTCGTTATGTCCCAACGAAGGTAAGACGGCGATTGAGTCGGCTTTGAGTCGCGTGATTGTGAAGTGAATGGAATTAAAAAGATGATTTGGTTGGTTTTTGATTACACTACTAAAAGGATTTAAAACGCAGTTAAAGTAAAAAGAAACAATAAAACGACGCAAAGAAAACAAACAAATAAAACAAGCATTGGATAAAATAACTAAAGAAAAACGAGATTTAAAACGCGAAAAGAAATTAAGACTGGAAATGAATTTAAAAACAATATGTTTGCAAAGCGACGTGAATAAGTTCATCAAGTGTGGGTCAAGGATTGACGACGAATTATTTTCTTTAAACAAAACTATTTTCTCACAACGTTGGTTTATTTTGAAAATAATCCTTTAAAAAGAAAATAATTACTAGATGTGTAATTTGATTATTCTCCGGCTTTTGCCCTTCAAATAATAAAATCACAAGTCTAAATAATCATGACGATTATTAACCATAATCCTCTTTTATGACCACACTTAACTCACAAACTCGTGCCAATAAGCAAACACTAATAAACTACTCGAGACTCGTATTAATAAAATAAAGTTACTTGATAAAATAAATAGACTTGATAAAAGAAACAAACTAGATAAGCCAAAATAAAATTCGGCAGAGTTTCGCCTAAGCATAAAGCATAAAAGAACCTCGCTCGATAAATGATGAGGCAATGATTATCGTACTCGATAATCTTGGCTAACTCGCCAAAAGAAATGAAACTTGGTGCAATAAATACTCGAAAATTAAAAAAAAAAAAAAAAAAAAAAACTCTAACTCGATAAGTAAAAAAAAACTCAAACTCGAAATAAAACAAAAACCAAACTCGGAAGGTTTTATTGCAAATAGGTCCCTAGTCTAAAAAGTTCAAACTCGATATTTAGTACAAAATGTTCAAACTCGGTAATTATGAAAAGTCCAAACTCGATAATATTGGAAATGCAAACTCGACAAGTTAAAAAAAAAAAACAAACTCGATAACAATTCTAAAGTTTTGATATTTGCTATTTAGTCCCTATGTGAAAGAAATGGAAATGACTAACTCGATACATTTTTTTTAATCTAACTCGAAAATAAAAAAAAATATTAAAATCTAACTCGATAACTTTTTTTTTTTTTTTTTTATTTTTTTTTTTTTTATTTTGTAACTCGATAAAAACCGTAACAAAACACCATTTTGATCCAAAATAAAGCCTAAAACTAATGTTTTTCTACCAAATTTATTACTAAACAACCTAGTTTAACCATAAACTTTAAATCCCACCAATAAAAACAATATTTTAACAACTAAAAATCATAAAATTTTAGAGAGAAAAAGCTTTAGAGAGAGAAAGTAAATAAAACTTAACATAAATTCATTACACTACTCCTATACTAAGATGACCAACCCTCAACAACCAACCTTTCAAAGTTGGTGTTTAAGGGGTATTTATAGGCTAGGGGTTAGGGCTTCTCTAATCTTTGACATAGTTGCAAGATTAGCCCATAGACCTTTACAAAACATGAAAAACTACTTAAAACATATTAAAACGCTACAAATGCAACTAAATACTAAACGTAACGATCTTGTAACTTGGAGGAGTTGAGTTGACTTTTCTTCCAAAGTTCTTCAAAGGACCAAAGTTGACAACTTGCTGAAACTTGGAGGGCCATTATTGTAAATGTCTTCATATTTCAACTAAGAGTCTCTTTTGTTATTCTCTAAATCTCTAAGGATTACTTTTGTCATTTTGGGCTTTTCTTGGATAAATTTCTTCCTCGGCTTCGGCTTTTTACCTTTTTCCAATCTCGTGCTCGTTTTTGGCTTGTTTTTGTTTATTTTTCACATATCCGTACCTACACATACACAAATACAAAAACATACATTCTCTTGGCATATTTGGTTAGTATTTGGTGTATTTGGTCTGTTTTAAAGCCTAAAAATGATGTGTGAATAAGCACTCATCAGGACCACACACATCAGTGTGTATTAATCCAAGCAGATCTGTAGCCCTTTCCACTTGATGTGAAAAAGGTTTCCTTGTCATCTTCCCAGATATGCAGGATTCACATTTATCAAATGAATCATCATTGATCTTTTGCAAAAGCCCATCATGTTGCAGCTTTTCCATGCGATCCTTGCCTATATGAGTAAGACGACAATGCCAAAGATAAGACGAATCCAAGTTAGACTTGATTCTCTTATTGCTAATGCTATATACAGAATTATTTCTATTGGACATGGAATTTTCCATATCAATTTCAAACACACCATTTATTGGAATTGCATTAAAGTAAAAAACATTATTTAAAGAAACAGAAATTACATGATTAATAAATGTGTGAACAAAACCATTATCCAATAACAAAGAAACTAAAATGACACCCCTAACAATAGAGGGTGCATAATGACAATTATTCAATACTAGTATCATTCCCGAAGGTAAAACTAAATTGAAAGTCCCTATGGCTTCAACTGCTGCACGTACACCATTTCCTACGTACAAGTATCTTTCTCTATAGGCCAGCTTCCTTGCTCCTCTAAGTCCCTGTGACGTATTACAGATGTGAGTACCGCATCCTGTATCATATATCCAGGAATTATTCTAACGAGGAAAAGAAAATAACTCAATCATAAACATACCTGAAGTGCTTGCGACGTTACCAGGCATTTTACCTTTGTTGAGGCGCAACTCCTCTAGTAACAATGGACAGTTCCGCTTCCAATGACCAGGAGTGTTGCAGTAGTGACAAGTAGCCAAATCCTTATTGAAAATTTCCTTCTTCTTAGTAGGAGGAGGATTTTGCTTCTTAGGCTTCTATTGGTGAGTCACAACTTGTTTGCCTTTACCATTACCATTGCCTTTACCCTTGTAGTTCGCATTTTGCGGTTTGTTGGGTTTCTTCTTGGTGATCCTACCACCCTGTATCGCCATTACAGCTGGTGTAGGTGCCTTCTTATTCAGGCCTTTCTCATAATCAATACGCATTGCATGAACTTCACTAACTGTCTTCCCCTTGCAATGCATATTATAGTTGCGTACAAACTCACTATACAAATCCTGATTAAGGGATCGCAAGATGAGACCAATACATACGCTTTCCTGATATCCGCAGCCAAGTCGCTCCAATTGGTCCATATAATGTTTCATGGACAATATGTTGGCACTCACGGATTTTCCTGCTTCCTGCTTACAATTATGCACAGATTCTATTAAATCATATAATTCTGCAGCAGGTGGTTTCTCAAATATTCGTCTGAGTTCATTTATCATGTCCATGGGTCCATATTGCTCAAACTGTTTCTGCAATTGAGTATCCATCCCAGCCAATATGAGACAAGCCACATCATTGTGCTTTTTATATTCAACATTGTAAGCATCCTTCTGTGCTTGTGTTGCATCCTCAGCAGGTTTTTCAGGAAGTGGTTCACCAAGATAATCATATCTTTTGGCCATCCTCAAGGTGATTCTTAAGGATCGAAACCAATCATTGAAATTTTCACCAGTCAACTTGTCTCGATCAATCATTTGCTTGAACGCAAAACTCATGTTGCTCATATTAGTGTTTTCGGGTGTAGCCATTTCTACAGAAAAAATTCAAAAGTTAGTACTTTCGATAATAAAAATTCAAGAAAATTAAATACCCTTGGTTGATAATCATATAACCATTTAATTTTACACTGAAAACTAGGATCCAAATTGACATAGGTTCATCACATCAGTTGATCTGCTAGTGATGACGGTATTCAATAAGGTACGAGACATGTCCCAATTGCCAATATTCAATTACAATTCCTAGAAAGGATAGGATTTACGTATTTGCCAACCGCAGTTGCAATAATGTAATCATGTTTTATCCCCATCTTATGCCTTGAGTGACCAGTACCCGCTATCAACTCAATTAAGTTAACCAACATAAGAAACAACAAACTTACATAATTACACCACACCAGTTGATCTGCTAGTGATGAAATCATGTAATTTGCCCTTCCATTGCAATCTAGTCAGGTTACGCCCTGACGTAGATCCAATTTTAGGTGTTTCCGTTTCATTGGATGACATATAACTTAAATTTAAGGGTAGTAAATTTGATATGTGTAATCAAAATATATGTACAAAGATGTCATGCATTCATCTTGTAGCATATGTTTCATGTAAAAAACTTTTACTCATTAGTTTCTTTACGAGCTTAAATCTCCAAAGTTTTGATTGAGGCGTTGAGAAACTTACAACTTTGCCTTAAGTGCTTCGTAGTTATCATGGATGTTAGGTAAAACTAAATTTGACTCACAGGCGAGCGTCAAGCTAGAATGGAGGCTCACTAAGGCCGCAATTTAATGCTAAGCCACCTTATACCCACTTTAATAGTTTCACCTTACAACCACTTAATACAGTCGCGATCAATCAACCAAAAGTTCAAGATTTATATATAAGCTCAAAACAAGATTTCACCATTATTAAGTCCGTTTAATATTTTATTTTACCCTTTTGTTACTATCATGTCACATAACATATAAAACAAAAGTAATTAAATAAAATAAACAAACAACAACAATAATGGACATGCAAATTTAAATCAATTTAAAACACACATAATTGATTTGTACACGATTTGTAATAGGGTCTTCCCTAATTTTATAATTAATCAAATTTTAGTAATCTTTATTCATAATATTTACTAAACAACTTATCAATTATAATAAAATCGCATAATAAGCATGAAATCAACAAAACATCAAAATCCAAGACAACACATGCATGGTTTGTCATGGATGCCCAAATAGCACATATTATAAACATATAATCATGTCAATCAGGAACACAACCAAACGGCATATCACCAATATCCATTTATACACATAAATATTATATGCAACCTAGGGTTTCTACAAGTTTTTATTCAAAAATTCCAAAACCCTAATTTTATTAAAAAAAATTCGACATTTATAAAAAAATAAATAGAAATCGACTTATTAATAAAAAAAATTCTAGGGTTTAAGAAATATTTAAAAAACATAAGAACACCAAACATGTAATAATCAAACGATTCAATTTTATGTGTTTCGGTAATTCATTATAATGTATTAACGGCTCTTGATGCCACTGTTGGAATATGTGAATCATAAAACTAATATAAACACATAAACATCAAAGAGTACGCAGCGGAATAGATCAAATTCAAATAATAAATTAACCGAATATAAAAGATGCGTACCTTTGTGATTTCTAGCAAGAACAAGAAACCAATGGAACAAGAACTATAAACCCTAATTAGGGTTTAGAGGTGGATCGACTAGTGTTAGTCGAATAGGGCAAATCACCACTTTGTTAGCAAAAGTATGCTAACACTTCGTTCTCAAACACACGTACTATTAGCGTTTTAATTAGAAAAGCTAGGTTCTTAATTCACAAGCAAGCACTACTAATGAGCCTTTGTTGATCACGAGAGATCTTCAATAGCTCAAAGAAAAGTGATGAAAGAAAGTGAATTGGCTTGCTAATGAACCAAGGGATGAATGAATGAATGTGAGGGGGTCTCATTATATAGCATTCAAGTAGCTTGGAGCAAAAGACACAATCCAACCCTAGGAGGGCATGGATCAGCCGATTATGGGTCACACAAGCCCAACCCAAATCTTTCTTGAACTCTTTTTCTTATTTAGTCCTTTAACTTTTGTCTAACGGTCGTTAGTTACCGTTAAGTGCTTGTTTTGTGAATTTAATAATTATTCGTCACTAAAACAATAATTATTAATTAATTGAAACTCATACGTAAAGTGTGCAATCCCGAAGTCTCGAGTTCGAGTCCGGTCATGATATATTAATTTATTATCCGTTAAAACTAACAGAAAGTATGAAAATGGAAGTGTTTTTAGTTTAATATATACAGGGATTTTTTTCCCAACGTTCCAAAATACTCCCAAACGGTTACTTTTCAATTTTGAAATCTCCAAACCGCGGAAGCAAATATTGCCGTTGGAACAATGCTGCTGGCCATACCGCCGAGGTGGCAGCGGTGTTCACCGGCGGTATGGCCATACTGTTGGGTGATGCCGCTGCCACTGCCACCGTTCTAAGTGATTAATAGTAATGTTTCTTCTTTTAGTTAACTAGTGTTGTATACAAATTCGCTACGTTAAACATGTATTATCGATCTAAAATAATACATACATTCATTACCAACTTACCATAAACAACTGACAAATTTTATGTTCTATTATAGCCGTCTTAAAATTGTTTAAAACGAGTCTTCTTAGATGCAAGAGTGTGTGTAAGTCATGGAAATCTTTGATATCGTGCCCTCGTTTCATTAAAGCTTATTGGAAGCATAGTTACAACAATAATGATAATGGACATAGAGAATTCAACCTGGCTGTTTTTCCATATTACCTGCTTAAAGATATAAAATACAATATTGTTGGTTCTGCGCATGGCCTTGTATGTATCAATACTGGTGACGAAATTATAGTAGCCAATCCCTGGACTAGAGAAGAGAAAACATTTAAAATGCCTCATGTTACGGAATTTTCATGTTGGGGTTTTGGGTATGATTCACTAACAGATGATTATAAGGTTGTATTAGGGATCAGGGATGATGAGAAGGATCAAACATCTTTCCAAGTGTTGTCGTTCAAATCTAATGTTTGGAAACATATCGGACACGTGAACTATAGATGTTCTATTTCTCAAAGAGTCGGTACTTTATGCAATGAGGCACTTCACTGGGTCATGTATCATCTAAATTCACTCGTGAATTCATGGATTATTTCTCTTGATTTATCCAAGGAGGTATTCAAAGAAATTCCCCAACCTGATGATGCGAGATATGAACCTGATAATGTTTGTTGGTGGAAAACAATGGTGGGAATTAAGAACGAATGCCTGTGTATATATCGTATGTTGTCTCCTCTAAATAATAATCTATGGGTAATGAAGAAGTATAATGTAAAACAATCTTGGGTAACATTGGGGCGTAATTACCAACTGAAGCTTGAAGACCATGCCATTCCTTATGAAAGGTCAACTCATAAAACATGGTATTTACAAAAGTGTGCGAGCTTGTCTACTAATGTTATGCAGAGCCTTATATCTCCAAATCTTCAAGCATGCAATGAATAGGCGGCTTGTAATTATCATCTTGTTCCATGGTTCGTTCTTTCATTACATCACATTATATACTGTAAAAAGTACTTGTTCCTTGTGAATTCATATTATATCATCAATTGCTCCAATAATACATTTGTGCTACTGCTGGTACATTAGATTGAAAGTCTTGTTATGTTATTTTGACTAGCCATAATACCACATTATCATATTTCTTTCAAATTAGAATCATTAATAGTTTGAATATTAATCGTTGTATTCAAGCTCATTAGTTGTGGAGTTCCCCCAATTTAGTGCTTTAATCCTAGCTATGTTGCTCACTTTCCGTTTTCTTTTGTCAGTTGATCAAGAATGAACTTCCGACTGCTAGAGTTTGATGCTACTGAAGTAGTCAAGATGACGTGACAGAGTTTCATATATTGCAACTTATGTTTTTATATTTAGTAGTTTCTAAATGAAATTTGTGGCAGAATTGTTTGAATGATCTATGTTTTTGTTTAGATTTATGGTTATCTCGTATTCCTTAATTCTTTGAATTGTGCTGTTATCATTATGCTATTGCTTTGATATTTGTCCTGGATCACTTATAATTTATGGTCATGACTTACAAGATCATGACTGTCATTTGATTCTATATGGTTGAACTTATTTTCTGCAACGGCCAGTTTGTTCATCACGTATGTCATATTATAGCTTATTTGTCATATTAATAACTAACTAACTAGAAGAGCTACTGTATTGCTAGACGACCCGGACTTGAAGAAATTACTAATAGACTCATAAAAGTTTTGCATAGCCAAGGCTAGCTAATCGAGATTTTTCATACTAAATTTACTAATCTAGCCATGGGGACTGTTAAGGTGCACTTGCAAAAAACTCAATCAAGGCTTGAATGTATGCCTAAACTGCAACATATTATTGGTGACACCAGCGGGACTCGTCTTTTCACAAACCAATAAACCGCTTTTATGTCAACTGAGGCACAAAATTAGTCATTTTAATCAATTCTCATAACTAGATATAAACTACTTGTTTGCAGCATGAAAATTGATTACTAACATAAACAAATAATTTCACAAACGCATGAAAATTGTTTGCAGCATGTAGTAAAATGAAATCAAGCTTCCACAAGACAAACAGATGAAAATTCCAGCAAGCTTCTTGCTGCTAACCAGACCCTCATCCTCTGTAGCCGACGCCATCCACTAGCTACTGTCCATTTCCACTGTTCAAAGTTATTGGAATAAGATCTCCTCTATACGCTGAAGTGGTCAAAGTTGAGTAAACACAAAGTATTACACGTCTAGATTGTGATTCTTCTTAACGTGTCATTTCTAAGGACTCGCCTTTGGTCTTTAAGGTCTTGTATTTTCTTTCCAAGTGTAAACCGTGACTAGTATGAGGGAGCGTTGTCACATTTTTGGGCTCGTTTGGTGAATTCACTTGGTTTAATGTCTTGAAATGAGCTGGTATTTTATCATGCAAATTTGCTGGCAGGATCCGATATTAGATCATGATGTGTTCCTGATTGAACCATCACACCATCCTTCATTACCTACAACCATACTCGTAGTGAGATTATTTTGATGTTAAAATATAGTATGAAACATGATGACGTATAGCCTATATTTGGGCCACGAATCCAAATAATATACACTACTAGCGCCTAAGTCCACAACAAGTGGGCTGCCATGACAATGGTTTGGGCCGCAGTATCATTAGCTTGGGCCCACGAGGCCCAAAGCCCAACTAAACCCACCGGGTACACGATAAGGATTATCTATTCATGGAATAGATATCCTTTCCTCGGATAAGCACTACGAGTGCGAAGTGTAAGGAGCAAGAAACCCACGCGGTTTCAGCCCCTATATAAGGAATGATATATTCTCATTTAAAGGTACAATATACAAACCCTAACTCTCTACGAGAACCTTAAATCGATTACTTACTCTCACGCCGGAGTCTAATCGGGGGAGACAATCCCTCGATAAGCCTAACGGTGTTGTTTATTTTCTTAGTGCGCAGGTAACAAGTACTAAGAAGCGAATTGGTACGAGAGCAAGAGCCTACAACCAGGAACGCCCAACTTTTGTATTAACAAGTGGCGCCATCCGTGGGACCCTACTAAGAACTAGAATGACAAAGCATAAGAATTCAAGCCAGCGGACTCCGCAGTCAGAAAAACGTGACCATCAGAGGAAGAATCAACAAGATCCGACCTCCAGACAAGTTGCTGGGACAACCAGCACACCTGGTCACCAAGAGGCGGGGACAACCCAACCTCTTCCAGCGGTAGAACTACCTATAAGGACTACCCAAGTCACCCCAGTGGTCCCAAGCGTTGAGGAACTCCAGCGCACCCTCTTCACCACTCCTCATCAAACTGTACCTGCAGTGAACAACACTGCGCCGCCAGGCGCGCCCAACCGAGATAGGGTGCCTAATACTGAGGCAGAAATTCTTGCAACAATTGAGGACGCACCCGATCTAACTTTGGGAAACTTTGTATTCCAAAATTATGAAACCCTAACCGCCCTCATGCAGGAAGAAGCAAGAAGAAGGGCAAGTACGAGCCTACAAGCTCGACTCAATTTTGGTCCTGAACGCGAACCATCACCACTGCGCCACCCACGAGGAAGACGCGCAGAACGTACCACTATCCATGATAGGTTGGGTACGACATCTGATTCACAATACTCAGAAGACAGCGAGAGGCGCACTAATGTTCACTCCAGACTTGGCAGTCGGGGAATACAAGACCGATTAGGGCCTCAACATTCGCCAAGCCAAGGATCTTCCAAACCTGGGAGTAGGAGGATCCAAGACAGATTGGGTAGAAGAAGATCCCCAAGCAGAGATCCCTCAAGCTCTTCTTCTGAGAGAAGCCGGCGCAAGTGCCAAAAAAGAGAGTACTCTTCTTCCAGTGACTCCTCGGACAACGAGGATAAAGAAACAGGACACTGGAAGTCAAGAGGAAGACGTCGCGAGGAAGAGAATGAGGATATGTCTCTCCCATGGCGTCGCCAAAAAGTTGATGCGTTTACACGGCGCATCAGCGATTACTCAGACCACAAACGCAGGCGCATGCCTACTAACGTGAAAACATATGATGGAACAGGTGATCCCGATGATCACCTAAAAGTTTTTGAATCAGCCGCCACTATCGAAAACTGGCCACAGCCTGTGTGGTGCCACATGTTTAATTCTATGTTAGTAGGAAACGCGCGCACATGGTTTAGCAAACTCCCACGTAGGAGCATCGGTGGGTTTGAGGAATTACGGAAAGCATTCCGCCTCAATTTCACCCAGCGAAAGAAGTGCGCTAAAAACCCTGTGGAGCTAGCGAGAGTAAAATAGCGTCAAGGGGAATCAACCAGCGCTTTTATGGAACGTTTCAAGGATGAGTGCATACAAGTCAAAGCATGTCCTGAAATCCTAAAAATTTCAGGGTTCATGAATGGGATCAATAACCCAGAACTCATCCGGAAGCTGAACGACAAAGTTCCACAGACTTTTGATGAGCTAACAAAGCGCACTAGATCCTTTATACAAGGAGAAGCAGCTGCTGCGGATAGCAAAAAGGGTTATTCAAAATATAGGCAGCAAGAGCAGCCCCGGAGACAATCCAATGATCAGAATAACAACCGCAGCAGGAATTACCGCAGTGGAAGAGACAATGACAAATATACCCCTCTTACAAAAACTCCGAGGGAAATATTCGTAACAGAAGGTGCGAACTTCCCAAAACCACCACCAATGCGCACTTCAGAGGAAAAGCGCATAGGGAGTGGATACTGCGAGTACCATGGCCAAAAAGGCCATACAACTAACGAGTGCGTCCAACTAAAACAACTAATTGAAAAGCTCGTAAGAGAAGGCAGGATGGACCACCTCGTAAAGAACATCAAAGAGGGAAAAGATAAACAGAGAAACGGGGGTAAGAAAGAACCCCCCAAGGAAAAAGCTGATACTATATACATGATATAATCATGGCAACGCAAGATAAAACAAAAAGTCAGCCAAAAATTCTCTCTAGAAAAAGAGATATCTTTCCCTACTATAGCTGCGGACAACGCAGTCGTGGAGCCTCTAACTATTGAAATACATACAGGAGGGCATGATATCCACCGCATGTACATTGACGGAGGAGCATCCGCAGATATCCTGTACGATCACTGTTTCAAAAGACTGCGACCTGAGATCCAAAGTCAATTGATACCAGCAACAACGTCATTAACAGGATTCACAGGAGAAAAGATCTGGCCCATGGGGCAGTTACGCTTGTTGGTGGTCGTAGGAGATGAACAACACTCAACCGCAACATGGGTAAACTTCATGGTAATAAAATCCCCTTCACCATACAATGGTATGATAGGGAGGCCGGGAATATCATCCATGCGCACTGTACCATCCACAGCGCACGGAATGCTTAAGTTTCCAGTGGAAGGAGGAGTTGTCACTCTCTATAACACAACAATACCACCAAGAGAATGCATTGCGGTAACAACTGAAGCAGAGACTATTCCAGAACAGCGCAAGGAAAAAACGCCAAATATAAAAGTCGCTATCCATCCAGATTACCCGGAACAACAAGTTTCGATTGGGGGATCTTTATCTGACAAAGGTAAAGCAGCTGTATGCGCACTCTTGCAAAAGAACCTAGACATCTTTGCATGGGAACCAAAACATATGACAGGAGTACCGCGCTCTATCACAGAGCATAAGCTGCAAATCCGACAAGGATATCCTCCAATACGACAAAAGAAGCGCGGCCAGGCCCCAGATCGTGCAAAGGCTATTCTGGAAGAAGTACATAAGCTCGTAGACACAGGCATCATGCGCGAAGTATACTACCACGACTGGCTTTCCAACCCAGTTATGGTAAAAAAGAGCGATGACAGTTGGAGGATGTGCGTGGACTTCACGGATCTTAATAAAGCATGTCCACAGGACTGCTATCCACTGCCAGAGATAGACTGGAAGGTCGAATCCCTGTGCGGATACACTTTCAAATGCTTCCTAGATGCATATAAAGGGTATCACCAAATCCAGATGGCAATTGAAGATGAGGAAAAAACAGCTTTCCACACCAGTCAAGGAGTGTACTGCTACACAAAAATGCCTTTTGGCCTGAAGAACGCAGGCGCGACATACCAACGACAGGTGGACACAGCTTTCGAAAAACAAGTAGGCCGCAACTTGGAAGTCTACGTTTTCGACCTTGTCATCAAAAGCCACACAGAGGACGAGTTGGTGCGCGACATCGAGGAGACATTCAGAACATTGGGGCGAATAAACATGAAATTAAATCCCAAGAAGTGCACCTTTGGCGCAACCGAGGGCATGTTCCTTGGATGCTTGATAGAACCCGATGGAATCAAGCCTTGCCCAGAAAAGACAAAGGCTGTTATCGATCTCCCCTCACTGCGCACACTCAAAGAAGTCCAGTCATTGAATGGAAAGCTAGCAGGGCTAAACCGTTTCTTATCTAAGTCAGCAGACAAATCTCTTCCTCTCTTTAAAACACTCACGAAGTGTACTAAAAAGGGAGACTTTCGCTGGACTAAAGAAGCGGAGGAAGCTTTCCAACAACTTAAAAACCATCTGGCATCTCTTCCCAAACTTGTCGCACCGCGACCAGGGGAAGAACTAATCATGTACTTATCGGCAACCCATGGAGCAGTCAGCGCAGTACTATTGACAGATAGGAACTCCATCCAGACACCCATATACTTTGTAAGCAAAGCCCTAAAGAAAACATAGACTAACTACAGCACTATGGAAAAGCTGGTCTTAGCTCTAGTATTCGCAGCCAAAAGGCTGCGCAGATACTTTCAAGCGCACCCAATAGCTGTAATCACTGATCAGCCAATCAAACAGGTTATCTCTAAGCCTGACGCATCAGGACGCTTACAAAAGTGGAGTGTATTGCTAAGTGAGTATAACATCTCATACAGACCGCGCATTGCAATCAAAGGACAAATCTTAGCCGATTTTATCGTGGAGAAGCCAGACAGCGACAACCCGACATCCGCAACTAAAACAGATCTACAAGAACCCTGGATTCTGTTCACAGATGGGTCCTCATGTGTAGATGGATCAGGCGCAGGCCTTATTCTTACAAATCCAGAAGGTATGAAATTCACCTATGCGCTACGCTTTGAATTCACAGCCACAAACAATGAGGCAGAATACGAAGCCCTACTTGCCGGACTACGTATCGCAATCCAAATGGGTGTACGCAACCTAGAAGCAAACGTAAATTCGCGACTAGTCGCTAACCACGTGCTAGGTGAATATGAAGCCAAGGATGAACACATGATCCAATACATGGAAAAGACAAAATCCTTGATGAAAAACTTTGATAGGTTCACAATAAAACAGGTGCCTAGAGGAGATAACAGGAAGGCGGACGCGCTCAGCAAGATCGCATCCACAAGCTTCGCACACCTCTCAAAACAGGTATTGGTAGAGACCCTAAAAAACAAGTCAATCTTGGAAATGGAGATATCCACAGTGATAGAAGAACAAGATCCTACATGGATGACACCTATCATTGAATTCATTAGCAAGGGAACCCTGCCCCAAAATCATAAAGACGCTCGAAGAATACGGCGCACAGCGCAACAATTTGAACTACGAGACAACGTACTCTATCGACGCTCTTTCTTACAGCCATGGCTCAGATGTGTTGGACCTCTTCAAGCAGACTACGTACTCCGAGAAATTCATGCCGGATCATGTAGTATGCACTCAAGGCCGCGATCCGTGGTGGCAAGCGCTCTAAGGTCAGGGTATTATTGGCCTACAATGCATCGCGACGCACGCGATCTGATAAGAAAATGCAGCAATTGCCAAGTACATAGGCCAATTCCGCGCCGACCACAACAAGAGCTAACACCAATTACCTCACCATGGCCATTTTACAAATGGGGTATTGACATCGCAGGACCTTTCCCTGTAGCAGCGGGAGGAGTAAAGTTCCTCATCGTAGCCATAGACTACTTTACGAAGTGGATCGAAGCAAAGGCGGTAGTGAACATCACAGGAAACCAAGTCAAACGCTTTGTATGGGATAACATTGTATGTCCCTTCAGACTACCGGGTGTGATCATATCAGACAACGGAAAACAATTCTGTGATAACCCATTCAAAGATTGGTGCGCACAATTGGACATCACACAACACTTTGCTTCAGTAAAACACCCACAAACCAATGGCCTAGTTGAGCGTGCAAACCGCAGTCTAGGTGAAGGAATAAAAGCGCGCCTTGACAGACACAAAGGAAGGTGGGTGGATGAGCTCTCGCATGTCTTGTGGGCGCATCGCACAACAATCAAAACCAGTACTGGCGACACGCCATTTTCCCTAGTCTATGGAACAGAAGCCGTCATACCAGCTGAGATAGGAATGCCAACTATACGTACAGCAGAGGTAAACGTCACAACAAACGACGAGGAACGGCGCATAGATTTAGACGTACTGGAAGAAAGATGCGAACGCGCAGCTATACGCGAAGCAAAGGCTAAGGCAAAAATGAAGAAGTATTATGACGCAAAGGTCAAACACACTTCATTCAGACCAGGAGACTTTGTCTACCGTGCCAATGATGCGAGCCACGCAGAAGACACAGGCAACGGCGCATACAGACGCGCTCGGCAACGGCGCATACAGACTGCGCGATATGGAAGGTCACGACCTAGCGCGCACCTGGAACATCTGCAATCTTAAAAGATGTTACTTTTAGGCTACGACCCTTACACAGACACCCTCGCATCCTACGTGATGCCCAATAAGTGTTTGTTTTTTCTTTCATAGGAATTGTATTTTCTATTTTTTCAAAAACTTGCAAGTATCAATAAAATGTTATGGTTTCTAGCTAACTCCATAGCGTATTTTACTTTATTGCATATATGCCAATATTGTTTATCTTATATTTTTGCCTACATGGCGTGCATGCACCACTTAAAGACCCACGAAGGCATAAAGGATGAGTTAACCTACTAATTCACTCGTTGAGTAAGAGGGTTGCAAACCCATCAACATTGGATCACGTATCCTTGCTAAGCGCCTTACTCTTGAGACGCCGAGGTAAGTTTCGCGTGCGCACCCCACGACGGACGCGCACATACTAAGTACACTGTACAAGCTTAGCAACATAACGAGCCAAGACACTTGGTCAAATAATAAAACTTCGCAAATAATGCAAGTATAATTTTTAAAGTCACGCACTTAACGAGCCAAGACACTTGGTCAAAAAATAAAAACTTCGCAAACAATGCGAGTATAATTCTTCAAAGTCACGCACTTAAAACACTTGGTTAAATAAGTTGGCAAAACAACGCAAGTATATTTAAGTCACGAACTTAAACAAAAAAGTATCTTATTCCACATTTATTCATAAAAATTACAAGGAAAGATACATAAATATACAAAAAGCCTACACACTATGGCGATGCTCAGGGCTATCTTGCGGAGTAGAAGAACTCCCCGCTTCCTGAAGCTTTCTGAGAAGAAATGCATCATTGGGAGATACCGTGGGAACACTCACGAGCACACCATCAGATCTGGGGATGTGCGCAGCACCAATGCCGCACATCACTGCTTTACCCTTGATGCCCTTCTTCTGAGCAGCCCTCTGCTCATGACGCTCCAGAACCTCTTTCAAGGGAATCTCCCTCTCAAGAGCAAAGGGTTTGAGGATGTCGCGAGGCTGCGCAAACACAGGAATCTGCAGCTGCGACACATCAGGCTTCAGATAGTAATCTGATTCCCCCTCCCCATTCTCTCCAAGATGGCGCTGCAAGGTCAACCCCGCCATAAGTACATCTATGGGGTCGTCTTGATTGCGCTCCAGCCTCCCAATATGCGGCAGCTCGAGGACCTTCAACCCCGCCATTGCCTGCATCAACTCGTCATAAGCAGTAGCGCTGTACCCAGAGACTTCCGCCAAGTCCTTCTTCAACAGCTTGGCCTCATGGAGATCCTCCATAGCCTGCGATCTCCCACGCGCCATCGCACAGTGCACCACCTTCCCAAAGGCATCCACCACCTCTTGGGACTCCAGCGTGCCCATAGCTGCCAGGCGCAGCCCATGGCTAATCAACCACCTACATTCACTAAGACAATTTGTGTAAGTACAAAGCATGGCGATAAAGTTATTATGAAGAAGACTAAAATAAAATGAATACCTGCGCTCAGCAATGGTCGACATCAAATGAGGATATAGTTCCTCATCGTACTCAATACTAAGGCTACGCAGCCTGTCCTCCTGCGCTTGGATAATCTTCATCATGTCCTCCTTGAACTTGGTGATACTAGCATAATGCTCCACCTTCTTCTCCTCCAAGAAGCGCACAACAAAAGTCAAGTCGGACTTATAATGATGAAGCTCCCCGCGCGCCTTCACCACTTCTGCCATGGCGGACAGCTTTTCATGGGTGACCTTCTCCGTATACACCCGCGAGGACTCCAACTCCGCCTGCGCTCCCGCCAGCTGCGCACGGAGCTTAGCAATTTCCTCGTCCTTCTGGGCAAGAGCACTGCTCTCCCCGACATACTTCTCTTTCAACTGCGTCACCAGCTCAGCTTGGCGCGCAGCAGTCGCAGCCAGCTCATCCATCAACTGCTGCGCCTCTCCACACTCAACAACTTTGGCTTTCCCCTCCCTATTTTCATTCTGTGGAGAGGAAACCTCATCAACGAAGACTCCATCGTTCTTCGCAGCATCATCCCTACAAAAGACAAAAAACAAAAGTTAGTCAATATTACAACAAGTAATATACGAAAAAAGAGATGATAAAGGTGCAGACACTTATAGAAACGGAGAAGCCTCAGCAGCCTTTTTCCCCGCGTCAGAAGTAGATGTCTCTTTCGCGGTAGACTCCGCATCACCAATAACGTGACGACGTCTCTTCCTGGTGCCACTGCTCCCAGCCTCTCCCTTGCGCTTGACATTCTGCGCAACTTCTTCCTTCAGCACTTCCTCAGGCTTGAGGATCCTTATGCTGTCAGACGATCCCGAGTGCGCCTCCTCATGCGCCACCTCCACATTGGGCGCCACCTCCGCATCAGGCGCCACGCTCTGAACGGGCGTCACTTGGAGCGGCGGCGTGTTCTCAGGGACCACCTCTGGCAGCACGGTCAAGCGACCCTCAGTCGCCTCCAGAAGGGGCTGCTCACCTTCCCTCAGAGGGCGCACCCCTATAGTTACCAGTTTCGGCTTATCCAGCTTGACAACGGCAAACAGATCCATCTCTGCGCACATCAATAAAGCAAGAAAGAAAAAAGGATTAGTTATTAAAAGCACGCATACACAAAAAGAGACTTACAAAGCTTGAAGTAGAAGGGACGAACACCCACCCCGGCCATCCTCACTTAAGAAAGTGGGCACCTCATCCGCAGCGCCAAAATAAGAGCGGCTCAACCCCATGTGCACCAAAAACTCCTCCGGATAAAGGTTAATGGACAGTCGGTTGGCATCAAGAGTTTGCGCATCAACCAGCCTAAAGGAACCGGGTGCGGGGCGCCCATCCCTTGGCAGTGTGTCCTGAGTATAAAACTCATAGGGCGATGGAAATACTACATCATCAACCCAGAAAAAGTACTCCCTCCAATTCTTTAGGGCATCTACTTTCTCAGTATAACACTGAAGCGCCCCCTGGCACTTCGCAAAAGAAACCCAACCATTTGACCACGACGTGTGGTAAAAGGAGCGGAACAAGGCCACGGTCGGTTCTATCGCAAGTAAACGGCAGTTTACTTCAAAATTCGACACCTTAGCCGCACCTATACAGTGCAGCTGAGAGATGTGAAGGCGATAGTGGTTGAGCAAATCGCTCAAAAAGATAGATATGGGTACACGGAAATTCGCGTACTCAAAGAATTTTGTGTATAGCCCTATTTTCCCTTCGGGGAAATCAGCTATACACGCGTCCACATCTGGAGCCTCTGGATGGACATCCAGAGGCACGAAATAGTCGGACGAAAATTGAGTAACATCCTCAATGGTCATCGCAGAGCGAAAGTCCTCTAACTGGGCAACCATCTTCATTAAATTACGAAGTGAAACGCACACAAATTACCTACGAAAATGAAGTATTTTCTTTGCAAAAAGCTTTCAAGAAAAGTGAATAGTGGTGAGTGTGTGTTTTACTGTGTGATCGTAAAAAATGGGGCGGTGACTCTTATATAGGGAGTAAAAAACCCTAGTTTATCTCCACGTGGAATCCACTCACAAAACGTATGGCTGGAACTGAACCAGTACATGCACTTTTTCCCGATTTACGAGGGCCACGTGGACACTACCCCCAATTTTCGAGGTATCCGTTTGAAATACCCATGGCTAGGTGCATTGCACTTAAAAATGGGCGGTAATATTCCCTTGTTTTCCCGCCACGCTTACCGCTGATAATATTAGTCTAGCATCCGCGGCTATGAGCCGCGCACACTAGACTGGGGGGACATGATGACGTATAACCTATATTTGGGCCACGAATCCAAATAATATACACTACTAGCGCCTAAGTCCACAACAAGTGGGCTGCCATGACAATGGTTTGGGCCGCAGTATCATTAGCTTGGGCCCACGAGGCCCAAAGCCCAACTAAACCCACCGGGTACACGATAAGGATTATCTATTCATGGAATAGATATCCTTTCCTCGGATAAGCACTACGAGTGCGAAGTGTAAGGAGCAAGAAACCTACGCGGTTTCAGCCCCTATATAAGGAATGATATATTCTCATTCAAAGGTACGATATACAAACCCTAACTCTCTACGAGAACCTTAAATCGATTACTTACTCTCACGCCGGAGTCTAATCGGGGGAGACAATCCCTCGATAAGCCTAACGGTGTTGTTTATTTTCTTAGTGCGCAGGTAACAAGTACTAAGAAGCGAATTGGTACGAGAGCAAGAGCCTACAACCAGGAACGCCCAACTTTTGTATCAACAAAACACATCACACACAATGGCGTTACAACCTACCAAAATCATATCCGATGCACTATAAGCTCTAACTGATGCATTACCTAAAAACAGTCTTCCCATCAAGCAGATTCAGAAAACATTGCAGCAGAAAAATTAATATGACCTTTGAATAGAGGACGCGCAAAAGAATTTGATATAATTTATTGTACCTTGAACATATGGGCAATGGTATGAACGTCAACTGCGCTAAAAGGATCGTCAAGGATATACACATATGAGTCATTATACAACGCTTCGCTAATTGGATATGTTGTTTTGGTCCTCCACTACGGTTCACCCCTCTGTCGCCCTCTATGCTTAGATGGGTATGAGTAAATTTACTGCTCATAAAAAAGAGTGGGAGTTAAGTTTTTGATAAATTTAGGAGGTATGTTTGGGAGTGACTTACAGCCCAGCCATGATGATACAGATAGCTGCAACGAAGACTTTGCCACCACTTTCTCCTTTTTCAGTAACAAGATAGCTTCCGACCGAAGCTACGAATGCCCAAGCCACAAAAACCATACCCATGCTCCCAATCATCAAACCTTGGTAAGTCCTTGCTTTATCCATAATCTCATACTTGTCTCAAGTGCATGACTGAATTTATTAATCGTTTGTTGTTCCCCAACATACGAGTAAACAGTTCGGACTGATGATATTGCCTGATCTGCAACCCCACCACCTTTATCGTATGCATCCTTCATCTTCATTGCTAGGCCCTTTAGTAATGCCCCAATGCCTAACACAGGAACCACAAATAAAAGTGCAAAAGGAAGTGAAGCCACAGCCAGTCGCCATGAAAGTATGAAGGCAACCACAATACTGAATACAAGTGCTAAGACGTGGCTCATACAATTGGGGTATCTGCATGAAATTTGGGTTTATGATTAGTGTTTGAGTAAAGCTGGAATATCTTTTATAATTGAGGTCGTAAAAAATTTACCTTTTTTACGAGGTTTTATGTAAAAAGCACATGTTGGTCAACTTTTAATTTATTTCTTTTGAAGCTAGTTCTTAAAAATTTACCGTTTGATCTCTTAGAGATAAAACGTAATCCAAAGCAACCTATCTATAGGTAAATTGATAGAAACTGCACCTCTACACAAGAAGTTAGAGAAAGAATATGAAGAAATAACCTTATCAGCCATGACATCCTGAATCAGCTGAGCATCACCAGATATGGCTGAAATGACTTCGAAATTTGTGGAAGACCCAACTTGTGTGTCAAAAAACCCGACTTCTTGTCTGAGTACGGATTTGAGGTACCCTATCCTTAGGCGTGATGTTTGTCTTTCAGCAGTTTTTGTCCAACAAAATCCTTCTGCAAATCATTTAATACTAGAATCAAAATGAGAAGTATGTGGTTGTAACGGAAAAATTCTGCTCTTCTTTCACAGATTTGGAATCATGACACACGCTTTGTCTTGCAGCCAGGACTCACAGAGGTGAAAACTTTGACATATTTACTAATGAATGTTTTGATTCGGTTCTTGTTTTGAATCTAACGGGTCAAACAGGTAAAAAAAAGTACCTAAAAATGAAATGCGCTGATAGTTGTCTGATGTGTATATATAATGCTATAAATTTCCAGTTTTGCTTTATTAACAAATTTAGATTATTAAGGAAATAATAAGACATCAGTAATCATATAACACATAATTATTTACAATCAGTTTTCGAAAATTTTGGATAAAAAATGTTGTGAGTCAACCCGAACTAACCCATACAAAATTACTCGTTTTGACAGGAACCCGTTTTTACATGTCATCACCTCTAAGTACTATAAAGCTTACCGTTGAAAGCTGCTATTGCAACGCCAATTGCAAGAATGAGCAGCTTGAGCGCATACTATAAGATCAAAAATAACTTGTGGGTAATGATGTAGTTCAATCATAAGATAGAAGTTATTAAAATTAATTTGTACAAATAAAAAGAAACTATGTCATAAAGATCTCTAAAATAATAAAAAAGAGCTATACCTTGTCTACTTCATCATTTGTGAAATTAGGTCCACCAAGGATTATCATAGTAAGAAGAGACATTAAACCATCTCCATTGCAACCTATTGTACCACATAACACAAGAAGCTTATCTATGCCATCTGCATAGTGAAACATTCCCCCTTTTTTCGTCATCTGAAACCGTTAGCTTGTTGAAAATTTGAAATCTTAAATCGTTCACAAACCCAAAGACGTATATATAGAAATATATAACAAGGAATTCCTTGATAAAAACATTTGCAGATGATATCTTCTTTGGTAAACTATTTACTATGTTAACTGAATGTGTTTGTCGGGATCTTTAGTTACATGAAGATAGCCGCATATCTGTGGGTCTTTTGTTGTTTAGTAAATCAAGTTTTGGTGTAATGTACTTGCACTTATTAATATTAGTCACTTGTCATGACAAAAGATATGATATTACTATAAACTATATGTAGTGGTAATCTTGTGGAAAAGTACCATTTGGACTTTAAAGGTAAATTGGGCAGCAAAAGTTGCTGCAAGTTACGAGGCAAAACATCAGACTAGGCAAGATGTACACAAGATGCGTGTCACAGAAATTGTATCCACATTGGCTTTGGCCATGAATTAGATGACACTAGTTCAGTCAAAACATAGGTTGATGTAGCAAGATGGAGGGTCGGGCCTGGGTAAGTTAGATCACTATATCAATCAATGTCTCAAAGTCACGAGCCAAACCACATCCATCGATAACTTCATCATAAAACGTACCCCTTGTTCATTTTTTTTTTCCTGAAATGGTGAACTTGTATTGATAAATCAGCAAATTACAACATCATTCAAACAGCTACAATGAACATGCTCATGTAGCTTATACAAAACATATGAAACAGTACTCAATACTTTCTACATTCAAGAATAGAGCTGATTCAAAGATCACCATTCTTCTAGATATAGCATACTCATAAGCTATCACCTAGGCAACCATGGAGAAATATCCAACCTTAACTGCATTTCCACTAGACAAACACCCTACCTGGTTTCTAATGTAGCCCTTACATAGCAAACCAGAGGCTCTTGTCCAGGGCATCATTAAGGAATGGATCAAAACTCCTGTTCCATTGGGTCTCAATATGCAAAGAGCTACATTTCCCATAGCAGGCATCACTCATATGCATAGAGTTGCCCAAGGATACATCCCACCTTGACTACATTTCCCATTCTAAAATCTCTCCCAAACACACTTGAAAGATCTTTAGAATGGGCATCATCAGGCTGGTACCCCTTGTTCATTTGCCTACCAAATAGATTGTTTTCCTTAACTCGTTTGAATCCAAGCACATTGTGGCATATCATAATGTCAAAGATTAGATTTCGTTGTTGGACTGCATAATGGATATATCGTAACTCTGGGTATTCATATTGGGCCTTTTGCAACCATAAACGGGCCCTTTAAGTTATAGGTACACATGATGTTCTGATTTGAAATAATGTTACAGACACACAGATGCATTGCAAGTTATTTATTTATTTGGGTATCATGTTTTCCAACCTTCTGACCGACTAATTCACGAGGTTTGAACCTACCGCCACACAAATTTAAACCGGGTAAACCGCCATACACATGCATTGTAAGTTTGTAACTCCATGCAAAGATCTTGCAACGTTGTAAACATTTCTCTGTAAATATTCGTTGAGAGAAATCTTATCCTAGATAACGGTTAATGAAACCGAAAGCTAGCTAGTGTCTTTCAGCCAGAATCATAAAATGATATGAAGTTATGTGACAACTTTCCGAGCATTTTATTTAGCTTCATTCTATATTTTATGACTGTTCTAACATATGAAGTTATGTGACAACTTTCCAAGCATTTTGACATAATTTCATTTTAATGACAGCCAACATCTTTGAAAATGAATCAATCTTTAATACAGTTATTTGAAAACCTCAAATATTATATTTTTGTTTATGTATTATGAAGTATTGCAAAACTAATTCCTTACAAATTAATTTCTTACAAACTCTAAGAGTTGAAAAAGTATCAAAAATGAAAATTTCAAACGAAGAAAACAAGAAACAATTAAAAAAGTACTGTAAATAAATTAAAGCTTCAATTAAAGCTAGGTCGACAACAACCAAAATCCTTACAAATTATAACTGGAAATAAACTATTTCATAAGTTACTGTAATAAAAAGCAAACAAAACAGGACCATAAGAGGATCGTGGTCCTCTTTCTACAATCTATAACGCTCTAGTACAATTTTTAGCAGAATCTTCTTGATTTTCCATTTTCCATTTTCCAATGTCAAATTTTCCTAAACAAAATTACTCCACGTAAACCTGTGTATCAACATGATGTCGTCATTTATATCTTCATTATGTTGTCATTTTTTTTTGTTAAGGTTTAGGTCAATGTTACTTGGTTTTTGTTTCTACAAAAATTTCTGGTTATGGAAATTTTGCCTCACTTTCGTATGCTTACATCCTTTGGACCACCAAATATGTGATAATCCATTGTGGAAACATTTCATTCTTGGTTAAGAAAACTTTGTACCAATAGAGGAAATACTAGATTTGGAGTAAAAAATTGTGACAAAAAAGAGAACAAATATGTCTAATTGTAAGACACTAACATCATATTGTTATAACTATGTTACCAGATATTACAAATGAAAGTGTTTAAAGTCTCTATACATGATGATCTTAAAGATGAGTTTCACCGAAACGTTACGTGATAATTACCTGAAAACAGGGGCGGTGCTGAGAACGTAAAAAAAAAAAAAAAAAAATAGGCCCGGCACGAAAAAAAAAAAAAAAAAAATGTTGGCCCTAGTACATATAATGAGTATAAAAAAAATTAGTGCCCCTTAGTGGGTTGGGCCCAGCTCGGTTGCTGATGGTGCGCCGGCTCAAAACCGCCCATGCCTGAAAATGTATCAAATTTGACATTTTTCTAGTGTGATGTAACAAACTTTTTTTTGTTGCTGTATGAAAAACTTTAGAATTTCAACCTTTATATGTATTTTGTTCATGTACAATGACTATTTTACCCCTCACTATTAATAAGGTGGTTAAAAACGTAAGGAATTAAGCAAATGGTCACAAAATACAGATGTCGAAATTCACAATTAAAGTATACAATAGCAAAAAGAGAAAGTTGGATACACAAAACTCGAAAAACATAGAACACGTTATGAACCCGGCCCTCGGTATATCTGTGTACCATTACATATAAAACATAGAATACATTAAAAAGTATGCCTACTTAACCCATTGTTACTTATCAAGCTTAGAGCACCTGCAATAAAAATGTATTTGCGTGGCGTGGAGGTAATTTTAGTCATGTTGAGTTGGCATCATCATTGCATTAGGCTCATGGTCAAGGAGCTTGTGCTTCTGAAGCCTAGCAGAAGACATCGCTCTTCTCTTTTGTACATGTCACAAGGACGATTATTGCAATTTACTCAATAAATAAATGCCATTTGGTCAAGGAGCTTGTGCCATATGTACATGTCACAAGGACGATCACTGCAATTTACTCAATAAACAAATGCCATTTGGTCAAGGAGCTTGTGCTCCTGAAGCCTCGCAGAAGACATCGCTTCCCACTTTTGGTCGAGGTGTGCGACTAGTGCAAAAGTGCCAATACTCCTGTAGCATTTATTTATTGAGTAAATTGCAATAATCGTCCTAGTGATGTGTACAAATGCCCGACATGGTTTCTATTCTTTCTAAAGTACAAGTTTCGTCCATGTGAAAAAAATTTGGTGCGAAAATCGTCTATGCCTCAAAATGAAATGACTAAAATGCCCTTATTTTCGGTGAGACTTTTTCACTTCACTTTGTGGCATTTTAATCATTTTAATTTGAATACGGACACAAAAAAGTTACAACTGCATTTCCAGAAAAGTAGAAGAAACTGCAAGAGCAAATTTTGCAATTTACTCTTTGTTTATTTCTGTAGTCAGTCATGTAGATTCCACCTCAAAGAATAAATAGGGGCGCATTATTATTGAAAGGACCGGGACCTAAAAAGATAAAGGTATTACCCAAAATGTAATTGATAAAGGTAATCCTTTATTGTTTTTGAGCCGCTAACTTGTCTTCTTTTTTAATTTGGGCCAAAAAACGTTATGAATTTTCTCACATGGCCGTGTCATATTATACTGTATGGTCCAACTTGAAAAATCATGTAAATTTTAACACATGGTTGAAGTACAATTACCAAATTTCATCAAAGATAACAAACCATATAAAATGTATCTAGACATTGTTTTATGAGATTTCACTATCGGTTTTTTTTTTTTTCCACAAGGAATTTGGATGGAAGGAGTATAAGGCAAATTTGTTGAAATGTTAACGACATTGTCGTGAGAATGCGACGTGATTCATCATGGAAGAACACGGCGATAAGTATAACTATTGAAAATATGGTTGTTGATTTATTTACAGAAATAAGCAAAAGCTGAGGTGCCGTTTAGTTGGTGAAAACTTTTCTTGTTTTTCCGTTTCTAAATTTCTAGAGAATGAAAAAAGTGAGAAGAGTAGAATGAGATTTTCAAATCTTTAGTTAAAATTTAGAAAATGAGCATTTCACATTTTTTGAAAATTGTTGAAAAAAAGTTTAACTAAACGGATTTCAGTTTTTCTCTTTTCATATGAAAAATTTCCTGGAAAAAAAGAAAAATTTTCACCAACTAAACGGCCCCTGAGTATTGCAATACTTTACAAATGACGGATTGCAAATGATAATAAACAATCAAACCAAGTGAAAGACATGAATACTATCGCTAATCTAATGAAGTATTAGCTCCATTATTAAATGACATTGGGTTTATGGCTCTTTACTAGTCCTAAAATTATTGAAATATAATTGTTTTAACACTAAAACTAATTGTGAAAATTAAAACTCAAACAATGAAACAAGATATTTATATCTATACACGATGTAAAGTTTAGTGCCAATTTATTTACTAGTGTTACGCTATAATTAGTAGGGGATTCATTTATGGCTTAGATACAACCCCTAACTTGTGGAAACTTTTTAACTTGAAAGCCACTAAAAGAAAAGCCACAGTCGAGTTATTTGACCATGTTTTTTCTTGTTTAGCATATATGTCCAATTTTGACCATGTTAACCACATGTCCACATGGAACAAAAGGGTACTAATATACTACGGAGAATTATAATTGCGTGTATTTAACTTTTATTTGGATGTGAGATCAGGCAGCCAAAAGATCGCTCAACTTAGTAGTTAGCACATAATGATCGGAATGGAATTCATTAATGGCCTAAATACACCCCCTAACTCGTGGAAACTTTTTATAAGCTGTTGGTGAGAGGTTGGTCATTGATTTAGCCTCTTATGATCGGTTTTTTTTTTTTTTTTTTTTTTTTTTTTTTTTTTTTTTTTTTTAAATAACTCTCGCTTGTCTAATTGGTTGAAGTATATTTTGTAAGGCGTTTGCTATATAAAGTGGTGATTAATTTGGCGTTTCAAGAATCAATTGATTTCTGGTTCAGAAATCAGTTGATTTCTAGTGATAATAATCCGTGAAAGAAGCTTCTTTTTGATGACTTGATTCAACTTTCTTTCAATTGGGTTCTTCTCGTTGTAACTTTAAACTCAATTGGGCTATTTGGAGGAAAAACCCTACTTACATTATTTTATAATTTCCTCTTATCTTTTCCCTGAGAGTTGTATGAGTCTGCATAAAAAATATTTCAGGCTAAAAAATCGATGGCTCAGCCTCTGTGGGTAGGGGATTTTCTCTTGTTTTGGTTTTCTGTAATTGAGTTTTTCCATCATTTTTGCAGTTTTCGCAGTTAAAGCCTTGAGAGAAATCTAGATAGTGTAGTTTTGTTTATTTCTATATTGTAATTGTATTTTTTAGCTTCTAGTGTCTTGCTAGTAGCTTTTTCTTAATATAATTATGCCTTAAAAAAAAAAAAAAAAAAAAAAAAAACTCATGGAAACTTTTTTGTTTAGAATCCACTAGCATAAACTACTCGTGGTGCCGTTCCGCTTGAGTTATGGGAAAAATGCTTCGACATCAGCACATTTTTCATAACACCATAATTTATCACAATACCAAAAACATCTCTCTCCTATAACACCAAAATTTGGTGTCATCGTGAACCCTATAGCCTACACATAACCCCTAAAATACAAATACAACAAAAAAAAAAAAAAAAAAAAAAAATACTATTTAGGTTGGTCGTGACAATGCTAAACCACATGGCACAAAAGGCGTTAAATACTCTATTAGTTTATAGTAGGTAAGATATTCCATATTAGTTAGGTAACTAATATCTTTACGATAAAAATAGGAAAATTATAACGAAAACAATAATATCAGTCATGACGGATCAGTGTATAAGAAAGATAAGATGTAGACACATTATACTTCTATTCTCAGATTCAACTCGAGAGTAAGAAAACTGTTTTCAAAAAACTTATTGTGAGTGATATTTATGTTAAAAATCCAGAAGAGCGAAGACAAAGAAAACTTATATTTTGCGTTCCTTGTTTCTTTAAGACATTTTAGTATAAAATGACTAAAAAAAGAACAATGAATCTTATGTCTAAATTTGCATGAAGGCTTTTGTTATGGGAGATGATTTGTGCACAATTTATTTTTGGCTATACACCACTAAATCATATCAGTAATGCACACAGTACAACACCGCTATGCATAATTTAGTGGTGAATGACAAATAAAAATGGTTTACAAATCACCTCCTTTTTATTATAAATAGAGTCTCAAGAAACAAAATGCGAAAATAAAATGGATGAATTATCTTTTTGAGTTATGTATTTAAAAAAGAGTTCGGATCAAATGACAAATATAATAAAGATGAGAAAAATGAGAATGAACTACAACCAACGATCTTAAATGCATCAACAAAAATAGATACATCTTTCAGTTATTTCTCTTTTCTCATTTTTAAAGATGCGTTGCTTAATGATTTAGTTCTTTCTATTTACTAAAAACTGTACGAGTCTTCAAACTCTATTTAACAATTGTTACATAATTACTTTTTTTTTTGGAACGAATTTTACATGATAAACAATTCGGCGCAAGTGAAAACAGCAAGCACTCTTTCCACAACAAACGCACACACAAGTTAGTAAAAAGCACTTTTTAAATGTGAAGCTACAGATGCCTCGTGTCTTTGTTAATTACACTACATGATTAACGGTACGACGACATTTGTACAGATGATCATTATGAGTAAGCAAAGGCAGCTCCTGCTACAGTAACGTCGACATTCATGGCTCACACGCTCGCTTCCATTCGACACGTGACTCTTTTTTGTTTACTTTATCTTGGACCACCACTTACCTTTTTTTACTTTTCTTTTTCTTATAGATACATACTACTTTATAAAAAGTAGTTTCCTTTTGCCTTTAAGGATTGTATTTGATTTTTACTAGAACAGATATGGTAGATATGTTGGGTGCTGTTAAGAGTGTGTAAGTTAAGAATGTGCAAGTTATTTGGGCATTACGAGTCTTTTACTTATATGTATGCGGTTTAACAAAAATATTTTCGTGACCGTTTCTAACCATTCTTTAACCACCCATTTGTGAGATTTGAATCTTTGAACATTTAATAGTTAATAGTAAGTTTAAAATGGCACACCAATAAGACTTTTCACGTGTCATCTAAACTGGTAGTACTATTGTCCAAACAGGCTTAACTGTGTAAGCCTTGAACCAATTGATAACCCGTGAGACTAGATCAGAATTTTATGGTATGGTACATGTACAAATAAACTTGAAAGGTAGCAAAAAAATTAAGCCTTATTTTAGATTTTATTCTTGAAAAAACTATTATAGTTATAAAAATGTCAAGACAAAATTATATTTGAAAAAAGCTGGAACTTTTCTTGCCGGTAGTATTTTAGGTCTATTCTTTAAAAATAGTACTCCGAATTTTTGTGGTAAGTTTGTTGTTGTTACAATTTGTTTACTCTACATTTCAATAGGGAGAATTGCATATATACCCACTAAAACATGAATATTTGCATATTTTCTCAAAACACAAGTTTTTAATGCACAATGTACAATGATGTTTAAGCATATTTTGAGTATATATGCAAATATGCAAGTTTTAGTAGATATATATGTAATTGCCCCTTTCAATTAACTATTCTAAAAGATTTATTATAATAATCAAGGCTAATTGCATCGAGATTTGTATGTGTTTTGTTACTATGTGAAATAACTTTAATATTCTTGTTTGCTACTTAAAAAGTAAAGGTCAGGTTAAAAGTTAAAACCATCACTAACCTTGAGAAATAAGAATTACTAGTAAAAGAAAGCAATCTATCTCAAAGTTTGGGAAGACATTTTTGATGATGAGATAATCATTGAAGTATTTAATTCTTATATAAAGATATGATCTTTGCTTTAATATATGGGTTTTTCTAAATTAAAGTCCACGAAAAAGTACACATGGATCCACATAAAAGTACAGATAGATGTACTTTTATGTGAGTCTCTGTGTACTTTTCATATACTTTTAGTGTGTTTAACTTATGCCCCTACGACACAAGTTAGAAAAACTCTTAATACATGTCAAACTCAATTGAATATTTTTCTACTGATATATTCCCTCCGTTTTAAAATAATTGTCTTTCACAAAAAACACACAGTTTAAAAAAACATAATTATTACTAATTTTTCTCTCTTACTTTTTGCAGAATAACAATTTGCCCCTTAACTAATTAATTAATTTCTTCTTTAAAGTTTGTAATATTAATTTCAACCAAAGATAATCTGACAAACTTGATCAAACTTCTCATTTTGTTTTTAGTAGTGGACTATTAAATTAATATGTCTCAGAAAAGAACCGTGGAATATAAATTTGAGACGAAGAAAGTATGTATTTTTTTAAAAGAACACATTACATGAGTGATGTGCCAAAATGCATGGGTAACTAGAGTAAAATATCTCTAAAATATATATTTTTCTATTCTTATATAGTTACTCCTTATTAACTATAATAATCAAAAGTGAATATTTTAAGTGAGAAAATAGACGAGTGTTGTGTCAAATTATTAATGATTTAGGCATGAGTTTAAGCGTATATATTAGGTCTGGCTATGATTGCTTTTGTTCATAACCATGTATTTCCATTAGAAAAATAAATGAACCCAATACTCAAGCAATCAAGTTCTTAATAGTTGCATCTTGCAAACGTTATATCACAATTTCTTATTTTCTTATATAGTTATTCAACATTATATCATTTTTTTGCAAAACATTATAAAGTGCTCGTTGGTAACATTCTAAAAGATGTAAAGTTAGATAGATAGAAGCAAAATTGTTTCTGACTACTTGTAATTGCATTCAATGTCTAAGAAGTTTAAAGCTTCCTTTCCTTCAGGCTTCCATGATCACATCCATATTTTCCACCAAGTTTTGTCTATCTTTTTAAGTCTCTGAATGTGATTATTTTGGAAGTATTTATCTTGGTTTTGTAGACCTGACGAGAACGCCAGAAGTTTAAGTGAGAGAGTTTGTAACAACTAGTCTCACATTGGAAAAAAAACAAGATATTTAAGTCTCTTACAAAGTATCCTTCTACTATAGTTTTTAGATGAACAAAGAAAGACGCCCAAGTGCTATTGCTTTTGATTTTGGTAAACATTACAATTAATGTTTCATTAGTAGTGTGTTGATTAGCATGTGTAAGTGAGACAATCGTACATGGCCATCGTTTATGAAAGGCCTCTGATTAGTACATGTTCATTAGTATTTATACATGTCTAACTTGAATTTTTATAGCCTTTTTTAAATATTATTTGAGGTGCTTCTGATTTACTATATGTTAATTAGTATTTATACATGTCTAAATATATTATGTTATAAATTTTCCATAATAGTTAAGCTTTTCGTGATTTACAGGCTTTATTCGTAGTTTCGCACCGGGCTACTCAAATCAATAAAATAGCCTGGACATTAGCTTAAAATCTATTTTGTCGGCTATCTATGACTTTATCTACCCAGCTTTGAGACGAGGACATGTGGTTATTATACTTACTACTAGGATAAGAAGTTCAAAACAATGTACTTACATAAGAAATCTTTAAGAGCCCTCGGTAAGGTAACACATGTTTATCTTTTAACTCATTGCACCTCAGCGCTACATCAGCTTTTACCTTTTAACTTAACTTTGACTTTCCACCCCGGTAACATAACTTACATTTAACTCACCTCCACCACAATTATTTTCAATTTCAACCCCAAATTTTAACAAACACTTCATTTAAAACTAACATAAACATTTATAAAACACAAATTACATAAAACATCTTAATTAAACTACGATAATTAAACATTAAACATCTTAATTAAACTACAATTATTAAAAAGAAAACATCTTAATTAAAATACAATAATTAAACTACAATACTTAAACATAAACTATGAGTTAAATAAACTATGATTATTAAAAAAACGAATCATCAGACACATAGCCTTCGTGACTCGAATAAGAGGCACTCGAATCGTCCTCACTGGATGGCACTCGGGGCAATCTATTTTGAATTCGCCATTCTGCTCGACGGTTTCTCCGAGCCTGTTTAGCTCTTAAGTACTCCTCAAGAGCTCTTGCCGCATCTTCTTCCTCTGCTTGAACACGTAACAATTCTTGCATATCTTGTATCATGCTCCAGAAGCATGATCGTGCTCCAGATATTGAAAGGTTGCGTGAGCTGCCTCAAGATCATCCAGCTATCAGGGTCGGTTTGCAAACTCTATTAAGAAATGATGAAACAGATCTTGAACTTCATGTAGCCTTAAAGATGGTTAGGGAACAAGTGTTGCAGGTGTGGGAAGAAAAGTCAGAGCTTATCGACAATTACAAATCTATATAAAAGCTTACCGAGTATCGTTGTATGGTTTATGTATTCATATTATTCGATAATGAATTTTAAGTTATGATTTGATTTTTAAATCGTAGGGGGGTTTTGTAACTTTTTCATTTTGGTATTAATAAAAGCAAATAATATGACAAGGGCCAAAAGTGTAATTTATTTATTTATTTATTATTATTTTTTTAATAAGCAGCTTAACGTTGCGTTAGCCGGTTAACTCGGCAGGTTAACGTGCATTTGACCATCAAGCCCGTAAGTTAACATGGCTCATTTTTTTTGCGCGTTAAGATTTAACGCATGATTTGCGTTATCTTACCGATCGCTCTAAAGATAGTGCACACACTATAAAAGTTTTGAATAACTAAAAACCATTAATTATATAATTGAAATTTTTGAATATTAAGTAAGACAACCACATAGGCACATAGTTATAAAAGTATTTCAAGAACAGAACTAGATAATATTTGTCTAATTGCTGGTCAAACTTGGTTGGATTAGTATAAACTATAAAGATGGATTACAATGCTTGTCGCTATTAAAATTATGTACTGGTATTAAATAAATAATATGTACTTGACGCAATTAAAGACGACGTTAACAATTCTCGACTAGCAGAATAATGCTAATCAATTAAACATCTCCCCAAAGAAGATACGTTATTATAATGTTATAAATGAAATTATACTACTAGTGTTGGATAAAAAAAAGTGTAGATTGGTAGGGACACCTCAACCCTGTATATCATAATGGTACCCATTAACCATACCCAGCAAAAGTTTGATGCCTGTGAAATACCTTCACCCAATAACCAACCATGCTGCGGAACGGAATCGAACTCGCGTCCTTTAGTTGGATCAAGACATTACATGGTTGGACCCAGGCTTCTAAGGTAACTGGTTGATATCATGAGAGCTTGTGATCCCCAAGTTAAGACTTTCCGGTTGGTCACCCAATCCGGTACTACTCTCACCTAGGCTCACTTAACTTAATAAGCTTCACCCAGTGGACCACAAAGCCTCATGATTTATACTAATGGTGTTGTTCTTATCATTAATATAAAGTTTGTTAATTAGCAGACACCGGATGATCGTGAGGACATTATCTAATATCTATGTTTAACTTTTATGACCAAAGCAAATTTAGTCGATATTTTTAAATTGCGCTAACATGGTGCACTCGATTAAAAAAATTTATTTGTTTAGTTATGAACAATGGATCTGGGACAATTTGATAAACAGTTAATTTAAGACAATTCAATAAAAAGATAAACAAATAGAGATACAAAGAAATAACTTTTTTTTTTTTTTTTTTTTTTTTTTTTTTTTTTTTTGTATTTGTAAATAAGTAAATAAGTTTGGTCGTGGATTAATTCCGAATTAGTGCATTCTAGTACCCTTGCAATAAAATTATTACTTTTATGAAAATGCTATACACACATATGACATTCATTTTTAACTTTCTACAAAGTCTAACAAAGTAATCTTGCTATATACATATGGAGTATGTATTCATACAACTACGAAATGTAAGATTATAGAGCATGCACGATGAGGATCAGAGGCAAATGCTTGAGGTCGTGCTAATGTGGTGATGAAGTTGAAGTGGTCGGTGAAATGGTCATAACTCTCGTGGTGACGAGGTCCAGTCTGTAAAACACTAGGCATTCCCGTTTTACTTGCATATTGTTTAAAAAATGGTTAGTGGTGAGTAGTGACTATCGTGTGATAGCAGTGATGAGAAAGTACTTCTCCGTAGGGAAATGGCCCTGATGCATGTAACAATTACTTGTTGCAGGGGTGGAGCCAATTTTTTTTTTCAAGGGGGCATAGTTTGATAAATTTTAGAAACTACTCGACAACTTGGTTATTAGGGAGGCAAATTAATAATAATAATAATAATAATAATAATAATAATAATAATAATAATAATAATAATAAATAAATAAATAAATAAGGTATTTTAGAAAATTTACACTATAGATTTTTTAGCTGGAGGGGCACATGCCCCCCCGCCCCCTCCTGTCTCCGCCCATGACCGGTAAATAGTGATCACAGTTACCACAATAGATACTCTAAACATGTTTGATACAAACAACAAAATAACACTCCACAAGCCTTTGATTCAGTTTGTTGGAGATACCTTGATTACATTCTAGACAAGCTGGGGTTTGGAATTAGATGGCGTACTCGGATTAAAGCCGGTTTAATGTCTGCTAGGACTTCTATCCTTGTTAATGGGAGTCCTACTTCGGAGTTTTCTTTAAGGAGAAGCTTGAGGCAAGGGGACCCACTTTCGCCTTTCCTATTTATCATTGTTATGGAAGGTCTTCGTATGGCTCTTATCGACGGTGTGGTAGCCAACATGTTTCATGGAGTCAAGATTGGGTCCTCGGATATTCATCTTTCCCATCTCTTTGATGCCGATGATGTCATCATCTTCTCCGAGTGGAATCAAAATGACATGGAAAATATCATCAGAATCCTCAACATATTTTTCCTTGCATTTGGTCTTAAGATTAACATTCATAAATCAAATGTTTTGGAGTTGGAGTCTCGAATAATGAGATTGAATCTATCGCTGCATGTACTGGTTGTGAAGCTGGTTCCTTCCTTTTTCTTATCTTGGTTTACCCATTGGTTCAAACATAAGGCGTATAGCGAATTGGCAGGTTCTCACTAATCGTTTTAAGGCTAGAATGTCGGGTTGGAAGGCAAACCTCCTTTCCATAGGTGGACATCTTACTCTCATTAAATCAGTGCTAGGTAGTCTTGGTATCTATTACTTGTCTATTTTCAAGGTTCTCGAAATGGTTATTAAATCTCTTGAACGCTTGTGTGCTACCTTCTTTTGGGGTGGTCACGAAGACATTAAGAAGTTTGCTTGGGTTAAATGGTCTAATATTCTTGCTTCTCTTGATAAAGGAAGACTCGGCGTTGGAAGCCTTAAAGCTTTCAACATGTCTATTTTATTGAAGTGGAGATGACGTCTCTTTCAAAATCTGAATGCTCTTTGGGTTCAAGTGGTTAAATCCATTCATGGTAATGAAGATGGTATTGATCTTAGAGGTTGTCAACCTAATGGGGTATTGTCTAGTATTGTTGGAACGATTAATCATCTTCATTCGAGTGGTATCATTCCTCTTAATTCCATTCACTTTAAGGTTGATGATGGCTCGTCCATTCATTTTTGGAAAGACACATGGCTACAGGAAGACCCCTTTTACATCAGATATAACATGTTATTTCACCTTGATAATAACAAAGATTGTTCTATTTGTCAGCACATTGTCAATGGCTCCTGGTCTTGGGATTGGAGTACGCTGATTACAACAGGTAGAACAAAAACTGAATTTGATAAGCTTATTCTTGACATTGTTGGGTTGGAAACTGACGAAATTATAGAGTCCGACTCTTGCATTTGGAGTCTCTCTAATGACAATACTTTCTCGGTGAATAAGGTTAGAAAGCATATCGATGAGCATACTCTTCCCTCGTTATCCTCTAGCACTCATTGGTATAAGATAATCCCCAAGAAGGTTAATATCTTCATGTGTTGGATGTTCTTGGACATGCTTCCTAATCGATTGAACTTGTCCTCCTGAGATTTGGAACTTGATTCGATTTCTTGCATGGTTTGTAGCGGGTTTATAGAATCAAATGCGCAAACTTTTTTCACTTGTGACACGGCTTCTTCTATTTGGCAACTTGTTCGCTCTTGGACCGGCTTCTCGTTCCCGATGTTTTGCTCATGTGAGGACTGGGACACTTGGTTTGATTCTTGGCGCGCTTCCAAGGACAAGAAGTCTCGTGTTTATGCCATTTTCGCGGCTACTTGTTGGACCCTATGGTGTTTTAGAAACAATATCATATTCAACTCTCAATCTATGAGGAAATGTGATATTTTTGATTTAATTTGTCTTGTTTCATTTTCTTGGCTTAAATTTAGAAGTAATCTTTGTAATAACTGGAACGATTGACTGCAATCGCCTTGTAATTTCTAGCGCTTTGCTAGCTTTTTTTCTTTTACTTATTCTCCATTGCTGTTCAAAATAATAATAATAATAATAATAATAATAATAATAACACTCCACATATTCAAGCCACAACAAGATAAACTTTCCTATTCGTTTTAGATACAACAAACCTATTACGCTCTACTATATTCTACTAATTCATAAAATTGAGACACGCCAAGTGTGTGTTTCTATTACCACACGTAATACCTTCGTAACAATATGTAAGTAACCCGCCCACTCTAAGATGTAAGCAATTATGATGTCATGTATATATATATTTAAGAACGACTTATCGATATCTAAATAAATTGGTCAAAGTTGGACGAATTCCACATAATCGAGATAGTGATTTCTTCTAGTTTTTCCACGAGTGATCTAAAAATCTCGGAGTTAATTTATTGTCTTCTATGCTCGTTTGTTTTTCTCTATAAGTCACACATCGATGAAGAATGGTACGTTGTTGTTTGCTTATGATTTGCTTCATAAATGCCCGTAAGTTTTAACTTTACTGCATTGATATTGGGTATGTTTGACGCATATCATTTTAAAGTATTTAAGAATGGTTAACGTCTAGCATTTGACGTTTTTGATTAAAAAATAATAATAATAATAAAAAAAAAAAAAAAAAAAAAAAAAAAAAAAAAATCTACGGAAGACCTTTTTGTGTAAGCTAACCTTATTCAAGTATTTTAGCTAAATAAGCTAACACATGACTCATGAGTCTTTCGAAAAAGTTTAAACAAACAACCCCTACGTAGGATATCGCCAAATTAAGAGTTTGCCTTAGCTGTTTCAACATATTAGGATAAAACTTTGATCATTACGTATAACAATATTTATTTTATCTCTACTTAATTACCTAGATGATATATCATTACTTTTTTTAGATGTTACAATATCGGATAAAAAATATTTGTGTTCACCCTATTTTTAGGAAGTGGTTAATTCTGAAATACTATTTTATACACCCAATCACAAAATGCATTATTTACACTGCTATCAGATTGATATTCAAATAAAAGAAAAGATAATAATGAATCATATTGATTCTTTATCGATTAAAATGATTAATCTATACTAAAAAGATTTTCCTTCAATGTATTTTTAAGTTTTAACGAATGCAAATTAATATGCAATATGCACAAATGCTTAATGAGATATATAATACATTAAACAATAATATCTTTATATTTAATTATTTAAAATATTTATTAATGTCTTTTTAATGTCAAAGTTTTATTTGGTTGTCGATATTTAATTTTTTTGAAAATGGCATATTCAAAAATCATTTATCATTTATGTATGTATTTTAGTGCAAGTTTAGTAAAATCTTAATAATTTTGCTAATAAATTTAATTGAAAAAAATCGTACATGTTAATGTACGAAAAATTTTCATGTGATCATAAAGCATTAAAATATTTAATTTTTGAATACCGTAATTTATATAACCAATGCGACATATTATTAATCATATATTGTAAGAACTAACTTATACTTCTCTATGTTTACATGTTACGTATATAATATTTTGACGAATATTACACAACATTTACTGATTAGTAAGTACTTTTTACTGCCAATCATCACAACCTTGTTGTACTACTAACTACCATTTTCGTATCGTCATTGGATCGTGATGCATAGGTACTTGACAATTTAATTTGAAATAGTGCGTGAAAAAATCATTCCTAAAATTTTCGCCGTGTGTAAAGTCATTATCATGAAAAACATGTAATCGAAAAATATTGTTCGCCAAAATTTTAATTACATGGTACCTACCGCCGAAACACGTGAATACCATGCATAGTTGTTTTAAATTTAAGGTTTTTTCTAATACGTGTCCTAATATACATATTAAGCTTTGTTTATTAAACAGACACTTTCTTATTATATAAGAAAATACATTTAATTCTCATTATATATACTCACAAATTATTATAGATAAATGTAATTTTGAATTAAATAATATTTGATTTTACTTTTATATAAACTTGCACATTTTAGAAAATCTAAATTTAAACAGTGCGATTAAACGTATAGTGTTAGTGTACGCTCTCATAGCAAATTGGGCTATTATGTTTTAGTCACGTAATCAACAAGGGCAGAGCCACCTTAGGAAAAAAGAGGGCTATGGTCCTCCCACAACTTCATATCTTTATGTTTAATTATTATTAGATCTACATTATAAACTTCAATTTTTACACATAAAATAAGAACTAGCCCTCCTAAATATCAAGAATTGTATTTCGGCCCCTCCCAATAAATATGTTCAAGCTCTGCCAATAGTGATCAGCAAGGAGAAGATTGCTCGTTAATTGAATTTAAAAAATCATATGTCAGCGTGACCACTAGCCAATAGGTTGTAGATTTATGTAATATTAGAAATATTTGTGATGTACATCTTAACTAATTATAACGCATAAAATCTTTTTTTAAGTATTAATTATATTAAGATAGTTAAAAATTAAGGAATAAAACTTTTCATGTGATGTGTACAATTGATGCATCAACACACATATTAATTAAGTTATCATCATCACAATTATTGATACTTTAAACCTCCTCTTGAATGAAAAATACAATTAAAAGAATCCGTTGTAAACTAAGCAAAATGCTAAAAAAACAAGTAAACAAAATAATACAAACAAAGCAAATTAAAAAAGCTCCTCCAAACTTTTGTTATTGCTCATAATCACTAAACAAACAAATTAATCAATAAATCTATTGTAAAAAAAACAACGTATAAATAAAACAAATTATTGACCGAAAAAATAAATTACAGGGTACCCGCCTCCAAATCGTGTGATATAGACGTTTGAAAAAACTGTGATTAAAAACGGAGAAATTTTATGTCCCATAAAGATATCTTTATAACTATTGATTTTTAAATCAAGGTTCCTTGATCAGTTCAACAGAGTCCAACGAGTTATGAACAGTAATGTTATGACACATAGATCCACAAATGTAGTTTTCAAAAGAGTTAGCTTTGCAATCCAAAAAGGGCTATCGGCGCAGCTTGTTGCCCGTTTACCTTCAACCACTATGTAAATTCTATTTTGATGAAATAAATTATATTATCTGTAAAAAAGAAAAAAAAAATTACAGTATAACAAAAACAGTTAATAAAAAAATCATCTTTTTTTCAGTTAAAATGTTTTGACTTTAGTCAAAACTAAGTTCACTTTGCACATACTGATGGACGAAATAAGCAATAACTTGCATTGGCATCAAGTGCATCTAAAAAATCGTCGTCTTTTCTTGAAAAGTTAACACTACAAAATAAATTTCTATTGGGGACCCTTGACAACACGGGACCTCCTAGTTCCGTCCCTAAAGTGTCGGAATTTTAAACCAAAATGGTCACAGCCTGGCCGGAAATATTTTTAAGCAAAAAAAAAAATAGTTAAATCACTTTTCAATAACCAAAATCAATTATTATAGAAACCGGTATTGAAACATAGTATAAAACTACTCCATAGACCATACATAGTATAAGGAAAAAAACCCGACATGTATTATATCCTAAGGAATCAACCAAGGGAATATGAAAAGTTATTAATTATGAAATGGAATCTTTGATAGGGATGTTTTTCTTAAATTTAATATTTTAATATTCATTTTTACATACACATACATAGTGTCTATATATGTAAGATCAAAACAGCAAAAATTGGACATTCATTATAAGCTCATATTCATTCCACCAACCCACCGATATAAGAATCTCTAACCTTTACAGATACATATTTTAGACTCATCCATTCTTGGATAAATACAACCATATAAATATAAATTTATTTTTAACCCTATTAGTTTTTCTCTTGTTATTTAAATATTAGGGTTTTGTTCTTTAACCATTTTCGTTTCATTTCATTTTCATGGTCATGGATGAGTATGCTTTAATGGCAGCCATTTTGAACGTATGCAATGTGTTCTTCTTTTCGTGGTTATTCATTTGGTGTTTTAAACATGTTTTACAATACTTTAGAAGTGAAAGAACATGCTTTCTAATGAATTTTTCGTGGTTTTCGGTGATTAGTGTCATTTCGACATCTATTATCACAATATCTCATATAGGTTTTTGTTTATACATAATCTTAATGCATGAAGTTGTATCTTACGAGTCATCAATCTTGTCATTAACATGGTGTTTAGCAAGTGTTGTTACTATGTATTCATTGTTTAGTACAACTTTTAACCATTTTAGAAAATGGCCTATGGTGCTTGTTTTGTTTTGGCCTTTTTATGTGGTTTCTGATTTAGTTTTAGTGACTTTGGTTGTTATAAACTGTTTCGAGTCGAAAAACATGCATGCTTTAAGGTCTATATCGAATATAATCGATATAGTAACGTTACCATTTGCCATTATTTTGTGTTACAATGGTGTCAAGTTTTGTGGTGTCAACAAGAAACACAAAGAATTAGAGGAACCATTGCTTCAAGAAAATGGCCAAGAAGAGTCAAGTGCTTTTACTAATGCAGGAATTTGGAATAGGGTTACATTTAATTGGCTTAATCCTCTTTTCGAGTTGGGCCGGGCTCAGAAACTTGAGTTCAATCATGTTCCTTCGATTCCTGAATCCGAAATGGCTGGAGAGGCTGCGGTTTTGTTGGAAGAGTCTATCTATAAACAAAAGACTCATGTTTCGGTTTTGCCTAAGGCTATTATTCATGCTGTAAGAAGATCTTTAGCAATCAATGCTGTTTTCGCAGGTAATTGGTTGTTGCTATTTTTGTCATTTCTGGTATTTTGTTTCACTTGAATTTTGCTTATGGTTGAGGCTTGTTGTTGATAAAGTGTACGTGGTGTGTGGATGTGTGCTTTCTAAGTGCTAATAGTGGATGTGTGTTCCAAAATGTGTTATAGAAGTAGTGATTTTGGATGTCCTTCTATTCACTTGAACTACAATAATCACTTGTGCTTATGTTAGGTGTTTAGAAAGAAAAAGAAAGCAGCTCAACTAAAAGTGCTATAGGAATGCATATAAAGTTGGAGGAGTGTTTTGAAGTGCTTATTGATTAGTTGGGCGTTTAGCAAATCCTTATTATTTAGGGGAATCGATAGAGAGTGACAGTTGTTCTATTAAGCATTTTAGGACCCATTGATAGTAAGTTTTTTGTAAACAGTATGAGATGATTTTCAAGTGATCATTTTATCCTTAAATAGTATAATTTGTGCTAATCATATTCAAGACACATATACAAACATCATAGCATAAAGTTGTTACAAGTGTCATTAATCAATTTCATCATGTGTACTGGACAACAAAATTATCATTGAATTACACCAAAACAAAAGCTAAAACCAAGTTTGTTCTTTACAACCACATATGATCCAAGAAATGACTGCACAAAAACCAAAACATATACTGACAAAACACAAAGTTGAACCTCAGTTGCCAGCACATGCATGAAGGGATTGTTATTACTTATTAGGATTGGCATGAGTTAACCGGACCCCGGAGGGTTTGTGGTTAATAATTCAGTAAAATGATGACATGTGCCAGCACAACTAATAAATTTGATGACATGAGTTAATAAATTTACATGTGATGACATTAACCATTTATTTTTACTTTTTCTTTATGAGTTGTGGTTATGCTGTAAATTTATTATTGTACTTGTAGTTAATAATTCAGTAAAATGATGACATGTGCCAGAATTAGAGATTGGTGTGTATTGGTTGCTTTAATATCTTTAGGGTGGTGTCAGTGGTCACTCCCAAAATCCCCATACCTCCCAATCAACCCTTTTTCATACCTCCCAACCATTTTTTTTGTGGCAACCATACTTTTTCATACCTCCACTTTTTTTTTTTTTTTTTTGGTGCTCAACGGTCCAAAAATTTCTCCATACCTCTGAGGCATGAATTGACGCTGGAGCAAACCTCCCAACTAAACCGCTGGGGTGACGGCGGTGTTCCCCGGCGGTTTGAGGCAAACCGCTGCCCACCCTGCTCCCATTGCCACCACCCTTATAAGCCCTTTTAAGTTTTAACTTACATTGAAACTAGAAGCAAAGTTAATTCTTCTTTCTTTTTGGCTTTTCGGTAAAGCACACTAGGCATGTGAAATCCACATGTATTGTATGTAAAGTGAGTGAGGTGTTTTGTATAAAGTCAAAAAGAGATCGGAAAATGGGGTGAAGGAATCGACATAACTTTAAACATTTTAGAGAGTGTCTGGTTGAAAAATGTATATGCACGTGTGAATGAGATTAGGAGTTATATGTATTTGGGCTAATGAATCTCAACCAGCTAACTGCCTAGGTAGCAAAAACTTATTCCAACTTACTAACAAATGAAACGTCAACTTAGTGTATGTAGCTATTACTTAACTCCGTTAATTAAGTTTACTTGATCTCATTTTTACGTTGAATGTTTTCGAAGATGTACTAGTGGGTCCCGTTTGGTAAAATATGAGACTGTCACGAAGTTCAATCATAAACAAAAGTTGAAAAGAAGTTGAACACTATTAGGAGTTGACACTTGCTTAAGCATACATGTGTATGCAGCCGTTCTAACACTGCATAACTGATTCTTTAGTCTAATTCAGTTTGACTTATGAATGCTTTCAAGTTTCAAATATGGTGTTCTGGACTTCTGGGTATCAAATAAACATGACATAAGGAATTAATTAAGACCAATCAATGTATGCAGCTAACTGCATAATCAACACTTCAGTCTTGTTCATTTTCGTCACTGAAAAGTTTCAAAGATGTGATAATGGGTCTTTCATAGTTAATGTCAGACCCACATGGTCACATATCGTACAAAAGAACAAAGTTTAGCATAAGCATTAGTTTGTTGTTGTTTTTAACTTTGGTTTTCTTATTTGGTATTTTTAGGAGTTAACACACTTGCTTCATACATGGGACCAATTTTGATCACAAGCTTTGTGAATTACTTATCTGAAGATATCAGTGATTCTAACTACCGAAAAGGGTTGATACTCTCGTGTATTTTCTTCTTGGCGAAAACAGTTGAATCTTTGTCTCAAAGACAATGGTATTTTGGTGCTCAACGATTAGGCATTCGTATACGTGCTGCGCTCATTGTACTTATATACAAGAAATATCTATCAACCAAATACGGTACCACAAGCAATGGCAAAATCATAAATTTGGTCAATGTAGATGTTGAAAAGATAGGCGAGTTTTTCTGGCATATTCATGGGATCTGGTTGCTCCCGGTTCAAGTTCTCCTTGCTTTGATCATCTTATACATAAATCTTGGTTTTGCTCCTTCAATGGCAGCACTTGTCTCGACAGTTTTAGTTATAATCTGCAACACCCCATTGGCGAATATGCAAAAAGATTTTCAAACAAAAGTTATGGAGTCAAAAGACTCGAGGATTAAAGCCACTTCAGAAATCTTGAAGAGCATGCGAGTCTTGAAGCTGCATTCCTGGGAATCCAATTTCAAGAAAAAGCTAATCGATTTAAGAGAAAAAGAGCGGAATTGGCTCAAGAAGTATCTTTATACATGTTCAGCTATTGCTTTCCTCTTTTGGACGTCACCTACATTAGTTTCAGTTTCCACTTTTGGTGTTTGTATATTCTTGAAAACGCCATTAACCCCAGGTGTGGTTCTTTCAACTTTGGCTACATTTAGAATCTTGCAAGATCCTATTTATAATCTTCCAGAGCTTGTTTCCATGGTGGCTCAGACTAAGGTTTCACTTGATCGAATCAAAGATTTAATAACAGACCTTGATGGCAGACAGTCTATAGAAGCACCGTCTTCAGAAGGGTCGAATGTGGCTATAGAAATTGAACCAGGAGAGTATGCATGGGACACAAATGATTTGGATCAAAGACGGCCCACGATAAAGATTTCCACAAAGATGAAAATCCCAAAAGGTTACAAGGTGGCAATATGTGGATCAGTTGGAAGTGGAAAATCAAGTTTGCTATGTAGCATTTTAGGTGAAATCCCGAGGGTTTCAGGTGGGAAGATCAGAGTTTTTGGATCAAAAGCGTTTGTGCCTCAAAGTGCTTGGATTCAAACAGGGACGATAAGGGACAATATACTATTTGGTAGGCAAATGGACAGGGGGTTTTATGATGAAGTTGTTGATGGATGTGGTTTGGCTCGTGATTTTGAGACATTGATTGCTGGTGATCTAAGTGTAGTGGGCGAGAGAGGGTTGAACCTAAGTGGAGGACAAAAACAACGTATACAATTAGCAAGGGCGTTGTATAATGCTTCAGATGTTTATCTCCTTGATGACCCGTTTAGCGCTGTTGATGCTCATACTGGCGCTCATATGTTCGAGGTACAAACAATATTTTTCATGAAAATTCTGTCTGTTTTTATCCCTGGGTCTTTCTTTAACGTATTCTTAAGACTACAATGTGAAACCTAACATCATACACAGAACTATCCGTTTTATACATAACCTGCTCGACCTGGCCATTTTACCGCAGTTATTTATATACACGCTCTAACAGACAATGGAATGCTTCGGCTAACTTTTTGTATTGACTTTTGCATTGGCAGAAATGTTTAATTAATCTTCTGCATCAGAAGACTGTTATTTACGTAACACATCAGCTGGAATTTCTAAGTGCATCGGACTTGATTCTGGTACGTTCTATCGCGATTTTGCATCTAATGTTTATCTCTTGGAACAAGTATTTATTCAATCTTTGTCTTCCGATTGTAGGTAATCAAGGATGGTGGTATCGTTCAAGCAGGTAAATACAGCGACCTTGTCGAGGATCCTACAAGTGAATTTGCACGACAAATAGCTGCTCATTCCACGTCTTTGAACCAAGTGACACCACCCAACGAGACCAGAGCCCGAACCACGTTTTCACAAGTGGTGGAAAGAATACACGAGCCCTCTAGGTCCAAAGGCGGGTCATTAGAAACAATGCCTCAAGAAGAGTCACAATCTGGACGCGTGAAGTTCAGTGTTTACTCAACTTTCATCATGTCAGCATATAAAGGAGCTCTTGTACCGGTTATCTTAATTTGTCACACTCTATTTTTAGCATTGCAAATGGGGAGTAATTACTGGATGGCGTGGGCCACAGAGGACGAGGTTCAGGTTAATAGTAGAATGCTTGTTGGTGTTTTCGTGCTTTTGTCTGGTGGAAGCTCGGTTTTTATTTTAGTGCGGGCGGTTTTGTTGTCAACAATTGCTATCGAGACGGGTCAAAACCTTTTCCTACAAATGATAACTTCAGTTTTTCGTGCACCAGTTTCGTTCTTTGACACTACTCCTTCAAGTCGGATCCTCAATCGTGTTAGTAATCTATCCTTGACCTTCTTCTATATTTTTTACATCTGAATTATTTATAGATTGTTTTTTGTTCTGTTTGGGTTATTTTCTGACTTATGTAACTTAACATTATATTCAAGTTTAGCCTTTTTATACATAAACGTAACATTATCATGAGAAAAACGTTTAATTTTTGAAAATTGGCATTAAGTCTTTGTTTACAGAAAAGAATCGTAACTCTCTTTTAGTTAGTCAAATGTTAAAAAACGTAAAAATAAAACCTTATTTAAAAAAAAAATAATTAAAAAAAAAAATACCATTAAGTTATGCTGATTTGCTTTTTATGCCTTCGTCTCTTACAGTCTTCAACGGATCAAAGTACAGTGGATGTCGATATCCCATACAGATTGGCAGGATTAGTTTTTGCGATAATTCAACTACTAAGCATCATTTTGCTAATGTCACATGTTGCCTGGCCTATCTTCGTGCTTTGTGTTATCATCATTGCTATATCATTATGGTATCAGGCTTACTACATTAAAACCGCAAGGGAGCTAGCAAGAATGATCGGGATTCAGAAGTCTCCAATTCAACACCATTTTGCAGAAACGATCTCTGGGGCCTCAACTATCCGTTGCTTTAATCAAGAAGTCCGGTTCTTGACTAAATGTTTGACTGTTATTGATAATTACTCGCGAGTTACTTTCCACAATACCGCTACAATGGAATGGCTGTGTGTTAGGATCAACTTCCTATTCAACCTTGTTTTTTTCATCCTTTTGACCGTGTTGGTGCATCTTCCTCGGTCATCCATTAACCCTAGTAAGTTTTCTTAATTACCATCATTCACATTTTTGGTTAGACGTTACAAAGTGGTCGGGTTGGATAGTGTGTCAACATGTGTTCAAGTAATTTATGTGTCATGGCCGAATGGGTTGGATCCAAAAGCTGTTTATCTTTTCTAACTTGTCAAGAGTTAACGGCTCTTTTAACCCGTTTGACATGTTATCATAAATAAATGGGATTTCTAGAATACGGTTGAGATCTTATTTGGCTGATGTAATCACAGGCTTGGCCGGGCTAGCAGTGACATACGGGTTAAGCTTAAACGTGCTACAAGCTTGGGTCATATGGAACCTATGCAATGTTGAAAACAAAATGATTTCAGTCGAAAGAATTCTTCAGTTTTCAAATATTCCAAGTGAAGCTCCTGAAGTTATCGAAAACTGCAAGCCAGACCCTAACTGGCCGACACGAGGACAAATCGAGCTCATAGACTTACATGTTCAATACCACCCTGCTCTTCCAACAGTTTTGAGAGGAATCACTTGTACTTTTCCGGCTCAAAAGAAGATAGGGGTTGTGGGAAGAACCGGCTGCGGAAAGTCAACCTTGATACAGGCTCTATTTCGGGTGGTGGAGCCCACAAAAGGCCGAATATTGATTGATGGGCTTGATATTTCAAAAATTGGGTTACATGATTTGAGGTCTAAGTTGGGGATAATCCCACAAGATCCAACTTTGTTTCAAGGAACCATGAGAAGTAATCTTGACCCTTTGGAACAACATTCAGATCATGACATTTGGGAGGTACTAAATAAGTGTCGGCTTGCTGAAATTGTAAGGCAGGATAAGAGGCTTCTCGATACACCAGGTAACAAGTGTATTTTTTTCACGTTTTTATTTTAAAACTCATCTTTGTATTCTTTTAAAAATACTGGAAAACTCTCACCATGTTTTACCATTTAACCCGTTTTCGCTGAAGTTACTATTTTAAAGGGTGGAACTTAAATGAACATGCTGATGAGCAAAGGTTTGACATTGACGGACACTAATGTTTTAAAGAAACTTGTGCAGTCGCTGAAGATGGTGAAAACTGGAGTGTTGGACAACGGCAACTAGTATGCTTAGCTCGGGCATTGCTACAAAAACGCAGCATATTAGTACTAGACGAGGCCACTGCTTCTATTGATACAGAGACAGATAATGTTATGCAGAAGACGATAAGAGAAGAAACAAGTAGATGCACAGTTATAACCATAGCTCATCGGATACCGACCATTGTTGATAGTGATCTAGTTCTTGTTCTTGATCAAGGTAACAAATTTAATCCGTTTTAATATCATCATAATCAACAGGTAATACATATACATGAATGGCTAACGGGTCAATTTACGTTCAGTCTTATTTGTAACGGGTCAAATGGCTCGAAACATAAAAAGTTGCTTTTGAAACATAAAAATAACAAATTATTTTATTGCTGAAGTATAATAACTTTGATGTTTCCCGAAAAAAGTGTTTTCCGTCAACGTGACCCGACCTGTGTGCCACTTCTTTTTGTTATCTTGACATTCTGCATATTTCTTACTTCTAATCGAATTATGGTAAAAATATAGGGGAAATTGCCGAGTATGATTCTCCCCAGCGGTTGCAACATGATGCTTCGTCGGCATTTTCAAAGTTGGTGAACGAGTTCCTGAGGAGATCTTTGTAGTGCATACATGGTCTACATTGACTACAAGGTTTTAGATTTTTAGATTCGAGTGTACAGTAAAAATTACAATGTGCCAAATAGCTTAGACTTAGGCTAATTTAGGCAGGAGAACACAACATGTGTTATATTGTTGGGCTTAAAAAATTTATAATTCTTGAGCCCAATTTGATATAACATGTGTTAACAAATAGGCTTTCAATAGAGTTATTAGGTTATAAGTAATCTTCTTACATAAGGTAACTTTCCTGTCTAAAGCATGGGTAATTTGATGTAGCAATTTGGAATGTGCTAAGTCTGCTAATTGGCCTATGGTTTTGCTTCTGACTAATGTTGCTTGGTTTAGAATGTGCTGAATATTGTCTTCTTTGTGTTGGTCCAGCTGAATATGTGGTTTAGTTTAGTATTGTTAGTCTAGTACGAAACAATATCATGTATATGTCACCATGGTAAGCGATAACTTGACTTCTTTATTAATTGGTGCTAACAAGTTTTACATTGCCCATGCTTTGCTACGGGTTGAAATACTCTTATATATCTATGTTTATTAAATTAATTAAATATATCCATGTTTATAAAAATGAGAGGTAGAAAATATAACAATGGAATAACTTAAAAGGCATCTTATAGTGACTTATGATGTTGTCACAAAGTAAAATATACTGAGTAAAGCGAATCAATTGCGTTGTAGTTAATTGTATATCGAATTTTGTGACTTTATATGCTCATCGAAAGCGATTTTCAATTATATATCATGATGATTCATATCAAACACCTCCACACTTAAGTGAAAGTGGCAGGCTTTTCTCCAGCGACTCTATCTTGTTATGATGCATGTCAAAGACCATATGGAGTGTGCCTGGGACAAGAAAAGCTATATCAGTTATAACACAATAACGCCGACATGACTTTCATCACGAAGTCACACGTCCCAAAATTACGGGCTTAAGAAAACTAAAACTTTATCGTCCTCGAAATCATTAGTACCAATAACATCATTAACAAACAAACAAAGGAATCGACTGATGTATTGGCTTTCAATCTTACAAAGTCAACCGAATTGAAGAAGTATGAGAGAGGTTTAGCCAAGAAAACATCTGGGGAGAAGTATAATTCAATCACAATTGTCGTACTGGTGAAAGTTCAAAGAACAAGATGAACCATGATAATTGAAAATCGCTCATGTCGGTAGATAATGTTGTTGGTATAAATGATTTTGGGGAGGATAAACTTTTGGCTTTCTTCGGCCCATGTTATGGGACATGTGACTTCCTGATGAAATCCGCGTATATTGTCTTCATGCTGATAAATCTTTGCTTGTGACAGAGCACACCCCATATGGTAGCTTGCATTATAACAAGACGAGTCTTCCTCTCGAATAACAATCTAGTCTTCTCTCGCCCGCCCTTATTTGTAGTTACTTTACTCGCGAAGAGGACTTTGATAGAGGCTCATAGTAATATATTTTTCACTCTAGCTTTTATGGCCGTTCAACTTTCATTTTCACCGACATGTCGAGGTACATGTGGACAATCTTTATGTGTTTTTGTTGACATTATGCCGCATCTTAACAACGCAATTGTTACTTTGATGGTTCATGCAATTGTCCTACCAGGTAAAAGTAATCGCAATTCGCAATTGTCCTAGTTGTCGATGTCTTGTCGAAACCTAATACAAAAGTATTTTGGCAAGTATAGATCTCCCGAGTATCATTCCAGATGAGTGGTGAAATTCCGGCGAAATCGGTTTGCAATTCCGGCGAAATCGGGAGTCGGGTCGGGACGGGACGGGTCGGAACGGGAAGAAAACCGACAAAACAACAAAGAAAACCGACGCCCGATTCCGATACCGACCGATCCCGACTGTCCCGATACCGATCCGATTGGTTTCGGGTAGGGATTCGGTTTGCAATTCCGGCGAAATCGGGAGTCGGGCTTGTCGGGTCGGGACGGGTCGGAGTCGGTTTAGGCCCGATGCACACCCCTAGGTCACAATATTCATTTGAGAAGTGCTGAACCTTAATATAAACGGATACTCGATTCGACAAAAGCTGATAATTCATGCTGATGCGCGTTTCAAATCAACTTAAGTCATATGTTAAATATTTTTTGTCCCAGTTTTGTGCTTTGGCTCAACTCTTTAGATTCACATCCTTAATTGTGTTAGTATACTCTATCTTCACTTTATCTTCTAATATAAAACTACTCTTTCATTTTTATCCTTTTCCCATTTTTAGTCATGGTACACTATTTTTAACATTCCAGTTGGTTAAATAACAAAATTATCGGATTATTGTTGTTATGATCATGTAACTTTGTACGATACTTTGCACGCTGGTTAAATAACAAAGTTAAGAATGTCTAAGAAAAGTGCAATGGGTCAGCATGACCTCACACGCACTATCTTTTCACCTCTAATTGAATTATGGGGAATGCAGGGAAAGCTGCTGAGGACGATCTGCGCAACAGTTGCAACTTACCTGCCCGTAAGCATTTTCAAAGCTAGCGAGTGCGTTCTTGAGGATATCAATGTAACGGGAGGATGGCTCGCAAGGTCTTGGTTTTAGATTCAAGTGTAAAGTCTAGATAACAAGGATGTTTGTTAAGTCACATATCATTTCAGAATGTTACAAGGTTATGCTAAATACATACAGTATTACAGTATGATACATACATTCACACACTTCATATAATTTTTGGAACACAATATACAACAGGCGGATTTGAGTATACAATTATAAAGAATCAAAAAGTCTATCGTAAACCAAAATATTCTTTGGTTTCTTTCAAAAAAATTATGAAAATGGTGTGCAAGCTATAATAGATCCTTGCATTATCAGCTTTGCTTCTCTGAGTTCTCTCGAGTGAAATAGTCATTGATCGATGGCATGATTTGAGGAGTCCGACCACGGACAAACCTCCTCAAGCCATGTTCTGCGTACTTTTCACCTTCTTTATGGTTTTCCAAGATCCCCGCGGTTCTTTTTTCTTTAGTAACCCTGAAACAAAAAAATATTTCCATGTGACGTAGCGTTAGCTACAAGTCATTTTGTACTTCAATTTGTGGCTAAAAGTATTTCGCTAATTACCTGACATCGGGATTGGTTGATATGTTTCTTATAAGTTGTGTTGCAACTAGTCCAAGAACTCCTACGATTGGTACCATCAAAGGGTAAACCTACACAAGTAGTGTAACATATATATATTGAACAAATTACACTTGTATAATGTTTGTATATCTTAGAGATATCAAATTGTTTAATTGTCATAAACAAATGCAGTTTAACAAAATAGTACCTCGGGCTTAACCCATCTTCGCCACGACATAGTTAGAGCTACAGTTGAAGATTTGAGAATGCTCTTTTGCAGGTCGAGATTATTGTCTTAATCAAAGAAAAACAACACGAATGAAGAATACAGCCACTCGGGGTTACAAAATGTTGTTTCCCTCTTATATAATCTTAATATGTTTACAAACACTAAATGTTTTGGTCTTATGTCAAAGATGTACAAAATCTACTAGAATATGTTTCTAGATTCATGAAATTTATTTTGTACACGAATTGCTATTTCGTCCTCTGAAACGTATGGAGAAAATCTAGACACATCTAGAAAAGAATTGTTGTAACTTGTAAGTTATGGAGACCTAATCACGGATCTTTACTTTCCTAATTTATGATTTGTCACCTACAAATTATTAAAAACCATTAGGATAAATAGTAAAAGCACCGTTTTGGAGCACCCTCGTCCTGTTCCATCACTCTCTAGAATGAAAAGGGGATACTCTCCTATGATTTAAATCACATCTTCAACCCTTTAATTCATCAATCAAATCCCACGAAAACCCCGCAATCAATTTCTTTTCACAACCCATCTGTGCTACCAATCAAACCCATCAATTTCGTACCTAATGGGTCAATTGTGTTGATTCAGTGACCAAAAAAGGTAAATTTTGTTGGGTTTGTGTTATGTATGATTAGATTAGAACTTTAATTACATGGGTTAGCGTTTGTTTTGGGTTGTTCATTATTGAAGACGATTAATTAGGGTTTCAAATCCTTGTCGTTTTTCTGTTATCTACCAACTGAAGTTAGGGTCTTTAGTTTCTTCTTGTTTGTTCATTTGTTTTCTATGATTGATTGCTTTTGTTCATTTGATGGAGGGGGGTTCAGGAGGGGAGGATGTAAGGTTGTTATTGTCAAGTTTTTATGCTAAAATGAAAAACATGGAAAGGCGTGATGTACTTGGTGTTGATTCTGTCTTGGGTTCCTTGTCGAGTGAGGAACCTAAATTACAAGACAGTGAAAAGACCACTAGAGCCGGTTCTAGTAGTGATGGTGATAAAACTAAGGTTACAGGTACTGATGACAATGGTGGAAAAGTGAATGAAGACCTACATATGGTGTGTGAGGCGACAAGACCAGCTAATATGGGACCACCAAGTTTTGCAAATGTTGTTACATCAGAAACAACACAAAAGAAGGTTAACTTTCAGAAAGTGGACGTTATTGGTGCAACAGATAGGGAGTTTGAAGCTTTAATCCCCGTCTCGTCTGTTATGGAAGTAAATGATAAGCTAAGCAACACGGTTTATGGGTATTTTCTTGGTAAACGCATCACGTTCCCAGTTATGAAAAACTATGTGTTCAATGCCTGGGGTAAATTTGGGATACAAAAAGTAATGGTGAATGCTAAAGGTTTTTACTTTTTAAAATTTTCAACTAAGAAAGGTGTTGACGATGTACTGGAAAATGGCCCATGGATGATCAGAATGGCACCTATTATACTGAATAAGTGGACTCCATCGGCTAGGCTAATGAAAGAGAATTGGACCAGTGTACCAGTTTGGGTGAAAATGCATGATGTTCCCTTGACAGCCTTCACTGCTGATGGGCTCAGCGTTATTGCTTCGAAAATCGGTAATCCATTGATGCTTGACTCCTATACGAGCACCATGTGTAATGAGTCTTGGGGAAGAAGTTCGTATGCTCACGCTATGATTGGAATTGGTGTTGAATGTGCATTCCAAGAATCTGTTAAAGTTGTTGTGCCCAATCTGGAGGGTGATGGGTATACGTGTGAGAAGGTTAGCGTTGAATATGAATGGAAGCCACCACACTGTCCTACTTGTAAGACTTTTTGTCATGATGTGGATGCATGCCTTCTAAGTGTTAAAGAGCAACCAAAGAAAATGGCAGAAGTTCAAGGCGAGGGATTCCAAATGGTTAAAGGTCGTAATAAAGGGAAGAAAACTTTTGATAAAAATGGTGGGTTTAAACCTAAGACTAATCTCCAATATAGACCAGTTGTCAAACATGCTGGTGCGGGTTCCTCCAAACTAAGAAACAAAGACACCATTCATACCAAGAATTCATTCTCATCCATTGCTAATGATGATAGTAGTGATAATCCTAATGATGATGGCTTTACGGTTGGAGTGGGGACTGAGGGCCCACTGGAAGATATTGGAAGTGAGAGTAGTGAAGATGTGGAGAATGTTTTTGAAGAAAGGTTTGAGGCCAATATTCAGTCGGAACCACAAGGGGCAAGCACTACTTTTGATAAGGTTATCAATGTATAGTATAGCGGCTTGGAATATACGGGGTTTGAACCGCACCCCAAAGCAAAAGGAGGTTCGACAGGTTATAAATGAAAACTCTCTTAATGTTTGTGCAAATTTTGAATCACATGTTGATATTAGTAAACTCGAACGTGTATGTTCCAAAGTATGTTCAAGATGGAAATGGATTTATAACACTAGCTATTGTATTAAGGGTACGCGTATAATAGTAGGGTGGAATGAGGATTATGTGGATGTCATGCCAGTGTCGATGACAAATCAAGCAATTCATTTGCATATTATTTTAAAGGCTGATCACAAGGATCTGTATTATACTTTCATTTATGCTTCTAATGACTATCGAATTCGGCGTTAGCTTTGGAATGATCTTAATGTTCACAAACAGTTTGTGCATAGGAAGTTTTGGGTTATTTTGGGCTATTTCAATGCATCTTTGTCGTTGGATGATACGACACAAGGTACTTCAAATATGAACATTTCTATGCCCGAGTTGAACGAATGTCTCCACAAGATAGAAGTGTTTGATGTTAATAGCACAGGTTTACGTTATACATGGAATCAAAAGCCACGTGCTGAGTTGGGTATTTTGAAGAAGATCGATAGGGTGATGTGTAATATGAGCTTTACTCAAGAATACACTGGTTCATATGCTATTTTCCAACCGTATCGCATCTCTGATCATTCGCCCACAGTTCTCAAAGTTCGTAGAATAACTAAGGAAAAACCTAAGCCATTTAAGTTTTTTAATTTACTTGCCTATAAGGCTGAGTTTATGATGATTGTTAAAGAGAAGTGGGGGGCTGATATACATGGTCATAACATGTTTAAGCTTGTGAAAAGGCTTAGACTCATGAAGAAACCAATGCGTAAGCTTATGCACTGTCAAGGTAACTTACATGATCGTGTTGTCAAGTTGAGACAAGAGTTGGATACGGTTCAAATAGCCCTTGATAAAGATCCTGACTCGGTAGTGCTTCACGAAGAAGAAGCAATCTATTTAAATGCCTTTACGCAGGCTCTTCTCGATGAATAAAGGTACTTAAAACAAAGATCAGAGATAGAATGGCTTCGTGTTGGGGACTGCAACTCTGCATATTTCCACCAATCTGTGAAGGCTCGGGTCAGCAGGAGTAGAGTTGATTGTGTTCAAGGTATTGATGGTGTTATATACGAAGGTTCGAATGTTCCTGATGCTTTTGTGAATCATTATAAATTATTTCTTGGAGAGGAGAGTGTGGTTGACCCTTTACTTCATGAAGGGTTGTTTACTTCTCGTCTGAACAACGATAAAGCTGTTGACATGGTTAGAAATGTTTCAAATGTGGAGATTAAAAAGGCCATGTTTTCTATCGGGAATGATAAAGCTCCGGGTCCGGATGGGTACACCTCGGTTTTCTTTAAAAAGGCCCGGGATGTTGTTGGTGTGGATGTGTGTAACACGGTGAGGGATTTTTCTTGAATGGGAAAATTCTAAAAGAGATAAATCATACTATCGTTGCTTTATAACCTAAGGTATCGTCCCCGTCAAAAATTAATGACTATAGACCTATCTCGTGTTGTAATGTCATATATAAATGCATTAGCAAAATCATTACCAACCGAATTAAGGAGGGGCTTAATGATGTGGTTAGTGTTAATCAATCTGCATTTATTCCTGGTCGTAGTATATCGGATAACATCTTCCTAACTCAAGAGCTTATGCATAATTATCATTCGAATAGAGGCCCCCCTAGGTGTGCCTTCAAGATTGATATCCAAAAGGCATACGATACGGTTAGTTGGAAATTCTTGGAAGAGATTCTTGTGGGTTTCGGGTTTCATACAAAAATGATACAGTGGGTTATGGCATGTGTGTCAAGCACCTCTTTTTCTATTAATGTTAATGGCGAGTTGCATGGTTATTTTAAAGGTAGACGCGTGCTTCGTCAAGGTGATCCTATATCTCCATATCTATTTACTTTAGTTATGGAAATGTTAACTCTTATTTTGAAGCGTAGGATCAGGGATGATGAGGACTTCAAGTACCATAATAAGTGTGAGAAACAAAAGATTGTGAACATTTGTTTTGCAGATGATCTTATTCTTTTTGCTCGTGGCGAAGTTCATTCGGCTAAAGTTATTATGGAAGCGTTGGATGAATTTAAAGGTGTCTCGGGGTTGGTGCCTAGTATTCCTAAAAGCACTATATTCTTTTGTAATGTGCCCGTCCATGTCAAGACTTCTATTCTTCAATTTATTGATTCGTTGTCTTTTGGTGTGTGCAAAAACAATTTATCAAAATATCAACAAACGTGAGGTCTAATTTATCGTGAGACAAATAGACGTGAAGTAATGCGAGTAAACCTTTTAGGAAAAAGATTACCTCGCAAAACTTATGAAAGTGATATTTAAATTGTGAGACCGGGAAGTGATTTCCCGGGTCGTACCCCAACGAGGTGTGAATGGAAAGCTTCGAATGAGATTGGAATTAAAATCTTGTATGGTTGGAAAGGTTATTAGGTGTTGCGATACGTTAAATTAATAAAAATTGAAAATTAACTAACGAAGGTAAAAAATAAATTATCCTAAGGCAACTAACAAACTAGTGAAATCCTAAAACACTACGGGAAAACATAATTAGGTATCGAGAATCCTAAAACGTAACCTAAATTTTAAAACGTGAAAGTTGATTAAAAACTACGCGAGTGCGCAAATCAAAATGTAAAATTTAAGCTACGCGAGTCCTGCGGGTGTAAAAACGATTTTTCTACGTTCCTAATGACGAAAGAAATTTTTAGAAAAAGGAAAATTATTATTATTTTTTTTTGCTTTTTTAATTAATTATTCTGTTTTAAAAACAATTTAAACTAGATTAAATTATTAAAAATAATAAAACTAACTTTAAAAATCTAGAAATTTTTTGGAAATTAGATAATACTAGTTCTAAGCTGGGAAAAATAAAAAAAATGAATAAGCAGTTAAAAATAAGCAGAGAATAAGCAAAGGAAAAGCTGAATTAGAATAAACTAAATAAACAAAGGTATTTAAATACTACAATTAATAAACATTAACAAGAAAGATTAGATAGCACCGATGGTTAGGATTTGGTTGTTTGTGTGTTTGTGTGGTGGCAGACCCAGGTTCGACCCCCACCAAACCAATTTTTTTTTTACATCTACTTTTTTTCAATTTTTCCTTTTGTAAACTATTTTCAAACTAGAGGCTAGACTTTTAATTGAACAAGAATTTTTGCAAAGTTAAACGCAAGCTCAGAAATAAGCTGATTCGAAATGGTACAAGTAACTTCAAGACAAAAAGAATTCAAACAAGCTAAAGCTACAAATCATAAGCATGAACAAGGTAGAACCTAAAATCAACAAGATCAATGACTGAGAAAGGCTAAACAAAACAGTACTACTAGGAGGTGACTTTGAGGCATGAAATAAGTTCTAAATTGATAAGCTCAAACATCCAAAAGCTGGAGAGATGAAAACAACATAGCAAAGAACATATACGCAAAGCTATAGCTAATTTAGGCATATAAGAGCTTATGAAACAGGCTAAGAAGGAGGGGGAAAGGAGCAGGTCAAGTACAATCCTAATGGCTAACAGATGGCAAACATAAGCTGGCAATGAGTTACTAATAGGCTGAAACTATGGGGGAGATTAAGCTAAGGCATCTAGGGGGGAAACCTACATAAGCTAAAGGGAGCATGAATAAGCAACTTACACAAGCCAAGAACAATCAAAGACTAATACTACTTAAGGGGCTGTTTGAATCAATGCTACTCAATAGGCTCAACAATGCTACAAAAACTACGATACGCCAAAATTATGAACCCCAAACTTAAACACCAATAATAAAACCAAACTCAAGGCTAAATCTAACCTACGTATGATGGAATTGAAGATCAAAAGGGTCTGTTTGGGTTGCCTGAGCTGCTGATGCAGCAGGGTGCAAACGGGTAAAAGAGAGTACTTTTGACCCACAATAGATCAACTACAGAATTGCTTACAACTTTCCTAACCTATACTAAGCTAGCTTAAAATAAAAGTAGCAACCAAGAAGGCCTTGACCAGACTCTATCCTAACATATGTGAATAAACAGTTTATTTAAAGAAAATTTAAACTTAAAAGTAAAAGTTGAAAAAGGTTTTTAACAATAAATAAGCAGCAACAAATAATAAGCAGTAAGTAAGTAACTAATAAGCACTTTTAAAAAGAAACTAGACTTTGAATAAATCTAAAAGTTTGAGTACATGGAATTCACAAGCTGAGAACTACAACATCTTAAAGACTTTAAAAAAAAAACTACTTTACTACTAAAAACCTAATTACCCTTGAGGCTACAACATCATTAACTATTTATACTATGATTTCCAGGGTTTCACTGCCTTCCCTTGTCCTCTTCTGAGTTGTGCTTCTTCACTGAGTGAAAGCAGAATTAGATCCACTTTGTGCTTCTTTAAAATGAACCTCAGCCCTTGGATTGATCTCAAATCATCACCACCTTTCAATCATACTTTGGCGCCTAAATGGTGTTGTGGATTGATGACATGGAGGTGTTAGGTACAGTTATGTGAGGAGAAGGGGATGTAGTGGGATTGGGAAGAGGAGTGGAGAGTGATGGGAGGATGGTGATGGTTATGTTTAGAGGGATGCAGGTCACGGGGGGGGGGGGGGGGAGTGAAAGAGATGGGTTTTTTTACCTGTGTTTTGACCAAGTAGGAGGGGGAAGCGTATTATATTATACGTTTAGGGTTTTGGGGGTGTTCGGCTAGAAAGGATTGGTTTTGGGCCTTGGGAAGGATTTGGTTGGATTGGATTGGAAAAGTGGGCTGTAGGACTTGTGTGTGGATTAGTTTTATTTGTAATTAAGGATCCGTTTGGTAGCATAAGTATCACAAGGACCATTGTTGTAGCTTTGCTGAAAATTGAGGGACCATCATTGTACATCTTTCAAACTTCAACCAAGGGTCAATCCTGTCAAGTTAAATAAACCAAAGGACCAAAAACACAATTTTCTAAATTTGAAACACCAGGGGCCAAAATTGCCAATTTGCCAAAGTACAGGGACCAAATGTGTAATTTTCCAAAAGTTTTCACCCAAAGATCATTTGTGCAGTTATTTGACTTTGAAAGAGTTCGGGTTGACTTTTCTTTAAAATAAATGCCTAGGGACTAGTTTTGTCAAATTTTGAAAGTTGGGAGACTGAAACTGCCAATTATGCAAATTTTGTTCGTTTTTCGTTTGTTTTCACTTGTTTTGCATCAGAAATATATAAAACACGATCTTTGGGATTTTCTTCGTATTTTGGTACGTTTTTGAGTGTTTTTAATCGTTTTACAGTTCAGATTTGACTAAAAATGATGAGTATTTACACACTCATCAATCCCCACACTAAACTATTGCTAGTCCCTAGCAATCTTTTTGAGAAAAATTAATGGATTTGAAGTCTCTTTACCAAAAGCCATTACTTCTGGATTAGCCGAATGTTTCGGTTCAAGTAAGAATTATGGTCCATTCGATAACCATATGATTTTTAGCAAACCACCAGCTTTCAACGGTTTTGATTTGTCTTTACCAGAAGCCGTTTGCTTCTGGACTAGCCAACTCTTGGTGGAACAGTCAACATCTTGGTGAGTTGATTACCAATTATGGTTTTTCCACTGCCTTTATCACAAGCCATAATCTTGCGGGCTAGCCAACTCATTTACTATTGAGGATATGGCGAGTTGAGGTACCTGATTGAGCCTGAACCACTTAACTTAAATTAACCAAAGAATGGTCAACTAAGTCAAATAGCCTAGATCAATGCTCCGGGTAATATAATGTATCACCGGGTCGTTAAATCCCGTTGAGGTGTGAAATGTAACTATAGCGTGTTCGTAATCGGGTGTTATTCACAGAAAAGGGGTTTTTGTGAAAATTATTTGGAAATTATAAACAAAAATAGCTTAGGAAAGCTATGTGAATGGTTACAGGAATTTGGAGTACGAAGATTTGAGCTAAACCTAAAAACGTACGATTTAATTAAAAAAACGTATTCAGACGAATAAAACGAAAAGTACAACTGGAGGACTGGGAGGGTTAAAAGTGTAAAATTTGTATTTTTACAATCCTATTAATTAAAGAAAATTTTAAGAAAAATAAAAATTATTTTTACACTATTTAATTATTTAATATTAATTAATTACTAATTATCTATTTAATACTAATTAAATTAATTAGAATTATTAAAAATACTACAAAGACTTTAGAAAATTAAGAAAAAATTTTATAAATCTAATTAACCATTACAGGAATCCTAAAAAAATTATAAAAAGTTAATTCTAAGTATTTTTAAGCTAATTAATTAATTATTATTCTAATTACTTATTAATTACTAATTAAACTAATTATATTATAAAAATTAGAAAATGAACAGTAAAAATTCTAGAAAAATTTATAAAAATGTTTTAACTAAAATAAAAGCTATAAAAATTATAAAAACTAGGTTATACTATATAAAATCTAATTATGCTATTTAATTGATTAATATTAATTAAAACTAAATTAAATTAAAATTAATTAGAAATACCACTAAAAGACAAAATAAAAATCTGGAAAAATTTGTAAAATTACTTTAACCTAAAATGTAATTTCTAAAAATATAAAAGTGATATATTATTTAGAAATTAAATAAAAAGAAAAATAAATAGATAAATCCTATTAAATAGAAGCTATCACTATTCTTAAAAGTTGGTTTTTTGGTTTTTTTCTTTTTTCTAAACTAATTATAGGATAAAAATAAGCACTTTTAATTAAGACACTTTTTATACAACCCTGGAAATAAGCACTTGGAGTGCTTATTCACCCCACAGTTGACTTTTGTTGACTGTGATGGTTAATAAGCTCAAAATGGAAATGTGGGGGGTCCACAATGGTATTTCTTGGTTTCTCTGAGTCTAAGGAACACAACTAAGCAAGAATCAAACAACAATCAGGCCTGAATAAGCCAAAAAGCAACAAATAAGCACTTTGCTTATTTGTTGACTGAGCAGTTGAGGGACAAACTTTATAGGTCAAACTAGGTAGGGTCCACAGATATTGGGGTCAAACAAAAGGTCAACCTTGATTCCTGGGTAGGAGGGGGGTTGAAAGATGCAAGGTCAAGGCTATGGGACCCATTGGGTCAGTCACAAACCACCAATGAAGTGGGGTGGGTTGCTGAGGTAACTGAGAGCAGGGCAAATAAGTTGCCCTGCAGGTCACTTTGAGACCTGTTTTAACCCACCAAATAAATTTTATAAAATCTGGAAAAATTTACAAAAATCTACAAAGTGGTAGAGAATAAGCACACAAATTTTCAGATCCTAAAACCTAGAAACCAACAAGTTACAATGCTTCAAAGATTGCTCAAAATGACTGAGGACTGCTTTTGACTTTTCCACTTAACCACTCAGTTTGACTTTTATGAACTTTAAAAGCTGATTTAATGACCTAATAAGCTAAGATAAGCTATATTAAAACTATTTTGGATGAAACTTTAACTTTTGAAAAGGATTTGTGGGTTTTGAACTTCAAAAATCACCACAGTGGACTGTGGTGATTATTGTTGTGTGATTTTGACTTTTGAAGGGTTTTGCACCAAAATACTTGTTCCCCTGAGCTATATTATACACTACAAACTATTACAAACCAATAAGTACTCAGATGAACAACTGCAACACACTAAACAAGGCACAACCAAACACCCTCTTAAAATCAGTTAAAGAGGAGATTTGCACTTAAACAAGTAATGAACACAAACAGATTATTACAACTAGTCTATAAGCTATTATATAAATGTAATGAACTAAAATTAACAACCTAAACTGCTTTAAGAGTAAAAATAAAAGAGTAAGTAGCTTACAAAGCCTTCCAAGTTATTTAGTAGATACCAAGGACCAAACCAAACAAACCTATGCCCTCCCCTGAGGTTCCTAACCCACAGCCTTCCAATATGCACTGTGCTCCATGCTCATACAACCAATGATCACCATTTTTTATTTTTATTTTTATTTTTCTTATTTTCTTAGTTTTTAGTGAAAACTGAATTGTAGGGGTTCAAATAAGCTTATAAAACTTGCATTATCTTATTTTTGAGCTTATAAGAGCTTCTGAGTACTTTGTTCACAGATTACTTCCCTTAATTGAAACTTGAAAATTTAAAATAAGACTTGAAAGAGTGAAATTGAAAATTAAACTTTAAATTGAACTTTGCATTAATAAAAGAGTTACATTACATTGAAAATAAACTGAAAATACAATTTAACTAAGAAAATTACACACTACTAGCTTCTATGAGCTTTTCCTTATATATCGACCTAAAAATAATCCCCTAAGTCTTCCACACAGCTTCTTTTTGAAAACCAAGAGCCCCACATGCTTTGTCTTTGACCTCTGACCAAATCCCATTCGTCAATTTAATCTTTGTAGTATCCTAGCCATTGATTGGCATTTTGGCGCCAAAAGGGATACGGGGCCAAATTGGGTGGTACTGGTGAGGGAATTGGGGAGCATTTATGGTGGTGGAGTTGGTGGGTGAGGGCATTAATGGTGGGGGAGATAGTAGGTGAAAAAGGCGAGGGGGGGGGGGTGTGAGATTCTCCCTGGTTTCGCGGTCTGTGTTGGGGGAGAAGGGTCGGTCAACGCAAGTTTGACCGGGGTTTATTATTTAAAACGGTTTTAAAAAAGGTGTGGGCTAAGTGGGATTGGGCTTGGGGGCAGCTGGGCTTAAGGGTGGATTAGGAAAAGGTGTTGGATTGGATTAGTTTTGTTTTGGGTTTAACAAATAACAAGGGTCCGGTTTGGAAAGGTTAATCACAAGGACCATTTTTGCAAACTTTTCAAAGTTGAGGGGTGTGAAATGTAACTTCCCAAAACTTCTTCAAATGATCAATTTATGCCAAATACCAATAACCAAGGACCAAATTTGTATCTTTCCACTTTTTCCAATTTCAAAAACATCCCAGGGACTACTTTTGCCATCTTTGGATTTTCAGGGACTAATTATGTAATTTATGAAAACTTGCAACCCAAATGTGATATTTTGACTTAATTTGACTTTTAAGACCTTGGGTTGACTTTACCTTAAAAATAAATGCATAGGGACTAAAATTGACAAGTTTTGAAACTTGGAGGACTGAAACTGCCAATACTGCAAACTTTGTACGTTTTTTCTTTGTTTTTGCACATTTTGCTTTTAAAACACATAAAACACAATCCCTGGGATAATTTAAGTATTTTGATATCTTTTTGATTGTTTTTGTGCGTTTTGGCAGTTTAAATATATCGAAAACGATGAGTGTTTGAGCACTCATCAATCCCCCACACTGAACTATTGCTAGTCCCTAGCAATCTTTTTAGAAAACTTGATGGATTTTAAACTCTTTACCAAAAGCCATCACTTCTGGAGTAGCCAGGTGTAAGAACTGTGGCACACCTGATAACCGTGTGATTTTGAGCAAACCACCAGCTTTCAACGGATTTGTTAAGTCTTTACCAGGAGCCGTTTGCTCCTGGACTAGCCAGCATCTTGATGGACCTAGTCGACATCTTGGTGAGCTGATTACCAATTATGGATTTTCCACGGCCTTTACCACAAGCCATAATCTTGCGGGCTAGCCAACTCATTTGTTTTCGGGGAGTTGATGACCCACACAATTTTGGGCAAATTGCCAGCCGTCAACGGATTTGATATATCTTTACCAAGAGCCGTTTGCTCCTGGATTAGCCAATCCCTTTTGTCGCTTAGACGAGGCGGACTGATTACCCTAAAAATTTTGAAATAAAGTGAAAAATTTTTGAAAATTTTTGGCCAAAACGGGGGGTACTTGAAAGATATTTGTTAAAATTCGTTAGAATTTCCCCCCCACACTTAGAAATGAATATTGTCCTCAATATTCAAAGTCCCGGCTATTATGCCGAAGCTATGAACGTAAAAAGCCAAGATTCGAATCTAACTGCGGAAATACCAATTTCACTTTATTTCTATATATATACAACTTTTTTTTTTTTTTTTTTTGAGACTTATATACATATATACATTTTTTCAAACACCGGGGGGGGGGGGGGGGGTTGGCCATTCCCCCACACTCGGTGGTAGAAAATAGAAAGAATCAGAGATACGGGTGAAAACCCGTATTGTTGCTAGTTTTTGGTCATTGAGTCGCTAGCTTGACTCTATCCCCGAATTCAATTGTCCTTGGGGAAAGTTTGGAGATCCGGGACGACCATGGATGGTACGTCCTCTCCAAAGTAGTGCTTTAACCGATGTCCATTCACTTTGAAGTTAGGACCGTCATTTTGAGATAATTCGACGGTACCATAAGGATAAACTTTTGTGATAGTGAATGGACCAGTCCATCGGGTTTTGAGCTTTCCCGAGAAGATTTTGAGTCTAGAATTGAAAAGAAGGACTCGATCACCAACGTTGAAAACGCGGTTTTTGATTTTTGAGTCATGAATCTTCTTTATCTTTTGTTTATAGATCAAAGAGTTCTCGTAAGCTTGATCACGAAGTTCGTTTAATTCATTGAGTTGAACTTTTCTGTGATCACCCGCCGTTCTGAGGTCGAAATTGGCATGCTTGAGGGCCCAATAGGCTTTATGCTCAAGCTCGATCGGAAGATGGCACGCTTTCCCGTACACAAGTTTATAAGGCGTACACCCAATGGGTGTTTTGTAAGCCGTACGGAAAGCCCAAAGTGCATCATCTAATTTGTCCGACCACGATGCACGATTTTCTCCTACAGTTCTCTCCAATATTCTTTTAATGCCCCGATTGGACACTTCGACTTGTCCACTTGTTTGAGGGTGGTACGCAGTGGAAAGACGATGAGTCACACCGTACTTTTGTATGACTTTGTCAAACTTGTCATCACAGAAGTGCGTACCACGATCGCTAATAATAGCACGTGGAGTTCCGAATCGGGCAAAGAGAGCTTTTAAAAATTTTACAACTACTCGGGCATCATTTGTGGGTAAAGCTTTCGCTTCAACCCATTTTGACAAGTAGTCAACTGCCACGAGTATGTATTTATTGCCGTGAGAGGATGGAAATGGCCCCATAAAGTCGATGCCCCAAATATCAAAGATTTCACAAACTTGAATTGCATTCTGAGGCATTTCATTCTTTTGTGAAATATTCCCGTGACGTTGACAAGCGTCACAGGACTTGACTAATTCCTGGGCATCCTTGTAGATCGAGGGCCAAGAAAAGCCGGAATCAAACACCTTTTTGGCGGTGTAGTTGGGATTGTGGTGGCCCCCCGTGGGACCAGCATGGCAAGCCTTTAAAATTTCATTGGCTTCCTGACCATACACACACCGCCGGATGACTTGATCCGCGTATATCTTGAACAAGTAGGGGTCGTCCCAAAAGTAATGTTTGACATATTTGAAAAATTTATTTTTTTGTTGGGACGACATCCCTTTCACAATGAAGTTACCCGCAAGGTAGTTTGCAAAGTCGGCAAACCATGGGGTAATCGAGTCTCCACGAAATGAAACCACATTGAGGGTCTCGAGAGGAAATGTTTCATTTATTTCCTTTTTCTCGAAAGCATTTTGGTGAGGGTTTTCAAGACGGGAGAGATGATCAGCAGCCAGGTTCTCAGCTCCTTTTTTATCACGAATAATGATATCAAATTCCTGAAGGAGGAGAACCCATCGGAGGAGTCTCGGCTTTGCATCTTGTTTTGCAAATAGATACTTCAAAGCCGAATGATCCGTATACACTATGCTTTTAGTCAGAATCAAGTATGGCTGGAATTTTTCAAAAGCATACACCACAGCTAATAATTCTTTTTCAGTGGTGGTGTAATGACTTTGTGCCTCGGTCATAGTCTTGCTGGCATAGTGTATAGGCTGAAAATGTTTTGTTTTGCGTTGCCCCAAGACTGCCCCTATAGCATAATCACTAGCATCACACATGAGCTCGAAGGGCAAGTCCCAATCGGGGGCAACAAGAATCGGTGCCTCGGTAAGCCTTTTCTTTAATGTTTCAAAGGCTTCGATGCACTCAGGGGAGAAGACAAAAGGAGCATCCTTCTCGAGGAGATGGGTCATAGGCCGGGCGATTTTAGAAAAATCTTGAATAAACCTACGGTAGAAACCGGCGTGACCCAAAAAGCTCCTAACACCTTTCACAGTCGTAGGAGGAGGCAATTTTGCAATGACGTCCACTTTGGCACGGTCAACCTCCATCCCATTTTTTGAAATTTTATGGCCGAGGACGATGCCCTCTTTGACCATAAAGTGACTCTTCTCCCAATTTAGACATAACTTTGTGTCTTCACAACGTTTTAGCATGCTGTCTAAATGGGAGAGACATGTTTTAAATGAATCCCCAATGACCGAGAAATCGTCCATAAAGACCTCCATACTTTTCCCGATCATGTCGGAAAAAATGGCCATCATACATCTTTGAAACGTGCCCGGAGCATTACATAGGCCAAATGGCATACGTTTATATGCGAAGGTTCCATAGGGGCACGTAAAAGTGGTCTTTTCTTGGTCTTGCGGGTCAATGGGAATCTGAAAGTAACCCGAGAAACCATCGAGGAAGCAATAGTACTCATTCCCCGCTAATCTCTCGAGCATCTGATCTATAAAGGGCAGAGGAAAATGATCCTTACGGGTGGCGTCATTCAATTTACGATAATCAATGCAGACGCGCCAACCCGTAACCAAACGAGTTGGAATCAACTCATTCTCCTCATTTGTGACAACGGTAATGCCACCCTTTTTTGGAACACAATGGATTGGGCTGACCCAAGGACTGTCTGAGATAGGGTAAATCAATCCGGCATCAAGAAGTTTTAAAACCTCTTGTTTGATAACCTCGTGAATTTTTGGATTCACCCTTCTTTGATGTTGGACCGCAGGTTTGAAGTCATCCTCCATTAATATCTTGTGAGTACAGAACTCAGGGTCGATACCCTTGATATCGGAAAGACGCCAAGCAATTGCTCGCTTATGAGACTTCAAAACTTGTATAAGAGCAGCCTTTTCCTCAACACTTAAGTCTTTAGCAATAATGACGGGCAATTTATCATCACCCTCCAGAAATGCATATTCAAGATGAGGCGGCAAGTCCTTAAGTTCAACCGCGGGAAAGTCATCAGTTTTCTCAACATTTTTGACTTCCTCCTTATGAAGTGTTTGTGGTAGAACAGGAAGATGAGAGGGATCTTCGTTTAATAACTTTTCAAGAGTGAGAATATCCCCCTCGAGGTCAATCTCTTGGCTATCGATTCCATCGGGAGTCGAATCACTGTTGAGATAGGCCTTAATTTCTTCTAAGATGAAGTCACTCCCCTCAAACGGAGTGAGGGAAGGAGAAGAATTGGCAATAATGGGGTGAGAAGATGGAGTGAAGTTTTCACTCGGAGAATCATCGACAAAACCTAAAACCTCTTGAGCGTACTCCTCAGACGCGACATCAATGACATCAATTCGGTTAACCGTTTCGGCGTCATAGTTAGAGGAGTACCTCGAAGTTTGATCGAGGTTAAAGGTTACAGCTTCATTACCAACACGAAGAGTTATTTCCTCTTCGTGCACATCAATTAACGCACGACCCGTCCTTAAGAATCCTCTCCCAAGAATGAGAGGAACACGTGGGTCAGCATCGAACTTAACAACAACGAAGTCAGCGGGGAAATGGAACTTTCCTACTTTCACGAATACATCTTCGGAAATGCCGAGAGGATGAGAGATTGAACGGTCGGCAAGCTCGAGAGTCATGCACGTAGGAGTAAGTTGAGGAAGAGAGAGTTTCTCCCACACTGAGTAAGGCATCAGGTTGATGCTAGCGCCAAGATCAGCTAAGGCGAAGCACTCAACCATCCCAGGGAAAACACATGGAATGAGAAATCTTCCAGGGTCTCCAAGCTTCTTAGGAAGCTTCTTTAAGATAACCGCAGAGCAGTTTTCGTTCAGAGGAGTCTTTGCCATTTCGTACAATTTTTCCTTGTTGCTTAACAAGTTCTTGATCATCGATGCGAATTTGGGCATCAGGATGATAGCATCCGCAAGGCTAACGTCAAAATGCAAATCTTGAAAGATTTGATAAAACTTATCCATTTGGTAACTAGCCTTTTCGCGGAGCTTTTGCTCATTAAGTCTTGACGGGTATGGTAGTGAAGGTTTGGATTTAGGGTTCTCTTCAGGAGTTGTTGATGGTTCAAATACAACTCCCGGTTTTGGTACAAGTCCAGATTTTGGTACAATTTCCGGAACAACCTGAGGGTGGACGTGTGCGGTACTTCGTGGGCTAGTAAATTGCACCTTGTCCGTGGTTGCCTCAGGCTCAATTTCAACTTCCTCAGAATAAAGAGGAGGAGGCATAGGTGGAAGAGGAGAAACAGGAGGAACTGGCGGCTCTTCATAAGCTTTACCACTTCGTGTAGTAATAGCTTTGAGTTCACCCTTGGGGTTAACAATTGTATTTGCCGGGAGACCTCCTGATGTAGAGGGTGGAGTGAGATGATTCATGAGACTGGCAAGCATATTTTCAATCTTGCTTTGATTTTGATCAATTTTGTTGTTTGTTTGCATCAACTCACTCTTCAGCTCTTGACCCTGTTTGGCTATTGATGATTGGAAATCATTTTTCAAATTTGAGATTTGATTTTGCATTGCCCTCATTTTGGTCTCATTAACTTTGATGTAGTTATTGAGCTCGTTTGGGAGGGGATCCTGATAATTTGGAGCTGAATACCCTTGATTACCCCTTTGGGGTGGGTACTGATTGACGGGGGCAGGATTTTGATTTTGCAAATTAGGCCCCCTTGGTGGATTAGGATTAAACCTATTTGGATTTTGAGGAAAACCGGGTGGTCCACCCTGATTGCTAGCCCGGTAATTTGGTTCCACTTGAGGACGGTATTGGATGCCTCCTTGGTTGGAATTGCCGGCTATTGCATTTACTTCGAATGGATTGCCTTCGGTGGCAGGGCAATTATAATATGAATGTGGACCACCACAAGTGACACAAACTTCTATCTTTTTGATTTCAGCTTGTGGAGAAGGAGAAGAATCTTTCTTGCTTTGGGCGAGAACAAATGCATGGACGGCTTCCGTGAGTTGATCAAGTCTAGCATCGGTGCTAGACTGAGCCACGGTCGATGAGGAAGAAGGAACAACATCCCTTTGGGAACAAACCGATCTGCTTCGGGGAATGCGAACCTTAGATTTATTCTCAATGATTTCTAAAGCATCCTTTGTGGTGCGATTCAAGAAGTTACCTCCAGCGGAGGCATTCAGAGAGTCTTGATCAGATTGGCTTACACCATTGTAGAAAGTATCAAGTGTCATGAGATCAGAGAAACCGTGGTGAGGGCATTTTCGGAGCAATTCCTTGTAACGATCCCATGCCTCACTAAAGGGTTCATCAAATTTCTGCGTGAATTTCATGATATCGTTCTTGAGACTTGTGGTTTTGGAAGGAGGAAAGAATTCATTCACGAACTTTTTCACAAGATCTTCCCATGTCTCAATAGATCGTGGAGGTTGTTTTTCAAGCCAAACCCGGGCTTGTCCCTCCAGGGAGAATGGGAAGAGAAGAAGTTTGATTGCTTCAGAGGGAACATCTTTGCATTTGATGGTGTAAGTGATTTTATTGAACCATCGAATGTGATCTTGAGGATCGTCCCTCTCATAACCGTAGAATTGACGTGATGTGGCCAGATTTATTAATCCTGTTTTAAGCTCAAAATTATCGGCCATGATTGTTGGAACAACGATAGCATCTCCGTAACCCTCGACGGGTGCTTGGAGAAGCTCGTTCATAGTGGGTTCAGCTGCCATGATGACAGCTGGAGGTGGAACAGTACGGATTTCAGATCCGACTGATGGTGCAGAACGTCGACGAGGTCTTCGAGGTCTCTGAACCAGCTCACGTAATGGGCTAGTGGACCTTGAAGAACGAGTGCGCATGCACTAGGGATAAAAACTTTTTGGACAATATTTTTTGTTATCGTCCCGTAATCCAGATTCGTTTCTCTTCAAGAATCACCTTAAAAGAAAACCGAATCAGAAAACGTTACGATATGTTTTGTTGGTTTTTTACTTTTTTTGGTGTTTTAACACTTTAGGAAAAGTGTCAATGACATTTTTATGTGTTTTAATTTTGAAAATATTCACAAGTGATGGTGTTTGTACAATGAGTGAGGTGAGATAACACTAATCTTGAAAAACACTACAGAAACGCGCACACCTCCCCGGCAGCGGCGCCATAAATTGATTGAGCCTGAACCACTTAACTTAAATTAACCAAAGAATGGTCAACTAAGTCAAATAGCCTAGATCAATGCTCCGGGTAATATAATGTATCACCGGGTCGTTAAATCCCGTTGAGGTGTGAAATGTAACTATAGCGTGTTCGTAATCGGGTGTTATTCACAGAAAAGGGGTTTTTGTGAAAATTATTTGGAAATTATAAACAAAAATAGCTTAGGAAAGCTATGTGAATGGTTACAGGAATTTGGAGTACGAAGATTTGAGCTAAACCTAAAAACGTACGATTTAATTAAAAAAACGTATTCAGACGAATAAAACGAAAAGTACAACTGGAGGACTGGGAGGGTTAAAAGTGTAAAATTTGTATTTTTACAATCCTATTAATTAAAGAAAATTTTAAGAAAAATAAAAATTATTTTTACACTATTTAATTATTTAATATTAATTAATTACTAATTATCTATTTAATACTAATTAAATTAATTAGAATTATTAAAAATACTACAAAGACTTTAGAAAATTAAGAAAAATTTTTATAAATCTAATTAACCATTACAGGAATCCTAAAAAAATTATAAAAAGTTAATTCTAAGTATTTTTAAGCTAATTAATTAATTATTATTCTAATTACTTATTAATTACTAATTAAACTAATTATATTATAAAAATTAGAAAATGAACAGTAAAAATTCTAGAAAAATTTATAAAAATGTTTTAACTAAAATAAAAGCTATAAAAATTATAAAAACTAGGTTATACTATATAAAATCTAATTATGCTATTTAATTGATTAATATTAATTAAAACTAAATTAAATTAAAATTAATTAGAAATACCACTAAAAGACAAAATAAAAATCTGGAAAAATTTGTAAAATTACTTTAACCTAAAATGTAATTTCTAAAAATATAAAAGTGATATATTATTTAGAAATTAAATAAAAAGAAAAATAAATAGATAAATCCTATTAAATAGAAGCTATCACTATTCTTAAAAGTTGGTTTTTTGGTTTTTTTCTTTTTTCTAAACTAATTATAGGATAAAAATAAGCACTTTTAATTAAGACACTTTTTATACAACCCTGGAAATAAGCACTTGGAGTGCTTATTCACCCCACAGTTGACTTTTGTTGACTGTGATGGTTAATAAGCTCAAAATGGAAATGTGGGGGTCCACAATGGTATTTCTTGGTTTCTCTGAGTCTAAGGAACACAACTAAGCAAGAATCAAACAACAATCAGGCCTGAATAAGCCAAAAAGCAACAAATAAGCACTTTGCTTATTTGTTGACTGAGCAGTTGAGGGACAAACTTTATAGGTCAAACTAGGTAGGGTCCACAGATATTGGGGTCAAACAAAAGGTCAACCCTGATTCCTGGGTAGGAGGGGGGTTGAAAGATGCAAGGTCAAGGCTATGGGACCCACTGGGTCAGTCACAAACCACCAATGAAGTGGGGTGGGTTGCTGAGGTAACTGAGAGCAGGGCAAATAAGTTGCCCTGCAGGTCACTTTGAGACCTGTTTTAACCCACCAAATAAATTTTATAAAATCTGGAAAAATTTACAAAAATCTACAAAGTGGTAGAGAATAAGCACACAAATTTTCAGATCCTAAAACCTAGAAACCAACAAGTTACAATGCTTCAAAGATTGCTCAAAATGACTGAGGACTGCTTTTGACTTTTCCACTTAACCACTCAGTTTGACTTTTATGAACTTTAAAAGCTGATTTAATGACCTAATAAGCTAAGATAAGCTATATTAAAACTATTTTGGATGAAACTTTAACTTTTGAAAAGGATTTGTGGGTTTTGAACTTCAAAAATCACCACAGTGGACTGTGGTGATTATTGTTGTGTGATTTTGACTTTTGAAGGGTTTTGCACCAAAATACTTGTTCCCCTGAGCTATATTATACACTACAAACTATTACAAACCAATAAGTACTCAGATGAACAACTGCAACACACTAAACAAGGCACAACCAAACACCCTCTTAAAATCAGTTAAAGAGGAGATTTGCACTTAAACAAGTAATGAACACAAACAGATTATTACAACTAGTCTATAAGCTATTATATAAATGTAATGAACTAAAATTAACAACCTAAACTGCTTTAAGAGTAAAAATAAAAGAGTAAGTAGCTTACAAAGCCTTCCAAGTTATTTAGTAGATACCAAGGACCAAACCAAACAAACCTATGCCCTCCCCTGAGGTTCCTAACCCACAGCCTTCCAATATGCACTGTGCTCCATGCTCATACAACCAATGATCACCATTTTTTATTTTTATTTTTATTTTTCTTATTTTCTTAGTTTTTAGTGAAAACTGAATTGTAGGGGTTCAAATAAGCTTATAAAACTTGCATTATCTTATTTTTGAGCTTATAAGAGCTTCTGAGTACTTTGTTCACAGATTACTTCCCTTAATTGAAACTTGAAAATTTAAAATAAGACTTGAAAGAGTGAAATTGAAAATTAAACTTTAAATTGAACTTTGCATTAATAAAAGAGTTACATTACATTGAAAATAAACTGAAAATACAATTTAACTAAGAAAATTACACACTACTAGCTTCTATGAGCTTTTCCTTATATATCGACCTAAAAATAATCCCCTAAGTCTTCCACACAGCTTCTTTTTGAAAACCAAGAGCCCCACATGCTTTGTCTTTGACCTCTGACCAAATCCCATTCGTCAATTTAATCTTTGTAGTATCCTAGCCATTGATTGGCATTTTGGCGCCAAAAGGGATACGGGGCCAAATTGGGTGGTACTGGTGAGGGAATTGGGGAGCATTTATGGTGGTGGAGTTGGTGGGTGAGGGCATTAATGGTGGGGGAGATAGTAGGTGAAAAAGGCGAGGGGGGGTGTGAGATTCTCCCTGGTTTCGCGGTCTGTGTTGGGGGAGAAGGGTCGGTCAACGCAAGTTTGACCGGGGTTTATTATTTAAAACGGTTTTAAAAAAGGTGTGGGCTAAGTGGGATTGGGCTTGGGGGCAGCTGGGCTTAAGGGTGGATTAGGAAAAGGTGTTGGATTGGATTAGTTTTGTTTTGGGTTTAACAAATAACAAGGGTCCGGTTTGGAAAGGTTAATCACAAGGACCATTTTTGCAAACTTTTCAAAGTTGAGGGGTGTGAAATGTAACTTCCCAAAACTTCTTCAAATGATCAATTTATGCCAAATACCAATAACCAAGGACCAAATTTGTATCTTTCCACTTTTTCCAATTTCAAAAACATCCCAGGGACTACTTTTGCCATCTTTGGATTTTCAGGGACTAATTATGTAATTTATGAAAACTTGCAACCCAAATGTGATATTTTGACTTAATTTGACTTTTAAGACCTTGGGTTGACTTTACCTTAAAAATAAATGCATAGGGACTAAAATTGACAAGTTTTGAAACTTGGAGGACTGAAACTGCCAATACTGCAAACTTTGTACGTTTTTTCTTTGTTTTTGCACATTTTGCTTTTAAAACACATAAAACACAATCCCTGGGATAATTTAAGTATTTTGATATCTTTTTGATTGTTTTTGTGCGTTTTGGCAGTTTAAATATATCGAAAACGATGAGTGTTTGAGCACTCATCAGTACCATACAATTTTGGGCAAATTGCAAGCCATCAACGGGTTTGAGCTATCTTTACCAAGAGCCATTTGCTCCTGGATTAGCCAATCCTTTTGTCGTTTAGACACGGCGGATTGATAACCACAAAAATTTTTGAAATAAAGTGAAATTTTTTTTTTAAATTTTTGGCCAAAAACGGGGGGTACTAGACGGTATATTTTGATAAAATTCGCTAGAATTTTCCCCTCCCCCACACTTAGAATTGAATATTGTCCTCAATATTCAAAGTCCCGGCTATTATGCAGAATCTTTGAACGAAAGAAGATAATATTAGAAGCTAACTGTGGGAATGTCATCTTTCATTTTTTCACTTTATTTATACAAACACACATTTTTTTTGAAGATATATACATTGCAAATAGCTGCAGGGGGTGGCCACTCCCCCACACTAGGGTGTTAGAAAGTAGAAAGAAATCAGAGACATGGGAGAAAACCCGTGTTGTTGCTACTGTTTTTGTTTATCGAGTCGTTAGCTTGACTCGACCCCGAATTTATTGGTCCATGGGGAAGGTTTGGAGGTCCGGGACAATGGGTGGTATATCACCTCCAAAATAATGTTTCAACCGATGCCCATTTACTTTAAAATTTGGACCGTCAGTTTGAGATAACTCGACGGTACCATAAGGAAAAACTTTGGCAACGGTGAAAGGTCTAGTCCAGCGGGTTTTAAGCTTACCCGAAAATATTTTTAACCTAGAGTTAAAAAGAAGGACTCGGTCACCAACGTTGAAAACGCGGTTCTTGATTTTGGAGTCGTGGATCTTCTTTGTTTTCTCTTTATAGATTAAAGAGTTTTCGTAAGCTTGATCACGAAGTTCATTTAGTTCATTGAGTTGAACTTTCCTATGATCACCCGCAGACTTAAGATCGAAATTGGCATTCTTTAAAGCCCAATAAGCCTTGTGCTCGAGCTCAATCGGTAGATGACATGCTTTTCCATACACGAGCTTATAAGGAGTACACCCGATGGGTGTTTTATAAGCCGTGCGAAAAGCCCATAGAGCGTCATCTAACTTGTCTAACCAAGAGGCACGGTTTTCGCCTACAGTTCTTTCAAGAATTCTTTTCACACCACGGTTTGAAACCTCCACTTGCCCACTTGTTTGTGGGTGATAAGCGGTAGCAAGTCGGTGAGTGACACCATACTTGAGCATGACTTTTGCAAATTGTTCATTGCAAAAGTGAGTACCGCGATCACTAATGATAGCGCGGGGAGTTCCAAACCTAGAAAAGAGAGATTTCAAAAATTTTACAACTACTCGGGCATCGTTGGTTGGGAGAGCTTTGGCTTCGACCCATTTTGATAAGTAGTCAACGGCCACGAGTATGTACTTGTTCCCTCGTGAAGACGGGAACGGCCCCATAAAGTCTATGCCCCAAACATCAAAGATCTCACAAACTTGGATGATATTTTGTGGCATTTCATCCCGTTGTGTTATCTTTCCTTGACGTTGACACGAGTCACAAGATTTGACTAGGTTGATTGGTTTAGAACGGTCAACCTAAATTGACCAGGTTAATGGTCAACCAAGTCAAACGTCTAAGACCAAATCTCCACGGAAGTATAGTATTTCCCCGGGTCGTTATGTCCCGACGAGGTGTGATGGTTAACAAACGGGTTTGTGATCGGGTGAATTTGGACAGGAAAGGGTTTGTGAGTGATTAAACTAAGGAATACGAATAAGAACGATGTAAACAAACTATATTAACAATGACGTGAAACCTAATTAACTTAAAACGTAATCCAAAAACTTAAAATCAGAAATTGCTTATACGTAAGCAGAAAAATAAGCCAAACGGCTTAAATAGAAGCTATCATTTTATTTATGTTTTTGGTTTTTCTTTATTTAACAAACTACTTTTACAAACGTAACCTAAATTTAAAAACGCAAAAGTTATTTAAATAAAACGCGAGTTAAAATTAAAATAAACGCGAGTGCGCAAAATAAAACGTGAAATTTAAGCTTCATTAACCCTACGGACATGAAAATTATATTTTTACGATCCTAACGATAAAAGAAAATTTTAGAAAAAAGAAAATTATTTTTTTTGACTTTTTAATTATTTATTATTAACTAAAAACTATTTTTAACTATTTAATAATACACTAAAAATTAAGAAAATACAAAATAAACCTAGAAAAATGAAATTATAATTTTGAAATATCTAAAATATTATAAAACTAATTTTTAAACAGAAAATATATTTATTACACTATTTATCTATTTATTATTAATTATTTACTATTTATTAATTACTAAAACTACTTTTGATTTATTAAAAATTCTAAAAAGGCAAAGAAAAATCTGAAACTTTTAGGAAAATTCTAAAATATAATTAAGGACTTAAGAAAAATAAAATCTACTGAGAAAGAGATCAAATTAAGCAAAATGGGCAATAAGCACTTACAAATAAGCACTCAAAAATAAGCAAACAATGCAAATAATTATCAAAAGCTAGAGTACACTACAAATAACTTATATTAACTTATATTAACTAAAAACAACCAAAGAAATGCTCAGAATAAGCCATAACAAGCTAATAAGCAAAATCAAAAACTTAAAACCAAACAGGCCTGAGAGGGTGTTTTTGGACCTATGTGGGGCCCACCTGAGTGATCAAGGGACCATAGCAAAGCTTACTCCAAGAAGCTGGGGTGGCAAGCTCTCAAATGAGCTAAGGAGCAGCTTGTGGGGACCAATTACAAGCTCATAATGAGCTTATGAAAGTAGCTCCATAAACTGACTACTTAGTATAGAGACTTATATGGGACAATTTTGAGAAGCAAAATAAGTTGTGGAAATAAGCTTACTAGAGAGATTAAAAAGCATAATCATGAAAACAACCCAAGAGGCACTCTAAATCACCAGGAATCAAACAAATTGGTCAACTAATGAACAAGTTATGATGCAAATTAAAAACGGGTCAGATGGGGTCAACTGAATGCAGGGCATGAACATGTCCAACAGGTCACCTTGGGGGATCAATTTAAGGTAAGCAAATGATGTTCAAATTGAAATTTTATTTTTGTCTAAGTTGCACAAGCTACAAATGAACTTGAAACAGCAATAAACAAGCATTTCCAACTTGTATTGAATCCTAGAGCTCATCTGATGTTCTGTCCCATTTCCACAGGTTTGGAAATTTGACTTTTTCAATTTTCACCTCAGTTGACTTATGCTAACTTTAATCCAATCTAGATGAATGCAAATGATCAATTACACTGAAGTGTGAGTGAAATATGCTACACCAACTACTTATGCAACTTAATGAGTGACTGTCTATCCTAAAAGTACTAAACGCTAGGCAGAATTGAATCTAAGCAAAGAATTTGACTTTTTAACAAATGAACTATGGGAGTATGCAGTTGATATTCTACATAAACTTAGTGTGACTAAACTTAACTGGGAGCACTGACTAAAATAAAACCAAACACATAAAACAACCTCAATCTACACAGTCCTAGGGAGGTTTTTGTAAGCCTGCTTCTACTTGTTCAGATGAGTTCCAAAAGTCAAGAAAGGCTCAGGTGTGGGGAGCTAGCTGTGTGGGTTTCCCAGCAAACCAACTTCCTAAGGATGAACTAAAGAAATGAATAAGCTAGGGGGCCTGTGAAAAGGGCCTGTTGGACCACTGGTTATGGAGCAGAGGTGGGTGTTGACTCAGGGAGGTACCAAAACTAGTTAATGAGCAAACATAAAAACCTATATAAAGCTAAATTGAAGCTACAAAACTACCTTACAAATCTTGAAACCAAACTACCTTTTTTAAACTTTTGAGAACAGGTCTTGGATAAAAGAAATGGAAATGGAACAGTGAACCAACAAACCTAATCTAATAAACCAAATTTAACCTAAAAACAATTGAAATAACAGGTTTGGAGCACAAACAACTCAACTCTTAAAGCAAAACTTCTAAACTCAGCTCACTAATGGTCCTAGAATGCAATTCCAAACACTCCCTTAAATGTCACAGTTTGGCATTTTTAACTCTAAATCTTGATTTTTTAAAACTGAGACTTGTAATATGATGATGAAATAAGCTGTGACTAACCTAAATAAGCACTACTGAGCTGGAAATAAGCACCTAAGTGAGCTAAATAAGCAAACACTATTTTCTTTTTTGCATTTTTCTGATCATTTGAAAACCTTAAGTAATAAATGAAGGGAACAATTTAAATGAAAGAACAGGCTCACAACAAGCATTGTGAGCTTATATGAGCTTCAGTAAACAGTGATATGAGCTTATACAAGGAGAAATTGAACTTGAGCAATAAAATGGAAATTAAATAACCTTGGTAATTAAAGAAATAGAACTGAGACTTGAATTAAATTTGATTAAAAGAGTACAATTTTTAGATAAGACTGAATTTTAATAAACTAAAAACTAAACACAATAAAACTATTCTACTACTACTTTCTACTATCTACTGCCTTTGAAAGGCTTACATAGCTTTTTATTTATACTCCAATAGAAATTAGGGTTCCTTCTGTCTTTGTCTTATTCCCTGAGCTTCAATATCAGCCTTTGGATCCCTCCATTCCATCTTAGCCGTATATGGCATTTAGGCGGGAAAGTTGTAAGTTGCAATTTTGGCTTTTAGGGCTTGGCAGGGGGTGGTATTTTGGATGGGAGTGGAGGAAAGTGAGGGGGTAGGGGTGGCTGGTGTTGAGTGTGGCAGGAGAAGGTGATGATGGTGTTTGGAGTAGGGTTGCAGCCTAGGGTTCACGGGGTTGTGTGGGAGGGAGATGAGGTGGATGGTGTGGTTTGACTAGGTTTAATATTAAACGAGGGGGATGGGGTGGGCTGTGATGGTTTGGGCCAAGGGATGTGGAAGTGGTGGGCTTGGATTTGGTTTGGATTAGATTGGATTATGTAGTAATATTAAGGGTCCATTTGGTTTAAAGTGTAATCACAAGGGCCATAAGTGTAATTTTTAGAAAGCTTAGGGACCTGAATTGCACTTTCTCCAAAGCTATCACAAGGACCATAGATGCCAACTTCATTAAACCAAAGACCATTTATGAATTTTTCCATTTTATAACACCCGAGGACCAAAATTGAAAAGTTTCCAAACTTGAGGGACCAATATTGTCAATTGTTGAAAATTGTATTTCAAGGACTTATTTTGACGCTTTAAAATTCCCAAGGACCCTAGTTGACTTTTCTTTCAAAAATTCCCACCAGGGACTAATTCTGCCAAAAGTGATACTCCAGGGGCCTTTTTTGTAAATTTCCAAAACTTTTCACCCAAAGTCTATTTTTGTAATATTTTGACTTTCAAAAGCTTTGGGTTGACTTTTTATTTAAAATATATGCTAAGGGACTGATTTTGACAAAATTTGAAACTTGGGGGACTGAAACTGCCAATTTTGCAAACTTTGTTCGTTTTTCATTTGTTTTTACTCGTTTTGCATCTAAAACATATAAAACACAATTTTGAAATATTTTTAGTATTTTGATGCATTTCTGAGTGTTTTTGTATGTTTTGCAGTTCAGATTAGACCAAAAATGATGAGTGTTTGAGCACTCATCAATCCCCCACACTAAACTATTGCTAGTCCCTAGCAATAACTGTTTTGAAAACTTGATGGATTTTAAACTCTTTACCAAAAGCCATCACTTCTGGAGTAGCCAGGTGTAAGAACTGTGGCACACCTGATAACCGTGTGATTTTGAGCAAACCACTAGCTGTCAACGGATTTGAGTAGTCTTTACCAAAAGCCGTTTGCTTCTGGACTAGCCAGCTCTTGATGGAATAGTCAACATCTTGGTGAGCTGATTACCAATTATGGATTTTCCACGGCCTTTACCACAAGTCATAATCTTGCGGGCTAGCCAACTCATTTGTTTTTGGGGAGTTGAGGAACCATACAATTTTGGGCAAATTGCAAGCCGTAAACGGATTTGAGATGTCTTTACCAAGAGCCGTTTGCTCCTGGACTAGCCAATCCCTTTTGTCGTTAGACAAGGCGGACTGATTACCACAAAAATTTTGAAGCACCAGTGAAAATTTTTTAAATTTTTTTGAAATTTTGGCTAAAACGGGGGTATTATATAGTAAAATGTGATAAAATTCGCTAAAATAGCGAAATACCCCTCACACTTAGCATGAATATTGTCCTCAATATTCAAAGTCCCGGCTATTATGTCGACATTTTGAACGTAAAAGGGCAACATTACAAGCTAAGCGTGGAAAACACCATTTTGTATTTTCACTCTTGTAACCATAGCATGGGGGACTCCCCCACACTTAGGGTGAAAACCCTATATGCATGCTACTGTTTTTGTTTACCGAGTCGCTAGCTTGACTCGACCTCGAATTCATTTGTCCTTGGGGAAGCATGATGTGGAAGAAACAATCTCAATCGGACTTTCATTCAAGATGTTTGGACAAACATTTGAAGCACGTGAAAGTTCCACACCGATGAGATAAGTATCCGGCTCAAGATAATGATACATGAAAATGCCGGGATCAAAGATAGTGTCTTCATTCCCGAAGGAGTGAAGAACAAGAGAAGTCACCTTGTAGGTGAAGAAAAGGAAGAAAACCATGATGAAAATCATGATGAGATCTTCTTCCTCGAAAGCAGGCTCCGTAGCCTGAATTTGGATTTCAAGGGTTAAGCTCGAAAACATCCCGGGAGGGTGGGTGGGAATTTCCAAATCCTCATTATTGAGTGCATCTCCCCCCGGGATATCAAACTCCGGAGGAGTCATGATATGATGAGTGAGTTCACCGGAGAACTCCTCATGAAGAGAATCATTCACAAGATGTGACTTTGTGAATTCATGTTCCGGAATAGACTCATCACAATCCTCATTCTGAATATCAAAGAGTGGATTATCAGAAATCAAAGTGAATTCAGATTCGAATTCAAATAGAGGATTGGTGAGAGTAGTATTGAATGTTTCGGGAACAAAAAGATTAACATTCTCTATTGGACTGCTAGGATCAGAAGTGAGTGACGGATCATGATATAGGAGACTTTCAATTTCTCCCAGATCGGCTTCGAAGTCAAGGAGACCATCATCACTTCCCGTTGGAAGTGGATTGATGTGAGTAAGTTCATCAGCGAACTCCTCAAGAAGAGGATCAACATCAGACTGAGGGAGTGATGCCTCAATATACTCAATGTCTCCATGAGATGTACAATCATCATTAAAATCTGAGAAAGTCTCAAAATGATCGTTTGAACACTCAAGAGGGGAAGGAAGATCACACATATGATCAAAAGTTCCCTGTGACTCTCTCGGGATTGGGACAAGGTTCTCAACACTAGACTTTATGAATTCATCCGATTCCTTTGCAGGAATAGTGTCAAGATGCTCATCCCCCATGTTCAAAGAGTGAGTGTGAACTTCGGGTGTGATATCAATAGACTGAGGGAGTTGAGAAGGACTAGCAGACATGGGTTTTATAAATTTCATTTGTTCTTCTGCTAGTAATTCTATCATAGTCTTTTCTCCCTGATTTTCTGAGGAAGGAATCACAACAGATGAACTTGATGAACCCTTACAAAATTGAGAAATATCAAGGGTAACATCATCATCATCATCGTCGAGAAGAGCAGCATTGCGAAATATGGCACGTGTTTTAGCTGCTTGTTCTAAGACTAGCAATTCTTCCTTGCTCAATTCGTTTCTAGCATCTCATTCTTCAGCAAGTAATTCTGCCATTGATTTCTCACGAGAATCTTGAAACGATGAAGTAGCTAACTCCTCCTTAAGTTTTTTCAATATATCAAGAGCCTCTAGTAAAAGGTCTTGCTCAATATCATGAGGAGTTGCTTGGGTTATTTGGTACTGTGGAGGTGGGTCTGAAAACAAATAGTCGTAATTGTCACAAGGAAATTGATTCCTTGTTTGACAATCCGTGCTAGAGTGTGGACCTCCACAGTAATCACAACAGTAAAACTGATGTGGCTGTGAGTCGTATGTGCTAAAGTCATAATTGTGATCAGGAGATTGCTCATAGACAAGCGTGCTTCCTGATTGACAATCAGAACTGTAGTGTGAACCACCACAGTACTCACAACAGTAAAACTGCTGAGACTGATGGTGTGGCAGCTGGTGGAATAAATCAGTCGTGTCATGGTAGGAATAGGGATCTTGGTTATAGACAGACCCGTTTCCTGACTCTACCATGCCACAACCGGGGCAATTACCACCATTATAAGAACTACCACACCACTGGCAAACCAGAAGGTGTGGATGAGACATAGAAAGAATCAAAAGGTTTGGGAGGGGTAGGGATGAAGAATCAAAGATGTGAGAGGGTTAAGGAGAATGTTTTTGGATTTTTGGATAAACATTTTGTACAAATGATAAAGAAAATGTTTTTTTGTTTTTTGTGTTCGTTGAAAACAGAATTTAAAATGTTTTCGGGAACAATTTTGTTTTTGTAATAAGAAAATATGAACAAAGGATGGTAAATATACAATGAGTGTATATCCAGATTCACTAATCTGTAAAACCGTTTAGAATACGCGCACAACCTCCCCAGTAGCGGCGCCAAAGATTGGTTTAGAACGGTCAACCTAAATTGACCAGGTTAATGGTCAACCAAGTCAAACGTCTAAGACCAAATCTCCGCGGAAGTATAGTGTTTCCCCGGGTCGTTATGTCCCGACGAGGTGTGATGGTTAACAAACGGGTTTGTGATCGGGTGAATTTGGACAGGAAAGGGTTTGTGAGTGATTAAACTAAGGAATACGAATGAGAACGATGTAAACAAACTATATTAACAATGACGTGAAACCTAATTAACTTAAAACGTAATCCAAAAACTTAAAATCAGAAATTGCTTATACGTAAGCAGAAAAATAAGCCAAACGGCTTAAATAGAAGCTATCACTTTATTTATGTTTTTGGTTTTTCTTTATTTAACAAACTACTTTTACAAACGTAACCTAAATTTAAAAACGCAAAAGTTATTTAAATAAAACGCGAGTTAAAATTAAAATAAACGCGAGTGCGCAAAATAAAACGTGAAATTTAAGCTTCGTTAACCCTACGGACATGAAAATTATATTTTTACGATCCTAACGATAAAAGAAAATTTTAGAAAAAAGAAAATTATTTTTTTTGACTTTTTAATTATTTATTATTAACTAAAAACTATTTTTAACTATTTAATAATACACTAAAAATTAAGAAAATACAAAATAAACCTAGAAAAATGAAATTATAATTTTGAAAAATCTAAAATATTATAAAACTAATTTTTAAACAGAAAATATATTTATTACACTATTTATCTATTTATTATTAATTATTTACTATTTATTAATTACTAAAACTACTTTTGATTTATTAAAAATTCTAAAAAGGCAAAGAAAAATCTGAAACTTTTAGGAAAATTCTAAAATATAATTAAGGACTTAAGAAAAATAAAATCTACTGAGAAAGAGATCAAATTAAGCAAAATGGGCAATAAGCACTTACAAATAAGCACTCAAAAATAAGCAAACAATGCAAATAATTATCAAAAGCTAGAGTACACTACAAATAACTTATATTAACTTATATTAACTAAAAACAACCAAAGAAATGCTCAGAATAAGCCATAACAAGCTAATAAGCAAAATCAAAAACTTAAAACCAAACAGGCCTGAGAGGGTGTTTTTGGACCTATGTGGGGCCCACCTGAGTGATCAAGGGACCATAGCAAAGCTTACTCCAAGAAGCTGGGGTGGCAAGCTCTCAAATGAGCTAAGGAGCAGCTTGTGGGGACAAATTACAAGCTCATAATGAGCTTATGAAAGTAGCTCCATAAACTGACTACTTAGTATAGAGACTTAAATGGGACAATTTTGAGAAGCAAAATAAGCTGTGGAAATAAGCTTACTAGAGAGATTAAAAAGCATAATCATGAAAACAACCCAAGAGGCACTCTAAATCACCAGGAATCAAACAAATTGGTCAACTAATGAACAAGTTATGATGCAAATTAAAAACGGGTCAGATGGGGTCAACTGAATGCAGGGCATGAACATGTCCAACAGGTCACCTTGGGGATCAATTTAAGGTAAGCAAATGATGTTCAAATTGAAATTTTATTTTTGTCTAAGTTGCACAAGCTACAAATGAACTTGAAACAGCAATAAACAAGCATTTCCAACTTGTATTGAATCCTAGAGCTCATCTGATGTTCTGTCCCATTCCCACAGGTTTGGAAATTTGACTTTTTCAATTTTCACCTCAGTTGACTTATGCTAACTTTAATCCAATCTAGATGAATGCAAATGATCAATTACACTGAAGTGTGAGTGAAATATGCTACACCAACTACTTATGCAACTTAATGAGTGACTGTCTATCCTAAAAGTACTAAACGCTAGGCAGAATTGAATCTAAGCAAAGAATTTGACTTTTTAACAAATGAACTATGGGAGTATGCAGTTGATATTCTACATAAACTTAGTGTGACTAAACTTAACTGGGAGCACTGACTAAAATAAAACCAAACACATAAAACAACCTCAATCTACACAGTCCTAGGGAGGTTTTTGTAAGCCTGCTTCTACTTGTTCAGATGAGTTCCAAAAGTCAAGAAAGGCTCAGGTGTGGGGAGCTAGCTGTGTGGGTTTCCCAGCAAACCAACTTCCTAAGGATGAACTAAAGAAATGAATAAGCTAGGGGGCCTGTGAAAAGGGCCTGTTGGACCACTGGTTATGGAGCAGAGGTGGGTGTTGACTCAGGGAGGTACCAAAACTAGTTAATGAGCAAACATAAAAACCTATATAAAGCTAAATTGAAGCTACAAAACTACCTTACAAATCTTGAAACCAAACTACCTTTTTTAAACTTTTGAGAACAGGTCTTGGATAAAAGAAATGGAAATGGAACAGTGAACCAACAAACCTAATCTAATAAACCAAATTTAACCTAAAAACAATTGAAATAACAGGTTTGGAGCACAAACAACTCAACTCTTAAAGCAAAACTTCTAAACTCAGCTCACTAATGGTCCTAGAATGCAATTCCAAACACTCCCTTAAATGTCACAGTTTGGCATTTTTAACTCTAAATCTTGATTTTTTAAAACTGAGACTTGTAATATGATGATGAAATAAGCTGTGACTAACCTAAATAAGCACTACTGAGCTGGAAATAAGCACCTAAGTGAGCTAAATAAGCAAACACTATTTTCTTTTTTGCATTTTTCTGATCATTTGAAAACCTTAAGTAATAAATGAAGGGAACAATTTAAATGAAAGAACAGGCTCACAACAAGCATTGTGAGCTTATATGAGCTTCAGTAAACAGTGATATGAGCTTATACAAGGAGAAATTGAACTTGAGCAATAAAATGGAAATTAAATAACCTTGGTAATTAAAGAAATAGAACTGAGACTTGAATTAAATTTGATTAAAAGAGTACAATTTTTAGATAAGACTGAATTTTAATAAACTAAAAACTAAACACAATAAAACTATTCTACTACTACTTTCTACTATCTACTGCCTTTGAAAGGCTTACATAGCTTTTTATTTATACTCCAATAGAAATTAGGGTTCCTTCTGTCTTTATCTTGTTCCCTGAGCTTCAATATCAGCCTTTGGATCCCTCCATTCCATCTTAGCCGTATATGGCATTTAGGCGGGAAAGTTGTAAGTTGCAATTTTGGCTTTTAGGGCTTGGCAGGGGGTGGTATTTTGGATGGGAGTGGAGGAAAGTGAGGGGGTAGGGGTGGCTGGTGTTGAGTGTGGCAGGAGAAGGTGATGATGGTGTTTGGAGTAGGGTTGCAGCCTAGGGTTCACAGGGTTGTGTGGGAGGGAGATGAGGTGGATGGTGTGGTTTGACTAGGTTTAATATTAAACGAGGGGGATGGGGTGGGCTGTGATGGTTTGGGCCAAGGGATGTGGAAGTGGTGGGCTTGGATTTGGTTTGGATTAGATTGGATTATGTAGTAATATTAAGGGTCCATTTGGTTTAAAGTGTAATCACAAGGGCCATAAGTGTAATTTTCAGAAAGCTTAGGGACCTGAATTGCACTTTCTCCAAAGCTATCACAAGGACCATAGATGCCAACTTCATTAAACCAAAGACCATTTATGAATTTTTCCATTTTATAACACCCGAGGACCAAAATTGAAAAGTTTCCAAACTTGAGGGACCAATATTGTCAATTGTTGAAAATTGTATTTCAAGGACTTATTTTGACACTTTAAAATTCCCAAGGACCCTAGTTGACTTTTCACCCAAAGTCTATTTTTGTAATATTTTGACTTTCAAAAGCTTTGGGTTGACTTTTTATTTAAATATATATGCTAAGGGACTAATTTTGACAAAATTTGAAACTTGGGGGACTGAAACTGCCAATTTTGCAAACTTTGTTCGTTTTTCATTTGTTTTTACTCGTTTTGCATCTAAAACATATAAAACACAATTTTGAAATATTTTTAGTATTTTGATGCATTTCTGAGTGTTTTTGTATGTTTCGCAGTTCAGATTAGACAAAAAATGATGAGTGTTTGAGCACTCATCATAGGTCATGGGCGTCTTTGTAAATGGTGGGCCAATAAAAACCGGATTCAAAAACTTTTCGAGCGGTGTAGTTCGGGCCATGATGTCCCCCGGTGGGTCCATTATGACAAGCCTTAAGGATTTCCATGGCTTCTTGGCCATGAACACACCTTCGAATAACCTGATCCGCACAGATCTTAAATAGATAGGGGTCGTCCCAAAAGTAATGATTCACATCTTTGAAAAATTTGCTCTTTTGGCGGGACGACATCCCTTTAACAACGAAATTCCCCGCATGGTAGTTTGCAAAGTCGGCAAAACCATGGGGTACTAGAATCACCACGAGAGGAAATCACATTAAGTGTCTTGAGAGGAAACGTTTCATTTATCTCCTTTTTCTCAAGAACACCTTGATGAGGATTTTCCAATCGGGAAAGATGGTCAGCAGCGAGGTTCTCGGCTCCTTTTTTATCACGAATGATGATATCAAATTCTTGTAGGAGGAGAACCCAACGGAGCAATCTCGGCTTTGCGTCTTGCTTGGCAAAGAGATATTTAAGAGCCGAGTGATCCGTGTACACTATGCATTTAGTCAAGATCAAGTATGGCCGAAACTTCTCAAACGCATACACCACGGCTAGTAATTCTTTTTCCGTTGTGGTGTAGTGAGCTTGAGCTTCGGTCAAGGTTTTGCTTGCATAATGAATCGGCTGAAAGTGTTTGGTTTTTCGTTGCCCCAAGACCGCACCTATGGCAAAGTCACTTGCATCACACATAAGTTCGAAAGGTAGGTCCCAATCGGGGGGAACTAGAATTGGTGCCTCGGTAAGCTTTTTCTTGAGAGTTTGAAAAGCTTCGATGCACTCATCGGAAAAGATAAACGGAGTCTCTTTTTCAAGAAGTCGGGTCATAGGCCTAGCTATCTTCGAGAAATCTTGAATGAATCTACGATAGAAGCTGGCATGACCCAGAAAACTCCGAACACCTTTAACAGTAGTGGGAGGAGGAAGCTTAGCAATAACATCGATTTTAGCTTTATCAACCTCAATCCCACTCTTAGAAATCTTATGGCCAAGGACAATTCCTTCCTTGACCATGAAATGACTTTTCTCCCAATTTAGACTAAGATTGGTGTCTTCACACCTTTGAAGCATTTTGTCCAAATTGGAGAGACACGATTCGAATGAATTCCCAACGACCGAAAAATCATCCATGAAGACCTCCATTGTTTTCTCGATCATGTCGTGAAAAATGGCCATCATGCATCTTTGAAACGTGCCCGGAGCATTGCACAAGCCAAAAGGCTTGCGTCGATAAGCAAATGTTCAGTATGGACACGTGAAAGTCGTTTTTTCTTGATCTTGAGGATCGATGGGAATTTGGAAATAACCTGAAAAACCGTCAAGGAAACAATAGTATTCGTTTCCCGACAATCTTTCGAGCATTTGATCCATGAAAGGTAGAGGGAAGTGGTCTTTACGGGTGGCGTCATTCAATTTTCGATAATCAATGCAAACGCGCCAACCCGTTACCAATCGAGAAGGAATTAAATCATTGTCATCATTTTTAACAACCGTTATACCACCCTTCTTGGGCACACAATGAACGGGACTCACCCAAGGACTATCCGAGATAGGGTAAATCAAACCGGCATCAAGAAGTTTTATAACCTCTTGCTTGATAACCTCATGAATTTTAGGATTTACCCTTCTTTGTTGTTGAACTGCCGGTTTAAAGTCATCCTCCATCAAAATTTTGTGCATACAAAATTCCGGGTTGATACCCTTGATGTCGGAAAGTTTCCAAGCAATTGCTCGCTTGTGTGACTTTAAAACCTTGAGGAGAGCGGCTTTGTTTTCCTCATTCAAGTCCTTAGCAATTATGACGGGAAACTTATCGTCACCCTCCAAAAATGCGTACTCGAGATGAGGCGGAAGTTCCTTGAGTTCGACCTCAGGAAAGTCATCAGTTTTTTCAACATTTTTGACTTCCATGTTATGAAGTTCTTTTGGAGGAAGAGATGATGGATCATCATTAAGCAACTTCTCAAGTAGAAGTATGTCTTCCTCGGGATTGATAGAATCATGATCAACATGAGAATAACATGACAAACAAGCTTCAATTTCTTCCAAAATGAAGTCACCTCCCAGAAATGGAGTAAGAGAGGGGGGAGAGACATCAATGGCAGAATTGATTGGTCCTTGCACATTTAACACTTTTTCAAAATAGTCATCGCATGCAACACCGATGACATCAATTTGGTTAATTGCTTCTCGTTCAAGTTCGAGAAGATCTTTTGAAGTGTTTTCAATGTTAATGACCAACTTTTCATCGCCAACTCTTAGAGTCATTTCTCCTTCGAAGACGTCGATTAATGCACGAGCCGTTTTTAAGAATGGTCTTCCCAAAATAAGGGGGGACACAAGGATCGGCATCAAAATCAACGACTACGAAGTCGGCAGGAAAATGGAACTTGCCAACCTTCACAAAGACATCTTCAGCAATACCCTTTGGAACCGTAACCGAACGGGTTGCTAATTCTAGAGTCATTCGTGTTGGTGTAAGCTCGGGAAGTGAAAGTTTTTGCCAAATAGAGAAAGGCATGAGATTTATGCTAGCGCCAAGATCGGCCAAGGCGAAGCACTCTTCTAGCTTTTGGAAATCACATGGAATGAGAAATTTTCCGGGGTCTCCTAATTTTTTGGCAAGTTTCTTTAGAAGCACCGCCGAACAATTCTCATTCAAACGAGTTTTAGTGAGTTCAAATAATTTCTCTTTGTTACTTAAAAGACTCTTGAAAGTGGAAGCAAACTTGGGCATATAGAGAAGAGCATCCGCGAAACTAATGTCGAAGTGTAATTTTTGAAATATTTCAAGAAATTTCTTCATTTGATCATTAGTTTGCTCACGGAGTCTTTGATCATTTAAACGCGAAGGATAAGGTATTGAAGCTTTTGGTTGAACGGGATTTTCCGGAGGTTCAAAAACAATTCCCGGTTTGGACTTGGTTTTTGGGACAACATGAGGTTGGACGTGTGCGGTACTTTGTGGGCTAGTAATTTGCACTTTGTCCTTTGTAGCCTCAGGTTCACGTTCCACTACCTTAGGAGGAGAAGTAGATGAGGTAGTAGGAATCGCGGGTCCATCATAAGAAACACCACTACGGGTTGTGATCGCCTTTACATCGCCCTTCGGTTGGCGATCGTGTTGCTTGGTAGCGTTCCCGATCCCGAAGGTCGATCATTTAAAGACTTCTTTAGTTCAGAAATTTGACCGATCAACAACCTGTTTGTTTCTTCTTGAGCTTTCATAAACTGTTTCAATAACTCATCGGTTGATGATGGAGTTTGAACAACGGCTTGATTTTGATGAGAAAAATTTTGAGCTCGGTTGTTTTGATTGAAACCTTGATTTTGAAAATTTCCATGGTTTTGATTACCATGAAAATTGTTTCCTTGATTGAAATTACCATAACCTTGGTTTCTATTCAAGTTTCCTTGATTTTGAGAACCTTGATTGTAATTTCCCCCTTGATTTGGAAATTGATTCATAGGGGTCTGAAATTGGTTTTGAACATTCGGATTTCTTTGTTGTTGATTTTGATTGAATCGATTTGGATTATTGGGTTGAGAAAAACCGGGTGGACCACTTTGATTGTTAGCACGGTAATTTGGTTCCATTGAGGACGGTATTGGTTACCTCCTTGATTAGAACTACCGGCTATCGCATTAACTTCAAATGGATTGCCATTGGTGGCAGTACAATTGTAGTATGCGTGTGGACCACTACAAGTAACACAAACGTCAACCTTTTTGACTTCAGCAGGTTGAGAAGAAACTTTCTTTGTTTTGGTGAGAACCAAAGCATGAATAGCTTCCGTGAGCTTGTCAAGTCTAGCATCGGTGCTAGATTGAGCCACAGGTGATGAGGTAGAAGGACCAACATTAACTTGGGAAACAACCGATTTGCTTCGTGGAATGCGGACCTTAGACTTATTTTCAATGATCATTAATGCATCTTTGGTGGTTCGATTCAAGAAATTACCTCCCGCGGAGGCATTGAGAGAGTCTTGATCGACTTGGCTCACACCATTATAGAAAGTGTCGAGTTGCATTAACTCGGAGAAACCATGATGAGGACATTTACGAAGCATGTCCTTGTAACGATCCCATGCCTCACCGAATGATTCATCGAATTTCTGCATGAATTTCATGATCTCATTCTTGAGGGCTGTGGTTTTAGATGGAGGAAAGAATTCATTCACAAACTTCTTGACCAAATCTTCCCATATTTCAATCGATCGAGGGGGTTGTTTGTCTAGCCAATTCTTGGCAGCCCCATCGAGGGAAAACGGGAAGAGAAGAAGTTTGATAGCTTCCTCAGGGACATTTTTGCATTTGATGGTGGACGTGATTTTGTTAAACCACCGAATGTGATCTTGAGGATCGTCCCTCTCGAAACCATAGAATTGACGCGAGGTGACTAAGTTTATCAACCCCGTCTTAAGCTCGAAATTGTCAGCCACGATGGCTGGAATGATGATAGCATCTCCGTAACCCTCGATGGGTGCTTGGAGAAGCTCATTCATAGTGGGCTCAGCCGCCATGATGGGAATAGTACGAATCTCGGGTTCGACTATTGGATCGGTACGTCGTCGATTACGCCTTCTTCTTGGAATATTGTTAAGCGATTGCAAAGGACTTGTTGACGTAGACGAACGCGTGCGCATGCACCACAAAAAATATCAATGAAAACAATACCACTTTAACGACAAGGGAACTTAAACCAATAATCAAGAACGCAAGGTTGACCTTTAAGGATAAACGTACAAGGAGCGGGAGAAAAGAATGGATTTCTCACTAGGGCGAAGTTCGTTGGATCGCCCTATACCGTTTCGACTCCTCTTAGTGTATGCTTATCGATTAAAAGTTTTCCAAAACGCAAGTGATACAAAGGCAAGTTTTGATCTTTAGTTTGGGAACTTATTATGGTCACACCCCCAGTTGGTAGGTGTTCTGCCTTGGTTTGCGGTGGTAAGATTTTAATGTTGTTATTATTAAACAAAGAAACGGGAAAATCTTTTTATGTTTTTCTTAACTTTTATAGATATAATACGTATATAGAAACAAAAGAAAAATATTTTTGGTTTTTTATAAGTTTTATAAAAGCGTAACTTCTTGCGAAGGTTCTACAAGACTAATCGTCTAAACCTTATCGAGACTTTCGACACACAGCCTCCCCGGCAGCGGCGCCATTTGATTCGTTGTCTTTTGGTGTGTGCAAAAACAATTTATCAAAATATCAACAAACGTGAGGTCTAATTTATCGTGAGACAAATAGACGTGAAGTAATGCGAGTAAACCTTTTAGGAAAAAGATTACCTCGCAAAACTTGTAAAAGTGATATTTAAATTGTCAGACTGGGAAGTATTTTCCCGGGTCGTACCCCAACGAGGTGTGAATGGAAAGCTTCGAATGAGATTGGAATTAAAATCTTGTATGGTTGGAAAGGTTATTAGGTGTTGCGATACGTTAAATTAACAAAATTGAAAATTAACGAACGAAGGTAAAAAATAAATTATCCTAAGGTGAAGAGTGTGTAAATACTCATCATTTTTATCGTATCTGAACTGCCAAAACATCCAAAAACACTCAGAAATGCATCAAAATACAGAAATTATTCCAGGAATTGTGTTTTATATGTTTTAGATGCAAAATGTTTAAAAACAAATGAAAAACGAACAAAGTTTGCATAATTGACAGTTTCAGTCCCTCAAGTTTCATAAATTGACAAAACTAGTCCCTGAAGTTTTAATACGAAAGAAAAGTCAACCCAAGGCATTTAAAAGTAAAATATTATCAAAAACGATCCTTGGGTGAAAAGTTTGAGAAAATTACACTTTTGGTCCCCGAACTTTCAAAAATGGCAAAAGTAGTCCCTGGGTTTTAAAAATGGGGAAAATAATTTTCACAACCCTTGTACTATTCACACATGGCAAGTTGGGTCCTAATAATATCTTTGGAAAAATTCCATTTTCAGTCCTATTTTCAGCAAATTACAAAATGGTCCTTGTGAAATTATAAGTACAAACCAAACGGACCTTTGTATTATCCCACTAAATCCAAATAACAAACCAAACCCAATCCAAAACAAAAACCCCTTATAACTCCAAAGCCCACCCCATTCCCTTCCAAGCCCATCCACTCCACCAGCCCAACTCCACTTGACCCTTTAATATTAAACGCAGGGTCAACATTGACCGTTTGACCCTGGCTTTGACCACCCTCTCCACCTCACCATCCCACTCACCTGCAATAATCCAAACACCCCATCATAACCCCTATACTGCCTTCTCCCCTGCAATACTCAACCCCCTCCTACACCCCTCCAAACACAGCACTCCAAACTTGAATTCCTGGCTTCAATTATCAAGGGAAATAGACAAATGCTATTTGGGCGCGAAAAATTACAAACGGTCAAGATTGAATTGTAGTGATCCTGTGGTCAAGAAACAAGTGGGGAAAGAGACAATGGAGCTCAGAAACCCTAATTGGGGGGTATAAATTGAAAAGAGAAGCAGAAGAGCAGCTAGTAGATTTTTAGTTTTAATTAAGTCATTTTTAAAGTTATTGTAATTCTCAAAATTCAGTATTGTAACTTGTTACTCTTATTTAATATAAGTTTTTAAGTTCAGAAATTCCATTCTCAGTTCCATGTCAGTTTAATCAAAAATATTAAGAAAGAAAAAAAAAAGAAAAAAATATATATAAAGAAAATATCAAAAAATAAATGCAAGGAGCAGAGTGAATCATGGATGGCTCTGGTTTAGAATTCCATGGGGAATGATAGGTTTTGAATTTGGTTCAAGGTTCCTGGTTCATTTGGTTTGGCAGGAATGCTTTTGTAAGACATCTTCTTAATTTTTCTCATATGTACTGTTCAATTGATAGTTTAAATGTTTGTGTTTGTTTCTTCATGAATACTTAGCCTTATGAGTTTAGAGTTAAGCCTAGTTTACTTGATTTGTTCACTGGTCCTCATTTACCTAGCTTTATCATACTTACTAGAGTAATAGTTAATTGTAGGATATTAATGACTAGAGTAATGTACTTGTGTTTCCAGTAGCTTAAAATCTCACCTTTAAACATCTTAAATCAGGATTGTGGTTTTGGATCAGTGTGGATCTTTGGAAATTTCAATTGCACAGTTTTAAGGTTGTGTTTGGATGAGTGTGACTCATTTGTACACCAGGGTGTTTCAGCTGTTGCTTGTTGTTTCTATTAGTCACATTAGGTACATTAGTTGTTCACAGATCATAAAATTAGGTAATCATGAGTTAAAAAGTCAAAGTAATCTGTCTATCTTTCATTTCAACTCACTGAATGGAATATTGGTTTGCATAGTCCATCAATAGCTGCATAATGAGTTAAACTAGCTTATTTTAGTTTCTTCATAGCTTATTACTACACTATCAGTCATTAGATTAGGATCATAATTCACCAAAGTCAACCTGTCATCAAATTGAGAAAAGTCAAAAGTTATATAGCCTTAGTTTTTCCAAAAAATGCATGATTTTTAGTGAATTTTGTATGAGGAATTAGGGCTTGAGATCTTTACAGGGGATAGTCTAACACCTAGTCTTTAAAATCCTACATTTGTTTTAATTTTGTGATTTTTTTTGGAGATTATCTGAGGGCTTAAAGTACCCTGCAGGGCAAGGTATGTGCCCTGCACCAAGACCTAGTCCATTGGCCCTTTTTCAATAGGCCTTAAGTTATTACCCAGTGGACCCCACCCTTGAGATTTTGGCTTTTTAAGAAGCTCAGCATCTCATCCTTTCAGATCATAGCTTATTTTGGGACCCAGCTTATTTGCCCCTTGCTTATTGTCCCCTCAAAAGTTACTTATTGGACCTGGTTCTAACTCAGTTAACTGAGTTTGTTGATTTCTTTTGTTCCCATTTGATCCAGTGTTAGTCTGTAGTTGTCTTTAGTCATTTTGCATTGCTTGAGTTAATAATTGTTTGTGTTAGCTTATTACCTGAGTCATTACACTTGTTTGGTAAATTGCTTTTTCCAAAATCTCACTTTAAAGTTTCAAGGCCTTAACTGTCTGTTACACTAAGCTTGTAAAAGCTTGAGAGATTTAATAACCAAGCTTGATTATCTGTTTTGATGATCATTTGTGACTTGTGCATTACATTTTGAGCTTACCTAGTTACCCTGTGAGTTTTTGAGCAACCAAGCCTGCATTAATAACCACATCCATCAGGATGCTCTGGTCAATTTCACAAGCCTCCCAATTATTCCACAATTGAGCTCAAGCTGAGCTTGTGGGCATTTTGGAAAGCCCTCCTGGCAAGGGTTTGAGTTCCACCTTCACTTTGTACCCTGGGTTACCCCTGTGGGCCCCACAACTGGCTGCAGTTGCCACAATTGGACCTTTTGGACTTTGTTACTTGGCACAAAGTGCTTATTTGTTGGAATTGGCTTAATTTAAGTGTCTAGCAGGTTGTTTTAGCTTATTACATTTCCCTTTCAGTAGTTAGTATCTTTGTTGTTAGCTCATAGCTTATTAACAGCTTCTTGGTCAAAAATCCATCTCATTTAAGCTTTAAGCTCACTGTTTGGCTTATTGATAAGCACAGGGCTTATTCCTGAGCCCCAAAAAAAGTACCTTCACAAAAGTTTCTCATTTTCAAGTGTTTAGTAGGTCTGTAAAAGAAAATTTAGAAAAAGACAAAAATAAGTTAAATGATAGCTTCTATTTAAGCCCTTTTGGCTTATTTTCTGCTTATTTATAAGCATTTATCATTTTTAAATTTTTCTCATGTTCCTTTTTAGTTAAAATAATTTTACGAATTTTTTCAGATTTTTCCTTGATCATTTAGTATTTTTATAATTAAATTTAGTTTAAATTAATTAAATAATTAGTTTTAATTAATAATTAATAATTAAAAAGTAGAAAAAATAGGTTTTCTGTTTTAAAATTAGTTTTATAACATTTTAGATTTTTCTAAATTTAATTTTCATTTTTCTAGTTAATTTTAATAATTAATTAATAATTAGTGTAATTTAGTTAATTAAAAAGTAATTAATAATTAGAAATTAATTAATAGTAATTAATTAAGTAGTGGTAAAAATAATTTTAATTTTCTAAAAATTTTCTTATAACATTAGGATTGTAAAAATATAATTTTCACCCTCGTAGGACTTTATTTGCTCACGTTTCACTTTTTATTTTGCGCGTTCGCGTTTATTTTAAACCCAAACGCGCGTTTTTAGGTTTACTCACGTTTCTAGGTTATCTGATCATCAGTAATTGTTAGAATAGTGTTTCTAAGTCATTCCCAATCGTAATCTCATAGTTTAATCATTCAAATCAAATTCCTGATCCTCCTGTTAAATCACCCGATCACTTAAAACGTTTTTCAATACAATTGCTTACCTCGCTGGGACATAACGACCCGGGAATACACTATACTCCTTGGTTAGTTGGTTTTAGACGTTTGACTTGGTTGACCAATCACATTGGAAAACTTAGTTGACCGTTTAGACTCAATCATAAGGCAACTAACAAACAAGTGAAATCCTAAAACACTACGGGAAAACATAATTAGGTATCGAGAATCCGAAAACGTAACCTAAATTTTAAAACGCGAAAGTTAATTAAATACTACACGAGTGCGCAAATCAAAATGTAAAATTTAAGCTACGCGAGTCCTACAGGTGTAAAAACGATTTTTCTACGTTCCTAATGACGAAAGAAATTTTTAGAAAAAGGAAAATTATTATTATTATTATTTTTTGCTTTTTTAATTAATTATTCTGTTTTTAAAACAATTTAAACTAGATTAAATTATTAAAAATACTAAAACTAATTTTAAAAATCTAGAAATTTTTTGGAAATTAGATAATACTAGTTCTAAGCTGGGAAAAAAATGAATAAGCAGTTAAAAATAAGCAGAGAATAAGCAAAGGAAAAGTTGAATTAGAATAAGTTAAATAAACAAAGGTATTTAAATACTACAATTAATAAACATTAACAAGAAAGATTAGATAGCACCGATGGTTAGGATTTGGTTGTCTGTGTGTTTGTGTGGTGGCAGACCCAGGTTCGACCCCCACCAAACCATTTTTTTTACAACTAATTTTTTTCAATTTTTCCTTTTGCAAACTATTTTCAAACTAGAGGCTAGACTTTTAATTGAACAAGAATTTTTGCAAAGTTAAACGCAAGCTCAGAAATAAGCTGATTCGAAATGGTACAAGCAACTTCAAGACAAAAAGAATTCAAACAAGCTAAAGCTACAAATCATAAGCATGAACAAGGTAGAACCTAAAATCAACAAGATCAATGACTGAGAAAGGCTAAACAAAACAGTACTACTAGGAGGTGACTTTGAGGCATGAAATAAGTTCTAAACTGATAAGCTCAAACATCCAAAAGCTGGACAGATGAAAACAACATAGCAAAGAACATATATGCAAAGCTATAGCTAATTTGGGCTTATAAGAGCTTATGAAACAGGCTGAGAAGGAGGGGGGGAAGGAGCAGGTCAAGTACAATCCTAATACCTAACAGATGGCAAACATAAGCTGGCAATGAGTTACTAATAGGCTGAAACTATGGGGGAGATTAAGCTAAGGCATCTAGGGGGGAAACCTACATAAGCTAAAGGGAGCATGAATAAGCAACTTACACAAGCCAAGAACAATCAAAGACTAATACTATTTAAGGGGCTGTTTGAATCAATGCTACTCAATAGGCTTAACAATGCTACAAAAACTACGATACGCCAAAATTATGAACCCCAAACTTAAATACCAATAATAAAACCAAACTCAAGGCTAAATCTAACCTACGTATGATGGAATTGAAGATCAAAAGGGTCTGTTTGGGTTGCCTGAGCTGCTGATGCAGCAGGGTGCAAACGGGTAAAAGAGAGTACTTTTGACCCACAATAGATCAACTACAGAATTGCTTACAACTTTCCTAACCTATACTAAGCTAGCTTAAAATAAAAGTAGCAACCAAGAAGGCCTTGACCAGACTCTATCCTAACATATGTGAATAAACAGTTTATTTAAAGACAATTTAAACTTAAAAGTAAAAGTTGAAAAAGGTTTTTAACAATAAATAAGCAGCAACAAATAATAAGCAGTAAGTAAGTAAGTAACTAATAAGCACTTTTAAAAAGAAACTAGACTTTGAATAAATCTAAAAGTTTGAGTACATGGAATTCACAAGCTGAGAACTACAACATCTTAAAGACTTTAAAAAAAACTACTTTACAACTAAAAACCTAATTGCCCTTGAGGCTACAACATCATTAACTATTTATACTATGATTTCTAGGGTTTCACTGCCTTCCCTTGTCCTCTTCTGAGTTGTGCTTCTTCACTGAGTGAAAGCAGAATTAGATCCACTTTCTGCTTCTTTAAAATGAACCTCATCCCTTAGATTGATCTCAAATCATCACCACTTTTCAATCATACTTTGGCGCCTAAATGGTGTTGTGGATTGATGACATGGAGGTGTTAGGTACAGTTATGTGAGGAGAAGAGGATGTAGTGGGATTGGGAAGAGGAGTGGAGAGTGATGGGAGGATGGTGATGGTTGTGTTTGGAGGGATGCAAGTCACGGGGGGGGGGGGGGGGGGGGGGAGTGAAAGAGATGGGTTTTTTTACCTGTGTTTTGACCAAGAAGGAGGGGGAAGCGTGTTATATTATACGTTTAGGGTTTTGGGGGTGTTCGGCTAGAAAGGATTGGTTTTGGGCCTTGGGAAGGATTTGGTTGGATTGGATTGGAAAAGTGGCTGTAGGACTTGTGTGTGGATTAGTTTTATTTGTAATTAAGGATCCGTTTGGTAACATAAGTATCACAAGGACCATTGTTGTAGCTTTGCTGAAAATTGAGGGACCATCATTGTACATATTTCAAACTTCAACATAGGGTCAATCCTATCAAGTTAGATAAACCAAAGGACCAAAAACACAATTTTCCAAATTTGAAACACCAGGGGCCAAAATTGCCAATTTGCCAAAGTACAGGGACCAAATGTGTAATTTTCCAAAAGTTTTCACCCAAAGATCATTTGTGCAGTTATTTGACTTTGAAAGAGCTCGGGTTGACTTTTCTTTAAAATAAATGCCTAGGGACTAGTTTTGTCAAAATTTGAAAGTTGGGGGACTGAAACTGCCAATTATGCAAATTTTGTTCGTTTTTCGTTTGTTTTCACTCGTTTTGCATCAGAAACATATAAAACACGATCTTTGGGATTTTCTTCGTATTTTGGTGCGTTTTTTAGTGTTTTTAATCGTATTACAGTTCAGATTTGACTAAAAATGATGAGTATTTACACACTCATCAATGCCATTTGACGAAGGTATTATGCCCATTAAATACCTAGGTGTTCCTCTTATTTCGTCTAGACTTCTTCACAAATATTGCAAAATTTTGGTTGAAAGAGTTCAAAAGAGAATTGGAGATTGGAAAAATAAGTGGTTGTCTTTCGCCGGACGTCATCAAGTTGTTATTTCCGTTCTATCATCAATGCATTTCTATTGGGCTTCGGTTTTCATTCTCCCGGCTGGTACAATTCATGACAATGAACAAATATTGTGTGGTCTAGACATTTTATCTTCTAATAAGATTTCCTTTTCAAAGATATTCTTAAAAGATTTTGAAGACTCATTCTTGAAGATAGTTTTTAGGTCCATGTTGCATAAACGTTTAGACTCATTTTCTAGTTTAGAAAACTCTAGGATAAATTAATCAAAGCAAAAGTGTTTGGTTTCAAAGTGTACCTTGCTTGATGTTTTATCTAGTTTAGAATCACAAACCGGATGATTGACTTCATCTTCATCCGAGTTATTCCATGAATCGCAAGCAAGTCTACTACGAGCTTGACACGAGTAATCACCTTTACTAACACCTTGCTTGTTGTTTCAATGAATAGACAATAAACTACCGGATCATTGTCTTCGTCAACATCCATTTCATTCCAAGATACGCAAGCAGGTTCATCAAAACACACGTACTCATCTTCACTTGTACCTTCATTTAAAACATTTAAACTAGTAGCACATGTATTAACTTCTACTAAGTGTCTATCAATTAGTTTTTCTAAAACTTCTAATTTATGTGTAAGATCAAATTGATCATCTTTGACTTGACATATTCCTTGATGAAAGTTTAACATATTTTTCCAAACATCATTAGCCTTTTGACAATAATACATTCTTTCATATTTGGTACTAAAGCTTTGTAAAGCATTGTTTTAGCTTTAGTATTTTTATCAAGTTTAAGATAGTTATCTTGGTTTTCAAAAACTTGTTGTCTTTGGTTTGAAATTACCAAAAGAAATAATATGCCAAAGATCTTGATCAATTGATTTCACATAGTTTTCAAAATTACTTTTCCATTCAAGTAAGTTTTCTTTTTCAAATAGCGGTGGGTTTTGAATAGGTTGCCCTTCTTTGAGATTTTCAAAATCCATGGATCGATCCAAGTTTTAAAATACATTCTATTTTAAAGATCTTGAGTAACGTAGCTCCTGATGCCAATTGTGGAAAACTAGAAGGGGGGTTGAATAGTTTACCGCTTTTTAAATTATTTTTAACTTGAATATCTTTAAAAACTTTTACGTTTGCTTAAAGATATAAACACAATGTTATATGTTTGATTCTTAGAGAAGCTTTTTATGTAAATAACAATTCTAACTTTACTAGTTTCATACATTAAAAAGCTTTGCTTGTGATGATCCTAACTTTGCTTGTGATGATCCTAACTTTGCTTGTTTAGTTATTTGAAAAGCTTTACTTTTGTTTGAAGATACAAACACATCTTTACTTGTTTAGTTCTTTGAAAAGCTTTATATGTAACTAGCAATTCTAACTAAAGAACAACATGTAATAAGCAAAGATAAAGAAAGAAACGATCAAACCACAACACGATTGTTTATCGTGGTTCGGCTACAAGGACTCTTTTTCCTTGCCCTACATCCACGCCCCGAGTTTCCAACTCGAGAGTTATAAGCACTAATCAACAAGTTCCTTTCACCGGCGGAGAAAACCTCTACAACGTCGCTTACACTTTTACCGACACTAAGCTAGATGTAGAGTTCTTTTACACGGGTACAACCACTCCCATCGTCGCTTACACTTTTACTGACACTAAGCTAGATGTCGAGTTCTTTACCAAGGGTACAACCACTCCCGTTAGTTCTTTTACAAGGGTACAACAACTCCCGACACACAACGTATTTTGAGGCCTAAAATACTAACCACTTACTTCTACATACATGACACAAATGAAGTATAAACTACCAAAGCTTATACATGACCAAGCTACCAAGACTTGCAACTTTAGAGTTGAAGCTTGTAACTTCTTGAATGATCTTGTGAAGTCCCTTGCTACATAAGAGAATCACACAAATCAAAATGTTACTGAGTTAGTTGAGAGAGTATGTGAAAATATGTCCTAAAAAGGTGACTCAAAACTAACAAATGGTTTGGTATTTATAGCAAACCATTCTGCAGGTCTGGCGGATCAGGCGGACCCCTCAAAAGGGTTCCGCCCGTGTATCCCCAGGGTACCGCCAGGCTTGCAGTTGGTTTTTGCAATAAATCTTCCAAACCAAACAAGGTCACATCTCATTACTCTAGCAAGCCAAACAATGTCACATCACATAACATCAAGTCAAACACTAAACTTGCAAGTAACTACTTAGTAAGTCAAACACACTTCTTACCATAAATGTATATTGACAAAGCTTGCCCTAAATGTGATGTGACCTTACTATATTAAGAAATAAATGTGATGTGACAAGACTCTTCCTAGTTTAAGAAATAAAAACAATGTTTTGTTTAAAAGGAAATGTAAACCTTAGTTAAACAAGACTTAAACACTTAAAGTGATGATTTACTTATAGCTAAACTTCATACTTTGTCATTAACAAAACTTAGCAAAGATCGTAAAATATAAATAACGTTTTTAGGCGATATTTGTATTAACAGATTCATGCTTACAAACTGAAAACTTGTAGCTTTTGGGATATCCGTTTGTGTTCAAATGTTAGTTGGGGGTGGAGAAAATTGTTGAGTATTAGAAGTATCATTCGTCCATTTATTTGGTATAAGCTTGGAAATGGTTATAAAGCGTCTGCTTGGTTTGACATTTGGGACACAAGTGGTCCTGTTATGTCACATATTACGAACAGGGCTATTAGTAGTGCTGGATTTACGCCTCGAGATAGTGTCGCTGACGTAGTGAATGGGATGGTTTGGAGATGGCCTCAAAGCTGGTTTACTCGGTACCCCCGTCCCTTAGTAACTTCAATGTCCCTATTCTACAAGATAACCAGGAAGATAAACTATTGTGGAAGTCCATTGATGGGTTGTTTAATAACTTCTCAGTTAATGTTGCTTGGCAATCCATCCATCATAGAAGTAATGAAATCGGGTGGTATAGATTAGTATGGTCAAAATATGGCATCCCAAGACACTCCATTCACCTTTGGCTCATTATGAGAAGGAGACTTAAAATGCAAGATAGACTGAAGCAATGGGACGTTGGCAATAGCGTCAACTTAAACCTGCTTTGGTGCTCTCTTTGCAATTTACAACCCGACTCCCATGACCACCTATTTTTTGAATGCCCGTATTCTTCTAAAGTGTGGAGTATCGTCTTAAACGTTGCTGAGATTCCGCATTTCACCCCGATGGAATGACATTCTAAGCTGGTTACTCCCGTTGTCCTCAAAGGACAATGTCTCAAGTATTGTGGGGCGTCTTATCTTGGCTTCGACTGCTTACTTCATATGGCAAGAACGCAACAACCGAGTTCATGCCAAGCCAAGTAGGAATGAAGATCAAGTGGCCAATATTATAGTGGGAATGGTTCGTTCTAAGCTAGCCTCTATCAAATTCAAGAAAAAGGGTAGAGTGACCCATATGAAGGCTATTTGGAAGATCGCATAGTTAAGTTGGACATGGAGCTATTATATTCACTGAGGGAATAAGTTTAAAGCGTTGTGTGCGATCTTGTGTTTGGATGTTCGTATTTGATAATTTCAAATACGAGTGTTTTCATTTTCTCTTTTGAGGATAGCTCATTACCATTCTTGCTTGTGAGTAACTTATATTATTTTTTAATATATTTCACCGGGTATAATCCTTTTATCAAAATAAAAAAAGCACTGTTTTGCACTGTTCATTGTCCAATTTTCACTTTTAGACCCTGTGGTTATAGATCTATTGCAAAGCTAGTCCTTAACGCCCATTAATATTGTACAGAAAAAGCCCCTCAGGTTAATTTTAATTTCAAAGTTAGTCCCTAAGGACTAACTTTGCAACATACCGACAATCTCAGGCCGTAAAAAATCATACTATTTACATAAACACTTTTCGAAAATAGTACTTGCGGTTATCGACCTTTTGCATATATAGTCCTTAATAACAAAAATAATTTTTTTACAACCGTTTCATTAAGAGTTTAGATTAAACAAAACATTCCCGCAGCAACGCGCGGGTACCCCCACTCGTTATTACAAAGACCAATAAGGGCAACTTCTCACTTAAAGTAGGGGTGTTCTTCGGTTCGTTTTTCGGGTTATTCGGTTAATTCGGTTCGATTACTTCGGTTAAAGTTTTTTCAGGGTCAAACCATGAAGCAAACCAAACCGAATTTAAATTCGGTTTTCGGTTAGGTTTGGTTGAATTCTAGTTCGGTTTGGTTCGGTTTAGTTTTCGGTTTAATCCGAATTACACACTTTATTAAAAAAAAGAAAAATATACAAATATATTTAGCCAAAAAGTTATTTCAAACATAAAAAATATTTTTTAATATTACGATAAAATTTTATTGTTATTTATATATATATATATATATACTCCCTCCGTCCCAAATTTATTGTCCACTATTGACTTTTTTAGTCTTTCTTATTTAACTTTGACCTTAAATATTTTTGTGAGAGTTATATAATATTTGATGTAAAATATATAAATGAATTGGGTTTTAAGTGTACTTTTCAATGATATAATTTTTCATCAAGTATTATACAATAAAAATATATATATTTATGGTCAAAGTTGAATCAGTTTGACTTTGAAAATTCAAACTGGACAATAATTTTGAGACGGAGGGAGTAAAAAAAATATAAGTTTATATGAATTTGGTTTTCGGTTTTGATTACTAAAACCATATCTAAACCGAGAACCGAATTAATAGTTCGGTTTTGGAAAATTTGGTTCGGTTATTAGTTCGGTTCGATTATTTTCGGTTCGGTTCGGTTTCGATTTTCGGTTTATTCCGATTTTTCATTTTTTATGCTCACCCTAAGTTAAAGCTATCCCATTAACTTTTTTTGTTTGTTTTGTTTTTGGGCCCTTTTACGGACTATGTAATTTGCATTTTTTTTGTTGTTTAATTGTTTATACGTAAAAAAGTTTTGTGGTTAGAGAATAAAATAAAGAAGACTAAAGGGTGTGTTTGTTTAAAAAAATTATTTTGCTAGTCTCTTACTCTTACTGAATTAGAGGCGGTAAGAGTTGGTGAGACATTAGTGTTGTTTGTTTTTTTCTTTTGAATAGACACGATCAGACATATAACATCTTATTTAATAAGAGATGTGGGGCTTGTTTCATTGTTTCTTACTCGATAAGATATTGAAGACTTGTGTTAATATAATATATTTGATGGTTTATTAACTATATTATATTTATAATAAAAAATCTTGTTTCATATTTAAGTTACTTATTATTGCATTGCGTTGTTTTAATATAAATTGTAGAAGCGAGCACTTAAATCATTCGGACAATTATAAAAAAACAAACAACATTATTTCGTTCAGATTTAAACTTTCTAACCACCTCTTACCGATAAGATGTGAGTTCAGACTCAGACATAAAATATGTTAATGAAGAAAAAACACCCACGTGTCATGTGGTTTCATGTATATTGGTTGATAAATATAATTAGGTATTTATATATAGGTAAATGTGCAAGGTTTATTTTCAGGTAAATGTGACGAGGTTTTTCTTTTCTTCAGGCTAACTAAAATTAACGAAATTTTGATTAAGATGTACGTAATTTAGCGGGTATCCTTATGACCGTATTTCATCTTTCCGACTCTTTCTTTAGCCGCCTTTAATATATGTACCTAGCGAAGTTATACCTTTAATCCTCTTAAACATCACTATGCCATATTGGTGGTTGTTTAGCAACCTGTGTCGTCGTAGATATCGCACTTGCGCACCGTCTAACAAACAAAGAAAATATAAGCAAACGCTTGCGAAAAGTAAAAGATTAACATGGTATCTATGACTAGAGATTCCATTTCCAATTACAATGAGAGGGGTATTTATAAGTGTGAAAATCATAATCCTAAACTGCTCTCTAAGATTGCGTCTTAAAGCCCGAACTAATTAAATATGGGTCAAGCCCATATTTCAGTTTCTGCCCAGCGGAATGGGAGACTATGACCGCCTGTAGGAGCCTCCGCTTCGAAGCCTATATCTAGGAACCTTCATCAATCTCTTCTCATCTACTTAAGAGTAGGATCCGAAGAAGTTTCTGTGTAAGTAGAGTCCTACTTCTGTTACGCTGCATCAGATTAACATCAGAGCCTCTATAAGCTTCTGCTCGGAGCCTAGATTAGTCTCCACAACTCAACAACCTATAATACCTAATAACTAAACTTGGATCAATTACTACTTGATGTATCTTGAAAACGAGATATGAATATTATACAAAACTTTAATGTGAAATTATTTGTTTGTCAATAAAGTTACATTTACGTGTGTACCAAAAAGTGTCACAAGTGTTATGTAATGATACAAAATAGTCACGAGTGTCTTATGATGTCACGAAGTTAATAAAGAACGTATGACAATGATTGTTAAAAAGCTTTATACTTCACTGATAAATTCAATATTCACTGTATGATTGATAAAATATACATTAAAATGAGTCGATTTATATATACACTAAGGGAAGTGATTTGCTCACTTCTAAAAGTTATTGGGACACTCCTTTTAATGCTTCACTTGGTTATACAAAACTCACACTTTGCTTTATCCGCTTGTATCGTGAGTGTCCCAATCAATAATTTGAGTGTGCTAATCACTTCCCATACATTAAAGATGGAATTATTAGCTTATCGATGATGTCAAGTTTCACGCCGGCTTATAGGAATCTATGTCAAACAACTACTTCTATTCTCCTCCACAACTCAAAACTTGCTTTTGATTTGTGAGCATTTGACTTTTGATATATATTTTTTGTTTTTTTAGAAGAAATAATTTGGTTTTTTAAGTCTAAAACTTTGTGTGTCAGAATTTTGAACGATGACATTTCGACACACTTTATTGTATTTTCTGAAATTAAAATATGACAAGTCTCATGCCTTTCTATAACTATGATAAGTTTTCATTTAACTAGCGATCAAAGATGCAAACGAGTCAAATCAAGCGAAACTCAAGCCCGTCTTTATAATGAAACAAGCTCACAAAAGCTCGATTCGGTTGCATCTTTTGTGTCAGTTTGATAATAATTTCTAAGTTAAGGTCCATTGACGTTGTAGAATATAATATAGAGATGAATAGTGTATCGATCAAGTCTAAGGACCACTTTGTTATTCTTCTATATACTCAAAAGTTGAAAAAGCATGCGCCACAAATTTGATTTGTGTTTTTATTTGTTAAAAAACTCACTTTTATTCTATTGCCCAATTTTTAAATGCATTATTGAGAAAACTAAAGTCAAGGTTCATGTTTCTATCATTTGATTAACAATACTTACGTTTATTATAAGAACTTTTTCACTATGTGTGATTGGTGGAATAATGTGTCATCTATTCGGCTTAACTGCAAAGTTCAAATCTCACACGACAAGTCGACAAGTGAAAGGGACTATGTGGGGGAACGATGTGTCCTAAACTCATATCATTCGCACGATTCGAAAATAAGATGACATTTTTTTTTTCTTTTTTTCTTTTTCTAGAACTTTCTGTTGAAAATTCGTCAAAATGTGGTTTACATGTTTCGAAATCTTTTATAGTTTGTATTTGTAGTGGATGACATTATTTTGCCGGTATTATTGATCGAACGGGGAAGCTTAGTTGACCCAGCCAAGGAAAATCTTATTAAGATGGTTGCAATATCAAACTTTTGTTGAAAGGTCAATATAACACTCGGGGTTTTTGCATAAATATCCTTTAAAAAATGCATAACTGCATATATATTCAAAGCATGTATAAAAACCATTGTATTATGTGTATCAAAAACTTGTACAAAGAATGTATATGCAATTATTCATTTTAGGATGAATATATATGCAATTATGCCATGACGGGGCTAAACATCGTTTAGGGTTGGTTTTTGTAAAACAACAATGTTGTTATAACAATGTTGTAAAAAGGTAGAATACCTCCTATACATAAGGTGCTTTATTATTATTATTATTATTATTATTATTATTATTATTATTATTATTATTATTATTATTATTATTATTATTATTATATTGGTACTTATAATTGTGAACTCGATTAACTTATTAAAAGTTATATGATTTTCTATTGTAATGAACAAGTTGTAAAAGTGAAACATAGACGTGTGACCGGCCAAAAAAAAAAGATATCAATTATGATAAGCTTTATTCTTGTGTGATTTCAAGTTCATGTGGTCCTACTGAAAACAAGTAAAATCGAATTCAGCTTAACAATGATAAGATTAAAAAAAAAAAAAAAAAAAAAGTTTTCAGAAGTTTTGGTTTTAATGTTAGCTCAACTATTTAAACCAAAAACTATTTTTGTTACGGAAATCTGGTTTGGACAAAAGACTCGTTGATATTAAACACACTATCTTTGACAAAAACGAAAACAATCATAAGGCTGGGTGTAGTGGTTGGTCGACCGTAAGTCAAGAGTCCTTACTTGACTCGTCGCGGCCATTACGGCGACCCAATAAAGACACGTCTCTCATCGACCAAATGGAGAAGTGGGTCTATGTTAGGAATACGATTATTCAGTTAAAGACTCGGTCACCCCAAGTATTGTTAAGTGTTACGTAGCTCGTAGAATTATCCTTATTATAGTTAGTACGTAGTTTATTACTACCTCCGTCCCAAAATTATAGTCCCCTTTTGATTTTTTCGGTCTTTTTTTCTCAACTTTGACTTTAAATATTTTTGTTTGTGTTATACAATAGTTGATGAAAATTATACCAATGAAAAATACATTTAAAACTCAATCCATTCATATATTTTGCATCAAGTATTATGTAATATAAACAAAAATATTTAAGGTCAAAGTTGAAAAATAGAGACCGAAAAAGTAAAAAGGGGACTATAATTTTGGGACGGAGGGAGTAGTAGTTAAATATGTAAATAGTATTCGTAGAGTGGGTCGGGTCTTTACCCTCTGTCAGCTCACTCTACAGCTCGTTTCATGGAGCACCAAGTAGTTGTAGTATATATACCCTCTCCCACCCAAGGGAGAGGGTTGGACCTTTCTTTAAGCTAATACATTTTACTTTGTTTCTCTCTCTAGAAAAGGCTCCCACTTTCTCTCTCTAATCTCTTCTCATCTTGAATCAATCTAACCACAACATAAACCATACTAGTTAATATTATGTGTATCCTACAATTGGTATCAAAAGCCATGGTTTCATCTTAGGCCCTTAGATTCTAGGATTCGGTGTGGTTTTATTTGGTTTTGTTGGTTAGATAAGTTTACTAGGAAATCTTCTTGGGTTGATCTTGTTTGTGTTAAAAGAAGTGTTTTGGTTGTACTTTTGTGTTTAGGGGTGTTAGAGTCACTTAGTTTGATAATTTGATACGTTATTTCATCTTGTTTGGGGCTGCTTTGGTGATTTTCATGGGTACTTAATGAGTTTTTCTTGGTTGCGATTATCTCTTCTGCTGGGTGTTCTTGGTTGAGATTAACTCATAAACGGGTAAAAGACGAAAAAGGACGAAAGTGACAGTTCTGTCCTATCTGTTGCGATTAAGTCATTTTTTGCGATTAAGTTTTTCTGCGATTAACTTTCAGCGATTAAGTCTCTGCGATTAGTTTTTGTTTAGCTATTGTCTTTGTCATAAGTTGCGATTAACTGAGTTGGGTTAGCGTAGAACAACATCTATCATTGTTAACAAAGATTTCAAGATCTCAGATTCGTTAAGCTAATTGCATAGATCTTAACCAAGACCAAGACTAATACAAGAAAAGAAAACCAAAGGACTCGAGATCTCAGTCATAGTTCACTTGCATATCTAATATTTATTAGATCTTTCATGTATGAACTAAGTTACATCACAGATCTAACATCACCCTCGAACCACAATCCAAACCCATACTAGACAACCATACCCTCGCGTCATTCAACTCTCACAATACCAGGTCAAGAAAAAAATAAAAATAAAATAAAAGAGGAAAAGGAACAAGTAGTTAATACGGTCATCCTAATTTACTAACGATTAAACCATCATTGATCAGTGAGAAGATCGTGCTTCTTTTTCAATATCTGAATATCATTTAAGTAAGATTATAACAAACTTGTTAAATCTCCTCTCTCATTCGGTTAAGCATAGGATAAACAGAAATGGATCAAAGATCTCAGTTAATTTCTTGAATCATCATCGATTCGTGTTTAACACAAAACCACAAGTGAGATTCACCATAGATCAGTTTTTGAAGATTATCTTCTGTTTCAATATACGAATTTTAAAAGAGAAGTACAAAACAACTCGTGCTTCATTCTCACTTTCATTCGAGCTGAGCAAAAAGAATTAATATTGCTACCTACCTATTACTTTTGACAAAGATCTGAGGAGATTGTTGTGACCTTGCTTCGGTCTATATCTTCAAAGGGACGAATCATTCATTTGGTTTTGGGTGGCTGTGTTTTGCTGATTAAAGAGAGGCGAGATGAAATTATTGTTGTGACTGCGTATATTTTTTTGAAACAAGTGGGATTAGGGTTAAGTGAGTGGTTAAGTGGTTCATTATATAACGAACTTTTAGGGTGAACTCATTTCTTTGTATTTGGGCCGTGTGCTATATGTGTATCAAAATTGGGCCTCAGATTTTGAATTGTTACGTAGTGGGCTGCGTGGAGTGATTATTCATCAAGCGACAAGATTTTTTGTGAGCTGAAGTGTTGTGTTAATATTGATCCACCGTGTTTTGTGTGTGCTCCAAGAATCCGAGATTGTATATTTGCTTGGGTTGTGATATTTTCGGGTTGATTGGATATTACTACAGGATTTATTCAGATTTCAAACCACGATCATTGCTTTAAATTCACTGTGACTGGTCCTATTCACCACTCAAACTCGCTTCAACTAAACATTATCAAATATTCGGTGCTTCACGGTTTCTTTTGTTGACTTTAGTAAAATCCCTAGAAAGAATCATTTCTCGGTTTAAGTCACTAAAGCTGTAAAATCCCGTTTGAAGAATTTGAGATGTCGACAGCCTCAGATAACATTCGAGCTGCAGGATCCGATACTTATCCTCCTTTACCGTCGATTACTGAAAGTTGTCCAGAATGCTGTCGATTACTTCACTCCCATATCAAAAGTCTCTTTGAACAATCAGGTTACTCTGCAGGATATAGACGTGCATTCGTGACACTCTTTGGACATGACATTGAGTCATTCACTATCACAATGACTCTACACTTAGATCAACTTCAACAACAACTTGAAAAGGGTGAACTTTCTGAAGATAGATCTATGGCTGCATTCTGTGTGATCAATAACCAACTCCAAGCGTTCATTGATTCACGATTCACTGAGGAGTATGATCATGAGAGTCAAATGACGAAAAAGAGCTTTGCCACTCATACGGGAATTGAAGTTGACGTGTTCAGAGTCACACTACTCCAACTCATGGGTAATGTGAAAGAGTACATTATGGAAAGAGCAAAGCATGAGCACAAGTATGAAGACAAAGTGATGGCATGTCGGGGGCAACCATGTGATGATAGTGTGGATTCGGGCAAAGCATTGAATGCTGGGTCAGTTATCATCGAAGGCAGAGGATCAGAGACTGAAAAGCTTGACACAACGAACAGTTCAATGACTCTTACACGTGATGTGGATGCAGATATCAGACCGGTAAAAGAACATGTGTCATGTGCTAAGGTACTCGAACTGCGTAACATTGTTGATGAACAAAAGATTCCTAACAAAGTACAACCGACAAACAATGTCGATTCAGATGTCGTTGACATGGGAAATAACAATGTTGACCCATGTGAACAACATTTGAAACACAATGAAGTGTCTGTTGTACAATGTAGTGCATCTTCTGTTTTAAAAGATGATTGTGTCGTGCATGAGTACACTGCCTATAATCCTGATGACTCCTTGACCACTAGATTTAATATCCTTAAGGATCAAGTGGCTATGTATGAACGACGTGCTAGATTTGAACTCACTGGACGTGAGCAGAACATGGAATGGCAAATGCGTGCATATATATCTGAAAATAATCTTAAGCGAGAAACATTGAAAAAGGAGTTACAATCTTTGCAAAAACAATTGGATCAAACTGTTAAACAAAAACAAGAGATTCAAAAAGGTTTAAACACACTCAAACATGATTTCAAAGAGAAGGAAACAAAACTCCTAAATGATTTCTCTAGTCTTAAAATGCTGAAAAACAAACTTGAGGATAAGTTATACACGCAAGGCCAAACCATTCAAACTGATCAAATGATGCATAAACATAGGAAGTTGAGTGATGATCATAGTGAGAAGGATTCTACTAAGCCAAAAGCCAATTTCCTTAGAAGCGGTATAGGTGCTCAACCAGCATTATATGATGCAAACATTATGCTTGAGCCTAATCATGCCCCACCTGATGCTACATCTGATGATGAGGGCAATGAGATAGAAGATAGAACCAGAGAAAAACTTGCTGAGAAATTAAGGGATCCCCAGTGCATAGCTAATAAAATCTTGTACAATTATGATTACTCTGAAGATAATCAATTAGCTATCTTTGTCCCACAAAAGAAATTTACTCCAGAGCAAGTCTTCTGGAACATTGACATAGAAAAATTGAAAGCTGAAAGAGTTGTAGGTAACACACGCACTATGTTTAGAATTGCTCACCCAACTGCTTACCCCCTGAACACACCTAGGCACCTTGTACCTTTCACTCTCCCCACACAAAATAATACACTAATTGCCTTATATGTCCTTGGTCAATTATTCGTTGATTTTGATAAAACATGTAAAAAGAGAATAACACCAACGGGTATTACTGAAGGGGAAAGAGGTTTTGAGCAAACAAAACAATGTTACCTAACTGAAGTCATGCCATTTTTCAAACTTCTCAAAGAATATTTTGAGGGCCTTAAAAATACCATTAATGATGATGTGACTCAAATGAAAAAGGTTTTTAATGATGTGGAAAATGAGGGTAAACAATTGGCAATTGATCTTAAATGCAGTGAAGTTGCGAGGAAAAATATTCTCATCATGAATGAGAATTTGATTACTAAATGTGTTGCTCAGGACGTACTTTATACTGCTACTGATTCTACGTTATCTGCCTGCCAATTTCATGAGATGTCTATTGCATTGACCGCTCTCCAGAATCGTGTTGTTGAGCTTGAGGGGGAGAATTTAAAATTGCGTGAGAAAATTCAAAACGATGACCATGATAACATGGTCAGACATTTGTCAAAACTAGAGGTTGATAATCTTAATTTGCAATTAAAGTATCAACATTTAGAAGAAAGTACTAAAATCTCAAATGCCAAGACATCTTCGGATGCTCCTGAATTTGATGCATATTTTGAATTAGCCAAACGTGATGAAAAGATTCAAACTCACACTAACACGATTCGGAACCTGAGGGTCCAAATTGCCCAATTGAAGTCAAACAAGTGTGATGTGATTGGCACCCAAAAACCACAGTCTATAGATTCTCAGAATTTTCAATTTCAAGATTCCATCAATAAATTGCAACATGAAAATGATTGGTTTCGTGCTGAAAATTCAAAAGTCAAACAACATTACAAAGAGTTATATGATTCAATTAAGATCACACGTGATATAAACAATGAAAAGATAACTTCTTTGCTTAAAGAGATTGAGAATCTAAAGACTCTGGCAAAAGGGAAAATGCCAATCATCAATTGTGATAATATTGTTCAAAAGGTTTCTGCTTGTAAGAAGTATGCTTGTGATGTTGTGTATATTCCTCTTCCCCTTAGGAATAATAAGTTGGTTCATAGTGACTATCTTAAACATCTTAAGGAGTGCCTTGATTTGCTTCATGAAACCATTGAAGAGGATAGGATAGCAAAACCACTTGATGATGCTATTGTAGGTGCCTGCTTTCTCACTAATAGATCTCAGGAACTCTTAGAATATGCTATTGGTACATGTCCTAAAATTGATAGCAAGCGAGATAGGTCTACTGCATCATCATCTATGACTAAGAATAAGCATGTTACCTTTGAGGTACCCTTGGAAACTTCAGATCCCAACACATCAAAACATGTTCAGCAACCGGAAGTGAAAAAGACTAAAATTCCCATTAGTCCGTCTACAGGAGTAAATAGTAACACTAAAGCTAGAGAGTCTAAACCAAAGAGAAATAGAAGGAATTATAGGACTTCACCTGCTAAAAGTGTTCCTAAAAAGAAAGTAGACGACCACATGAGGAACATTAAGTCCAACTTGAGCAAAATGAGTCATAATTCAAAACCTAATTCACGTTGCAAAACATGTAATGAATGCATAATTTCGAGTAATCATGATAAATGTGTTGAGAAATTTCTGAAGTCGTTTAACAAAACCCCAGTTAAGAAAGTTTGGAAAGCTAAACAAAGTAAGCAAATTTGGAAAGCAACAGGTAAACTGTTTGCCAATGTTGGTTATCAATGGAAGCCCACTGGAAGGAAATTCACTTTAGGAGAACAGTGCCTTTTAACTAGGATAACTAATTCTAAAGTAGTGCCTATTAAGGAATGGAAGCCAACTGGTAGAACCTTCCCTTTGGAGACCCAATGTTCTTTAACTAGGCCCATTGCATCTACTAGTGAAATTTCCACAATTGAAACGAATGCACCTAAGGTTTCAGTGGCTCCAGAACTTGTTTGCACTAACCAATTGGAACCCAACTCAAATTGGGGATCCGACACTCCAAATTTTCTGCTCTCGTCTGTTTCCAAATGCAGGTCGTACTTTTCGTCCTTTGATATTTGGACTCAGGCTGCTCTAAACATATGATTGGGGATCGCTCGGGGCTCGAGAATTTCGTGAATAAGTTTATCAGGACAGTTAGATTCGGGAACTACCATTTTGGGGTAATTATGTGTTATGAAGATTATGTTTCTGGTGACAGCTAATTTCCTGGGTATACTACGTGGAAGGACTTGAGTATAATGTGTTCTCTGTTGGTCAATATCTTGATTCCGATCTTGAATATTGCCTTCAGAAATTACACATGCGTCATCAAAGAATTGGATGGTGCTGATCTCCTTAAAGGTTTTCATGGCGCCAATTTATACACCATCTCTATTAAAGTCATGATGCGGTCCTCTTCTAGTTGCTTGTTGACTAATGCCTCAATGAACAAAACATGGCTATGGCACTGATGTTTAAGTCATTTGAACTTTGGTGCCATCGACGCTCTTGCTCGCAGGAATTTGGTGCGAGGTCTACCCTGATTTATGTTCGATAAATATCATCTTTGATCGGCTTGTCAACTGAGCAAAAGCACGAAGCATACACACAAACCCAAAACTGTCAATACCATCATGGAAGTTCTTCACACCCTTTACATGGATCTATGCGGACCAATGAAAATGCAAAGTATAAATGGGAAGAAGTATGTTCTTGTAATAGACATTGACTATTCTCAGTTTACATGGGTGAAGTTTTTGAGAACCAAGGACGTGACTCCAGAGGTTATCATCAAACTCATTAAACAGCTGCAAGTAAGGGATACCGAATCTCAGTTTACATGAATTCTTCGTTGGTTATGCTCCAAACTGTAAGGGATACCGAAACTACAACAAACAAACCCGATATAACTTGGAAACCATTCACGTCACATTCGTTGAGCTGACTGAGCAGATGGCTCCTGTACACATCAGTGCAGGACCCGCGTCTAAACTTTTGTCTCCTGAACCATTCAGTTCAGGTCTTGTACAGAATCCCACTCCTGCATATACCTTATGTACCACCCACAAGTGAGCATTTGAAGATATAGTTTGACCAAACGTTTGATGAATACTTCGAGACACCTACTGATGATTCACTTACACCACCAGCTGCCGCTGCTCCAGTTCTGTACAACTCAAATGGTCCATCAGTGTCTCTTTGAATTGATCAAGATGCTCAATCTGCAAGTTACTCACCATCATCATCAAACCTTCAATCTCCTTCGGTTCATCAAGGCACTGCAGTCGACAATTCTTTTGAAGTGAATTCATTAGCTCCTCTTGAAGATGCTCCGTACTAAAACCTGTTTGCTCATGAATCTTCTTCTGAGACATCCTCTTCAGGGAATACAAACACGGCTTCTTCATGTTCCTACCTACATCCACATGAACATCTCAGAAGATGAATATAGGATCATCCGATTGACAACATTATTGGATATCCTTCTCAAACGGTGTTCACACTAAGGAAACTTACCACCCATGCCTTGTGGTGCTGTTATAGTTCCATACTATCCAATTTCGAACCCAAAGATTTCAAGACTGCTATCTCTAAAGACTGTTGGGTTAATGCGATGCAAGATGAAGCTCGTACTTTCGATCGATTTGAAGTATGGGAATTGGTACTACCTCCAGACTGTGCAATGATTATAGCTCTAAGTGGATCTTCAAAGTGATACTTGATGAGCATTATGTCGTTCTGAAAACAAGGCAAGGCTTGCTGCTAAGGGATATCGTCTACAGGAAGGCATTAATTTAGAGGAATCTTTCGCTCTGGTTGTTCGTATTGTAGCTATCTGAATATCTCTCGCCAATGCTGCAAGTCAGAACATGACGGTCTATCAAATGGATATGAAAATTGCATTTCTAAATGGCGAGCTGAATAAAGTTCTTTACTTCAGTCAACCGGAAAGATTTGTATATTTTGATCGTCCTAACCATGTCTATCGTCTGAAAAGGGCTCTCTTTGGCCTAAAACAGACGCCTAGGGCATGGTTTGATACACTGTCAAAGTTTCTCCTGGGAAACGGATTCTCCTAAGGTGTGGTAAAATAAGATGAGAATGGGGTAGTGGAACTTTACTTCGTGAGGACAGAATTTCAGCTGGCAGATTTCTTCACTAAGGCTCTCTCAAGAGAACGATTTCAACTTATTCTCCAGCGCTTTGGAATGAAGAGTCCTTCGCAAGTATCTCTCAAACGTCTTCAGGAAGAAAATGAGGAGAAATGGTTTTGCTTCACATATCCTTGTATATATCTTATACCATAAAGAAAATAGAAAAATATAAAACCTATAAAACCCATAAAAATCAGAAAAATCATAAAAATCCAAAAATATTCTTCTCTCGACATGTCTCTTGTGTAATCAATATTATGTACGTTTCTAGAAATGTCATTCAATAATGACACGGAAACATACATATGCTTGAGCAAGAGTTTTTCGGTTTCAAATAAAGTTTTTTTTCTAAAACATGTCGTTTCTCCAAATATTCTTCAAAAAAAAAAAAAAAAAAAAAAGGGAGCTTGCAGTCATTTCAGGCTGTAACCCGGACTTCAAAACTATGGTTTGCTATTACTTCAGATAGCAACCCGGTCTTAATATTGGGGAAAGTTCGTCGCCAAAAAGACGACTGTTCCTAACAAAGGCATGAATTACTTTATATTCGTGCCTTTCCGATCTAATGTACGTTTCAGTGCATTATTTCTTGTTTAAGAAGAGAAGTCTTCTTTTTATTTAAACAAATAATTTTCTTTCTATGATTCTTCGGAAAATTATTTGTGAGATACATGGTGGTAACGTGTTGCTTGTAAATCAATCAGTCTTAGATACTTCATAAAATTTGTCACTCAATTAATGACAATGGGTCATCAATTGAAGGGGAGAGTGATTTCCAATTTTATTTATATCATCAAACGGATTTCTTGATTTATATCATCAAACGGATTTCTTGGTTGTCTCATAATTGTTAGAAAAGGTTTTGTTGTTAATGGGGTATTAGTTGAAGAGGAACTTACTAAGCTTTATCTTAAATGGACAAATGTGTTAGTTGTTAGAAAGTTTAGGGCATTATGTGCTATTTGCGTATAGTTTCCTAGCTTTATGTAACTAGAATCTTTATGTAACTAGAAGGTCCATTTGTCTCATGTTGGTATCCTCGCTTAATCCCCTAAATACGTTAAAATCTATAATCTTAATGATGTTCGATAACCATTGTGTTTGATGCTCTTGTTCTCTCCTTTGGCATTCGTATAATCTAATTGATTGTGTTTCGTTTGCTGTTTGCTGATAATTGTTTGAGTGTTGTTGATTATGTGTTCGTGTTCTCAGGATTTGCTTAGGTATGTAGTTACAGGGTTAGAATCTTATTCCTAAGCTCCTGATTTGAATGTTGGAAATATGTGTGAATTACCATGTTAGGGATTGTTGTTTATGTTTGATAGAAACTTGCAATGAATGTTCATGATTGCTAGTTTCTCTTCATGCTAGATAGCATTTTGATGAGTTGCTTGAATGTTCTTTGATCATGATATGAATATGGTATTATGAGTAGGCTAGCTGCTATGTGGTAACAATATGCATCTATGCATATCTTTGTTGATACTCTTATGCAGATTCCATGGCTGATGTGAATGTGCCTGCTCCTGCTCTAACCATTTGATCAGACGTTCAAACTTCATTGACTGGCTTTGATTTCACCACAACAACAACATCGGTAGCAACAACGACAACAACTCTTTCACCACCACCACCAGTTATCTTGTGCGTCATAAGTAGTGTGGTATCAAATGTTATGTGTCAGTACATGATTTTTTATTTCGTGAGTTTCTCGTTAAACTTTAAATCATTTATAAACTCATCATAACTGACACTAACATTCTCCCTCATTGATTGAGGGGGAGTAATGAATTGTCTCAATATCAGAATATTTTTAATCAGACCACATCTTGCTCCCAAACTTTTAAACTTATTTAAATCACTTGGGATCACAAATCTCAAATGGTTTGAAATTTTTGATCGGGGGAGAAAATGTGATTTATATATGAAATCTGATATAAAATGTGATTGTTTTGGACTTAAACAAACGCTCCCCTATATGTGCTAAACTCTTTCATATATTAATGCACACATTGAGGGGGAGCAAAATGGTTTGTGTAAAAGGATCCTTGCATCTCATATGAATGCATCTCAGTCTTGACTCATGAATTGACGAAACAGAACCGTCATCAATCGAAAGGACTAGTCCTGGCCGGGTAATAACTTCAAGCTGGGTTAACCAGTGATGTAAGCGTGTCTCGAAGAGGACTTGTCTGAGTAGAGTGTACCGTTTCGAGAAACCTTTGTGGACTTGACCAGGCCGGGTAATAATTTCAAGCTAGTCTAACTAGTGATGTAAGCGTGTGTCCAAATCCTGTTCATGTTTACTAAAGGTGGATCAATTCTAAAGTGCAACTCTTCCCGACATGTGCAAATTCATCATCAAAACATCGGTGCACATGTTAAGGGGGAGCATTTGAAATTGGCAAAACTCTCAATGTGTTAACTAAATGTGTTTCTTAATCATAAACACGTTGAGAGAATTTTCAATGATTTGGTGTATGGCAACATAGGATAGTCATGAAGTTATAAGGTGGCTAAGGTTAGAAAAACCGTCCTATGATCCGCCAGAGCCGGAGGGATCTACCCATGGACAATACCAAAAAGATAGTATTAGAATGTCCGTAGGTATGATTATGAAAAAAGGAGAAATGTGAGAATGGAGAAAGAAGGGGTTGAAGAATTAAAAAGAAGTGAAATAAAAAGGGGTGAAAAGAAATAGCCCTCCAATTATTCAACCTTAGGGCAGAAACCGGGTTCAACTCATAATCTACTGATTGTTGCTAAGGCGACATTGGTATTGAAGACAAGACGTCATGGACCCAGGACGCACTGCACTAAACCTTCTAGCCACTCAAGTTCTCTTAAAAGAACTTGTTTCATTCTCACGGGGAACCGATGTAATCTATCGACATATCTCTTAGAGATGGTTGATATTGAAGCAGGAGACCTCTCCCTAATCTCCGCATAGGAAAACCAAATGCACTTATTGAGTCTAGAGCCTCGAGATACATAAAAAGATCTCATAGGAACACGTGACACTTCTACCATGGTTGTTCAACATTAAGGACACCTGTGGTAAACTTATGAGTCCTACGCAGATCTTAGCAATCTGCCAGAACATTTATGAGGGATGTTACTATTGTAACTCCCAGTGATTGAATGGAAAATCCTGCCAGGGTCAACATCAAGCAGCCCTGAAAGCAGGTCACTTAGGTAATTCCTTGTGGATTACGCTTAGTGGTCGCGGCGGTTACCAATGGTCTACAGTCGTGGAGAGTACTCCAGCGACTCACCCAGTCGTTGATTTACTTAGGTAGGTCGTGTAAATCCTCACGGGGGTTTGCCGATTGGGAACGGTCTTGGTAAGGATTAGAAGGAGTCATCACACTATGCTGTTGACAATCTCTAATTCCAAACCTATAAGTACCGGAAGATTTGTTGCTAACTGTCTAATTGCAGGAATTTCTGACGGTTGCGGTTGATTGCGGAAAAGATGATGATCCATCAACACATGCTCACACTTCAACTTCACACTCTAATAAATCATGATCATTGATTGGGCCTCATATATGCTTCCACAACTCTGATGAAAAAAAATCATGATCCTGAAAAGTGTGAGCATGCCAAACACAAAGATGTTCATATCACATGGAGACGTTACTGCTCAAAGATGACCCTCATATATTCTTTTGGATGATGAAGTTGAGGCAATTTCCCAGGATCATCCATCACATTGAAGGTGTCATCTAGAGTCTTCCACTTACAAGCACAAAGATCACAACTTTGAAGAATCAAAGTCTACGAGCTACAAGATTTCAAGGATGCAAGAATTCAGTACTTATCTTCTGGGGTGACCTCCCTTAGGGGGAGATTGTTAGGAATACGATTATTCAGTTAAAGACTCGGTCACCCCAAGTATTGTTAAGTGTTACGTAGCTCGTAGAATTATCCTTATTATAGTTAGTACGTAGTTTATTAGTAGTTAAATATGTAAATAGTATTCGTAGAGTGGGTCGGGTCATTACCCTCTGTCAGCTCACTCTACAGCTCGTTTCATGGAGCACCAAGTAGTTGTAGTATATATACCCTCTCCCACCCAAGGGAGAGGGTTGGACCTTTCTTTAAGCTAATACATTTTACTTTGTTTCTCTCTCTAGAAAAGGCTCCCACTTTCTCTCTCTAATCTCTTCTCATCTTGAATCAATCTAACCACAACATAAACCATACTAGTTAATATTATGTGTATCCTACAGTCTAGAAACCGACTGATTCAAATGCACATCACAACCCAAAAGATATACCATTGCTTTATTAGGAAAAACAATTCTTTTAAAGCTAAAATAGAAGCGTGTGTTTTGAAGGTGATGTCCGTAAAAGTTTTGCTGCGCCTACAAAAAAAAAACGTTCTAAGTTGCGATTGTTTGATTGATGTATTTTGCTATAGTTCATTTCTCTTTTCTTTGATTAAGCTAATCAACTATGGCAAATCATTTGTGAATGTTTTTGTGGTTGTAACAAAACTCTATTCGTAAAGACGAAGACCAAAAGATACCACTTTTGTTATTTCTTTGTTTTCAATATTATTGCAAATGGTATGCTTTTGGTCCTTATAGTATTGGTATATTAACAATTTAGTCCTTAATTATTGTTATGTTTTTAGTTTTATTTGAATATTATGTAATGTTTTTAATTATTAATGAAAATTTAAATTTATTGTTTAAAAAGTTGAAAGTGAAAAAAAAAAAAAAAAAAAAAAAAAAAAAAAAAGACGTCGGTCACCTTATTATACCAAATTGGTTATGAAAACAAAAAGCTAAAATAGCAATAAAAGTAGAAATGTGAGTCTCATTATAGAGATACGAGTCTCATGATAGTCACGACTACCCCTAATCTAACAATTATAGGACAAGATATTAAACCCCAAATCTCTCATTGGCATAAAATAATTTAAGGGATGTGATTCGCACATCATTTTTTTTGATTATTACACCACACTCAGTATATCATGGTGTTGTATAAAATGGTAAAAAAAAAAAAAAAAAAAAAAAAATGGTGTGTGAATCACCTCATATAATTTTAATCACCACAAAATAAGAGTAAATGGCAAAAATCGTCTTTGTGGTTTGGCCAAATTGCACGTTTCGTCCTTGTAGTTCAATAAGTGCAAAGATCATCCTTATTTTGCACTGTTACGTGCACTTTTGGTTCTTCAACAGTGAAATTTGGCAAACCACAAGGACGGTTTTTGCAATGATGGAGAACCAAAAGTCAGGTAACAGTGCAAAATAAGGATGATCATTGCATTTAATGAACTACAAGGACGAAACATACAATTTAACCAAAACCAGAAGGATGATTTTTGCCATTTACTCGCAAAATAATTACCAATTTACCATACAAAAGGTAATTTGACAATCCATAGACTATTCCACAGAATATTCCGTTCACAGTTTCTTTTTGTTCAAGAAAGAAATAAAATAAAATGACGTCACCTTGCCATCTTGAAACCATCCCCCTGTCAGTATATAAACACCAATCCCCCCGTTCACTTTTCATTACAAAAATCACTCTCTCTCATCACAATCTCAAACACACACACAGTAAAACTCAATCGCAATGGGTAAATAAATATCTTCTTCTTCTTCAATTTCGTTAAATTCATGTATTCACTATTTAAGTATTCATGTTTATTTTTTAATTTTGCAGCAAGTGATAAGAAGATTAAGATCGGAATTAACGGATTTGGAAGGATTGGAAGGTTAGTGGCACGAGTTGCTTTGCAGCGAGATGATATCGAGCTTGTTGCTGTTAATGATCCCTTTATCTCTACTGATTACATGGTATCATACTCACTCTCTCTGCCCGTGTTTTTATAAACCTGTTATGTCATTTTGTTTGAATGATTGCTATTAGTATGTGCAAATTTATATATGTTTGCATCTAGTAAATTGTTTAGGTAGCTGCATATAATTTTCAAGTGTTTCTACTGTTTACTTGTAAATATAGATGTAGTAAATTTGCATACGCCGTATATGCTGTGAAATTTACTACTACGGTACCCGCGCAATATGGCGCAGGGTACATGTGACTATATTTTGCGTTATTCGGTTACACATTTAGTTGTTTATACTCTTTATAAGTAGAGATGGTAGAGATCGTTAATGACAAATAATTTTAGTTTGAACAACCAACCGAGATATGCCAAATAATTTTAGTTTGAACAACCAACCGAGATGGTGTTAATGCCAAATAATTTTAGTTTGAACAACCAACCGAGATGGTGTTAATGCCAAATAATTTTAGTTTGAACAACCAACCGAGATATGCCAAATAATTTTAGTTTGAACAACCAACCGAGATGGTGTTAATGCCAAATAATTTTAGTTTGAACAACCAACCGAGATGGTGTTAATGCCAAATAATTTTAGTTTGAACAACCAACCGAGATATGCCAAATAATTTTAGTTTGAACAACATAACATGCTTCCTAACCAACCAACTTCCTAACCAATTAATTTTAGTATAGATAATTATCTAGTATGGTATGATATCAGTTTATGGAAGGAGATAATATTGTGTGATTTCAATGGTGAAGCACTCGTGTTTGGATTCAAACTCTATATTTCATTTAAATGTTTTGATGTGAATGCCACTTAGTTTTAAGTAATTTTTGTTTGAGTTCACTTATGAGAGTTCTATTTGGGATTGAGTGTTTGGTTTTCATCTTCCTGCAAATGTTTACAAGTTTGTTTTCTTGCAGACATACATGTTCAAGTACGACACTGTTCATGGCCAATGGAAACACCATGAACTTAAGGTCAAGGACGAGAAAACCCTTCTCTTCGGTGAGAAGCCAGTCAGTGTTTTTGGCTTCAGGAACCCGGAAGAGATCCCATGGGGTGCAGCTGGAGCTGACTTTGTGGTTGAGTCGACCGGAGTCTTCACAGACAAGGACAAAGCTGCTGCCCACTTGAAGGTCTGGTTTCATATCTGCTTCCTATATTGCTTTTGGGATATAAAGTCATATCTTCCTGTTTATGTGGTGAAACAATATGCATTGACATAACTTGGTTTTTTATGATCAGGGTGGTGCCAAGAAGGTCGTCATCTCTGCTCCTAGCAAGGATGCTCCCATGTTTGTTATGGGTGTCAACGAGAAGGAATACACAGCTGACCTTAACATTGTTTCAAATGCTAGTTGCACAACCAACTGCCTTGCTCCTCTAGCTAAGGTATTAGCATAATTCAGTTTATAAAATTTAATTTACTGGAATAGAATATTATGTTTGGGTGATTCAATCTCTTATGTTTCCATTTTGTGTATTTTTAGGTTATCAATGACAAGTTTGGCATCGTTGAGGGTCTTATGACAACTGTCCATGCCATGACTGGTATGTAGCGTTTCATTGGTGTTCAGTAAATCGTTCATTGATGTGAAATATGTTGAATATATTTAATTTGTTATTGAACGTATTTTTTCAGCCACCCAAAAGACTGTTGATGGTCCATCCGTGAAGGACTGGAGAGGTGGAAGAGCTGCTTCTTTCAACATTATTCCCAGCAGCACCGGAGCTGCCAAGGTAGTTAAATAGCCATTATTACGATTGACTTATTACCTCATTTCCTATTAGAAGTTCTAAATTGGACCCATTTACTCATTCATGGGGCTATCTGGGTTGTTTTTAAAGGGTCGAAACATAATTAGCTTTAAGGGAATGTTTCTAATCTGCCAAACGATTTATATTGACTGTGGTTCGTCTGTAATCCTTTTCTAATACATAACACCTCCCAAAAGTTTACAAAGATTTCAATTTTTTATTGTGACAATAATTTTTTGCGTTACTAGGCAAATTTAACCTGTTTGTATTTTCTGTCCGATATGTCAACCACAACCCTTTTGACCTTGCCATTTGTAGTTTCTATATATTCCCTTCACCTCATTGACACATTTTTTCCATGTTCTTATAGGCTGTTGGCAAAGTTTTGCCTGCTCTTAATGGAAAATTGACCGGAATGGCCTTCCGTGTACCAACCGTTGATGTCTCAGTTGTTGACTTGACTGTGAGACTTGAGAAGAAGGCTACTTATGAGCAGATCAAGGCTGCTATCAAGTGAGTTCGGACTATTATAAAGCATTAGATGTTTCTGTATTCAGTTCATGAGGTTATTTTGTACATTGTAATAACGGGTGTTTTTGTATTACAGGGAGGAATCCGAAGGCAACCTCAAGGGCATTTTGGGATATGCTGAAGATGATGTTGTATCCACCGACTTTATTGGTGACAGTAGGTCAAGCATCTTTGATGCCAAGGCCGGGATTGCTTTGAATGACAACTTCGTGAAACTTGTCTCGTGGTACGACAACGAATGGGGATACAGGTAATCTTGCAGTTTTTTTCCCTCCTTTCTTGCCTTAAATTTTTTAGTTTGTATATAAATTGTCCACCATCACCAAATGATCTTTTCATTTTTTTCACTTACACTATAATTTGGTTTTGCAGCTCCCGTGTGATTGACTTGATTCGCCACATTGCATCCGTTGAAGCCTAAATATTTTACATGTGAATGGTGACCCGATTCTACAAGGCTTTGGAATGTGTTGGTTTTCTTTTGAGTTTTTGAATAATGCGAATCTTTTGGTACAAGGTTTTGGGGGTACTACAGATTTTGGAATAATGTTGGTACATGTTGCAATGTACCATGTCTAGTTTTAGTTTTGTAGGCTCCTTTTTGGTCGTTTTATTTTCTTCAGTTATTTTGCTTCTTTTGTTTAGCGAACCTCTTTTGATTACATTGAATTTTACTACATAATTCAGCTTTGGTTATTGGACTATCAACAACAGTTGTACTCTAAAGTAGGATTGCTTCTTGTTTCTGAAACTAAAAAAGCATCGCCTGTCATCTTTTTATGAGGTGGTTTGAGCAGTTGAATATGTGAGAATTTTCTTTCTGAGTCATACATCATGTGATTGCTTATAAAGAATGTGGAAGTATTGTAGCAATTTGGTTATCGGTGCCATTGAAGTCAAGTAGCCAAATCTCATGATCTTTTAAAGGCCTTCTACATGCTAATAGCCAAATCTCATGACTTTAGGACCAACATCAAGTCGTTCCAAAACATATTAAATGTTTTGCATATGATGATTGATGCCATTATGTCATCGGGAAGACATGAAATAAGAACACTTTCCAACCTCCTATACTGGCTGACTACCAAAAACAGAGTTGTTACAAGCTAAAATGCTTAAGTTGTCTATTTTTGATAATTTTATTTATCAGTGCTGAGATTAGTATTTTGCTAACTATTTTAAATAAGCATTTTTTCAATGACATGGTTTCAAAATAAATCAGATTCAACACTTCATTTTATAAATAGTCTACTATGTTAATCATTCTGCTCATAACCAAGCCCAGAAGAGTAGAAGAGTAGAAGACAATGTGCCATATTGTAGATTATCTTTATAGTCAACATGTTAGATAAAAGTATATTTTTATTAACACAACATTCAATCCCACATCGGTTGAATTTTGTTAAGTTATATACCAAATTGTATATGGTTTGTTTGTCTTTTCGATTAGCATTATACCTGGGAATTGAAAGCTATTTCTTAACTTTTATCTTTTTGACTCATACGAGGAAAAAACAGGACCGAAAAAGAAACATAATTTAGCTCTCGATCCCTCAACGTTTCATACGAGGAAAAAACAGGACCGAAAAAGACAACATATGAACCACGTATTAAATCACATAACCAAGCACTCACAACTCACTGATCCCAAATTACTTTCCCTTTTCGGTGTGTTTGTTTTATTAAGATGTTTTAGCTCTGAATTTGATAACCACATCTTACCAGTAAAAGTGGCTAGAAAATCTAAATTTGAACGAAATAATGTTGTTTGTTTTTGTATAATTGTCCGAATGATTATAAGTGCTCGTTTCTGCAATTTATTTAAGTAACTTATGTAAATATGAAACAAGACTTTTTATCATAAATATAACATAGTTAATAAACTATTAAATATATTATATTAACACGAGTCTTCAATCTTTTATCGAGTAAGAAGCAGTAAGACAAGTTAGATATTATATGTCTAACTGGGTCTCACTCAAAAGAAAAAAAAACAGACAAGCAAAACGCCTACCCACTTCTTAATGGTAAGAGTAAAGCGCTAGTAATACTTTTTTTTAGAAAAACAAACACACTTACATTCTTGTTATTAAAAACTTTTCATCTCCCGTATCTTAAATACATTATCCACACTTATAGCTTTTGGCCAAGAAACTCTTGCAATACTATGCTTTCAGATTATGTACCCTGAAATCCATACATGCATCTTTTGTTCGAGTAGCTTTGAAAGATGAATGGTCTATGATGACCACATAGATCGTATACATTAGATTAGTAGATTTGCATGAGTCAACATTGTATGATACTTTAGTATACTTTTTATGAGAACTATTTCAACATCAAATCCCACATAGGTTAAAGATAGATTATGTTACAAAGTTATATACCATAGTGTATAAGGATAATATGCGATTGGATACGGACTCAAAATATGTCATCCCCTAAGAAAAAAGTAGGGGATTGTTTAATGTTGGGTCCGAAAATTGATACGATTCTCATCTTTTCGTGTTTGCTTTATTTTGAATACAAGCTAATTACATGAACAGCTGAACACAAACACTTAGCACTACTGTAAAACAAAGACCGAATCAAGGTGGTTATTATTTTTACTGAATTCGAACACGGAATTTGGAATAAGATATTTATCATGAGACCATTTGAAACTGCTTATTTCACTTCTCATAGACATATTAGTAGTTTGGATAAGCAATCGCAAACATCTTTATAAGACTGCTTATCAACTGTAACAAAAAGCACAATAGCCAGAAAAGCAGTTTTTCTGTGATCTTTTGTATCGTTTTAGGCCACCCCCGCACACTATGCCTAATGCTCATCTTTTTGCTCAATTAAGACAAAACCAAATTATGGAGTATTTGCTAGTGGTAGGCACTCGTTTAAGGTACTATTTTGAGTAAGGAAATGCAGCAGAAATATTGTTAAGAGTATGATTTACAATTGAATATCATTAGTAAGTTAGTAACGCATATATGTGCATTATGTTTTGATTAAATTATTGACCTATGTTTTATTAATGGAATTGCAGACTTACTAGTATTAATATTCCGTTGTCTGACTAGCCAATTCATGTTCTTCAGTGGCAAGACTCGCGTTAGAAAAACTCTTGGTTCTTGAATCTCTAGCAATTCAAGCTTCAACAAATTATTCACCTTTTGGGTTCAAATCGCTTCATTTCACCAGCAATGCACTTACCAATCAAGAACACAAATGTACCAATTCACCTGAAAACATCAACACTGTCATAAAAAAACATTCAATCTGGAAAAACCGAAGATGAAATATTCCAATCCTTCATCCGTGATCAAGCTTGTAACACCAAACCCATATCTCACAATCATGTATCCAACTATTCAAAGATGGCTGGAAGTCAGCATTAGGCGTATTTAAATGGGAAGAGTAATACCCAAATTACACACCGTTATCAGAATCATACGACACCATGCTCTACATATTAGGAAAAGTGGAAAAGATGGAAAAAATGAAGACACTACTCAAGCAAATGAATCATCATCTTGTTACTGTATTGCAAATGACATGTCTACAGAGAAACAAACAGTTTCGGGAGATTAGCCAACGTGAAGGGATCGAACATAAAGACCTGCTTTCTCACATGGTTGAGCGATAATCAGCCCACTAAGTCCAATGGTACCTTTAAACTGGCGAACAATTAATATACACACAAAAAAGAAGAATAAGAAAACATGACCGGAAAGTTGAAACAAAATCTAACAATAAGCTTGATCCCTCAACGTTCCATGACACAAGTGATAGTAAAGAAATGATGACAACATATCCCAACTCATGAAATCACATAAACGAGCACTTGTAGCTGATTCAATTTAGAGAAAATTCCAAAAGTAGCTCACTCGCCCAAATTACATTTAAAAAAAAAAAAAAAAACTCATTTCACAAAATAGCATATATCTTTCATGACCACATAGATGACATTAGATTAGTAGATTCGCTTGAGTCAACATTGTATTTAGATACTTTAGTATACTTTTTATGAAAACTATTTTGACAATACATCCCACATAGGTTAAAGTCAGAGAATGTTCTAAGTTATATACCATATTTCAGCTTGGTTGATGATCATTTGATGTTGTTCCATGTTTTCTCTATTCCGACATTTCGGTTTCTTTGTTGTTGTTTAGTTGAGCTTGCTTAATATGTGGGCTGCATCCTACACTTGTGTATTATTTTTTTGGGTAAAGGGTTACCCCGGTAAATTGTATTAATCACAAAAGAAATAAGTACAATGGAATGTGGCTGAGGTACCACATTAACCTCAAGCAAAAGCTTGAACTACCACTAATCGAATGTGACATTTCTCAATCAAACCTGCCTAACTATAAGACACATCCACACAACTCTTAGCAACCATAAAGCCTAAAGTTCTTAGACATCTTCCATTGAGATAACAAATGATTCACCATGGCAGTATTCTTGAACCTGTAAGTTAAAAGCTTAAGTCTAACTGTCACCATAATGATGTCACACAGCTCATCCGAAGATCTTCTTACTTTCTTGAACAAACGATTATTACGTTCTATCCATATAAAGTAGGAAGAGGCAGCCAATATCAAGCGACCAATAACACTCTTTGCCGTGCGCCTATGCGCCATAGGCTGCAGGAAAGAAAGGATATCATGAAGATTTGGAGTAACCAAATCCATACCAGCTAACATACGAACCGCACACCAAATACGCGAAGAAAACGAGCATTCAAAGAAGAGGTGCTCATGAGAGTCCGGTTGTAAATCACAAAAGACACATCGAAGCATGTTTAAGTCGGTATCTAACCCGACGTCCCATTGCCTCAACATATCTTGCGTTTTAAGATTACGACGCAAAACCAACCATAAGTGGAATGAGTGTCTAGGAATACAGTGAGTGAACCAAGCAACACGATACCATGAAACCTCCATACCCCGCGGCCTTAACTCCTCCCATGCACTAGAAACAGAAAAAGCCAAAAGTTTACCATTAGAAGCTCGCCATACAGGTAAATCATGACGTGACTCCTCAAGACAAGGCACCTGGATGATCCCTAACTCCGGAGCCTTGAGGAGCCACGCTTGAGGCCATATCCACGCATTGTTTACCACTAGATCAGCCACACAAGAATGAATAGAAAAACCCTCTCTAGTGATATCTCTAGGAGTTAGATATCTAATAAGTGGGGATTGAGAACACCAAGAGTCATACCAAACCGACGTATTCTTACCATTACCAATCTTTGTCCAGAAAAAAGTTCTAACAATATCACGGAGTTGAAGAAGTTTCAACCACCCCCAGCTCATACCTGCCTTCATAGGCACGTCCCAGAAAGTACGACCTTTCAGCTTGTACATATGAATCCAACGAACCCATAACGACTCTTTATTAGAAATAATATTCCAGATATGAGTAGTCATAAGAGCAATATTAAAAACTTCAAGACTACGAATACCTAGCCCTCCCTCCTTCTTTGGAAGGCAAATATCGTCCCATGCAACCTTAGCTTTCCCGCGCTTAAAATCACCATTACACCAAAGAAACCCACGAATAAGTTGCTGAATATCAAGAATAATACCTTTCGGGATCATAAGAACAGACGCCCAATAGACCTGCATCGAAGATATGACAGACTTACAAAGCTGAAGCCGCCCAGCAAATGATAGGGATTTGTTTTTCCAATCCCCAATCCTGTTTCGAGCTTTTTCAACAAGGATTTTACAATCCTTATTTAAAAGCCTCGAAGAGATAAGCGGAACACCGAGATATTTAACCGGGAGCTGACCCTCAACAAATGGCATAATGTTAAGAATAGCAATCTTAACATGGTTCCGAACATTACAGAAAAACGCGGTGCTCTTTGGGATACTAGGAACTAAGCCCGAAGTCTTCTTGAATTCATCCAAAGAATCCATAATAACACGAGCAGACTCCACATCTCCTCTAGCAAAAATAAAAAGGTCGTCCGCAAAACAGACATTAACAATCTGCAATTCCTCACAATGCTTATGGAAACGAAAGGAAACAGAAAGACGAACTCTTCTTTTAAGAATAAGCGTAAGAATTTCCATAACCAACGTGAATAAATAGGGTGAAAGTGGGTCGCCTTGTCTCAATCCTCTCTTCCCTTTAAAGAAGCCATGGATATCACCATTCAAGCTAATAGAAAAAGAAGTAGATGTAACACATGCCATAATCCATTTGACCATGGTAGGATGGAATCCAAAACCTCTAAGAATAGAATCTAAAAACGTCCAATCAACCGTGTCATAAGCTTTCTGAATATCCACCTTAAACGCACATCTAGGAGGACCACGATTTCTATGGTAGTTATGCATGAGTTCTTGCGTAATAAGGATATTATCAGAAATCCGCCTACCCGGAACAAAAGCCGATTGATTCTCACTAACAACCTCTTTGATGCCATCAATTATTCGATTAGTGATAATTTTACTAATACATTTATAAATGACATTGCAACATGAAATGGGCCGATAATCAGTAACCCGAAGCGGAGTAGGAACCTTAGGGATGAGGGAAAGGAAAGTAAGGTTAATTTCCTTTAAGAGCTGACCATTGGCGAAAAAATCACGGACCGCACCACAAACCTCATGGCCAACAATATCCCACCCCTTTTTGAAAAATGCGGATGTAAAGCCATCCGGGCCCGGGGCTTTATCCTCTCCAATATCAAACATAGCCGCCTTAATCTCGTCATTTGATACATCCCGAACCATGTTATTACCAGTAGCATAGGACACCTTCTTCACGAATAAATCCTCCATATTAAGCTCGTCACACAGCAGCTCATTCCCTAAAAATGCTTTGTAATGCGTTACAAACACATCAGGAACATTCAGACTAGTAACTTCAACATTATTCTCGTCCAAAATAACACCAATACGACTTCTTTGGTTACGACTTTTAATAGTCTTGTGAAAATAAGCTGAGTTGGAATCCCCCACCTCTAACCAAACGACTTTAGCTTTTTGTTTCAAGAATCGTTCCTCGTCAAGCTTTGCCTCGGTAAAAACCATATTGTAAGCTGCTTCCTCATCTCTAAGGTTACGATCAGCCGGATTTAAGTCCAAAGCTTGTTGCACAGCATCAAGCTCATGTCGGAGTTTAATAACCTTGTCATGGAGATTTCCATGATCATGAAGGAGCTTCCTGAACGGTTTCTTCAAAGCACGCATTTTGGACACCACCTTGAACATAGTGTGCCCTTCAACCTGCACATTCCAATGAGTAGAAACCAAATCCAGAAACTTGCTCTTATGAGTAAGAAAATTATAAAACTTAAATGGCTTAGGTTTGGAAGAAACAAGACTCGGGATTGTTAAAACAGCCGGAGAATGGTCGGATATTCTATATGGCTGGAATAAAGCATATGCACCAGGAAAATCATCAATGAAAGCCAAGTTACCCATAATTCGGTCTAACTTTTTCAGAATACCATCACCCCCCCCCCCCCCCCCCTCGGCTTCTGGTTCCAAGTGTAGTGTAACCCGGAAGAATTAATATCCAAAACCTCAATTTTCGAAACACAGTTGTACCTTAAGGTTCATTGGACTTATGGCAACAGTTGTACCTTAAGGTAGGATTCCTTTTTGTTTCTGAAACTAAAAAGTAGATAACCGAGTATGAGAGTTGAAGTATGTGAAGTTTTCCTTTCCAGACGTGTGATTGCGTATAAAGAATGTGAAAAACTCTCATATCCTCTTTTATTGGCCTCAATTCTATGCTAACAGCCACTCTAAAAACTCCAGATCAACATCAAGTCATTCCAAACATCCTTAGACGTTTTGTATTTGATGACCGAAATAAGAACACTCTACAAGACTCCATATCATAATGTTATCAGGAAGACATGAAATAAGAACACTTTTCGATCAACCTCATATCCTGGTTGACCACCCGATAAAAGAGTTGTTACTTGCTAATATGCTAAAGTTGTCTATTCATAAACTGATATGTAGGATAAGATTTTTTGTTTGTCTTTAAAAAAGAGTATTTTGTGTTAATTGATTAAACACTTCATTTAATAGCCTATTGTGTGAATATCGATCGGCCCTTAACTAAGTGTTGGTAATTTTAGTGTTATCAACTTTATTTATGTAGTTGGGTTTTACATGAGACCAATGGCCTTATACAAGTTTAGCTCAAGACGGTTTAGGAGGTGCGGAGGGCACACTCGTTATAGCTAGCTTGATACCGCCGGGACAAATATGCGGGGGTCAAAGGGCAGCGCCCCTTGCGGGGTCAAGGGGCTGAGTCCCTAACGATGTTTATGAATCGGTATATAAGGAATTACCTTATTTTCTAGCCAAAAGCCCAACCGACACATCTTTCGTGAACCAACATAATAGTTGGCAAATAACCGAAATAACTGTTTCGGTTGGTGGTTATTTAACCATATTCCTGGTCTCATTTATAGAACATAACAACAATAATACAACATTTTCTGATTGATTTCTCGTGCCTTAGATTTCAATTGCACAATCTGTCTTATCCGATTAAGGATTTCATAAACCCGAGGCATATAGAGTCGAAATAATTTAATTTGAAAGTGATTACACGATTCAGATTTATATCCAAATTATAAACCATTCACACACCATTAAATTTTCCTACACTAAGTTCAGAACATGTGTCATCTTTTAGAGTATTTTATAGCCTACTATGTGAATTATCCGGCCCCAAGAATTAGATTAGTACTACACGAGTCAACATGTAACTAAAACCATTTTTACATTCAATCCCACATAGGTTAGAGAAAGAAAATGTTGCTAACTTATATACAAAATTGTATATGGACTAGTTGTCTTGAGATTAGTATTATGTCTTCTAGTTTGGAATTTTATGTTGTATATCATAAATATGACATTGAAAGCCCACACTAGAAAATTTATATGATTCTTAAACTTTTTCTCTTTTTTTACCCATACAAAAATTCCTTTCCCTTTTCATAACTTCATGTTAATCTAAGGCACAAGATATGGTAACCAAAATTTTGGTTAAACTTTAACCAAAGCCACGTTAAAGCGAGGTTATCAGACCGCCCCCCCCCCCCCCCCCCCCCCTGTTTAAAGTGGCGTTAAGGCATTTGGTTAGGAGGTTAACGAGACGTTAAGATGCATTTGGAAGGAAAAAAAATCTATTCACCCCCTAAAGAGTTAATTGCAAAAATCGTCCCTAAGGTTTGCTCAAATTGCAGATTTCGTCCTTAATAGTTTAAAATTGCAAAAATCGTCCCTAAATCAAACCTTTTGGCAAATTTTGGTCCCTAGCTTTAACTACCGTTAAGTACATTCTGTTAGAATTTGCACCGTTAGTCCTTTTTCACCGTTATCTCCTAACAAGATAGAGCACATTGCACCGTTAGTCCTCTGGGTTAACTGTATTTGCACCGTTAGTCCTTTTTTACGTTTTCTTCCGTTTTTTTCGTTTTCGTCTGTTTTTTTTACGTTTACTTCCATTTTTTTACGTTTTCACCCGGTTTTTTACGTTTTCGTCTGTTTTTTTACGTTTTCGTCCATTTTTTTTACGTTTACTACCGTTTTTTTACGTTTTCACCCGGTTTTTTACGTTTTCGTCCATTTTTTTTACGTTTACTTCCGTTTTTTTTCGTTTTCGTCCGTTTTTTTTACGTTTACGCCCGTTTTTTACGTTTTCTTCCGTTTTCTTCCGTTTTTTACGTTTACTTCCGTTTTTTACGTTTACGGGTGTAAACATGATAAAACATACGAAAACTCAGAAAAAACAGGCGAAAACGTATTAAAAATGGGCGAAAACGTTAAAAAACATGCGTAAACGTAAAAAAAGGGCCAAACGTAAAAAAAACATGCGAAAAGGTTAAAAACGGAAGAAAACGTAAAAAAACGGGCGTAAACGTAAAAAACCGGGTGAAACGTAAAAAAACGGAAGTAAACGTAAAAAAAACGGACGAAAACGTAAAAAAAACGGACGAAAACGTAAAAAACGGGTGAAAACGTAAAAAAAACGGAAGTAAACGTAAAAAAACGGAAGAAAACGTAAAAAAATGGAAGAAAATGTAAAAAAACGGGCGTAAACGTAAAAAAAACGGACGAAAACGTAAAAAACCGGGTGAAAACGTAAAAAAAACGGAAGTAAAGGTAAAAAAAACGGACGAAAACGTAAAAAACGTAAAAAAACCGGGTGAAAACGTAAAAAAAACGGAAGTAAACGTAAAAAACGGAAGAAGATGTAAAAAAACGGAAGAAAACGTAAAAAAACGGGCGTAAACGTAAAAAAACGGACGAAAACGAAAAAAGCGTAAAAAAACCGGGTGAAAACGTAAAAAAAACGGAAGTAAACGTAAAAAACGGAAGAAGATGTAAAAAAACGGAAGAAAACGTAAAAAAAACGGACGAAAACGAAAAAAAACGGACGAAAACGTAAAAAAACGGACGAAAACGTAAAAAAACGTTAAGAAAACGTAAAAAACGGGCGTAAACGTAAAAAAAACGGACGAAAAGGTAAAAAAACGGACGAAAACGAAAAAAGCAGACGAAAACGTAAAAAAACGTAAAAAACCTAGTGAAAACGTAAAAAAAACGGAAGTAAACGTAAAAAGACTGACGAAAACATAAAAAAAACGGACGAAAACGTAAAAAAACGTAAAAAAACCGGGTGAAAACGTAAAAAAACGGAAGTAAACGTAAAAAAAAACGGACGAAAACGAAAAAAACGGAAGAAAACGTAAAAAAGGACTAACGGTGCAAATACAGTTAACCCAGAGGACTAACGGTGCAATGTGCTCTATCTCGTTAGGAGATAACGGTGAAAAGGACTAACGGTGCAAATTCTAACGGAATGTACTTAACGGTAGTTAAAGCTAGGGACCAAAATTTGCCAAAAGGTTTGATTTAGGGACGATTTTTGCAATTTTAAACTATTAAGGACGAAATCTGCAATTTGAGCAAACCTTAGGGACGATTTTCGCAATTAACTCCCCCTAAATGAAAGGGTGTTTTTATAAATTGTTGTTTTGTTATTATAACTAAGGTTTTTGGTTAAAGTTTGATGAATGATGTAACGCTAACATGACATTTGGTTAAACTTTAACTTTCGTGACCATACCTTATGCTCTAATAAAAACTTCTTAACTATGCACACTTGCATCTTTTGGCCCACAAAATCTTGCATTACTATTCTTTCAGATTTGAAATCCTTTGTTTGAGTAGCTTTGAAAGATATATGGTCTATGATGACCATATAAAATAGTATACATTAGATTAGTAGATATGCACGAGTCAACATTGTAATAAGTGTAGAAGGACACTACGTGATTGGATTAGTATTATATTTACGAAACTGACAATTTCCACCCCTTATGAAAAAGTAGGGGATTGTTTAATGTTGGATTCGAAAATTGATTTGATTCTCATCTTTTTATGTTTGTTTATTTTGATTGTAAGAATTTTTCTTAGACAAAAACTCCAAACTTTTTCTTCACTGAGACTGATAAGGATTAGTATTATACCGGTGAATATGTGATTGTGTATAACAGTGACATATGGCTCAGATAATCGAGATGGAAAATACACGTTAACATCCTTAACAGGCAGGCTTCGTATAAAATTCCTAAGCAGTTTTACGACTTCCATTCATCCGTTCCAAGTCAACATGAACATCTTGGTAAACAATGCTCAACATATTTTCCATCTATCCCATCTAACCAATCACCAACAACAATCCACTTTCCTGACTTATCAGTTTGAAACTGAATATGATCTCCCTTAATTCTTGTCACTTACTTTATAATCTATTTTTGAAGTTCCCGTGTCATTGACTTAATTTGCCACATTGCATCCGTTGAAGCCTAGATGTTCAACATGTGAATGGTGACCCGATTCTACCAAGCTTGAAATGTGTTGGTGTTCTTTTTGAGTTTTTGAATAATGAGAATGTTTTTGTATACAAGGTTTTGGGGGTACATGCTGCAATATACCAAGTAAATTAGTAGTTTTGTAGGCTCCTTTTTGGTTTTTAGTTTGTTCAGAGCTTTTATTTTACTTTTTATGTGTAATGAACCTTCTTTCAATTGTATTGAATTTTACAACATAATTCAGCTGAAGTGATGATCATTTGATGTTGTTCCATGTTTTCTCTATTCCGAAATTTCAGTCTCTTTGTTGTTGTTTAGTTGAGCTGGCCTAAATAATTGAAACTTATTTAGAATAATAAATTGAATAATGTGTGCTGCATAATACACTTGTGTATTAAGAATCACTAGAAAATGGTTATTGGACTTATAACAACAGTTGTACCATAAAAAGTATTGCTTCTTGTTTCTGAAACTATTAAGTAGATAACCGCGTTTATAAGGATCACCTGTCACTTTTTTCTTAAGTGGTTTGAGCGGTTAAATATGTGAAAATTTTCTTTCAAGTCCTTTCATAACATAGAATAAATGGTTTATAAAGAATGTCGAAGTGTTTGAGCAATTTGGTTATCGGTGCTATTGTAGTCAATAAGCCAATCTCTTGATGCTCTTTCAAAGGCCTTCTATATGCTAATGACTTCAGACAAACATCAAATCATTCCAAACTTATTTGAGGTTTTGCATTTAATAAATGATGACATTGTGGTATTGGGAAGACATGAAACACGAACACTTTTCTGTAAAATATTAAATAAAGATTTTATTGATTGTGTTTTTGTGTGTTCACATAATGAAGATTGCCCATGTATTTATGCAAATACATGGCTTAACAAACAAGCTATGCAAACCCTAAACCTAATGGACCCAAACCCACAACCGGGTTTGGGCCATAATCTAATCATCTAATACTCTCCCGCAGTTTGAACGACAAAATTGTGGACGGACAAACTGGAATGAATGCTGAAAGCCGCTTCTTCTTTTCTTCATCTTCTGTTTTTGTTTGTTCGAGCGGAAGCATAATTGTATTTGGCGGCATAGTTGTGTATTGCTTGCGGCATCCTTCTTTGCGTGACGATTGCTTTTACGTCATGGCTTGCTTTGCCTTTAGAAGGGAGCGGCAATTTGATGATCAACTTTTGTTGTCAAGAACAATGATCTTCGACAATAAAAACAAATAGATGGTGAAGAAAAAAATATAATAGGATCGATGGCAACTCAACTTTTTTTTTTTTTTTTTTTTTTTTTTTTTTTTGACGGCTAGAGTTTAGGGTTTATAAATAAAATACGAAAATAAAATCCTAAATAAAAAAAACAATAAAGCGGAAAAAAAATGATCCCTCCGGATCACCGGCAAGTAGCCGATGACCGGAGGTTAACAATTTTTATTGGTGGATCTTACCTAGAGCTGTGATACCATGTAAAATATTAAATAAAGATTTTATTGATTGTGTTTTTGTGTGTTCACATAATGAAGATTGCCCATGTATTTATGCAAATACATGGCTTAACAAACAAGCTATGCAAACCCTAAACCTAATGGACCCAAACCCACAACCGGGTTTGGGCCATAATCTAATCATCTAATATTTTCAACCTCAAATTTTGGTTGACCACCCGGAAAAAGAGTTGTTACAAACTAATATGCCAAGTCGTCTATTTTAGATGCTTAACTTATAAGGGATGAGACTAGTATTTTGCTATTTATTTTTCTTAAAATTTTCAAAGTAAACAAGATTTAACATTTACGTGAATCATTCGGCCCATAACTGCCCAGAAGACACATTTTATCACTGAATCCCACATCGATTAAAGAATGAAAATGTTGTTAACTTATATACCAAATTGTTTATGAACTGTTTGTCTATAGATTAGTACGGAGTATTATGTCTTCAATGCTCATATTGTATCTTCTAAAAGGATAGGAGATTTCAACGAGAGTTCAAAATTTCTACGATTCTTAAACTTTTTATCTTTTTGACACAAAAAAGAAAAAAAAACAGGACTGAAAAAGTTTATACATAATTTAGCAATAAGCTTGATCCCTCGATGTTCCATGACGCCATTGAGGTAGACAAATGAGCACAAAAAATGACCCAACTCTTGAAATCACATAAACGAGCACTCACAAGTCACTGATCCCAATTTACGTCTCCCTTTTCTTAATTTCCTGTTAATCCAATAAAAACCACTTATCAGACTTTTCTTAAATAGGCCCCGACAATCTTGCAATACTATTCTTTCAGATTATGTACCGTGAAATCAACACATGTATCATCTGTTCGAGTAGCTTTGAAGGATATGATATATGGTCTACCATGACCATATAAATGGTATACATTCGATCAGTAGATCTGCACATTATATTTAGATACCTTAGTATACAAGTTATGAAAACTATTATAACATTAAATCCCACATAGCTTAAAGAAAGAGAATGTTACTAACTTATATATACCATAGTGTAGATGGTCAATATGTGAGTGGATTAGTAATATATTTTCGTATTGACAATTGCCATCCCCTAAGAAAAAGTAGGGGGTTGTGAATGTTGGTTCGAAAATTGATATGTTTCTTCACTTTTTATGTTTATTTATTTTAATTGTAAGAATTTTCGCCAACAAAAACTCGAATGTCTTCTTAACTAAGACTCAGAGTTTCACAATGATTGTGTATAACAGCCATGTATGGCTCAGACAATCGGGGATGGAAAATACACTTTAAAGATCCTTAACAGGCCTCGCGTAAAACCCTCAAGCACTTTCACGTCTTCCATTCATTCGTGCCACGTCAACAGGAACAGCTTGGTTTATCCCAAATTCCCAACCCAACTAACTCAGAAACCCTTAAACATTGAACCCGTACATGACCTTGACTCTTCATTGAAACGATCACCAACAACAGTCGACTTTCCTAACTTTTCTTAAATACTACTACGTAATACATTATCCACACTTGTAGGCATGTAGCTTTTGGCCTAGAAACTCTTGCAATACTTCTCTTTCAGATTATATAGCCTGAAATCCACACATATATCATTTGTTCGAGTAGCTTTGAAAGATATACTGTCTATGATGACCACATAGATAGTATAAATTAGATTAGTATATTTGCATGAGTCAACATTGTATTTAGATACTTTGGTATATTTTTTATGAGAACTATTTCAACATCAAATCCCACATATGTTGAAGAAAGATTATGTTACAAACTTACAAAGTTGTATACCATAGTGTATAAGGACAATATGTAATTGGATTAGTATGATGTTTACGGATTCAAAGTCAGCCATCCCCTAAGAAAAAGTAGGGGAGATTGTCACTGTTGGGTCCCTAAATTGATATGATTCTCATCTTTTTATGTTTTGTTTATTTTAAATAGAAACTTACTTCATTAACATCTAATTTTTGTTAAAAACTTCGATTAAAAATAATTGTGTAACTAATTTTATATAAAATATTGTATTCATAACTTTAGTAATCATCAGTAGTTGAAATGTTGATGTCTAGCATGTGGACATGAGCTTAAAATATGTGTTTTATTTGCATGGTTTGATTTTAGAGAAATTGGGTTTTTGGAAAGTTACAGCCTTGTAAGATTAAACGTTGAATTCGATCAAAAACAGTGACCGAATGGGCGAATGTATGTTGTTGTATATAAGGGTGTTTGATGAAATGTCTGCTAGTGTAATATACGAAATTAGTAAATTTAGTTATTATTTTTACTGAATTGGAACACGGAATTTGGAATAAGAAATTTATCATGAGACCATTTGAAACTGGTCAAACTGCTTATTTCACCTCTCATAGACATATAAGTAGTTTGGATTAGCAATCCCAGTATAAGACTGCTTATCAACTGTAACAAAAAGCACAATAGCCATATAAGCAGTCTTTCTGTGATCTTTTGTACCGTTTTAAGCCACTCCCGCACTCTATGCCTAATGTTCCTCTTTTTGCTCAATTAGGTCAAAACCAAATTACGGAATATTTGCTAGCAGTAGGCACTCGTTTATGGTACTATTATGAGTAAGGAAATGCAACAGAAATTTTGTTAAGAGTGTGATTTACAATTAAATTTCATTAGTAAGTTAGTAACGTGTATGTGCATTATGTTTTGATTAAATTAATTGAACTATGTTTTATTAATGAGATTGCAGAATTACTAGTATTGATATCCTTTGTCTGACTAGCCGATTGGAAAAACTCTCAGTTCTTGAATCTCTAGCAAAGCAGATTCAATACTTCAATTTAAAGCATAAAATGTGGATCATTCAGTTCATAATTAAGTCTAGAATATGTTGTAAATATGGGGTAATGGGTATCCTGATAGCAATTAGAAGTCACGAGAAAACGTTTTCAGATCGATTAATTGGAGTGGATACCAATTAACAATCGGATAAAATCTAATTGATTCAAGTTTGTGTATGTTGTTATGGTTGCAATCAGAATCGTTTTTCTTCCTCTGTCTGTTCATCAGAACCGTTTTTGTGATAAAACGTTATTTAGGGCTAACTGCCTTGTGGCAGTTACAAGGTCTCAAACTGTCAAAATTAGTCCCTCAATTTCCGAAAATTTAATTTTCTGAGGAATTTTTGACATAGCAACTTAGTGGAAATAAAAAATTTTCCAGGTGACCTGGCAGCTCGACCCCAGCCAGGGGCGCTGCCCCTTGGACCCTGCCAGGGGCTGCCGCCCCTTGGACCCTGCTTCTCTCAGGGGCGTTGCCCCCGAACCCCCACCAAGGGGGCTACCGCCCCCTTGGAACCCCCGTTAGTCCAGTTAATATTCATATAAGTGTCGACCCTTATATGTATATTAAACTCAATCTATTTTACACTAAAATACCAACAGAATACATGTGTTTGTAGATTATCTTTACACCTCCGGTAATAAGACAGTCCACTAAACCCAGCGGTTGAAGCTTGAAACTGAATCTCTTGTGCCAATCAGTTAAATACGCACACAAACAGGTGTTATTTATCTTAGTTGCTTTGAAAGATGTTCAAAATTAGATTAGTAACTCTACACGAGTCAACATGCAATTTATATATAAAAGTATATTTTTTTTATGAAAACCATTTTAAAATTCAATCCCACATAGGTTAAAGAATAAAAATGTTGCTGACTTATATACCGGCCATTTTGTATTGTTTGTCTTAAGATTAGTATTATGTCTTCAACCGCTATTTACTATCTAATAAAAACTAGTTATAATACCTGTGCACGCACAGGGTTTTAAAATTTTCTTTTTAATTATGTATTATTATCGATTAAGAAATGAACCACTTAACATGTTTCATATGATTCACTTGGTGGACTAAAAATATATGTATATGTTATAACCTACATATTATTTTAGGAGAATGTTTTTGGATTAAAAGTTATATTTTATTATTCAAGTAAAATCACATGATAATACTTGACTTGCATGAGATGTTAATGATATATGCTTTAAAAATTGCAAACCCGTGCTATCAATTTACGATGTGTTTTGTAATTGTGCTATTTCTTTTACTTATATTTTCGTTAAAATATGTAGCATATTTAGATAACTTTGAAGATTGATTCATTTCCTTAATTATGAATAACCATCACATCATTTTTACTAATGTACCTTTTTGTTTGGAAAGTTGTATTTTCATAAGTTTGTGTTATTTACTTCTCATGTTTGATCATAAAATTACTAAATTAACATAGATGCTTACACTATAGCTTCTTTATTACATAAAGAGAAACGAAAAAATATGTAATGGGTAGAACTCAAATTTAATCTTACGTTTATGTATAATGTATAAGAATAATTTTTCTCTAAGCCCGAACTATATAAGGAAATTATTATTACTTGTATAAGTAAATTATAAATGCATGAAAAAATGACAAAAAGTATATTCGCAAGTCTTTTAGGATTGTTTGAATCCTTACCGACCTTTCACTTTAATGCAACTTTCTTTACAATTGGTCTAAATCATCAAGGTAAAAGACACCCATATTTTAGACCGGTGGTTGACACTTATAGTGTTATCAATGATAGCAAACACCTGCTAAGTTTCATTAACTCATTCAAAGACTCCGAAAAGAATTCCTACCATAAAATTCCCTATATTGGCACTAAAACACATCTTTGGTACATTAAAGTATTATCTAAATCAGCAACTCAACTAAATTATACATTCATAACTTAAGCAGGCGTAGAAAATCATTCCATGACAATCAAGTGTTGATACTTAATCCTCCTCTAAAAAACGCACACAACAAATTGCATTACACTTTAGTTTGTGCGATAAGATAATAAACTGCAAAAACCACTAATGTGTTGCATTATAGCGAGGATAACAACAAAGTTAGTCATAACATCAAATAAGAAAACTTCATATTAGAACTAAAGGGGTGTTTGGTTATGCTTATTAAAGGTGCTTATTGGCTTATTCAATTACCATAACACAATAAGTGTATGATAAAGCTATAAGCTTTTTTTAGAAGCCTAGTGAAAAACCCCTGAACTCACAACTAATTCTATTATAGCTTAGCGTGTTTATAGTAAAAACACAAATATTAAGTGTAGAAGTTTTCAACAAAACATAAAAAAGAGTTACTAAAAGTCAATGTTGCAAAAATCGTGAATCGGTCCTGAGGCGGTCGGGGGCCGAGTTGCGTTTTTTAGCCGATTAATCGGCCCAAAACCTTGTAATCGCCGATTAATCGGCCGACTTCCTTGTAAATATCTCCAAGTTCCAGGGCCTTGTAGCTTGGAATCGGCGATTACAAGGCCTTGTAGGCCGTTTTTTGCAACATTGCTAAAAGTTGGTGTGTATAACAAAAAAGTTAAATCATAAAAAAAAGTTACTAAATACTATCAGCTAGATAAGTCATAAGCCAAAGTTCTGTTGAGGTCTCTTTCGGATTCTATTCAGAAGCAAAAAGAGGTTTACACATAAATCATAAGTATAGAATAATGGTTATATCTCATATCTGTGATTACCAACTCAATAACATTATCGCAGTATAGTAACGTAATAACCTGATTAAAACTATATATTCTTGCTGAATAATTCTCATGTACATACTTTTAATTCGTTTACAACGACCAAATATTACGTTTTTTATTTTTATTTTTAATTTTTTATTTTTTTAATAAAATATCACGTCAATGAATAAAGTTAAGAAAAACACCTACGTTTTTTTATTTTTTATTTTATTTTATTTTATTTTAATTTTTTTTAGGAGGTGATTGTTATCAAATAAGAATTGTGATGCGTGCATTTTTTTAATATAATTTAAGGAAAACACCTTTTATATTAAACAATGACTATCTAACCCATGTGTTTGTTTGTTTTTTTTAATAATTAGCTTTGTATAACGTTTTTAACTGACAGACATGTTGAGGTTGAGGTTGATTTTGTTGTTTAACTTTAACTATTGATATCATGTTCAATAAAATGTGTGAATTTAGTAGCACATAATGAGCGTTGATGAAGTTAAAATATGCTCCGTAAAGTTTTAAAAATGTTTTTATAGATATCCATATACAAATTTTAAATAACAATTTCATGAGTCGTTGTTATAAGTAAAATCGTGTATATTTATTTTCATATCACAGTATCATGCTTACCATTTGATATTTATATTCCCGTTACTAATAATTTAGCCGTATTTCAAACCCCGTGTACATATAACATGAGTCTTTATTTAAAAAAAATATTCTAGTGGATGAAAGTTTAAAACTAACATTAGTTTTAAAAAAAATTTAACGTATATTAAAACTAATTCGCATATTTACCAAATGAGTCCTTATTTAAAAAAAAAATTTAATGGATAAAGTTTAAAACTAACATTAGTTTAAAAAAATATTTAACGTATATTAAAACTAATTTGCATATTTACCAAATTTTGTAATTTTAATGAATGAAAGTCTCATGTAATTTTAAACAAAGTTATTATTATAAAGTATAGGGGGTATAAAGTGTAAGGGGTTATTTGTGTTTTTTATAAAGTTATTAAAAAACATGGAAACTTATAATTTTACACTTTACTCTATATAAAATATAAATTATTTAAAATTCAAATCACTAAAGTTTTATTAATTACTTCCTCTTTTTTTAAGTTTTTGTTTTCATAAATTTGATACATATATTTTTATGCATTTTTTTTTCTTAACCAAATTTCTTCACCAAATTTATTAAGTTTGACCAAAATCAATTTAATTTTGACTTTTTATTGACCAATCACGTTGCTCGATTTCGCCTACGTGGCAAAATTGAACTCTGCTATTGGTCCAATTTTTTTTCAATGAGAAGGGATTTTCAAAAACACTCCGAAATGATGTAATTCTTTTATTATATAAAAGATAGGAGATTTCAAACATGGTAGTTGAAAATTGATATGATTTTTTAACTTTTTTATTTTTTTTATTTTTATTTTCTTATTTTTTATTTTTTATTTTTATCTTTTTGACCCAAATGACCAAAACATATGACCCCAACTCATGAAATCACATAACTGACCACTCAGAATTACTGATCTCAAATTACTTTCCGTTTTTTAAGTTACTTCCTGATAATCCAATTAATTACTTCCTGATAAGAGGAAAATTCAAATGCATACCCTTTTTTTGGTGCATACCAATAGATAAATCCATACTTTGCATTTTTTTTTATCTAATGGCCTAGATTAATCTAAGATTTAATCACTTAAACCAAATTTACCCCACCTATATAAAGTTCTATTTTATTTATTTTTTCCCATTCGCTCTTTTTTTTCATACACAAAGTGTGTGTTTTCTCCCAATCGACTTCCCTTCATAATCTGTTACCTTTTTCCTCCATAATCAGTTACCACCGCAACACCACTGCTACACCATCGTTCCGATCATCATCACCATCACTATTCCAGTCACCATTCCAATCATCATCTCATAATCACCTCCCGATCATTATCATCCTTTTTTATATCTTCTTTTGATTTGAATGAACCGTTTTTTTTTCAGAAGCTGATTTGATGGATATTGTTGCTGTTGATAGTGTTGTTGAATCGTTTGTTAATTATGTGGATCAAGTTGTTTAACATTCATTGTATTCAAGTTGCACACCAAGTGTTTGATAAAATGTGTGAGTGAAAAATATTTGATAATTTTGTTATCTGCTTTTGTAATTTTGCCTATTAATTAAGTTATTAGTTGAATTTATGTTTTTAACTGCATTTGAATGCTGTTTTTGTGTCTAATTTTGGTTTTGAATCTGCTCTGTATCATGCGTTTAGTATCACCAGTGATATTTGAAGTTGATGATTATAAGCTGGTTTAGTATCACCAGTGATATACGTTTAGTATTACACTATTACCAATGATAATTGTTAGTCTGTTTATTTATAAATTGTTTATGTTAAAATGTTTAATTTTTTATATAATATTTTTGACATTTTGATGAGGATGAAAATATAAGTTTGTGGGGATAAGCTGTGAGTATAAGCTACTGATAAGTTATTAATTATAGTGTAATATTGCTTATTATTTATTAATTAAGGTGTAGCTTACAGTGTTTTGAAGTCTTTTCTGTGGTGCTCTATTTAAATGCTTGCACGGCTACCAAGAAAGCTTATGGAGTTCTTGGCATTTTTCGTGTTGTTTCTGAGTTTAATGCTGAGTATGTAATGAAGATCATTATTAGATTTTACACCAAGGTATTAATTATGTACCTTTTATATACAAGATGGTTTTTGTGCCTTTCACTGTAATAGACAAACACAATAAACGTTTTTACTGATGGTATATGTGTAGTATCACTAGTGATATGTTTGATATATGTGTAGTACACCAATGATATGTTTGATATATGTGTAGTATCACCAGTGATATGCTTGATATATGTATAGTATCACCAGTTATATGTTTGATAATTTGTTTCTTATTGTTGAAATTACTGATAAGCTGTCTATGATACTGGACTTCTTTTGTAGACAACCTGAGAGAGCTAAAGGACATAAGAATGACCGTATTAAGGGTGGACGCGAGAAAGCTATTAAGAAAAGTAAGAACCAAAAGAAGGGTTGTAATATTTGTAGTTTAATTGATCATAATAGACATACTTGTCCAAACAAGGGAAAAGTTTCAAATGTCAATGGGGCGGCGGTGTAGTTGAAAGTGGAGGCGGTTTCTCAGTCGCTGCAATTGAAGTATTAGTTTGTTGATTGATTGATTTTTTTTACTGGATTGTTAGGTTTATTTAATAGCATTGCTAATTTTATCCTGGACTTGTATATCATTTGTGATACTATTATTTTATTTATTTATTTATTTATTTTTTCTGAATTGTTAAGTTTACTCAATAGCACTAGTAAAATAAAACTTAACAAGTAAACAAAAAAACCTATAAAATATACAAAATTTCACAAGTGATAATACAAATATCACTAGTGATAATACACATATATAGTTCAACTTCAAATATCACTGGTGATAATACAGGTATGACACTTTTCACTTTTCATATTACCATATTAAACTAAATACCACTCAAAACTTTATCAAACAAATATTCACAAATCAAGATGGATTAAACAATTGCTCACTATGGCCCATTTCTATGAGTTTGAATCTCGTGACAAATAACATGATTCAGTCAAACTAAATACCTACTATTGACTTTCAACTTGTCAACTATACACATTTATTTATAACCGTATAGATTAAAACATAACAACGCAACTGTTTTCATCAACTTGTTTTATTTAGTTTTGTTCTTCAACAATCGTCCTCTTCATTGGTTCATCAACAAACACCTTCATTTTGTTCCCAGATGCTTTCGGGGGAACTTTTGATATCACATGTGATCACATATCACATATGATATCACAGGTGATACCACCTGTGATATCACAGGTGATATCAAGTGATATCACTGGTGATATCACATGTGTGTCAGCTTTCTTCTATTTGTTGAATCAATTGTGGTGATGGAGGAACTTGTGATATCACAAGTGTTTGAGCTTCTTCAATTTGGTTGTGGAGATGTTGTGCTTTCTTCAATGACAATTGCACTTGTTGTTGATTCTTTTCGTTTGATGAGGCTGTTTTTTGCACAGGTCTCATTCAAATCTGCATCAAAATATTTTCATATTTTTTTTAATGTAGGAATAGTTCATTTGTTTTCAGTATCATATGTCAAACAAATAACTATTTGTTATCACAATAGATATTCTACCAATCAACAATAATTGAACTTTTATATCACATGTAATACATTACCAGTCAATATTATTTTCAAATACCGCGGTAAAACCTTTTGAAATATGCACAATCATTAAACATACAAATCCACCACAAATCAAACAAAAGCACCACAACATATCTTTTGTTATGTTAAACCTAACTTTTAATCTCTCATATTATCACATAAATCATCACAACATCACAAATTATCGAAAATTAACTAGTAAAACACACTAATAATGATTCTATAACAGTAAAAACTAAAGTATTCGTTGTTTTAGATGACAATTGTTTCATTTTATGTGTGCTTTATGTGATTTGCACGGTTAAGTCAAATACAAATATCACTAGTGATAATACACATATACTGTTCAACTTCAAATATCACTGGTGATACACACGTATACAGTTCAACTTCAAATATCACCGGTGATACTTTTCAGTCACACATTTCATCAAACACTTGGTGTGCATCCATGCATACAAAGTTTTTTACTCAGAAACTATACCAAATGTAAACACTAAAATACACAACCAATAAAACAACTAAATAATTAGTCAGAAGCATCATACCTTCATCCCGAGATTCAGTAGGTTCATTTTGAACCGGTTTTTTTGTAGATCTGCTTGTGCACTCGATGATTCTTCCATTTTTGTATTTTATTGATGATTTGAACGGTTAAAAAGTGGTTATTTTTAATTTGTTATGGTGGTTTTGATGATGATTAGAGAGAGAAAGTTGGTTTTTTATGATATATGATGTATGTAAAGTGAGAGGTAGGGGGTGGGGTTGGTGGGGTAAGTTTGGTGAGTTGGCAAAAATGGTCCCTCCGTGTTTTTTATGTTTTTTCTAAATGGAGGCTTCTGATTGGTCCATTGGTATGTGAGTGTTTTTGAGTTTGTAAAATAAAACGCCTCTCCTGATAATCCAATTAAAGATTTAAAACTTAACAGACATTCCTTAAACACATTAGTCACACTTGCAGCTTTGGCCGACAACTCGACAAGCTCTTGCAATACTATCCTTTCAGATTATGTACCCTGAAATCCACACATGTATCATTTGTTCGAGTATCTTTGAAAGATATATGGTCTATCATTTGTTCGAGTATCTTTGAAAGATATATGGTCTATGCTGACCACCTAGATATCATACATTAGATTAGTAGATTTGCATGAGTCAACATTGTATTTAGATACTTTAGTAAACTTTTCATGAAACAATTTCGACGATAAATCCCACATAGGTTAAAGTAAGAGTGTTACTAAGTTATATACCATAGTGTAGAACAGTAGAAGGACAATATGTTATTGGAATAGTGTTATGTTTACGGATTGACAATTGCAACCCCCTAAGAAAAAGTAGGGGATTGTATAATGTTGGGCCCGAAAATTGATACGAATGTCATCTTTTTATGTTTGTTTGTTTTGATTGTAAAAATATTTTCCACAAAAACTCCAAGCTTTTTCTTCACTAAGAGTGAGAGTTCATAAGGATTAGTATTATAATGGAAATAACACTTCCAAAATCCTTAACAGGCCTCGTGTGAAACCCCCGCACTTTCACGACTTCCATTAGTTATTTCGTGCCAGATCAAACATATGACTCCAACTCTTCATCTAAACAATCATCAACAAGAATCCACTTCCGTGACTTGTCATTTTGATACCGAATATGATATCCTTTTATCGCATTGAATTTTATAACATAATTCACCTTCATTGATCCTTTGGCGTTGTTCCATGTTTACTCTGTTTCCATGATGGTTTCTTTGTTGTTGTTCAGTTGAGCTGCCTATAATTGCAAATTATTTAGTATAAGATGTAAATTATGCTTGGTAAATCCTAGTCCTACACTTGAGCATTATGCTTGGTAAATCCTAGTCCTACACTTGAGCATTAACAATCACTTGGTTACTGGGCAACAACCAGGGACCGAACCAGGACCAAATATGACGAGATGCACAAAAAAATTGAAAACAAATACTAGAAACATATTTCGATAGACCGGGTGCATTCAAGATAATTTTAGGAAAAAATGATGATTTTTTCAAAAATTAACATTACATTGAAAAAATCCATTGGGTGCCGGGGCACCCGCGGAAACCCCTGGTTCCGTCCCTAGCAACAACAATTGTACCTTAAAATAGCATTACTTATTGTTTCTGAAACTAAAAATTAGATAACGGTATTTGAAAGGGTCGCATATCTCTCTCTAAGGTAGTTTGAGTGTTGAAATATGTGAAATCTTCCTTTTGAGTCCATCCTACACTTGCGCATCAAAATTCACTAGAAAATGGTTACTGGACAAAACTAGCCGTGTTTGACATGATACAATAGCCAAATCTCATGATCATCTTTTAGAGGCCTTCTGTATGCTAACCAATGACGGAACCATAACCAAATATGACCGGATGCAAAAAAATTTTGGAAATGTAATATAGAAACACATTTCGACAGACCGAGTGCATTTTAGATGCATTTAAGAAAAATTTGTGTTTTTTTAAAAATTAATATTATATCGAAAAAATCCATAGGGGTCCCAGGCACGCACGGGAACCCCTGGCTCCATTCCTGATGCTAACACAAGTGTTGGACAGGACTTCAGGCCAACATCTTGTCACTCAAAAAAATTTAGACGTTTTGCATTTGATGACTGGTGTCATTATGTTATCGGGAAGCATGAAATAACAACGCTTTTTCCAACCTCATATTCTGGTTGACCACTCAAAAATAGAGTTTTTACAAGCTAATATGCTAATATGTCATCTATCTGTTAATTTGATATGTAGGATGATTATTTTTTATCTTTTTTAACGGTGTCTATCGGGGATACCAACAAATTCAAAATTTTTGCAATTATACTTTGCCACCTTACCATCCCAAAACACCTTGTGCCATTGAGTCGCCTTTCAATTTTATATGCATGTGAGCCTTGCATTCACATCTTGTAGGATCCCCATTTCTTGTTGTTTTGAGTAATTTACTATTTTAGTCTTCGGCTTTCCTTCACGATGACAAACGAAATGTCGAAATCACGCCCACCTTTCCTGTTTTCGAAACGACCTTTCCTAACATAAAAAACCCTTCATTATAATCGTTATAGGAAACTAAAGACTCTTCGTCACTCAGAAACAATTAACCAACAAAGGTTTGTCAATATTTTATTTGTTGCTATAACTACTTCATCAACAGTATCTTTCCCAATAGGAATTTCTCTTAAATCACTTTCTTATTGAAAACAAGAAAAGATAATACACCAGTGACCAATGTGTTTTTCACAATGCAAATTCCCATTTGTGATGTCAAAACCCTTTTGAAGATTAAAAAAAAAAAATAATAAAAATAAATAAAAAATAAAAAATAAAAATCCAATTCCTAACATAGGGAAAATTTAGTAAAAAGGAGGAAAAATTAATAAGAGTAATTTTGGAAGAGAAAAAAAAAAGTTAAAATCATTTTTCAAGAAGAATATCAACACATCTAATTATATGCCTATGGGCATAAGTTAGAAAATTCCAATTTTATTTAGAAAAAAAATCAAATTTCTAAAACTAAACTAAGCATCAGAATATTGACAATGAAGATCCCGTAGGATGCATCTAACTACTATGTAAGCCTGCAATGTTTGGATAAAGAAACTTACTATGTGTTTAGTTGTGAGAAAATTTATCTTTTTTTTTAACGACGGATTATTATTAAGAAAGCCAGCAAGAAGCTAGGCAAAAGAAATTACATAGAAATAGCGTTTAACGGGTCATTTAGCCATGCAACCCGATTAACATTAAGCTTCCTACACCTATAATTCACCCAAATGAAAGTTTGGGAAACAAAGTTATCAAAAATCATACTTTTAAGAGGCTTCTTCGAGGAGAATAAAGTTGCATTTCTAAACGTCCAAATATGCCATCACATGGAGAAAAAAGCGGGTTCCAAGATACGTGTTTGAAGACTACTGATGTTTAAGCTGTTAAACCACATCTCCCACGAACTTGGATCAGCAAGAGAAGGGATTTGGAGATTCCACCAATGACCAAACTTCCTAAGCAACTCCGATGGTAGCGAACATCCAAATAAATGATCACAAGATTCCACATCAGAATCACACAACGGGCACAACGAACATGGAATGTCTAGACCTATATTGGAGAGGTTTTCTCTAGTAGGAAGTTTGTCAAGAAACATGCGCCACACAAATACATTAAGTTTAATTGGAAGAACCTTACACCATCTCGTAGGGGAGGACGAAGCAGCGAGCACATGATTGTCGATCAACTCTTTAGCCGATTTCACGGAAAATTCACCAAGGCCATTTAAAGTCCAAGACCAGCGATCATTAGCAGATGATAAGACCACCGAAGATAGTAACTGCAAAAGCTCTAAATACTGACTTTCTTCGACACCTGATCTAGGATGCCTTCTAAAAGAGAATGCAAAATCAGAACTTGGGAATTTGTAGGCTACAGTTGTACCTTTATGGGTCTCCAAATTGTATATCCTTGGGAATTTTTCTTTAAAACATACATCACCATACCATTTATCAAGCCATAATTTTGAGATATTCCCATTACCGGTCACAAGCTTGCAGAAATCCATAAGATCGACACCTTTAGCTTTAAGCTTAACAATGGCTTTAACCACCCCAATCCAAACTGAGCCACGAAGGCGAGACGTAAAGGGCTGATCAATGGAACCGTTGTTGCCATGAATAGCCTTAATGACGTTAATCCAAAGACCAGATTGGGACGATAAGAATCTCCAAATCCACTTGAACAACATAGCAAGATTAAGAGCAAGTAAACTACTAATCCCAAGCCCCCCGTGTTGCTTTTGCGCCATCACTTTTCGCCAACAAACCCATGTAATTTTCCTTTTATCTGTATCTGCTCCTAAGAAAAAAGCATTGCAAAGCCCTTCCAATTGAGATAAAATACCTTCCGGAACTTTAAACAATGACATATAGTACGTCGGGATGGCACCTAAAACCGATTTAATAAGAGTAACTCTAACCCCTACAGATAACGTTTTAGCTTTCCAAGTGGAGAGTTTGTTCTTTACCTTAAGGACGACCTCACTCCAAGCATTAAACCACGACATATTGGAACCAACTTTGATACCAAGATAAGTGAAAGGGAGAGTGTTAGCTAAACAACCATAACGAGAGGCCATATGCTGAATATCAGAGGAACGAACTCCCACACCATAAAGGCTGCTTTTGTGCACATTGATTTTCAAACCCGAAGCCAAGAAAAAGCAATGAAGCATCATCATCAGGACGCTAACATTTGAACAAGACCACTTTCCAATAAATATAGCGTCATCAGCGTAGAATAGGTGTGAGATAGGCACTAAATTATCTTTACCGACCATAATAGGGACGAACATACCTCTATCAATAAGTCTCTGAAAAGAGACATGAAGGCTTTCCATGACGTGAATGAAAAGGAAAGGGGATAGAGGATCTCCTTGCCTAAGTCCTCTATGAAAAGAGAACTCATCCGTTGGAGAACCATTAACCAAGACCGATGCTTTAGAGGAAACAAGGCAGCCGCGAATCCATCTACGCCATTTAGAGCCAAAACCAAACTTACCAAGGATGTCATCAAGATGATCCCATCTAACCGAATCAAATGCCTTTTGGAAATCAAATTTGAACATTAAGGATTGTTCGTTTCTTGACTTACACTAGGAGATGTGCTCATTAAGAATAAGAGGCCCGTCCATAATTTGTCGACCCTTAATAAACGCCGACTGCTCTTGGCTAACAATTTCACTTATCACAAAGCTAAGGCGATTAGCTAGAACTTTTCCAATAATTTTATATTGGCAACCAATAAGACTGATAGGCCGGAAATCATTAAGGTGTTTGGCATCAAGCACCTTAGGGATTAAAGCAATAAATGAGGGGTTACGTCCATTAGGAAAATTACTAGAACTGAAAAATTCCTTAATGGCATTGGTCACGTCACTGCCAACAATAAGCCAAAATTTCTTAAAAAACTCAAATGTAAAGCCATCAGGACCGGGAGATTTGTCAGAGCCACAATCCCAAACAGCTTTTTTTATTTCCTCGGTAGTAACCTCACTTTCTAAGTCGGAAGATTGTGCATTATTTAGGCAATTAGGGAATTGATCCTCAAAAGGAGCACGAGTCCAATCCGGGGCAGAAAACCTATTCGCGAAGTGATTATAAAACTCCAATTTTACCCGAGACGGGTTGTCAACCCACTCACCATCGACCAGAACACCTTTTATAGCGAGATGCCTTCTTTTTTTGTTCACAATTCCATGAAAGATTTTGGAATTTTCGTCTCCCTCGATGGCCCATTTAATTTTTGCCTTTTGAGCCAAATCAGTAGAAACTTTTTTGTCTATGAGCTGCAAATCATGAACGAGCTGAGTACGTGTTGACAAGTCATCAGGTTGTCCCTCTCCTTTATCAAAGCGCAGATCCAGATCAATAAGAGAATCAAGGAGAGCTTTACGGTCATGTTCCATGGTGGTCTTCTTATCTTTACTCCACATTTTCAATCTTTGTTTCAAGAATTTTAGTTTATTTTTAAGCAAAACCATAGTGTTGGAGTCATAAATGCCATCACTACTCCAAGAGTCTTCAACGACAGTAGAGAAGTCCTGCTCCAAGAACCAAGAATGAAACAAGCGAAACGGAGTTGGACCATAATCAACATGAGATTCTTTGAGGAGAATTGATCTAGGGTACCTTGAGAAATAAGAAATCTATCTAGTTTGCTCATCTTACTTGCATGTTTATCCGACCAAGTAAAAGAATAACCACCTAAGGGAATATCAATTAAATGGGAGTTGGCAATGAATCTATTGAATTCACTAGCATTTAAAAAGTGGAAAGAAGAGCCATGGCGTTCCGAAGCATTTCGCACCTCATTAAAATCTCCCATAACAATTACCTCGCCATGCCAACAATTAATAATTCCAGTCATATAGTTCCACAATTCCCTTTTAAGGGACAACTCTTGAGGAGAGTAAACTGACATAAACAACAAATCCGTATTAGTGGGTAACCAAGTTCCTTCAACACAAAGACAAGAATCTGTAGAAAAAATCCTCTTATTCTGAAACAAAGTTTTGTCCCAAACGCACAAGATGCCACCTGATTTACCACGGGCCGAACTAGTAGCAAAATCAAATAACATGTTGCCCCAAAAAGCTCTAACTACAAAAACATCAAAGGACACCATTTTGGTTTCCTGAAGAGATAAAAAGTTTACTTGATTAGAATGAAAAAGCACCTTTATCCATTGCTTTTTCTCCTTTCCACCGAGCCCTTGAACATTAACAAATAGGCAAATCATTTAAAACAATTATGATCTCCCATGCTAGTGATAATTCGCTGATAATCTTTTTCACACCCTTTCATGCCATAACCCATAGCTTGCCCTATATTAATGAATTCTTGAAACCGTTCCAGGATGGAGAAACCATTGATTGGTTTAGTAGGGCGAGCCATGGAGTCAAAGTGATCTTGCTTGGAGCCACCAGAAGATTTGCTCTTAACTTCAACATTTGTGCTACCCTCGTCCACCAAGTTAAAAAGGGATTTTTCTGATTTATGTGTAGGAGATTGAGCATTCTCAAGGTTCACCTTTGTAGCCACATTCTCTGAATGATTCGAATTTTGAGGAGTAAACCCTGGTGGAAACTTAGGTTTACTGCTAGTATTCTCATGTACTACCTTGATGCATCTTTTAGAGGATTTAAGGATGAGATCTTCTAAACCAAAAGGATCCTCAGATGGAGCAGTTGGTTGCTCTTGGGTTTTCTCTACAAAGATAGCATCATCATCCTTAGCATTCCCCTTCACATTAGAATCTTCATTGACATGAGATTGGAAGGACTCTGGGATTACTTCATCCTCAACGTCATCATTTTCAGAGCCCACCCAATTATGAAAGCCAACCAAGTTATTATCACTATCCTCCTCGGATTGAGTTAAATTCTCCTCCCCAAAATTAGGGACCCAACCTGTGACTTCCTTAGCCCGGATAACAGAAACTTTACCTTTCAAAGTCACTTTAAAGGATTCCGCAATTAATTGTTGAAACCTAGTCTTAACACAAAGACATATACTGTATTTATTTGAAACGTTGGAATCATCCATGTAAACAAGCTCCCCCCATTTATTTGCTATCTTGTTAAAAGTAGATTGTGACCACGCTCGCAAAGGTGTACCTTCTACATCGATCCAAACAACTCTATCATGCACTTCAAAATGTGGCGACCATGAACTTGTACCATCATGAGTGCGAAATTTTTCACATGTTTGAAGAGAGTCGAATTCCAATAGTACCCAAAAACCACCAAGGTAGTTTATTTTGACATCATTGAAACCTTCACTAGCACATACATTGTGAATATTAGGGAGTGTTTTAAAGTCTTTAACACATCCCACAAGAGCCGGTTCCCCCTCAAAATTTATAGAGCCCTCTTCAAGGACCATCACAGGAACATCATGGTTCTGTATAACATCTTTACCTTTTACAACCTTAGCAAAAGAAGCTTTGGAAGTATTCAAAGGCTCATAAGAATCAGTATTTTGGGAGGTTGAAGGTTTTGTGTCTCTATTAAATCGAACCATATTAGCATACATGTGAAAATTCCCCATCCATACTGATCTAAGGTTTCTAATCAACAAGTCAACATCGTTAACCTTTTTAAAGCGAGCAAAAGCAAAGCGTTTACCTTGTTTTGAAACTTTATCCGGAATGTAAACATCAAGAACAGTACCATATTTCTTACACGTCTGCCATAACTCCTTGGCTGTTAATTGAGCTGGGAAATTTGTAATATAAATATTACACGAAAGCCTTTCCAACATCGAAGCATTAGAAAATTTAGAGCCACCATGATCAATAGGAGCCATTCTAGGAAAAAACTAGGGTTTTGAAAAATAGATCTGGCCACGGATTTGGATTAAAGGGAGATCGATTGGTTTGATTTAAAGGAGAGGTTATTGGAAAAGGGCAAGGTTAATTGGATGATGAGAGGATGAAGACGGTTATTGTTGTGGTGATGATGGTTGATGGGTGTTGTAGGTGGTGGTAGTCATGGCGGGTGTTGGACCACGTTGTGAGAAAATTTATCTATTTTTTTAAATAATATTTCTAGAAAGAAGGAGATTTTATCTTTAGAGTAGTGTTAAAAATTTTAAATAACGTGTATAGAAAACTTTTAAGAAAAAGTGAAAAGTGAAAGAGATATGAAAAAAAAAGTGTAGAGAAAAATTTAGAAAAGTGTATTTTTTTTTTCAAACTCTATTCAATTTGGAAAATGAACAATTCATTCTTTTAAAAAATTTCTCCAAAAAGTCTGTTTAAACAGTTTTTTTTTTTTTTTTTTTTTTTTTTTTTTTTTTGGAAAATGAACAATTCATTCTTTTAAAAATTTTCTCCAAAAAGTTTGATCAAACAGGTGGTTTTTTTTTTTTTTTTTTTTTTTTTTTTTTTTTTTTTTTTAAACATTCCTGGAAAAGCTAGCATTTTTCATCAACTAAACACGTTTTACTTATCTTGAAAGGCAATTTCCAAAAAGGGTTGTGTGCAACTATAAACCTGATTTTGTAGTCGTATGGGATTTTTTTGTGCGTGTTTTTTCTTCTCTTTTTAACCTGTGTTTTTATTCTCTTCTTTGGGAACTGGATGCATTTTTTGATAGTCGGAAATTGATTTGCACATGTATACTTTTTACATGCATTTTCATTTTTTTAATTAGTTGTATCAAATTTATGTGTTGCTGATTGTACAATTCTCGATCTTTCCTTATTAAAAACCAAATTAAGTGCATTACATAAAATAAATATAGAGGCTCCACATACAACCCACAAATCTCCAATATGTAGATCGACTATCAGTTTGCACACTACATCTAATATTCAATAATTAGGTATCAACTTGATTGTTCTCATTCACTCTAATCACTTTCAAAATATAATCCTTAACACTTTCCTTTGACATCAATGTACCACCCGTCTGTAATAGCACTTATGTTGTGTTTCAACTTATTTTGTGATCGTTTGATATTTAATAGAAACGTTACTAAAAGGTTCATAAAATATGAAATGATATACAAATTGAGACCTCGTCATGGGCGAAACTTATAATGACATTGCACGATAAGACTTTAATTTAATACTCCATCCGTCTCAAAATATAAATCCACTTTGCTACTTTTTGTTGTCCCAAAATTATGTCCAAGTGGGAGCTGTTAGATTATGGACATTATTTTAGTAGTTGTATGTTAGGATCGAACTCGAGATCACGAGATTGCACACTTTACGTATGAAAAGTAAATAAATAATAATTATATATAAATGTTATATTAATTATTAGAACGTAAACACGTATTGATCGTTAACATTTAATGGAAAAGGCTAACAACCATTAGACGAATAAAAGGAAAGGGACTATACATGAAAATTGGAATGTCAAGAAGGCTCTAGAACCCTTGTGGGTTGGTTAGGGTCGATTGGCTAAGGGTATCCCACATCGCTTGGTGAAGCTTTTGTTCCAAGTTTTCTATCCTATATAAACACACAAGGTTTCATTGTTTTCTCATAACTTGAACACCTAATCTTGTGTGTTTTCTCTTCTCTTCTCTTAGCAAAGATTTCGACACCCCATTAAAGTTTAAGAGAGTCGAATACTTTGTTATTCTCTAGTGTTTGTGCTCGCTTTACTTGCATAAACGTTTACTTGAAGTAGTACGTGTGTACAAGATCATGAATCAAACACATCATTGTTTGTTTCTTGGATTTGTTCACATAAACCCTAATTAGGGTTCTTGAGTTGAAGATTGCATTTGATTCTTGTTCGGGCTAGAATCAGTACGGTATGTTTACTATTTATATTTGATTAATTAATTACATATTATATGGTCTTGTTATAATTGCTTCCGCTATGCTCTCTTGATGTGTTTGGTTTATTTTATATGATTGTCATGATATCATAATTCCAACAGTGGCATCTAAAGCCGTTATAATGTGTAATTAATTATCGAAACGCATAAAAATTGAATCTTGATTCGTTTAATTACATGTTTTTAGGGTTTTCATATTCCTAACCCTAATTTTTTTTGGGTCGATTGACCTATTAGTTTGTTAGGGTTTTGGTTTTGATTTTAATATGATTAGAAACCCTAGGATGTCATGTAATTGGTTATGCTTTTTAGTAAACGATCTTGGTGCAATATGTTAATTGTTAAGCATAATCCATGAAAAATGCATGTTTGCATGGATTTTATTGTGTGATGATTTAAATGGTTTAAATTTGATATATAAATTAATTGTTAAGTTATATCGAAACATGTAAATATATTAATAGATGTCGAATTGGGGAAGACTCAAATATTAAGTAATTAATTACGTGCTATGTGGTATTTGTTTAGTTTTGGCTTACGCAATCGATTTATCGATGTATGTGTTCTTTTTCCTTTGAAGAAGAAAGCCCTAATTGAATAAATGCGTTATACACCTAGTTTGATTATTAATAGGATTATTGAATATATTTTGCATGTGGCTACATGTTTATACATATTTAATTGTTATGATTATGTATATGTTTATTTGGTTGTTTTATTTTTTATTTTATATTACTTGTTTTTTGTTTATTATTATGTTAGACATGTTTATAAACGAAAAAGGGTAATTTTTGAATAGAAAAATAATATGGACTAAATAAATGGCGAAATTGTTTTGGTTTTAAGAGTTTAAATTTCAAATGATTGGTTGATTGATGTTTTTGTACATAGTGTGCGAAAGGCGGACCGAAGGTTGCCATACAATGTGCTTGTAGAGAGGGGTTATTAAAGACCATGCACCTACCGGTTCTCTACAATCGCTTGTGTGCCGACTCAAGACTTACCTATATCACTATATTACGTACATTGTCATCTTAAGGGTGAATTCACCACAATTCCACAATGATTATCCGAAACACTAAGCCTTAGGGCTTATACAAAAGTACGATATAGTGGACGATAATTGTTGGTAATTATTTAATTGGTGAACCCGATACCTCAATCAAAACTTTGCTATTTTACTCTTAGAAAGTTTGTAATAAAAATGTTTTATAAAACCAATGTTATGAAGTTGTATGCATGCTTCTTCATACATTATTTTGATCACGTCAAAATTAATACCCTTATAAAATTAAGTCAAATGCCATCTAATTAAGAACACTTGAAGTTGTAATTTACGTCATGTGAGAACTTGGCGAGATTGCAATGGAGAGGTAAATTTCATAAATTCATTGCTAGCAGATCAACTGATGTGATGGATTTGTGAGTTTGCAGTTTTTAAGTTAGACGACTTAAATTGAGTAAGAAGTGAGATCTTGGACTCAAGGCATTAGATGGGGATGAAACATGCTTACTTTGCAAAAGTTTTGTGAAAGTAAATCCCATAATAATCTAGGAATTGCAATATGATATTGGCAATTATTGTTCGACAATTACCTTGTTGAATACTATCATTACTAGCAGATCAACTAATGTAATGGTACTATGTCAATTAGGATCCTAGCTTTAAGAAAATACTATGGTTTATATGAATATTTACCAATAGGTATTTCATTTTCTTAAAGATCTTATTATCAAAAATACTGAAATTGAATTTTGTAATTCATTTTAATGTATTAATGCAACGTTCAAACCGTAAACGCACTTTGGGCTTTGGTAAATTGATCTAGTTCTGTTTTCAAACATATGTTTGATTAAGAATAATTTACTTAAAAGACAAAAGAAGTCTCCTTTCTATGAAGGAAGAGTGAGACACAATGCTATTTCTTTTCATGAATGGAAAAGGATAATAGGAATATTAGATATGTCTAAATTCTAATATATAACTCATAGCAAATTTTTAATAGTTAAGAAAATTGCGAATATTTTTCATAGGGATTTCATCATCCTCATTCGGTGATTAAATTCTTAGTAACAAATATGATATTTGGTTAACAGAAAATTATGTATGACATTGTATGAGTTACTATATTTAGAAGCTAGACTAATTACCGCAAAATGTTTAAAGACAAACTAGTTGTTTTGACTATTTTATAGGTACTACATACATTGTAGGATGGTAGACCTATTAAGGAAGAAATTGCATGCCCAATTTTTCAAGTTAATAGCATTTGGTGGATAGTCCATCATTTACGTAGTAGAATACACTCTTTAGTGCATAAGTAATTGTTACGTATGCACATTCAAAGGTGTAGGAAAGTTAAAAACACAATATTTGTTTTCACTGGATATGAAACATTTACAATGTTGTCAAATTCAGTTGGAGTATTATGTACTTATTACTGAATAAGGAATTATTGTAATGATCTTTAATTCAGTGGGAGTTACAAGCTTTGACATCTTGGTAGCTAAAGATAATTACTTTCCAAGTGTAGACACTCATACTTTTAAGGATAGTCTTGTACGTTTCCTTACTAGACATTGTTGTTCTATAACTACTCGTTATGCTAAAATCTATGACACAATCATATTGATTACATAAACAAATGCATGGCGTGTTGTTTATCAACTATAAGAGGTTGTTCCATGCACAAGTGGGAGAAATGTTATCTTTAATGTGTGCAAGAAACAACTCATAAAGATATGATTTAATGGATTCTCTTGATTGCAAGGTAAGAGAATAAAGTTCTAATATGAATTATACTAATCTAATTCAAAAAACACTTGGTGTTACAAGTTATGTTATGTGAGATCTTAGCTAGATTGCAACAACAAGGTGAATTTCATATTTTCATTACTAGCAGATCAACTGATGTAATGAAACTATGAGAATTTGCAGTTTCTAAATTAGATACCTATTAGAACATGTGTCAATATGATATCAATACTACTTTAATTTGTATATTTATGAATTCATGGAATGACATAAATTAATAAAGTAATCTAATGCTGCTTCAATCTGAATATTTATGTGTTCTTGGAATGACATAAATAAATAAAGAAATAATGTTATTTACATTATTGTGAAGTAATAAATTAACTTGAAATTACTATTGAAACTAAAAGATGGTGTTTATAATTACTTTAGTTAAACATGTTTATGTTTCATTGTAAAGATATAAACATAAAGTCTTTTAATTGTTACAAGGCTTATAATAAAGTAAGACGTTATCTTGTTATGTTTTTTAATTAAGACATATACATGAAGTCATTAAATTGTTAAATGACTTATAACGTATAGTGGGATTATAACAGTTTATGTTTTCTTATAAAGACATAGACATGAAGTGACTTTGTCAAAAGTACTTGTGTTATAAAGCATGTAATTGGATTGAAAATTATTATACCATTAAAATGACTTAGTTGGTTAATAGACAAGTCAAAACGAATATGGTTATCTTAAATATTATTAGATTGTCTTGCAATATTGATACTAATGAAATACCAAATGTTTATGGTATGTTCAACTAGAAAAATTAAACTCTTATTATATTGTTTGGTTAAAGTTGACTATCATTTCTTTTATTCCAAAAGTTATCAAGGTTAAAATATTGAGTATGGCTTGGACATATTTAATAAAACTCCAACCTAGAAGATTAATAAGACATCATCATATGATGGAATGTGATGAATTACATTAAGTCTTAAATTGAAGTTCTAAATTTGTTTAACTGCTTATGAAGATGTTACTAACAAAGTAAAGTCAGGAACTGTCAATATGTATTTGTAATATCCCAAATAGTCTTTAAATTACCAAAAGCAAGTGAGAGTTTTGATCTTTAAAAGATAAAATTACAATATGCATAATCTTCTAAAAATACACTAGTAAATATCATGATGAAGTTTGACATTTGAATGTTAAATCTCAACATGATAATAAAGTTTGACATTTAAATGTTAAATCTCAAGATGATAGAATTATCATTCATAGAATAGTAATATATCTCAGATATTTGATTAATATGCTGAGGGCTATGATTTACAAGATTATTGTAAACCTGATAATCATTATGATACATTATCAAATATGTAATTGGGTAAAGTATACATGATATGAATGATTAAGATGCTGTCCATAAAGATAATCAATTTTAGAAATGTGGTTTATCTTAATAGTTAGACTAGAAAACGAAGATGAGTTTCTTCAAAGATTAGGTAACCCTTGTGGTTTAAATCTTTGAATAGAAATCATATGGACAATATTGTGCACGTATTTAATGCATGTTTTATGACAAGATTATTAATTACATTTAAGCGATTAACTGTGATTGAATACTCTTTTCTAAATACATTAAATATATAAAGATTATGATTGTCTAATTTATGAAATTGACAATGGAATATCAAAACTCTTTCTTGAGTGATTACTTGAGCGAGGACGATAAGTAATCAAAAGGAGTTTATGAATTCAAATAAATTTTTGGAAGTGTACAAAGTGCAATAATCTATGGATGGATAAATGCATGCATCTAGAAGATTATTTTATGTTTAATTATTAAATCCATGTTTTGATTTATAATTGAAATAAGATAATTTCTAAGTATTTCTAAAAGCTAGTGGGAGTATTATGTTTAATTTCTAAATCATATATGTTGTAAAACATATAAAAAGTAACATTCCATATAAGTTAAAAGTTAAGTCTTAGTTTGGAATGAAACTTTACTTGTAAGATTTAGGAAATAAGACATACAACCTTGGAATTAATGTTTATTGTTGAAACATATGCGGTAAATAAATCTGATATAACATGATATATTATTTAGAATGTCTAAATAGATATGTATGACATGAATAAAATCTAAGTATGACTCAATGACTTTTCATGAACACCATGTTTTGTTGAATCATGCTTGATTACAAGATGATTTGACAATATTAATATCTAATTAAAAGTTATTAGATAACTTGTGTAATATTCTAAAAAAGAATATGTTTGATTATAGAATCACATCCTAAATCTGGAACAGCTTCCAAATTCTATAGATGAACAATTGGTCAATTGTTGGGCAAATGTCATAGCCAACAAACTTGAAAGTTTGAAGGGCATCAAATATTACATAATAGATATTAATGTTTACGAGAAAGTTTGAATAGCATATTGTTGTTTGCATACAATAATGCTAATGAAATTGAGATGACATTCAATACTAGTCATGGTAAGGATTTCATCCTTGGCTATTACTAGTTATGCTTATTAAAAGTATAATTGCATTATACATTAAGAGAATAAGAATACTTCAAACTTTAAAATGTTTGAAAGTTTGAGTATAATAAATTGGTGGTTAAGGATGTCACACATTTTATGAAATATTATATGGCATTATCAAAATAGTTGAGTATGCACATATAAGAACTTCAATAGTTGAATTCTTGAAATAAGTATTCTTAAAATTCCAATAGATCAAAGTTGGATGATTTATGCCTTGTCAACAAGTATGAATGTCATTACTTGAGACATAATTCATCAACAAGAGTTATCATGCATTGATCTATTTAGTATTTGGATAAGGGATGTTAAACAATTATTATAAATTTAAATACATGGTATGTTTAATTTATAATATATTGTATCCTATTTTTGCATGTTTAATCCATGAATAAATGTTATTCTAAATTGTTCATTGTCAGTTAATAATATGAGAATATTATTAAATCAAGACAATTCTGAAGGTTGGTATAATATACTTAAAGTATATTGATGCGTAGTCATGCCATTTCAGATGATATTCAATGATACCGAATATAGGACTTATCCCAACAACATAATGTTACTTTATGGATTTTGTTATTACGTAAATCATGAGAAGTTATCCTCAGACTTGAGATGCAAGATAAGTGTCATGAATGTAGTACATTTTTGTGGAACAACATAAGGGTCGTTTTGGAAAGTGTTACAAAGTTTGTGGGTTTTGCTTGTAGTCAAGATAGAATTTGTTCCTTCAAATTTATTTTTGGAGTTTAATACTGTTGGGCCCCTCGTAGGGTTGGTAAGATGCATGTGCGGCCGCACCCAAGATCTCCCCTGAATATGTTCAGAAGATTTGGTAATCTTGATCAATCATAAACAACGAGAAACATAATGGTTAATTAAGGAATGACTTTAATCCATATCCTTATTAACGTGGTATTAGAAACAATGGATAATAATAATGAGAGATCATTAAAAGGTTTTTCCAGAAGCCTTACTTGAGATCGTACTAGAGACATCGGCGTGTTGCAAGACGCTAACCGATGTGATTACACTATTAAAATATGTCCAAGTGGGAGCTGTTAGATTATGGACATTATTTAAGTAGTTGTATGTTAGGATCGAACTCGAGATCACGGGATTGCACACTTTACGTATGAAAAATAAGTAAATAATAATTATATATAAATGTTATATTAATTATTAGAATGTAAACACGTATTGATCGTTAACATTTAATGGAAAAGGCTAACGACCATTAGACGAATAAAAGGAAATGGACTATACATGAAAATTGGAATGTCAAGAAGGCTCTAGAACCCTTGTAGGTTGGTTAGGGTCGATTGGCTAAGGGTATCCCACATCGCTTGGTGAAGCTTTTGTTCTAAGTTTTCTATCCTATATAAACACACAAGGTTTCATTGTTTTCTCATAATTTGAACACCTAATCTTGTGTGTTTTCTCTTCTCTTCTCTTAGCAAAGATTTCGACACCCCATTAAAGTTTAAGGGAATCGAATACTTTGTTATTCTCTAGTGTTTGTGCTCGCTTTACTTGCATAAACGTTTACTTGAAGTAGTACGTGTGTACAAGATCATTAATCAAACACATCATTGTTTGTTTCTTGGATTTGTTCACATAAACCCTAATTAGGGTTCTTGAGTTGAAAATTGCATTTGATTCCTGTTCGGGCTAGAATCACTACGGTATGTTTACTATTTATATTTGATTAATTAATTACATATTATATGGTCTTGTTATAATTGCTTCCGCTATGCTCTCTTGATGTGTTTGGTTTATTTTATATGATTGTCATGATATCATAATTCCAACAGTGGCATCTAAAGCCGTTATAATGTGTAATTAATTATCGAAACGCATAAAAATTGAATCTTGATTCGTTTAATTACATGTTTTTAGGGTTTTCATATTCCTAACCCTAATTTTTTTTGGGTCGATTGACCTATTAGTTTGTTAGGGTTTTGGTTTTGATTTTAATATGATTAGAAACCCTAGGATGTCATGTAATTGGTTATGCTTTTTAGTAAACGATCTTGGTGCAATATGTTAATTGTTAAGTATAATCCATGAAAAATGCATGTTTGCATGGATTTTATTGTGTGATGATTTAAATGGTTTAAATTTGATATATAAATTAATTGTTAAGTTATATCGAAACATGTAAATATATTAATAGATGTCGAATTGGGGAAGACTCAAATATTAAGACTCAAATATTAAGTATATATATAAAGGGGTCATTCATGTGAGAAATCTAATTTTTGTGAGAACGCGAGAACTAATCCTAACCACTCATTTTATCCTCCTTAAACTTTGATCAAATGGCTATTATTAGCTAATTATTTTTTTTGAAAAATTTCAAAAAATTTTCAAAAAAAAAAAATCGAAAAAATTTGAAAAAAATTTCGAAATTTTTTTTGAAAAATTTTCAAAAATTTTTTTGAAAAATTTTCAAACTTTTTTTTGAAAAATTTTCAAATATTTTTTTGAAAAATTTTCAAAAAATTTTTTGAAAAATTTTTGAAATTTTTTTTTCACATGTCACGAAATTTTTTTTTCACATGTGATGAAAAAAACTTTTTACATGCGACGAAATTTTTTTTCACATGTGACAAATTTTTTTTTCACACGTGACAAAAAAATTTTGTGAAAATTTCAAAATTTTTTTTTCACACGTGACGAATTTTTTTTTACATGTGACAGATTTTTTTTTTCACGCGTGATAAAAAATTTCGTGAAAATTTCCAATTTTTTTTTTACATGTGACGAAAAAAAAATATACATGCGACGAAATTTTTTTTTCACATGTGACGAATTTTTTTTTCACACGTGACAAAAAAAATTTTGTGAAAATTTTCAATTTTTTTTTTCACATGTGACGAAAAAAAATTTCAGAAAAAAAAATTTAGGAAAAAAAAAATTCGAAAAAAAATTTTTTGGAAAAAAAATTCAGAAAATTTTTTCGAGAAAAAATTTTTCAAAATTTAAAAAAAAAAAAAAAAATTTTGGAAAAATTTTTGAAAAAAAAATTTTCGAACTTTTTTTTTGAAATTTTTTTTTTCGAAAAAATATTTTTCTAAAAAAAAATTTCGAAAAAAAAAATTCGAAAAAAAAATTTTCGAAAAGAAATTTCGAAAAAAAAATTTGAAAATTTTTTTTCGAATTTTTTTTTTTTGAAATTTTTTTGAAAATTTTCGAATTTTTTTTTTTTAAATTTTTCAAAATTTTTTAAGAAATTTTCAAAAAGTTGATCAAATAATATTAGCCATTAGTTTAAAGTTAAAAGAGAATAAAATGAGTGGTTATGATTGTTTCTCGCGTTCTCACAAAATTTAGGCTTCTCATTTGAACGCTTCACTATATATATATATATATATATATATATATATATATATATATATATATATATATAAGGTATCCGGTGACTATTTTTGTGGCGAGCAAATGTTTTTCAGGGGTCCGGTGGTGGCGGGGTCTTGTAGTGGCGGCAATGATGGTGGTGGCGAAAGTAAGCGAGCCGAGAGACTGAGAGAGAGCCTGTGAGTGGGTTGTATATGTTTTTTTATGTGTTTGGTGTGTGATAGGCCTATGTGCATTATGTATATTTAAGGTTGGGGCAAAGTTTTTAAAGGGTTGTTACAAGTCTTCATTATATGGTTTAAATGAGATGCATCAATATTGAAGGATGTTACAAATATGACGATTTAAGACATTAATTATGTATATGCTGAATTTTTATGCTTAGCAAAAGTAACTTCCTTTTTATAGAAATAGTTTTTGTCTTAAAAATTTTAAGACTATTATATTTAAAATGTCCTAAACCTTTTATTAAGGAGTATATGTATTTAGAATGGTAAAAGTGAAAAGTTAAGAAGAAATATGAAAAGGAAAAAAAAATGTAATATTGAAACAATTAATTATGAGCAAATTTAATTATTAATACAGATATGTTTTAAAAGGAAAATGTTATATGCAAACTAATAGATGCATGTATAAAACATATATGCGCAAACTAATATGTGTGCACTCATTGTTGTCATTATTCTTTTAGTTCAGTTACACCTAATACAAAAAAAAGTGTATATAAAAGTTAAGAAAACTAAACGCAAACTAATATATACATGTATAAAAGTATAAAACATATATCAGCACCCGTTTACATTTATGTTGTATTAACCTTGAAACACATATTTTGACTATTATTTTCTGTATCACAATTCGCTTTTGGATAGTTTCAATAACAAAAGCTTAACATACCCATTTAATTATAATTGTCAATTTGAAAAGACCATATATCAAAACTATACGTAGCCACTTGTAGCAAAATCAACAAATTAAAATTGGAATATAAATATACAGTAATCAAACTAACACAGTACTTATTAGAGAATGGTGCCCATCCAATCATATCAAACCCCAAAAGCCACTACTGTCATACAATAATTTGCTTCTTACGTTTTTTTTTTTTTGAAAGGAGAACTTCATTTGCTTCTTACGTTAATATAAAGGAAACATTAAATCCTAGTTCTTATTTTGAACCCCACTATACTTGAATTATCACCAAACCGAGGTATCCAATTTTTTGCCACAATGAGACCAACAAAAAAAGGAAAGTAATATGCATGTGCATTAACTACTAACTTTTAACAATAAACTATATTTATGAATAAAACCTAACATTAAATGGTGGTTATATACAGTTTTATACATACTTCAGAATGTCTCATGAAAATTTGACTGCCACCTCTTTTGGGGAATTGTTAACTTACATTATACTAAATTGTTTTTCAATTTACTACATTGTGTCATTATTAAAGAATATTGGTGGTAGGTTCTTCACTTACTGCTACGACCCAACGAGCCTGAGATGATAAACAGATTCCTCCCAGGCCATTCCAAAGCTCTTTGAACGAATCAATCCTTCATATATTTTAACCAAAGAAAAAAAAAAATTCCTTTTTTTAAAAGAATGCTTCTCTTTGTAGAATATAACCGTAAGAAATAAAGCTAATAACAGATCGATAGCAAGAACACAATCCGGGAAAAGAATGAACAACAATCTTATACCTTACCACTTTGAACCGTAAGAAATAAATCTAAGGGCTAATGGTATAAAAAAAACATCGAACTTGCCACATTTTCTTTTTGTAAGCACTAACTTTTATTTTCCCGATTAACTTCAAATATTTCCTTAATTTTCTTATTGTATGCATCATTTAGAAAATTTGTGACGTGACATATGCCAATAAGAAGTTATTTACATAAATCGTCCATGTGGCTCTAAAACATTACACCATTCATCCTTGAGTTAATTACATAAAGATCCCTGTGGCTCTAAAATTTTCACCCGTCGTCCTTGTGGATTTAATCAAGATTTATTACATAAATCGCCTTGTGACTAAAAAATTACACAATTCGTCTTTAAGTTAATTACATAAATCGTTCTTATGACTCAAATTTTTTACACCGATCGTCGTTGTTGCTATAAATAATTAAAATTGCTCATAGGTAAGGCTCGAACTCGGGTTCGAGCTACTTTACAAACGAAGGACTTACCACTGGATCAAACGTCTGGTGGTGTTATTTTTCTTCCTTTTATCGTTTTATCCAATCTTTTTGGACGAGTTTTTTTATTTCACGTTTTTATCCAATCATTTTATCAAATCTTTTGATTGATCACTTATACGTTTCTATGAAGCCCGATGATCCGCATACGTGATCGATCACGTTTTGCTTTGATAATTTTTATGGGCGTTCATACTTCATGTATACATGAATAAACGAATAAAATCATTGTATTAGTAAAAAAATCTGAAAACATAAACGTGTCGTGTGAATAAGAGGCACTTTATTTTGTTTACTCTTATTTTAGTGCATACCAAGGGACAAATCCCCACCATCCATCTAGTTTGATCTAATGGTGTGGATTAACCTAAAATTTAATATGGAAACCCAAGTCCATGTTCCCCCCCCCCTTTCTTTGTCTTTTTGTTTTTCTTATTATTCTCTTTTTTTCTTTCTTTTCTTTGTCAATTTTTTCTATTTAATTTTTTTTTCACGTTTTTTCTTTTCTTTTTTTTTTAATTCATTTTTTTAGTAATTCACTTTTTTTCCTTTTTTTCCGCTTTCATACGTTTTCGTCTGTTTTGTTACGTATTCGCCTATTTTCATCCGTTTTCTTATGTTTTTGTCAGTTTTCATACGTTTTCTTCCGTTTTCTTATGTTATTGTACGGTTTCACCCATTTACATACGTTTTCGCCCATTTTCATCCGTTTTCGTCTGTTTTCATACGTTTTCGTCCGTTTTCTTACGTTTTCGCCCGTTTTCGTCTGTTTTCATACGTTTTCGTCCGTTTTCATACGTTTTCGTCCGTTTTCTTATGTTTTCGTTCGTTTCATACGTTTTCATCTGTTTTCTTTCGTTTTCATCCATTTTTCATACATCTCCGTCCTTTTTCATATGTATTTTTACGCTTTCAAACGTTTTCATCCATTTTCATTCATTTTCGTCCGTTTTTAAATGCTTTTGGCCGTTTTCAGACATTTTCATGCGTTTCTGAATATCATCAGAGATATTCTGTGATATTTAGAATATCACAAGTGATATTCCGTGATAATCTGAATATCACAAGTGATTTTTTGAATACACATGTAATATTCTTTGATTTTCTGAATATCACAAGTTGTGGAAAACTAGAAGGGGGGGGGGTTGAATAGTTTTACGTCCGTTTTAAAATTTATAAAAACAAGTTTGTTTTAAAAACTTTGATTCGATCTTATGTGAACTCAAATCTTGAACAATATGAACAACTATATCTAAGTATGAACAATAATAATAATGTAAACTAAGTATGTGAAATCAACACATGCATAATATAAACAATTATAGCTATATACGAGAGATAAGTAAGTAAACGTTTATTTTATAATCCTTAGTTATATTTTGTATGAAAACTATACTTGATCGAAATGATCAATTATATGTATGTTACCTTTTTAGTTTGATTGTAAAAAAAATTTTTGTTTTGTGAATAAAACTTTTGTTTGATCCTTAAGTAAAATCAATACTAGCACTATATGAGCAACTATATATATATATATATATATATATATATATATATATATATATATATATATATATATATATATATATATATATATATATATATATATATATACGTCTACGTCTACAAAAGTAATAGCGATATAAGCAAGATGATAAGTAAGATATGGAAAGATCTAACCGCGAGACAAAGTATTTATAGTGGTTCGGCTACAAGGACACCTTCCTTGCCCTACTCCACTCCTCGAGTCACCTACTCGAGAGTTTTCTTCACTATGTCAACAAGCTCCCTTATGGCGGAGAAAACCTTACACACCAATATACACACCACAACTTCGTCACAACTTATTCACACCTTCTACACAACTTATTCACATCTTCTACACAACTTCTTCACACCTAGTCACTACTTAATCACAACTCTATTTCTTCACAACTATCTACTTCACAACAATCTTCTTCACAACTATCTACCTCCCAACAATCTTCTTCACACCACTACTTATATCTCACTACTTCTATTCACAACTTCTACTCCTAGATCTATCTAGTTACACTACTATCACACCTTTACAATGAATGTACACAACAACTAGACTATATACATAAATCTACAATACTTCACAACTTGATGTTGAAGAAGTATTCTTCTCTTGCACTTTGAGAGATGAGAGGTGAGGGAATGAATCACTTGAAACAAGGATTAACAATTATATGATCAAAGGGTTTTTAGGAGGATGTTTAGAGAGATTTGGATTTGAAAATTTTCGTGCAAGAGGTGGGAAAAATTCCAGATTTAAGGTGGTATTTATAGGGAAAATTTTTTGACAGAATCTGACAGGGGAGCGTGGCCGGTCCCCTTAATTGTGTGCCGGCCCCCTTAAAATTAAGGGGGCCGCCCAAACGAAAACTGCAGTTTTCTTGTCTTTTTTTGGGGAAAATTTATTTGGTGAAAAACTAACTGATTTTGGTTAAACTTTTGAATTCATATATTTATTATGAATAAAACATTTTCCTTTATTACCAAAAGTGTTTTTCAAAAATATATAATAAGTTTATTTCATTTTATAAACTTTGTATTATTTAAATAAACATCCCTTTGATCATAAAATGTATTAGTCACTTGTTTATTCATACCTTAAGTGATTATGTTGGATGAGATGATATAAACTTGCTTAAAACTTGTTTACGTATTAACTTTGCGTTTAATGTTCTTATATTTTGTGATCGTCAAAACTTAAGGATATCGAAAGATATTAATAACGTTTTTTATACATTATTTATATCAACAATCTCCCTCTTTTTGATGATTACAAAATCTAAACTCATTAAACTAAAAATTAATATATATGCAAGTTTTTAGTGTGAGTTTATATCACTTCTCCCCCTTTTTGTTAACATCAAAAAGGTTATCCCTACGAATGTATAGCTCCCCCTTGAAGTATACTCCCCCTCGTTTTGAGGTCATAAGAAATCGAGATATGGAATGCTTGCAAAAATATTTAGAGCACAAACAACATAGAAAAATATGCAATATACAAATAACAAGCATAGCAAACAAATATTAAGGATACATAACAATTAATTCAAAGTGATTATGTTAAAGATCCTAATTTGCCAAAGAGAGCTATCGGACTTGCTTGTAACAAAAGGTTGGTTGATTCTTATTTGAAAGTGAAAATCATAAGCATATATTATGCTTAGATGGTTGATGATTGAGTGTTTGGAATGATGTTCAAGCAAGGGTTTTGGATGTGATCTAGTGAGAAGATACTCAATCCAAGTGAAGTGTTCATTCAATGAAATGGTTTGTTTTAGGAGAAAGATGCAACAAGGAAAATTGTTGACATGTTTTGCAACTTGTTTCAAGTTGTGGGGTGATGAAGGAGAGCTAGAGGAAAATTATTTCAAGTTGCATTGAGCAAGGTGTAAGGCGAGAAGAGCACAAAGCTCATGGGCTTCCTTGAGTTCTTCAATGAACATCAAGTGTTCGAAGGAAGGTGATGATGGTGGAGTGTGGTTGTTATTTAGGGATGGATGATTGGATTGGTAGGTTGAACAAAATATGAGGTGTTAGGAATGAGATTGGGATTGTTGTTTTGAGATTGAACATGCTCTTCATATGGCTTTTGTGGGTGAGATGAAGGTGCATTTTTGGGAACAAGGATGGATGTTTGGTTATTATGATGAGGTTTATGAAAGGATTCATTTGAGTGAACATGAGGTTTGTGTATCATGAAATATGGTTTGACCTTCATGGGTGATGACACACTTTGTAGAGTGTAGGGAATGGTTATATGGTTGAATCTTTTTGTGAGGATGACTAGGTGGAGTTATTGGTGAAGATGGAAAATGAGTATCAAATGATGTGATTGGTTAGAGTGAAAGAGCGATGTTCATGGAAGGAATTTCTTGGTAGGAGGGTGTTATAGATGGTGCATTAGGTGCACTAGGAGATGAAATTTGAGGTTGATGTGAGTAAAGGTTATGAGTTTTGAGTGTGTAAAGGTTTTGAGGTTTGAGTGTAAGGTAGAAGGATATGGGTGAGTAAAGGTTTTTGATATGTAATGTTGGTGAGAAGGAGTGTGAGGTGTTAGGTATGTAATGTTGAAAACATAGGAGGAATTTGGTGTTGGATGTTTGACAACATCATTTGGTTTGACGGGATTTTAATGGAAGTTAGGCTTTCTTCTCCAAACGGGTTTCTTGGTGGTTTTGGTTTAATGGGAGAGGAAATGATGAGATGAGTGGAGGGTTTAGGATCAAGAATGGATAAACTTTGATGGAGGGTTTAGGATAGAATAGGTTTGTGAATTTTTGGAAGTGTATGATGAAATGGGCTAAAAAGAAGAAAAAGGAAACAACACCTTCGACCATCAGATGGCCGGTCCCCTTAATTGGAGGCCAGTCCCCTTAATAATTAAGGGGGCCGCCTTATGATTTAAGGGGGGCGCCCATCTGGTGATTCCCAGATTGCCAGAAAAGGGTTTTTGGTAGTAAATTGCAGAAAGGTTGTGTTTTTGGTTTCAAACAAGTCCAACTCTTTGAGGCAATAGAGCATATACTAATTATGTAGACAAATATGTAGCCAAAGCATGTTAACCAAAGAGATTAAATAAACAAGCAATTTCATCTAGCATGTAAACATACTCATCAAGCAAGTAAAATATAGGTGCTAGGAAACAATAAGCAACATCAAATATTTCATAACTACATAACTAGGAGGATTAATCCTAATGTGCATCAACGTGCAATAAGTGGGTAGTTATGATAGCATGGATTTATAGACTTGTTACAAACAAAGTCTTAATAAACAAACCATGGTCCTCTTGATTTGATTTAGTTCACTTATAAGTGTCATTTATATAAATATAGATGACAAATATGAGATCACCATGCATGATTTTAAAAGAGACGTTTTTAGCATTATTCAACAATGTTTGAAAGTAGGTTTTCACTTAGATGTGAGAGTTATTTGAATAAGATAGATTGGGTTTTTACTTCACAATGTGTGAATGAACGGTAAAGGATATTTTCCCAATCTTTAGTTTTGATCAAAACAAAATTGTGGATATTGATAGTGAAAACATGTTATTTAAAAGTGGGATAGTTATTTGAAAAACTATTTTCCAAAATGTGAGGTTTTTTGCATATTTATAGAGAAATTAGATTTTTGACAACAAATATCATAAATCAAATATTTTAAAAAATGTTTATTAAAGATCTCATGCTCAAGAAGATTGGTTAAGCCTATTATTATCTTATGCTATCGTTTCTACATATCCTATGATCCTAAAGGAAATGAAGACGATAATATATATGTTAGATGCGAGAGTGTTGAATGGGGTATAACCTAACATCTATAGTTCCTTTGTTTTCACACGCTTATCTAACTTAATGCCATAGTCTACGAGAGCTTGTTTCATCCATAGTTTTCTTACGCGAGGAATCTAATCCTACTTCTATATTAACGATCGATCCACTTAACTCATTTCACTTCATCACCATGAGTTTGCTAATAGTGGATATAGAAGATTTCCATTTTCTATTTTGTTCGGCAATGAACAATTTTATCTTATTCCTAGGAGAGTCAACCAATGATGTTTCTAGGTTATAAGAATATAAGCTATTATGTACATATATATGCATAGCTAAGCATTAATCAAACTAATCATTTATCTAAGCATGCAAATTATAGCGATGAACTTAAAAGAAACGCGTATCTTTTAGTCTTCAATGGAGTATCTTCAAGCACTTCAAGTGACCATGTTGACTTATAGAAGTCATTAGTAGATGATATTCCAACTACTTCCAAGATTGATAGCTTAGCCACTTGGTCCCCATTGTCTCATTGGTCCAAACATATTCAACATTTGGCTAGGATGCATGTATGGTGGTAATATTCCCCAAGGATTGTAACTTGGTTGATAATTCCATATTTGTTGACTAGTATTGTTGTAGTTTTGTCTATTTTGGTTTCTTCTAGGTTGAGGTGTTTTAGATCGAGTATGAAGATTATTTGGTCTATTTGGAGGTGGAGTTTTAGATCTTAGCTTTGGTTTAGAAAATCCGGTTTTGGCTTTTAATGATGGTTTATAAAAACTTTTTACTTCCTCATCACTCGCAATAGGTATTTTTCTATCTTTTATAGGTACGTACTTAGGTTTTGAGTCTAATGGTTTTTGTTTACTAGATTCACATTCAAACTTTCCATTTTTATTTTTTCTAGTTGAAACATTAGTTAAGTCGAATCCTAGACCGGTTTTATCTCCCAAAGTTTCTTGAACACTTATTATTTTCTTAAGTGAGTTACTACTATTTTTAAACTTGTCAAGTTTGAAAATTTCATCTTTAAGTTTTTTGTTTTCATTTTTGACCTCTAAACATGTTTTACATTCTATAAAAACTTCTTTTTCTTTTTCCAAATGTTGTAGTTTAATTTTTAATTCGAGTACTTCATTTTCTAATTTATTATTAATATGTTTTAGTGACTTATTTTTAGCTATAACCTTTTGACTATTTTGCATAACCTATTATATTCACTATCTAGGTCTTTTTCGTCTAATGATAAATTTTCGTCACTAAAGTATTCGGTTTCGGAACGTACCTCGCTTGATGTCTTAGCCATAAGACACTTCCCTTCATTTGTGATTTCTTTCTCATCGTCATCGCTATCACTCCGAGCTCCTCCAACAAACGCCTTTTGATTTTGATCTCTTGGCATCATTGGACATTTTCCGATGAGATGATTTGGATCACCACATTTGAAGCATTTCCTATCACTTTTGCCATTTTTATCATCTTTATTTCTTTGGTTTGCTTTCCTTTCATCATGCGGTTGTTTAATGAATCTTCCTCGCCTTTTGAAGAATTTCTTGAAGTCTCTTACGGCCATCGCATATTCTTCGTTATCACTTTCGGAGGTTGAGCTATCCTCGTTACTAGATTCCTTCCTAGCTTTCAATGCAATTGACTTGCTTTGCTCTCTTTTTCCATTGACCATCTCGGAGTCTTTCTTTATTATTGCTTCGTAGACTTTCAGGTTGCCGATCAACTCATCAAGTTGAAGAGTTGACAAGTTCTTCGATTATTCAATCGCCGTAACTTTAGCTCGCCATTTTGGATGAAGAGCCCTAAGAAATTTCCTAACAAAATTCTTACTAGAAAAATTCTTATCAAGTACTTTTAAACTTGTGATGATAGTGTTAAACCTAGCAAAGCATTATTTATTGATTCCTCCTCCGGAATCGTAAATTGTTCATATTGTTGAACAAGAAGATCTATTTTATTATCTTTAACTTGACTATTACCTTGGTGAGTGATTAGTAAAGAATCCCAAATTTCTTTTGCGGTTTTACACATAAAAATTCTTTCATATTCTTTGCGTGATAACGCATTATAAATAACCATTTTAGCCTCATTAATTTTTGCTAGTTTCTTTTTCAAATCATCATTTTGTTTTTCAAAAGATACAATTTCATCCATTTTAGTTTCAAAATTATATTGAATAGGGGGAAAATCACCAAAGATAATGACATGCCAAAGATCAAGATCTTTCGATTTCACATAAGTTTCGAATCTATTTTTCCAATATAAAAATCCATCACTTTCAAATAGTGGTGGTCTTTGCATAGATTGCCCTTCTAAATATTTTTCCGATTCCATAGATCGATACAAGTTTTAAAATACAGTATATTTTAAAAATCTTGTTTAACCTGGCTCTAATACTAATTGTGGAAAACTAGAAGGGGGGGGGGGGGGTTGAATAGTTTTACGTCCGTTTTAAAATTTATAAAAACAAGTTTGTTTTAAAAACTTCGATTCGATCTTATGTGAACTCAAATCTTGAACAATATAAACAACTATATCTAAGTATGAACAATAATAATAATGTAAACTAAGTATGTGAAATCAACACATGCATAATATAAACAATTATAGCTATATACGAGAGATAAGTAAGTAAACGTTTATTTTATAATCCTTAGTTATATTTTGTATGAAAACTATACTTGATCGAAATGATCAATTATATGTATGTTACCTTTTTAGTTTGATTGTAAAAAAAAAACTTTGTTTTGTGAATGAAACTTTTGTTTGATCTTTAAGTAAAATCAATACTAGCACTATATGAGAAACTATATATATATATATATATATATATATATATATATATATATATATATATATATATATATATATATATATATATATACACGTCTACGTCTACAAAAGTAATAGCGATATAAGCAAGATGATAAGTAAGATATGGAAAGATCTAACCGCGTGACAAAGGATTTATAGTGGTTCGGCTACAAGGACACCTTCCTTGCCCTACTCCACTCCTCGAGTCACCTACTCAAGAGTTTTCTTCACTATGTCAACAAGCTCCCTTATGGCGGAGAAAACCTTACACACCAATATACACACCACAACTTCGTCACAACTTATTCACACCTTCTACACAACTTATTCACACCTTCTACACAACTTCTTCACACCTAGTCACTACTTAATCACAACTCTACTTCTTCACAACTATCTATCTTCACAACTATCTACTTCACAACAATCTTTTTCACAACTATCTACCTCCCAAAAATCTTCTTCACACCACTACTTATATCTCACTACTTCTATTCACAACTTCTACTCCTAGATCTATCTAGTTACACTACTATCACACCTTTACAATGAATGTACACAACAACTAGACTATATACACAAATCTACAATACTTCACAACTTGATGTTGAAGAAGTATTCTTCTCTAGCACTTTGAGAGATGAGAGGTGAGGGAATGAATCACTTGAAACAAGGATTAACAATTATATGATCAAAGGGTTTTTAGGAGGATGTTTAGAGAGATTTGGATCTGTAAATTTTCGTGCAAGAGGTGGGAAAAATTCCAGTTTTAAGGAGGTATTTATAGGAAAAAATTTCTGACAGGGGAGCGTGGCCGGTCCCCTTAATTGTGTGCCAGCCCCCTTAAAATTAAAGGGGCCGCCCAGACGAAATCTGCAGTTTTCTTGTCTTTTTCTGGGGAAAATTTATTTGGTGAAAAACTAACTGATTTTGGTTAAAATTTTGAATTCATATATTTATTATGAATAAAACATTTTCCTTTATTACCAAAAGTGTTTTTCAAAAATATATAATAAGTTTATTTAATTTTATAAACTTTGTATTATTTAAATAAATATCCCTTTGATCGTAAAATGTATTAGTTACTTGTTTATTCATACCTTAAGTGATTATGTTGGATGAGATGATATAAACTTGCTTAAAACTTGTTTACGTATTAACTTTGCGTTTAATGTTCTTATATTTTGTGATCGTCAAAACTTAAGGATATCGAAAGATATTAATAACGTTTTTATACATTATTTATATCAACACAAGTGATATTCTGAGTACCACAAATGATATTCTGAATATCATAAGTGATATTCTGTTATATTTAGAATATCACAAGTGATTTTCAACTAATGTTTTGTGATATGAAAATCACAAGTGATATTCAGAAAACTACAAGTGATAGATATTCAGAAAATCACAAGTGATATTCAGAATATCAAAAGTGATATTCAGAAAATCACAAGTGGTACTCTGAATATCAATTGTGATATTAAAAAACGTATGAAAAACGTAAGAAAAATGGATGAAAACACAAGAAAATCACAAGTGATATTCATCTGTTTTCATATGTTTTCATCCATTTTCTTTTTTTTTTAATACGTTTTCATCCATTTTCTTTTGTTTTCGTCCATTTTTTATACGTTTTTGTCCGTTTTCAGACGTGCATTTACGCTTTCATACGTTTTTGTCCATTTTCATACATATTCATCCGTTTTCTAATGCTTTCATCCGTTTTCGCCCGTTGTCATACGTTTTTGTTCGTTTTCATATGTTTTCGTCCTTTTTCATCCATTTTCTTTCGTTTTCGTCCATTTTTCATTCATCGTCCTTTTTCATATGTGTTTTTATGCTTTCATACGCTTTCATCCGTTATCATTCATTTTTGTCCATTTTTAAATGCTTTTGATTGTTTTCAAACATTTTCATACGTTTCTGAATATCATAAGAGATATTATGTGATATTCCGCGATATTTTGAATATCACAAGTGATTTTCAACTAATGTTTTGTAACATGAAAATCACAAGTGATATTCAGGAAAACCACAAGTGATAGATATTCAGAATATCACAAGTGATATTTAGAAAATCACAAGTGATACTATGAATATCAATTGTGATATTCAAAAACATATGGAAAACATAAGAAAATGGATGAAAACATAAGAAAATGGATGAAAACATAAGAAAATCACAAGTGATATTCAAAAAATCACAATTGATATTCTGAATATCACAAGTGATATTTAGAAAATCACAAGCGATATTATGAATATCACTTGTAATATTCAAAAACTTAAGAAAAGAGACAAAAACGTAAGAAAATGGACGAATACATATGAAAACGGACAAAAACATATGAAAGCGTAAAAGCACGTATAAAAACGAACAAAAACATATAAAAAATGGATGAAAATAAAGGAAAACGGATGAAAACGGACAAAGAGTATGGAAAAGAATGAAAGCGAATTAAATCAGACGAAAACGTATGAAAATGGACGAAAATAGGCGAAAACGTAAGAAAACGGACAAAAACAGACAAAAATGTATGAAAGCGTAAAAACACGTCTAAAAACAGACGAAAACGTATGAAAAATAGATGAAAACGGACGAATAGATATTAAAACGAATGAAGACGTATGAAAACAAACAAAAACATAAGAAAATAGGTGACAACGTATGAAAACAGACGTAGACGGTAAAAAACGTATGAATACAGACGAAAATGAACCTAAACGTATAAATACGGATAAAAACGTATGGAAACAGACAAAAACATCAAAAAATGGACGAAAACATAAAAAACGGACGAAAACGTCTGAAAACGGACGAAAACGTATGAAAAACGGACGAAAGCGTTTGAAAACGGATGAAAAGTAAAAGAAAATGGATGAAAACAGACGACAACGTTTGAAAAGAGACGAAAACGTAAAAAAATGGAAGAAACGTATGAAAACGGACAAAAACTTCTAAAAACGGACGAAAACATATATAAACGTATGAAAACAAGGGTTTGAAGTCTTGCCAGACAGTACACAGATCATGGACTTCTTCTTGGAACTTTGATTTGATACAGATGCCATGAAGCTGAAAAACACATTGGACTTCAAACGAAAGTACCTCCCTGGGCTATGGGCAACAATGTTCTCGATTCTCAACAGATGCTTAGCCGGCAAAGAAGCAAGAATTGATGCCGGGTGATGACGTCAAATATATCCACGATTTAAGTGTTAATTTCCCCCTAAATACTCATCTTTTGTATTCATATTGTTAATACAAATATCGCCTAAAAACGTTATTTATATTTAACGATCTTTGCTAAGTTTTGTTAATGACAAAATATGAACTTTAGCTAGGAGTAAATCATCACTTTAAGTGTTTAAGTCTTGTTTAAACTAAGGTTTACATTTCTTTTAAACAAAACATTGTTTTTATTTCTTAAATTAGAAAGTGTCTTGTCACATCATATTTATTTCTTAAAATAGTAATGTCACATCACATTTAGGACAAGCTTTGTCAATATACATTTATGGTAAGAAAGTGTGTTTGACTAACCTTATGCTTGCTTGCAAGTCTTGTGTTTGACTAGGTGTAATGTGATGTGACCTTGTTTGGTTTGGAAGATTTATTGCAAAAACCTACTGCAGCCCTGAAGGTACCCTGGGGATACACGGGCGGAACCCTTATGAGGGGTCCGCCGTATCCGCCAGACCTGCAGAATGTTTTGCTATAAATACCAAACCATTTGTTAGTTTTGTGTAACGCCTTTAGGACATATTTTCATATACTCTCTCAACTAACTCAGTAACATTTTGATTTGTGTGATTCTCTTATGTTGCAAGGGACTTCACAAGATCATTCATGAAGTTACAAGCTTCAACTCTTAAGTTGCAAGTCTTAGTAGCTTGGTCATGTATAAGCTTTGGTAGTTTATACTTCATTTGTGTCATGTATGTAGAAGTGATTGGTTAGTATTTTAGGCCTCAAAATACGTAGTGTGTAGGGAGTTGTTGTACCCTTGTAAAAGAACTAACGGGAGTGGTTGTACCCTTGGTAAAGAACTCGACATCTAGCTTAGTGTCGGTAAAAGTGTAAGCGACGATGGGAGTGGTTGTACCCGTGTAAAAGAACTCGACATCTAGCTTAGTGTCGGTAAAAGTGTAAGCGACGTTGTAAAGGTTTTCTCCACCGGTGAAAGGAGCTTGTTGATTAGTGCTTATAACTCTCGAGTTGGAAACTCGGGGCGTGGATGTAGGGCAAGGAAAAAAAGTCATTGTAGCCGAACCACGATAAACAATCGTGTTGTGGTTTGATCGTTTCTTTCTTTATCTTTGCCTATTACATGTTGTTGTTTAGTTAGAATAGTTAATCACATATAAAGCTTTTCAATGAATTAAAACAAGTAAAGTTGTATTTATGTCTTTAAACAAATGCAAAGCTTTTCAAAGAACTAAACAACCAAAGTTAAGATCATTACAAGTAAAGCTTTTCAAAGTATGAAACAAGTAAAGTTAGAATTGTTATTCACATGAAAAGCTTTTCAAAGAATCAAACATACAACGTTGTGTTTATATCCTTAAGCAAACTTAAAGTTTTTAAAGGATATTTAAGCTAAAAAGGATTTAAAAAGTGGTAAACTATTCAACCCCCTTCTAGTTTTCCACAATTGGCATCAGGAGCTACGTTACTCAAGATCTTTAAAATAGAATGTATTTTAAAACTTGGATCGATCCATGGATTTTGAAAATCTCAAAGAAGGGCAACCTATGTGAATAAGAAAACTTACTTGAATGGAAAAGTAATTTTGAAAACTATGTGAAATCAATTGATCAAGATCTTTGGCATATTATTTCTTTTGGTAATTTCAAATCAAAGAAAACAAGTTTTGAAAACCAAGATAACTATCTTAAACTTGATAAAAATACTAAAGCTAAAACAATGATTTATAAAGCTTTAGTACCAAATATGAAAGAATGTATTTTTGTCAAACGGCTAATGATATTTGGAAAAATATGCTAAACTTTCATCAAGAAATATGTCAAGTCAAAAAGGATCAATTTGATCTCACATATGAATTAGAAGTCTTAGAAATATAAATAGATAGACATTTAGTTGAGATAAATACATGTACTACTAGTTTAAATGTTTTAAATGAAGGTGTAAGTGAAGATGATTACTCATGTCGAGCTCTTAGTGGACTTGCTTACGATTCATGGAATAACACGGATGAAGATGAAGCCAACCATCCGGTTTGTGATTCTCAACTAGATAAAACATCAAGCAAGGTACATTTTGAAACCAAACACTTTTGCATTGATAAATTTATCCTAGAGTTTTCTAAACTAGAAAATGAGTCTAAACGTTTATGCAACATGGACCTAAAAACTATCTTCAAGAATGAGTCTTCAAAATCTTTTAAGAATATCTTTGAAAAGGAAATCTTGTTAGAAGATAAAATGTCTAGAATTGAGAGTTATGTTGAAATTGATCTAGAATGTAAATTATGTCTAGATTACAAACATAAGATTAAAAAGCGAAATGAGAAAGGAAAATTATTAGTTAAATTTGATGAAAGCTCAAAATCTCTTGAAAGATTGTTGAGGAGTCAAAGGTTGTTTAAAGATAAAACCGGATTAGGATTTAACTCAAAAGCACCATCAACTAGTAAAGCAAAACAAGTAAAATTTGTCAAACCTAGAAGAGAGATTTAGAGATAATTCAATCTCTAATAGAAACTCATGATAAAAGGATTAAGATTATCATGCTCTATGCTTTGATATGATTATCTAACCTTCTTGGATACATGAGTAATTGAGTTTCAAAGCATGTTGTCAAACCATGATTTTACGTGTAGTGTTTATCCTCTTGATAGCATCTCTATGCAATTTAAAAGGTACGCATTACTTCAACTTGACTTTGATTGCCTCTTGTTTCTAGCATTATGTGTTTGAATATGTGTTATTAGTAATACTCTAAAGTGTTTACCTGCTATTAGTAATAACTAAGATTAGATTCTATGCAACAAGGAATTTCGTCATTAGTACTAGTAGGAGATATAAGGTGTTTTGGTTCTTAAACCATCAAGAGATAAACACGAGAAACTCTTGAGTGAGTCTCACTCAACTCTTGCTTACAAGTAAGCTAACTAAGAATTTCCTAAGTGTTAAAATGTCTAACACTTTTGTGATGCTTGCAAAACAAACCTTTGTAAAACAACATTCTTAAACACCATACTTTGGGTCTTAAATTGTGTTTTACTTCAATCACTCCTTTATGATAATTTCACATAAAACATACAAGGTGAAATAATTCACATTAGCATACATTAGGATGTGTGGAAGAAAATGAGTTTTCAACATCTAGGATTTACACATCAAATGTGACACTTAGTCTTATGATGTTGTACCTCTTGGACTTTTTCAAAACAAACAAAGTTCATAGTGTCCTAAGTAAGGAAACCCAAAGAGTCGAGAAGTCGTTGAATATAACATTTAACGAGTGACCTCCTCCTTCTAAGATATCATCTTTGGTAGATGATGACTTAGTCGAAAGTCCAATGATGGCAAGACAAGTGTGTTGTGTAAAACATTAAGGATAAAAGTACAAAATAACATCTTTTCACCTTGAGTCAAACATTGAATCAAGTAAAATTGACATAAGTTATAAAACTTGATTTATAGGTAATAGTTGTGTCTAAACAAATTCAACAAAAACAATTTTTGGAATTTAGAAAAAAAAACAACTAGTGAAACAAAATAGATTCTTCAAAGTAATCATGTGATTATAGTGTTAATATTTGAAAGACTTTTTGACTATAAAAGCAAGCCCCAAAAGCAAGGGATTTTAACTCAAAGACATTCCTAGTTACTCTCTTGTTCTCAATGGTTAAGTTATTGATGACTTATCAAGAATGAGATTAGCAAATCCGTAGGTAAAACTAAACGTAGAGAAATGTTCGGAAGACTACTTGTTCTCATAACAATTAGATCCAACATTATGTTTAGCATTTGTCTATGTGCTCGTGTTAAAGAAGATCCTAAAACAACTCTTTAGTTGAGCTTGTTTGGATGCATCATAAGGTACTACACAACTAGGATTATGGTATCCCAAATGAACGGGAATAGAAACCATAGTGTATGCCAAATGGAATTATGCCGGTAATAAGTTGATAAGAAAAGCACAAGTGGTACTTGCACTTTTGTACTTACTTACCCAATGATTCTCCAAAACACGTAAGGTTCTCAAATTAGTTTCGGATGGAGAAGCACATCAACAAGCTCCGCTTGAACAAGCAAATTCGTGTCAACAACGGAATTCTTTCATCAACATTGTTATCCCTTCAACAAAGGAGGCATCGACTTCGGCGACAATTCAATCCATTATGTTCTTAATAGACATATTGTGATCCATCATCATCGCCTTGGTAAGATTGTTCATTGAGGAACGTCTTAACTAAGAACGTCTTATACGTTAACCATTCTATCAACGTTTTCACAAAACCTCTTGAATGAGAAGCACTCATCATCCCTAGGCTTAGTCAAAGACTCATAAGACCTAAGACCTTAGTTTTGAACATTAGGATAAAACCACAAAAATCAAGACAATCCCTTTTGAATTTTCCCTGCAGCTCCCACGGTACCCTCAGACCATACGGGCGGAACCCTATTTTTGGGTCCGCCTGGTCCGCCAAAGCTACAGAATGTTTTATTTTAATTTCAAAACCAAACACCCTCTTAACTTAATCATTCACTTTCAAACAGCCATCACCCTCTCAAAAATACATAAGCATACGAATTTTAGGGCTTTCAATCCAATCTCTTCAAATCCAACTAACTTTGTAAGTATTATAATCACAATTGCATTTTTGATTCAAGTATAACATTCTTATTTACATTCATTAACTAGAATCTTAGGGTTTATGCATAAAACTTCTTGATTCATGAAAAACTTGGTGGCTAGTCAATTATGTCTTCCATTAGTTAAGAATTGTATCCTTTTTGTTGTTACTTTGATTTGCCAAACACACCAAGTGCATTGTCTTTCAAAAATCGCATCCAAGACTAGAACATGATTCATCACCACATTGTTAAAACAAATGAAAAACATCACTTGCATACTATCTCTTGAATGCTAAAGGGGATACATAACTAATATGTATTTTCGGGTACATTCAATCGAAAACACATTCAATTAGGAGAGTGTTGGTTATCTTTTGTTTTTATAACAAAAATTTGCATAACAAAACAATTTGGGAATCAAAATGAGTCAAGATAACCAAGTCTCCACATTGTTTGCATATAGGAACACATTAGAACATCCACATTGTTAAAAGTCATTAACATATAATTTTGTGTTTTCTAGGAATCAACATGCCTCCCGCAAATAAATCCGATCACAAGGAATTCCTTAAGTACATGCCCAAACACCATAGGACCAAAGGTCTCAACCCAGTTCAAGTAGAAACCTTTAAGGCATTAGAAAAACGCTATGTTCACGAAGGTAGAACCATTGATCCATCCTTTCTAGAAGGAACATCTATTAGCCAAAACTTTGCCGCAATCAACTTTGATTGTCTCCTTGATATTGATTAGCCAATTTGTCCTCGGTTCATCTTGGAATTCTATGCAACCGTAAACCTCTCCACAAATGATTTTGGTAAGATATCATTAAACTTCACAACCAATCAAATACCCAATTTCATAGATCTAAAAGACCTAGCTATCATTTTTGGTGTCCCAAATGAGGGTACTTGTCTCTACACGAATAAGTGGCCTATTTCAAGCCTTGACTCGATTGAGCGTTTTCATCCATACGATACACCTCTAGCTAGTAAGGAAACTATTAAGGAACATCTCTTTGTTAGAACCTCTACCACTAGGATGAATCGTTCGGGGAATATTGTAGATAAGGATCCTTTTGGTATGGAGCTCAATGAGCTTAAACCACAATTTAAGAAGTGGGAAGGTACCTAAGCAAGCTTAATAAGAAGATTGACCGGTTGTGAGAAGATTAAGGAGTGTTTGGCTTATGAATGCTTTAGAACCGTTTATGTGATAAACTACGTGATTTGTATTGTTTTTCACTTTCATGGTTTATTACGTTTGTTGGATTATGTTTGTATGAGCTTTTATGCATAATGACAATGTTTGAGGAGTTTGTCAGTTTTTTATGCTTATGGCAATTCTTACTAAGTATAGTGAAATCCTCGACCTCAAGGTCAAAGTCCGATGATATGTATGTTTACGTGTCTAATTTTTGTATTACCTAACCAGAAATGCATTATCTTTTTGATTTTAGGAGTTTTCGAAAATTTTGAAAATCGTCTCGCGGGTCAAAATCGCGGACAGCCATATTTTTCAGCCCTGGCGGATCTGACGGTACCCAAAATTGGGTTCCGCCAGTGTATTTTTTGGGTAACCCAGATTTGGCCCAACGGACCAGACGGAACCCAAAACAGGGTTTCGCCTGTGTACCACGAGGGTTCCGCCAGACACCTGCAGAAATTTTTTGTCATTTTTCTTAAGTCCAAAACTTGTAAAGTGTCAAACCATTATCCTAAGTGAGAAACATCTTCCATTAACTCCAATAACCATATTAGAACAACTCTCACTCACTAAAACAATTAGGAAGCCACTTCCCTCCAAAAATTCAAATTCAAATATAACTAACCCAAGGAACCCTTTTAAAGGATCCTTCAAACCTTTGAAACATTTTCAACCAAATCACATCCCATGATCACAAAGCATTGAGTGCATATGTTGGTCTTTCACTCCACCTTATTCCATTGGATTGACATGCAATGATTTGACATGTTCATGAAAACTTTGTAAATCATTTGAAACCTCAATCTTTGAATGGTAGAACATCAAATCCAAACACCCATTTCAACATCTCATTCATCCTATAAATTTGAAAGTTTTGCAACTATTCAAATCACACCATCACCATTAAAACTTCTTCTCTCAAAACATCAAAACCACACCTTTGAAATGACTAAATCCAACACATCATCCGAGTCATCAAAATCCTTCTCAAAAACCACTAGGATTAGTGTAAAACCTTGTTGCTTCGACAAAACCGTCAAGTCAAGCTCATCTTCTTCAAGCGATGCTTCGCTTAACATTTCTTCACCTATCCAAGATTTTCTTAACCTCACTACCTCAACACCATCCCCAACACATTGTAATACCAATGTAATCACCTTTCAAGATTTGCTTAATCTTGATACTCCAACACCTTCTCCAACACATTGCTACCCAAACAATGTCATCATTCCTCCACCATCTAGACCTTCAAGTGATTCAACATCACCTTCTCAACAAGCTTAACCAACAAAAACTTCATCACCTCAATCACCAACACCTACACCAATGGAACTTTTCCATACACCTCCAACATCACCACTACCCTATTTGGAAACATTAGAAGACCTATCACCCAAATCATCAAGTCCACCATCATTATCACTTTTTGACACCATTGCTCAAATGGAAACCCAACAACAACCTAGTGAGCAACTCGATGATGAACCCCATCAACCCTCATTGGTAGAACGGTTGGCTTACCGTTATACTAGACCATCCATTTTTCCAAATGATCAAGGTCATACCCACTCACAATCATTTGTGTTTCACCCAATTTACAAAGACCTTCATGGCAATCCTACCGGCGAACCAAGTTTCCGCCATTTTGTTCAAAATCAACAACCACCACAACAACAACAACCATCACCACAAGAACCTTCCCAACAATTTGAATCTCTACTTTCTTCTTATAAGAAAATAGAAGCATCCATATGGGAAAAACCTCCAAACCTTCATAATGAGATTGACACTCATTTAAACCACCTTCATGCCTTCAAACGTATGGTTGACTCTCAAATCAACCATATTATGGTTTTACAAACAACGCTACAATCAACTAATAAAGGAAGCAAAAACTCCTCTCAACCATCAACATTTGCTCCTTCAAGTTCAAACTATCCACCACCAATAAATCAAACCTCACTTCCACCAAACTTTCCCCGCCATGGTTGCGGTCATTGCGAAAGAACCGCTCACATTAGTGAAGGGTGTCGAAGGGAAATTCGTGAGCTATCCGAAGAAATGAGGTTTATACTAAACCACATTTTGGATCTTCTACAATCCTTGTCTCACACACCTCAACCTTAGAGTCTCCAAAATGAAACAAAACCGTTTCTTTTGGAAAATGTTTCCTATTTAAACCAACAAACCAAAATCGTGTCATCCTTTCAACCTTCAAAATAAAGCCCGCTACAACCCTCCAACCCACATTTTCATCCTTAAACAACCTTAGCCTTGTTTTTGGAAAATGTTTCACATTAAGGAAAATGATGATTTCCTTGTAGCTTTTTAAGTTCTTAGTTTATTTTTAGTTTTTCTTTATTTTTAGAAGTAGGATGGTGTAATCCAAATTTCTTGTCTTTGACTTTTTAAGAGTCAAAATTTTACATGAAATGAATTTCATTCTACTACAAGGTTTGCATTGTTTGTTGACCATTTAGGTATAATAAGTTAACTATACCTTGCTATGGTGGCATACATATATCTTGTGCTTTTGAAACTAACCCTTCTTTTTGTAGGATCATTATCCATATTTTCCTTCCTTGATACTCCATTTAGGGGAGAAATATTCAAGGGGGAGCATGAGTGTTGCGTTATTCCACTTCACAACTCTTAGTTGTGTTTTAGACATGCAATGCTTCCATGACTTGTCTTGTGCGACAACTAACCTTTTTCTTATAGGTTCAAAATCCATGTCTCCTCTCTTGGCACTCCATTTAGGGGGAGTATCGTCCAAGGGGGAGCAAGTGCTTACTTCCGCTTAACTAGTCTTCTTTTTGTTTCGACAAAAGGGGGAGAATTTATATATAAACTTGTTTTAAATTTATTTTTTTTTGCATATCACATCATCCTAGCAAAAACAAGTTTTTATACTAACTTTATAAGACTTAACACTAAAACTAGTGACTTACTTATAAATAAAGTTTATGTTTTGTCATCAACAAAAAGGGGGAGATTGTTAATACAAATATCGCCTAAAAACGTTATTTATATTTTCTGATCTTTGCTAAGTTTTGTTAATGATAAAGTATGAACTTTAGCTAGGAGTAAATCATCACTTTAAGTGTTTAAGTCTTGTTTAAACTAAGGTTTACATTTCTTTTAAACAAAACATTGTTTTTATTTCTTAAATTAGAAAGTGTCTTGTCACATCATATTTATTTCTTAAAATAGTAATGTCACATCACATTTAGGGCAAGCTTTGTCAATATACATTTATGGTAAGAAAGAGTGTTTGACTAACCTTATGCTTGCTTGCAAGTCTTGTGTTTGACTAGGTGTAATGTGATGTGACCTTGTTTGGTTTGGAAGATTTATTGCAAAAACCAACTGCAGCCCTGACGGTACCCTAGGGATACACGGGCGGAACCCTTATGAGGGGTCCGCCGTATCCGCCAGACCTGTAGAATGTTTTGCTATAAATACCAAACCATTTGTTAGTTTTGTGTAACCCCTTTAGGACATATTTTCATATACTCTCTCAAATAACTCAGTAACATTTTGATTTGTGTGATTCTCTTATGTTGCAAGGGACTTCACAAGATCATTCATGAAGTTACAAGCTTCAACTATTAAGTTGCAAGTCTTAGTAGCTTGGTCATGTATAAGCTTTGGTAGTTTATACTTCATTTGTGTCATGTATGTAGAAGTGATTGGTTAGTATTTTAGGCCTCAAAATACGTAGTGTGAAGGGAGTTGTTGTACCATTGTAAAAGAACTAACGGGAGTGGTTGTACCCTTGGTAAAGAACTCGACATCTAGCTTAGTGTCGGTAAAAGTGTAAGCGACGATGGGAGTGGTTGTACCCGTGTAAAAGAACTCGACATCTAGCTTAGTGTCGGTAAAAGTGTAAGCGACGTTGTAAAGGTTTTCTCCGCCGGTGAAAGGATCTTGTTGATTAGTGCTTATAACTCTCGAGTTGGAAACTCGGGGCGTGGATGTAGGGCAAGGAAAAAGAGTCCTTGTAGCCGAACCACGATAAACAATCGTGTTGTGGTTTGATCGTTTCTTTCTTTATCTTTGCCTATTACATGTTGTTGTTTAGTTAGAATAGTTAATCACATATAAAGCTTTTCAATGAATTAAAACAAGTAAAGTTGTATTTATGTCTTTAAACAAATGCAAAGCTTTTCAAAGAACTAAACAACCAAAGTTAAGATCATCACAAGTAAAGCTTTTCAAAGTATGAAACAAGTAAAGTTAGAATTGTTATTCACATGAAAAGCTTTTCAAAGAATCAAACATACAACGTTGTGCTTATATCCTTAAGCAAACATAAAGTTTTTAAAGGATATTTAAGCTAAAAAGGATTTAAAAAGTTGTAAACTATTCAACCCCCCTTCTAGTTTTCCACACATATGTTAGGATATATATTCTTATTTGTTTATATTCGGTTTTCAGGGCAAAGATGAGTAAAGTAACGAAGAAACGCGGAAATGGAAGGACTAAAGATAAAATATATAAAGTATTAGGATTCTGCACTAACTAAGGCGTAGAGGTTCCATCTACCTACGCCGTAGCAAGAATATATGAAGACTGCGGCGTAGCTCAATCCATGACTATGGCATAGATGTTTATTAAAGGACTCTAAGGAGTAGCTACTCACCACCTACGGCGTAGTCCCCAAAAGAAGGCAGTACGGAACTCAAGTGGCCAAGGAAGAAGTTATGGCGTAGTACCTCATCTAACTATGCCGTAGATACAACAAATGAAGAAACTACGCCCATAGCACTTGATCAAGCTATGGTGTAGTTGGTATTTACACAGGCTACGATGTAGCCTCTCATTTAGCTATGCCATAGCAAAGTCGGGCCTCTAAATACAAACCCTAAATTCCGATTTCATATATCCACATTCACCACACCAAAGTTGAGAAAAGCTCTGGGAGCAGGAGGCACGAACTTCAATCCACATACAAGTCAATTCCAAGGGTGGATTCACACACCAATCATAAGTTTATTCATTCCTTTGTCTTGTATTCGATTCATGTTCACATTTGTAATTACACATTCTTGTTTTACTGCAATTATGAACATGAGTGGCTAAACACCTCTTGGTGTTAGCCTAGTTATGAAATTGTTATTCTTGTGATCTAGTTTTCTATGCATCCATTGTAGTTTTGTTTGTATACTTTCATGGCGAGTCTTAGGACAATCTAGTTTTGGTAGTGTTGAGCATTGGTTTTTCCTTTGAGGCTTGGTGAATTAACCCTAGGACCCAAGCTGATAGGGATGTGACTTGGCGATAACAATATTGCCATACACTTGCGAATTAACCCTAGGACCACCTATCATTGCGATACCTTAAAGAAGTTAGATGGGGTGTAAGATTTAACCATGCCGCATCCCGCTAGTAGGTTCACACCGCCCGACGACCTCTCTTTTTTACAATAGGCGGGAATAGGACATGGTGCAAGATAGATTTAGGAGATTTAACCCTTTGATCCTAAATGACCATAAACCCCAGACGAAACGATAGGATGCACTTATAGATAACTAATCATGATAATAACAAGAGTAGTAATTAGGTTAACACTTCCTCTCTTTACTAATTCTCTTCTTTTTATTTACTTGCATTGTTATTTACTTTTATTAGTTAATTAATCTTGTCACATCTCGCCAAGGCGGAAACGCGAGGGTGTAACTTCATGGATACCATCACAACACCTGGTGTATATATAGAGAAACAACTACATGCATAAAAATAGAGCAAAGTACAAACACAAAGTGTTGTAATAATACCCCAAAACAAAATAACCAAAACAATACATAAATCCAAACATAGGTGATAAACCACTTCCAATGCAACTAGGGTCTCGTCTAATCACATCCTTCTATCTTATCCTTAGAAAGCTCACCTGAAAATGATGCTTAAAACGTCATCATAATGTTGTTGAGATTCATAGGTTTAAGACTCACACACAATAGGCAACTGATGAGACGAAAAATGAACCATTTTTAGGGGGTCATTTAAGCCCGGATTTGAATTTATTTGATCAAATATTGCCCTAAATCGTTCCTTTTGTCATTTTAGGTACTTTTGGAGTGAATTCTGGAAAAGGAAGCATTTTGGACGTTTTTGGAGCATAAAAATGAAGAAAACGGCAAAGTCTTAATTTTCCTTGCTGGGAACAGTACCTGACGGGGTCAAGAGTCTTCATGTGACGGCGTCAAGAGTAAAACAAGGGGTGGAAGTGGTGACGGTCCAGAGAAAACATGACGGCATCACGTATGGCCGTCATGGTTCAAGATATGGTGACTGCCCAGAGTAATATTACACATGACGGCGTCAAATCTAGATCTAGGCAATCCGATCTCATTATGGGCGGCGAGTTGACAGCGTCAGAAATTCCTTCTTGACGCCGTCACCCTGTAAAATCTATATATAGTTTTGCAATTTTCATTCATTAGGGAGGAACAAGTAGGGTAAAACTTTGGAGAAACCCTAGCACGAATTTTACTGCTTTTTCAAGGGTTTTTACCCTTTGAAACCTTTCATGTCAATTTGAGATAAGTACTCTTTCAATTCAATCAATATGTCTATGTGTTGCTTGAATATATCTTACTCTTGTCTTGAATTCAACATGCTAGGCTAGATCTCTTGTGTGTTTGCTTAGATGTAGTGAAACCTAGATGTTAATTATGGGTTGATTGTTTGTTTATAGATGTTACAGATGAATGATTTCGATGTTAGGCTTAAGAAAACTGGCAGACTTCCAATGGTGACATGCTTGAACGTCTTAAGAAACATGAACTAGTGCGTACTAGGTTTTTATGGTTGTATTTAATGCATGAGCGAATTCTAATGATCCCATGTTAGGAGCTTTTAACGGCTAGACATAAGAGTGAAGTAGGAGCTTATAGAGTTGGGGAAGTACGTACGCCACCCCACGAATGGTATTAAGGAATATAACCCGTCATCCATGCAATTGTAACAAACTATCAACCTGTAAAAGATATCTAGGGAGTAATGAAACCTAAGTAAACACAACTCTCCCTATTATTGTTCACACCACTAGTTTAATTAGCTTTATTTTCATTTTTGTTATTTTATTTTGATTGCGTCTTAGTTAATAGGTTAGTTGATTAGCAACTAATTCCGCCCAATCTTCCAAAAATCGAGATTTTTAATTGCTTTTATAAAAATATAAAAATACAAAAAGAATCATCCCTCACCTCTAGACCTAGTTTTTAGGCTTTCTAATCCTAGCGACACTATTCCTGAGTTGAACGATCAATCCCCCGGTACTTGTCACTATACTATACTACAACGATCAGGTACACTGCCTGGTGGGGATTGTAAGCTTCTCGAGATCCCTCGAGAGGTAAAGCTTGGTGCGATTCCCACGTATCAAGTTTTTGACGCCGCAGCCCGGGGGAATAGTTATTATCTAGGTTAGAATTTCTTTTTATTAGGTCTACTTGCTAGATTCCTTTCTAGTAAGATTTTGTTTTTATTTTTAGGTTCTCTTTACTCTATCTATTTCTTCGTGTCTTTGTTCGTAACCTTTACCATCCGACATCATGGAATTTGGTAACATCTTTGAACCCATCAACCCACCACAACAAAACCACCCACAAAACCCCGTCCTAGCCACCAAGGCTATCGAAACACTATTGAGCTCACCCAAGGAGCCAATGTGTCCCCCTTGCGATCCGACACCATCCTGTTGGTGCAAAACGGATGTGCATTCCTTGGACTTCGTTCCAAAGATTCTAACCAACATCTCAAGGATTTCCTTAAAATCGTAGATTCTATAGACCTTGATGTTAAAACTAGAGAGTCAACCCGATTACGCCTATTCCAATTCTCTCTACGTGATCAAGCTAGTCAATGGCTTGAATGCTTACCCGCGGGATCCATCACCTCATGGGATGATCTCACCACTCGTTTCCTTGCTCAATTTTTCCCACCGGGGAGAACTACCAAGCTTAGAAATGATATCTTGATGTTCCAACAACGTCAAGGTGAAACTCTATATGAAGCATGGACTCGTTTCAAGGACTTACTCCAAAAAGTCCCTCATCATGACATAGATCTTTGGCTCCAAGTCCAAATCTTCTATGACCATATCGATCTCTCCACAAGGCGAACCATTGACCAATAGGCCGGTGGTAAGCTACGTGATCTAAGTGCGGAAGAATCATGGGAACTCATAGAAGATCTTGCTCTCTATGACAACGAAAGCTGGAATGATCCCTGTGATTTGAACAAAACGGTCAAGGCATTATCTTTGCCTTCGAACAATTCTAGCACTCCCGACCCTAGGATCATGGAACTTGAGGACCAAGTCAAGTTTCTCATGAAATCTTACGAAGCTCCTAAGCCTTCAAGCCAAGTGAACAAAATCACTTCTTCATGCTAATTATGTAGTGGTCCCCATGACACTCGTGATTGCGTGGAACTCCCCGGAACAGCTTTTGCGGACTACGCATCCCCGCGTACCGACGAAGCGGGAGACAAGTGGTACACTTTCAAACCCGAGCCAAACCCTTACGGTGATTCCTACAACCCTTCTTGGAAAAATCACCCGAATCTTAGGTGGAAACAAAACCAAAACAGTTCTTCCAATCCGCCTAATCCTTACCAACCAAACGGTCCACCCTCCAACCATACTTTCAACAACAATCCTTCTAATAACTATGGTAGTACCAATAATCTTGAAGGATTGATGTCCAAGTTTATGGCATCTCAAGAAGCTCGCATAGCTAAGTTTGAAACCGAATTCAATCAACAACAAACGGAGATGACCAATAAGATTGACAACTTGTTGAAAGCCCTTAACAACCAAGCGCTAACTACACCTAGAAAGGACACTAGGGACGCCAATAGCGGAATCCAAATTAAGGACCCCCCGTCATCCAAACACATCCACTTTGTCAATGTTTTCACTATTAAGCCAAAGGATGAAGATATAGAAGAATGTGACAAGGATGAAGTTGGAATAGAAACCGAGACTAGGGATGAAATTAAGGAAGTTGAGGTTAATAAGGGAGAAAAGTTAGAGGAAGTAGAAAACGTAGAAGAGTACTTTGATAAATTGCCCACCAAGGAAGAACGGGAATATCACAAGGATTTATTCAATGATCCCGAGACACCATATATCCTTGGTTCACCCGTTATTAAAGTAGGTGATCCCTCTAACATCAACATACAATGCAACATTGGGCATATGCATGTATGGAAAGTTTATATCGATCCTAGGTCTCCTATAAACATCATGACTAGGACTTATTATAATTGGGTAATGAAGAAGCAACTTGGTTATAGGATGATGCCCCGTAAGAATTTGATAAGTAATTTTGTTGGAAGAGTAAAAGGATTGCATGTAATTGTAGGAAACTTCACTTATGTGACCGACTTTGTGATAGTGGAGGATACTCGTCCGATGATAGATGATTGCCTAAGTCAAGTAGTGTTCGGACAACCGTTTGTTGAGGCCTCTAAGATGAGTTATGATCCGACCTTAGGGATAGTTAGATTCAAGGAAGAGAATGATGAGATTGCTTACCAAATGCCCTATAAGATTGAACAATACCGCCTCCTATCAAACCTAGAAAAGGAACACAAGCAAGCGGTTTACTATAGGAATGATGAGGATAGACGTAGAGGAGTAGAATATGTTATGAATAAAATACTTGGTTTCTACAAGGAATGCTTGCGACTAGGTCTGGAATACAAAACTAATATTGGAGATGACCTAGAGAATGAGACCAACGATGAGGTCACGTAATAGCCTATGACCTTGAGTCTAGCTACAAGACTCATAAATAAAGAAAAGCGCTTCTTGGGAGCCAACCCATGTTTTGTGTGATTTTTATTTGTTTGATTGTTATTTGCTTCCGTATGCATGCTTTATTTTTATTGTTGGTAGATCATGTTTCAAAATAAAATTTTGAAAATACTTTATTTTGTCATTTGACTTCGTCTTAACTTCATACAAAGGTATTTCGCAAAAGATAAGTGTAAGGGGAAACCCCAAATTTGTTTCTAAGAACGAAATTGATCATGATTCTCCACAATATTAAATGAACCTATGTATTAGTATTTGTCAGAGTCAAATGCTTGTATCGAGTCATAGTGATGTTTTGCAGGATTTTCCAGGAAGTAGGACATAAGTTTTTCCAGAAATTTTCCGGAAACTTAACGTAAAGATTTCTGCAGGTCATTTCTGACGGCGTCAGGAATTAATTCCTGACGGTGTCATGTGTAAAATTCGGGAAATTTTGCTAGTTTTGTTTTCCTAACGGAGTCTTAAAGTTTTTGTTAATTCTTTAGTTTTATAAACTCCAAGAAATCTGCAAACATTCATTCCACAAGCATTATATATTACATTGTTTTCTAGGACTTGTTATTATATATAGATTGCCGCCGATTTTACGCGAGGTTGCCTTGTTTTTTTTCTCAGGTTTAACAGGTTACATATGACAAGAAGATGATTTATTTCTCTGGAAGGGAAGCTTTGATTGTTCATTTTCTTGGTGGAAGATCTAACCTTGTTGACACACTATCCACACCGAACAAATCAGGGGAGTATTTTATTTCATTCTTTTACCTATTTCACTTTTACATTCTTTAATTGAACATTGGGGACAATGTTCATCCTAAGTGTAAGGGGGGTAAATGATGATACCTTATAGGATACTTGCACTTGAGTTTGTTTGTTTGATGGTAGTTGTGTAATAAAACTATGAGAAATACTTGTTAGTGTAATTTTAGCGCCAAATTTAAATTTTTTTACAACATTTAGGAGTGAAACTTTAGCCATAGCAAGCGTTTCATGGATAGGAGTCGTATGACTAGCACAAAACCGTACCATTCAAAAAAATTTTCCACCCAAATATGTGAGGTTCGCCTTTAGATTTGATAGGAAAAGCATTTACTATTAGTGCTTATGAGTGTACCGGTAGCATTTAGATTCTAGAACTTGCATTAGTAATGCATCCCGAGACCGCTAGTGAGACTACATTCGTGTAGTAGGATTTACTACATGATAAGAGGCATTAGGATCACTGGTGAGTGCTTATTCACTCACTATTATAAGACCAAAACCGGACTCAAAAGACCAAAAACTAACCAAATTATGCCAAATACGTTGTGTTTTTGTGTTTGTGATATGCAGGTACGGATATGATACAAAATGACGAAAAATCACGGGAAAACAACAAAACCGGGCACGAGAGTAGAAGTTGGTCAAAAAGTCAAAGCCAGGAATTCAAGAGTCAATTTCAGTCCTTCATCTATTCAGACTTGGCGAGATTAGTCCCTGAAATTTATTTTGTGGAAATTATACATCTAGCCCTTGGAGTTTGAAAGTTAACATGAATGGTCCTTGTGATTTCATTATACCAAAATCTGAAAACCAATACAAGTCCAACTCTTCCAAGTCCATTATATTATAAGATCAGTCCACCAAATTATTACCATAACCCCAAGCCCATTTCCATACCCGAGCCCACTCCTTCTCGGTCAAACAAAACAACCCACGGTCAAAATAATAAAAAGTAATACCTAAACCCTTACCCCGCTCATTTTTACTCCGTACATCCTCACCCCCAAATAACCAAGAACCCTAAATTACTATTTATCCCAATTACCCAATTCCCACCCTTAATTTACCCAATTAAGGGTACTAATGTCATTCCCCACCACACCTGACACCCTCTGACAAGAAAAGAATGACAAGTGGCAGCTGTGGATTGGTCTAAACGCGTCATCAAGTGACTTGGAAGGCTGTGATTGGATCGCTTGTGTCATTTGGGATCAAGTGAAGGATATTCAAGGGATATTCCATTCGAGATGTTTCTGAAGACGCTCCTCATCAGGCTATAAATAGAGACTCCCTTACCACATTTGAGCTTGTTAGCTAGGAGTAGGAGTAGGTGTAATTTAGAAGTAGTTTAGTAGTTTTATTAGCTGCAGCTTATTGTATTTTCAGCTTTTTAAATCTGTATTCACTTAAGTTTTCAATAAAATTGAGTTTTCATTTAATTTCTTTGTCCTTTAAATTCCCAAGCAATTAATTCTTCTAAAATCTATTTTGAGTTCTCATTTACTTTTCTTATTAACTCATTCAAGATTATCAATAGCTTGTAGTAAGTTTGGTACAATAGTTTCTGCTTAAATTGGTGTTTTGTTTCTGGTCAACGAAAGTCAAACGGTATTGATGATGAAGATTTCTGGGTTTATTAGTGTAGAATTCATGGTTTTCTGGTGTTATTCAAGCCTATCCAAAGATAGGCTTGGGCTGGAGTTAATCCTATTTCAGTTAGGATTCTGAACGTGTAAGATTCCAATTTCATTTTTACTTATCTTTTCATTTTATGGCTTATTAGTGTAAGATCTGTTAATATAGCTTGTTGAGTGTTCATTTTAGCTTATTTTGATCTGTTATCTGCTTAGTTGTTTAGTTATATTCACTAGTTAGCCTATCTCTTCTTAATTCAACTTTTGCTTAGTTAATTGATTAGGTAATTGCTTATCTGTGATTCTATAGTGTTAGATATTAAGTTGTGTGAATTTGTGAATCATTTAGCTTAACTGATCAGTACATGAACATCAGTGGTAGTTCATTGACTTTAATCTCACTATTGCTTCATAAGTGGTTCACATTTGCCAAATAAGGTAGTGTTTGGCATTGAGGATTGCTATGCTTAACTGTTGATGTTCTGGAGTTTTAGCTTTACTGTCATGTAACATTAGAATAGTATATCATAGTTAATACTTAAAAACAGTAGGTGTATTAATAAAAAGTCAAAATGGATTTTATAGATTAAGTAGCTGATAGCATAGTGAACATCTGTTTGTGAAATTTTAGAGGTAGTTGCATATTAGTTTAAGCTAGCTTAATCCAGAGTAGTTATAGCTTATTAATACAATTAGGAGTAGAATTAGCTGATCAAATTTGGGTTTAGTCAAACTAAAAGTGCTATAAGAAAGTCAACTGTTTCATATAAAACAGTCCTACAGTATCCTGAATTTAGCATCATTTAGAGTAGCTTATGGCTGTTATTGGTTAATAATTGAATTGATTTGTTATTTCAGTTTGGTAGTTAAGAGTTTGCATTCATTAGTTTACAGGATTTAGCTTATTGAGTTCAGCTTTTTAGCACTTCAAGTTAGGTAGTTAGAACATGAATGCTTATTAGATGTAAGGCTGCTATTGTTTGTGTGAGCTTGTTATCGAGTCTTATTAGCTTTTCTGAGTACCTTTTTAGTTATATTAGTACTGTTTATGGTTTGTTTGATTTGGCTTATGCATTTTCCATGATTGCTTATTCATTAGTTTGCCTTGATTTGCTTATTATTTAGCATTCTCTTTTTCTGAGTTTACATCTGTTATTTCTTAGCTTTTCTGAGTCTTTTGTTGCATTTTACATCTGTTTTATAAATTTGGTCAAGTTTCTTTGGCAAGTGCTTAATAATAAGCACTTGCCATAAGCTGATTTTATCATAATAAGCTTTTTTTTTTCATCTTTTTCATTCCAAAATTTTTCTGCTAGCTTTCCATATTATTTTAGAATTTCTGTAAAATTTTCATAATTTTCTGAGTTCATTTACTATTTTTCTTAATTTCTTTTAGTTTTAAATCAATTTTAAATACCAAAAATCTATAAAAATTCAGAAAAAATCTTGAAAAATACAAAAATATTTTTATAAATTCTTTTATAATATTTTAGAATTTTTAGAATAAAATTTTCATTTTTCCACTTTAATTTTCTATTTTTCTTTATTTTTAATTCATTTTTAATTCCAAAAATAGGAAATTAATTCTAGAAAATTAATAAAAAGTCTAAAAAATATTTTTCTTTTTCTTAAAATTCTTTTTAATAGTTTTAGATTTTTAGAAAATATTTCCAAGTTCGTAGGATCATTTTTAAATAAACGTTACGTTTTAAATAACGCGTGTGCATTACCGTTTTTACGTTTTCAACATTTGTACATACCTAGCTTGTAAATTCTTCATACTTTATCATTTCTTATCATAACTTGAACTCCAAAATTATATTTTACATTTTACCGCTTTTCACGACACGATTTCGCGATTCGACTATTCACGATTCCATTCTACCTTCGTTGGGAGAACGACCCGGGAAATACTTTCACCGGTATTTCTTCGGAATAATTATATACTACGAAAAGATAATATCAAAATGGCGCCGCTGCCGGGGAAGGTGGACGTGAGTTTTGAATATTCGTGTTGAAAAATAGTGTTGTGTTAAGTTTTCCACTATCTTGTATATATTTTCTCTAAAAAAATATAAAAATTGAAAAAAAATAGAAAAACCAAAAATAATCTTCTTATCCTCTAAAATTTGATTCTTCTTCTTAAACCCTCTCACGTTTAATTCTAATGGAAACGTTTTGTGATAATTGTGGAGAACCGTTTTTTGGAGGGTTGTGTGTGTGGTGTACGTGCGACGAATGTGGAGATAATATTCGTGATGGCGTTTGTTTGAATTGTAATTCTCACACGTGTGATCAAAATTCGTTCAACAATCCGTCAAACATTCCCGATTTGTATACACCACCACCACATTCGTTTTATTGCTATAATTGTGGAAACCCGTCCGAAGAAGGAATGTCGTGTGGGCGATGTTTTTGTGATGGATGTGGATACACCGATTGTATGTGCTATACCCCGAGTGCTCAAACGTCTTTCGATTGCGATCCGATCTTGAATAATTTTCCTCAAAATGATTTTTATGAGCCAAATTCGTGCTACAATGGTGATTCATTTCAAAATACATCGAGTTTTGAATATTGTGGGGGATCGTTTGAAAATTCTTATCATGAACCTAATTCTTGTTACGATTATAATGGTTTTTACCAACCCCACAATCTTCCAATTTTTCTAATCAAATTTTGGAAATCAAATCCATGATGGATAAGTTGAAAAAGATGGTGAATAGTCGTTATACATCTACTCCCGAGCCTAACGTGAAATCAATGGAAGAACCTTGTACCGAAGAAAGAAAATTCCAGTTTTGCGAGTGTTGTTTATACGATGTTGATTCCACGATTACGATCAATCTTAATCCTCAAAATGATTCTATCTCTTCTCCCGTAGAACCCGAGGACTCTCTAACAATGGGGGACGAGCCTCTTAACACTATTCCGGCAACGGAATCAGACGAATTCAATAAGTCTAGTGTTGAGAACCTCGTCCCAATCCCAAGTGAGTCCGAGGAGATTTCTATCAATGATTCTGAACTTGTTGAAAATAATCGTTTTGATGATCAAGTTGATACGAATGATATACCGTTTGAGAATGATCATGATGAGATATTCTATGATTCTGATAATGATGATTCTATATCATGTGGAGAGATCGATTATGTTGATGAAGAACCTCTTGAGCTCGTAAGCTTAGAAGAAGTGAATGAAGAAGTTGACACGAAAATTCAAGATGAAGCTCTTCGTGACAAATTATCCAAAGTTTATCTTCTCATTTCTAAGATTGAGGTGTTGAAAGATCCTACGACTTCTTCTCCTATCCCCGATATGGATAGTGATTTCTTACCCGAGCTTGAAATTTTTCGATTTGAAGAGACGAGTAGTGGCAGTCCCACTATTCATGCTGATATCTCTCTTCCGGATTATGAGTGCTTTCACTTTGAGATTGATTCTATTCCTATTTTTGATAATCCGTTACGTGACCCTCTTTTAGAGGATGTCGATATATTTCTTGCTGCGGATGACTCGATACCACCGGGTATTGAGAATGACGAGAATGAAGTTCAAAGAAGTATTCTTTTCGATTTACCTTCTTCTCGTCCACCTGCGAAACCACCGGATGAAGTTTTTGAATCCGATGCGGATGAAGTTATTTTTAGAATGGTGGACGAGGTTTCTGAACTTGAATTTGCTCTGATTATCCGAGTGTTTCATCCATTCTTTGTTTATCCCATCACTTCGGCACTTTTCCACTCCACCGGGAGTGAGGATACTATATTTGACCCGGGCATCTCTATTTTCAAGTGTCCATTTTATCTGCTCTCCCCAAGGACGAATTAATTCGGGGATCGAGTCAAGCTCATGTGACTCGGTGAACAAAAACAAGCGCTTCGTGGGAGGCAACCCATGCTTATCCAATTTCATCTTCTTATATTTCTATTTTCTAACACCTAACGTGAGGAGGGGGTGCCTCTTCTACTCTTGTGTTCCGTGGTTGTTTGTGATGTTTGTTCAGGATTGTCCGTAATTTATGATGACTCTCGTGCTCGTTATCTCTTCACTTGGAGTCTCATTCATCGGTGCTACTTGGAAATCCTTTATCCGTTAAATCTTATCGACTAACGTTTTCTTTGGCATAATTAATAAACAGCCTAGAATTTTGTTAGGATTACCTTAACCCATAAAACATTGAGGACAATGTTTCGTTCTAGTCGGGGGGAGGGTGAATCTTCGATTCGATTTTGACCTTGCATGTTTCACAAGTCGTGTACTCTTGCAACTCCGTTTTTCCACCAAAAATAAAAAATTGAAAAAAAAATTGAAAAATTTCAAAAATTTTGAGAATAATCAATGAAAATGTAATGAAAAAGCACAAAAATATGAGAAAAAGTGAAAAAGTTGTGCAAAAATATAATAAAGTTTGAATAAGTGTTTTGACACCTTGTTGACTTTCTTGTTGACGAGAGTAGGAATAAATATTTTGACTTGACCGGGCGTGTTGAGCCCTAGCTAGTTCCCTTAACCAATGATGATCACATAAGCTTGTGCTAGTCTTGTACACCAGGAGCTATAAAATGCGAATTCTTTCTTAAGAATCTGCAAGTTCCCGTACTTGGCTTTATACATGCGCAGCTTAAAAGCTTTCGCTAGTCTTTTACATAAGGAGCTAGAAAACGCGAATTCTTCTTTTAGAATTTGCAAGTTTCCGTAACTGACTTTATATATGCGTGGCTGATTATCGGCTAAGTTTTCGCGGGTTTCATTATTTGGAATTTTAAATTGCGAAGAGCGAGAAATGATAGAGTTTATTTAGAAGTTAGATGCTAAACGTGGAGTAGTGGTTCTCTTTAGAGCTCATGAGAGGTACTTGTGGCTTTTTACTCCCATCAGAAACGTCACCAATATATAATAGATGTTCTAGGTTAGTTAGTGGTATTTCGGTTTGAATAATATTTAGTTCTTTGTTTTCTTAAAAGAATTTTTGCTTTAGAAGTTGGGTACATATCAAGGAACATCAAAAATAAGAGCGAAAAGTGAAAAATCAAAAGTCAAAAGTTGATTATCTATGTGGTTTTGGAGCTACCCGATAAGCTTCCATTGATGTTAGAAAAAAGTCAAGAAAGAAAGAAAGAAAAAAGTGAAAAGTATGAAAAAAAGTGAAAAATGAAAAAAAAAGTGAAAGTTGAAGTATTGTTGAATAAGAGCTATGTATGTATCAATAAGTTGTTGGCGCGTGAGGTGCATGTGATAAGTGATTAGTAATCAGTCACATGAGGTGCACGTGATCGTACTCCGCAACTTATATCTTTGATATTGTATGTACCCCTAATTCCTTGAAATGGACCGAATTTCTATTGCAGTGGTTCTTAAGAGAAAATGAATAACTATTTATTGTTTTAACTTAGGTATCACTATCGGACTTAAAAATTATCGAAACGAGAAAATATGAAGCAATTCATTTCTCAACAAAGTAAAATATTGAGATACAAAACCTAGGAAATGGGAGTAAGGAGTTTCTACAAGTAACTGTTATGAGTAGTGTTAGCATCTAATTTGTAGATAAGCTGTGATCTCCTTTGTACGCTTAGTTTGGGGACTCGTGAAAAATCAAGGATGACGATTTTTATCCGTATGGTCACTTCTAAAATAGAAGTGTTTCTACTCGTTGACCCTAATAATTATTTTCCAAAATAATGAAAGTTCAACAAACCGTCACAAGTATGAATGAGAAAAGTACAAAAAATAAAAAGTGTAAGTGGAATAAAGGAATAAAAAGAAAATTTTGGAAAACGGAGCGTTTTTCGGGAATAAATGATTTTATTACTTCTTTCGAACCTCCTTGCTACTTTTCAAAGTTAGTAAAAAGAGTTTTGAAATTATTTATCCCAAGAGCGTGAATTTATCACATTGCGTGAGGACACGGCCATACTTTAGTCGGGGGGATTTTGGTGAGTGCTTATTCACTCACTATTATAAGACCAAAACCGGACTCAAAAGACCAAAAACTAACCAAATTATGCCAAATACGTTGTGTTTTTGTGTTTGTGATATGCAGGTACGGATATGATACAAAATGACGAAAAATCACGGGAAAACAACAAAACCGGGCACGAGAGTAGAAGTTGGTCAAAAAGTCAAAGCCAGGAATTCAAGAGTCAATTTCAGTCCTTCATCTATTCAGACTTGGCGAGATTAGTCCCTGAAATTTATTTTGTGGAAATTATACATCTAGCCCTTGGAGTTTGAAAGTTAACATGAATGGTCCTTGTGATTTCATAATACCAAAATCTGAAAACCAATACAAGTCCAACTCTTCCAAGTCCATTATATTATAAGATCAGTCCACCAAATTATTACCATAACCCCAAGCCCATTTCCATACCCGAGCCCACTCCTTCTCGGTCAAACAAAACAACCCACGGTCAAAATAATCAAAAGTAATACCTAAACCCTTACCCCGCTCATTTTTACTCCGTACATCCTCACCCCCAAATAACCAAGAACCCTAAATTACTATTTATCCTAATTACCCAATTCCCACCCTTAATTTACCCAATTAAGGGTACTAATGTCATTCCCCACCACACCTGACACCCTCTGACAAGAAAAGAATGACAAGTGGCAGCTGTGGATTGGTCTAAACGCGTCATCAAGTGACTTGGAAGGCTGTGATTGGATCGCTTGTGTCATTTGGGATCAAGTGAAGGATATTCAAGGGATATTCCATTCGAGATGTTTCTGAAGACGCTCCTCATCAGGATATAAATAGAGACTCCCTTACCACATTTGAGCTTGTTAGCTAGGAGTAGGAGTAGGTGTAATTTAGAAGTAGTTTAGTAGTTTTATTAGCTGCAGCTTATTGTATTTTCAGCTTTTTAAATCTGTATTCACTTAAGTTTTCAATAAAATTGAGTTTTCATTTAATTTCTTTGTCCTTTAAATTCCCAAGCAATTAATTCTTCTAAAATCTGTTTTGAGTTCTCATTTACTTTTCTTATTAGCTCATTCAAGATTATCAATAGCTTGTAGTAAGTTTGGTACAATAGTTTCTGCTTAAATTGGTGTTTTGTTTCTGGTCAACGAAAGTCAAACGGTATTGATGATGAAGATTTCTGGGTTTATTAGTGTAGAATTCATGGTTTTCTGGTGTTATTCAAGCCTATCCAAAGATAGGCTTGGGCTGGAGTTAATCCTATTTCAGTTAGGATTCTGAACGTGTAAGATTCCAATTTCATTTTTACTTATCTTTTCATTTTATGGCTTATTAGTGTAAGATCTGTTAATATAGCTTGTTGAGTGTTCATTTTAGCTTATTTTGATCTGTTATCTGCTTAGTTGTTTAGTTATATTCACTAGTTAGCCTATCTCTTCTTAATTCAACTTTTGCTTAGTTAATTGATTAGGTAATTGCTTATCTGTGATTCTATAGTGTTAGATATTAAGTTCTGTGAATTTGTGAATCATTTAGCTTAACTGATCAGTACATGAACATCAGTGGTAGTTCATTGGCTTTAATCTCACTATTGCTTCATAAGTGGTTCACATTTGCCAAATAAGGTAGTGTTTGGCATTGAGGATTGCTATGCTTAACTGTTGATGTTCTGGAGTTTTAGCTTTACTGTCATGTAACATTAGAATAGTAAATCATAGTTAATACTTAAAAATTGTAGGTGTATTAATAAAAAGTCAAAATGGATTTTATAGATTAAGTAGCTGATAGCATAGTGAACATCTGTTTGTGAAATTTTAGAGGTAGTTGCATATTAGTTTAAGCTAGCTTAATCCAGAGTAGTTATAGCTTATTAATATAATTAGGAGTAGAATTAGCTGATCAAATTTGGGTTTAGTCAAACTAAAAGTGCTATAAGAAAGTCAACTGTTTCATATAAAACAGTCCTACAGTATCCTGAATTTAGCATCATTTAGAGTAGCTTATGGCTGTTATTGGTTAATAATTGAATTGATTTGTTATTTCAGTTTGGTAGTTAAGAGTTTGCATTCATTAGTTTACAGGATTTAGCTTATTGAGTTCAGCTTTTTAGCACTTCAAGTTAGGTAGTTAGAACATGAATGCTTATTAGATTTAGGGCTGCTATTGTTTGTGTGAGCTTGTTATCGAGTCTTATTAGCTTTTCTGAGTACCTTTTTAGTTATATTAGTATTGTTTATGGTTTGTTTGATTTGGCTTATGCATTTTCCATGATTGCTTATTCATTAGTTTGCCTTGATTTGCTTATTATTTAGCATTCTCTTTTTCTGAGTTTACATCTGTTATTTCTTAGCTTTTCTGAGTCTTTTGTTGCATTTTACATCTGTTTTATAAATTTGGTCAAGTTTCTTTGGCAAGTGCTTAATAATAAGCACTTGCCATAAGCTGATTTTATCATAATAAGCTTTTTTTTTTCATCTTTTTCATTCCAAAATTTTTCTGCTAGCTTTCCATATTATTTTAGAATTTCTGTAAAATTTTCATAATTTTCTGAGTTCATTTACTATTTTTCTTAATTTCTTTTAGTTTAAAATCAATTTTAAATCAATTTTAAATACCAAAAATCTATAAAAATTCAGAAAAAGTCTTGAAAAATACAAAAATATTTTTATAAATTCTTTTATAATATTTTAGAATTTTTAGAATAAAATTTTCATTTTTCCACTTTAATTTTCTATTTTTCTTTATTTTTAATTCATTTTTAATTCCAAAAATAGGAAATTAATTCTAGAAAATTAATAAAAAGTCTAAAAAATATTTTTCTTTTTCTTAAAATTCTTTTTAATAGTTTTAGATTTTTAGAAAATATTTCCAAGTTCGTAGGATCATTTTTAAATAAACGTTACGTTTTAAATAACGCGTGTGCATTACCGTTTTTACGTTTTCAACATTTGTACATACCTAGCTTGTAAATTCTTCATATTTTATCATTTCTTATCATAACTTGAACTCCAAAATCATATTTTACATTTTACCGCTTTTCATGACACGATTTCGCGATTCGACTATTCACGATTCCATTCTACTTTCGTTGGGAGAACGACCCGGGAAATACTTTCACCGGTATTTCTTCGGAATAATCATATACTACGAAAAGATAATATCAATCACCCTTGTGTTAAACCCGTATCATAATTACTTGACCATTTAAGTCATATTACTTGGCTAGTTAAGTCAATTAATTTTTCCCACACCTTAGCGTTGTACTCATTTTTAGTACACAAAACCCCTAGTACACCCCTCCGAGCCTATCTTTTCGTTTCAAAATTTAAGCATCTTACTTAAAGGAAGAATTTGTTACAACCCACTTAAATGTACACCCAAATCGCCTTAGCCTTCCGTGTATGCATTCATCTTTAGTGCATTATTGTTATTTGTTTAAACCCTTAATTAATTATCTAATTGATTACATGGTTGCTAAGTCAAGTCATATCTTGTACATATTGTTTTGAGATGATTGGGACTCATGGGTAAAGTACTAATGTTATGGATTAATGGGGAAGAACATCATATTATTACCCCCATATGCGCGTTAATATTAAAAGTACTCCAAGTGTTTTGATTATCTTAATTCGAGTCATTAGATTAGTTTATTGTAAAGTATGTAAAAATTCAAGTGTAAGGGGAATGTTCATTCCCTATGATGTATTATTTTGGATGGTAAGGTAAAAGTGTATGAAAAAAAAAAAATAAAAAAATAATAAAAAAAATAAAAAAAAGAGAGAAAAACATACGGACTACCATCCCGTTTCATTCTATGTTTATTTTATGTTTTTGTTATTTTTCATTTATTAGCTTAAGTCGAGTCTAGTCTTGGCTTAGCAACACCATATTGTACATGTAATTAACCAAGATGATTAACTCACCACCAGTAAAGATTGCCTTTATCCAACAAAACTGTGTATTCCATATCCCTACACCTAACGTTATAACCCTTTAAAAGACCTCTTTGATAGTTTATCCTAGGTGCTTACGCCAAGTGGTGGAGGTTTGATCCTTTCCCAAGCCTATGGTAATCTATTTTGCTATTACAGGTAGTGAGAGATGTTTTCCATTTCCATATTATGATATATACTTTATTACACCCGAGAGATGTGAGTATCTAAACACTATTTGTGATGTGCTAGTATATGACCTCCGTGCTTGTCTTTTGTCTTTAGTGGAATGATTATTTGTTGTAATTACTTTTATATTAGTGTTAAATGACCCCTAACTTGTATTTGGATTAGAATAAAATCGCATTTGCTTGAGGACAAGCAAATCTCAAATGTAAGGGTATATGATGAGACGAAAAATGAACCGTTTTTAGGGGGTCATTTAAGCCCGGATTTGAATTTATTTGATCAAATATTACCCTAAATCGTTTCTTTTGTCATTTTTGGTACTTTTCGAGTGAATTCTAGAAAATGAAGCATTTTGGATGTTTTTGAAGCATAAAAGTGAAGAAAACGGCAAAGTCTTAATTTTCCTTGCTGGGAACAGTACCTGACGACGTCAAGAGTCTTCATGTGACGGCGTCAAGAGTAAAACAAGGGGTGGAAGTGGTGACGGTCCAGAGAAAATGTGACGGCGTCACGTATGGCTGTCATGGTTCAAGATATGGAGACGGCCCAGAGTAATATTACACATGACGGCGTCAAATCTGGATCTAGGCAATCCGATCTCATTATGGGCGGCGAGTTGACGGCGTCAGAAATTCCTTCTTGACGCCGTCACCTTGTAAAATCTATATATAGTTTTGCAATTTTCATTCAATAGGGAGGAACAAGTAGGATATAACTTTGGAGAAACCCTAGCACGAATTTTACTGCTTTTTCAAGGGTTTTTACCCTTTGAAACCTTTCATGTCAATTTGAGATAAGTACTCTTTCAATTCAATCAATATGTCTATGTGTTGCTTGAATATATCTTACGCTTGTCTTGAATTCAACATGCTAGGCTAGATTTTGTGTGTGTTTGCTTAGATGTAGTGAAACCTAGATGTTAATTATGGGTTGATTGTTTGTTTATAGTTGTTACGGATGAATGATTTCGATGTTAGGATTAAGAAAACTGGCAGACTTCCAATGGTGACATGCTTGAACGTCTTAAGAAACATGAACCAATGCGTACTAGGTTTTTATGGTTGTATTTAATGCATGAGCGAATTCTAATGATCCCATGTTAGGAGCTTTTAACGGCTTGACATAGGAGTGAAGTAGGAGCTTATAGAGTTGGGGAAGTACGTACGCCACCTCACGAATGGTATTAAGGAATATAACCCGTCATCCATGCAATTGTAACAAACTATCAACCTGTAAAAGATATCTAGGGAGTAATGAAACCTAAGTAAACATAACTCTCCCTATTATTGTTCACACCACTAGTTTAATTAGCTTTATTTTCATTTTTTTTTTTATTTTATTTTGATTGCATCTTAGTTATTGGGTTAGTTGATTAGCAACTAATTCCGCCCACTCTTCCAAAAACCGAGATTTTTAATTGCTTTTATAAAAATATAAAAATACAAAAAGAATCATCCCTCACCTCTAGACCTAGTTTTTAGGCTTTCTAATCCTAGCGACACTATTCCTGAGTTGAACGATCAATCCCCCGATACTTGTCACTATACTATACTACAACGATCAGGTACACTGCCTGGTGGGAGTTGTAATCTTCTCGAGATCCCTCGAGAGGTAAAGCCTGGTGCGATTCCCACGTATCAGCAACCGATTCACTGTGATTATAAAACATAGCTGGACAAATAATTATAGTTATCATATAAGCTACATGTATTCGCAAGGCAATCAACACACATAAGGCAGCCATCAGGACGACACGTGTCCCCCGCTCCAATCTTACCATCAATTAGGTCGCATGCGCGAGCAACAGGATAAACATCCTCCCAATTGAATCCCATTTAAACCACACAACATTATATCGAGTAGGGAGGAACAAGTAGGGTATAACTTTGGAGAAACCCTAGCACGAATTTTACTGCTTTTTCAAGGGTTTTTACCCCTTGAAACCTTTCATGTCAATTTGAGATAAGTACTCTTTCAATTCAATCAATATGTCTATGTGTTGCTTGAATATATCTTACGCTTGTCTTGAATTCAACATGCTAGGCTAGATCTCTTGTGTGTTTGCTTAGATGTAGTGAAACCTAGATGTTAATTATGGGTTGATTGTTTGTTTATAGTTGTTACGGATGAATGATTTCGATGTTAGGATTAAGAAAACTGGCAGACT